>OY970823.1:69382228-70593478 GCA_963853835.1 Calendula officinalis | reverse complement strand
GAAAAAATAATAATTAATTGTGTTTACAATAATACCCTTTTAGCATTAAATTTTAATCCTTCTATATTCATTTATTTACGAAATTGACAATCTTCATCTCAACCATTGATATTAAAATCTAAAGGCTATGATTAGTTCTCGCATTTCTCGCATAAAAAGGAGTTCTCGCATGAACCTTTGCCTATATATATATATATATATATATATATATATATATATATATATATATATATATATATATATATATATATATATATATATATATATATATAATATATATATATTACTATTTGGACTTTTTGGATAATCAGGATTTTACAATGAAACCAAATCCAATCCGAAAACCAAACTATTAATTTGGATCAAGTCTAAACCGATCCAAAAAAACCATAAAACCAATCTAAGCGATCCATTCCAAATTGTCCATTTAGACAATCTGGATTTATCCGAATAGTGAACACCCCTACTTGTAACACCGCATTTTTTTTTAAAAGGCAATTAAGTATTAGTCTAAGTACGGAAGCATCTAGTTAGTTAAGTTTACAAAACGTGGTCCCACAAAATATTACAACCAAAGTTAGTTAAAAAGACGGTATTACTAGACACGGCTCATTTTACAAAACATAATTTAAGCATGGTCAAACTTCCCGTTCAAGCTCGACCCGTTCAAGCCATCCAACCTGAAATGTGTCAATAAGGGAGGGATTAGCACAAAAGCTAAGTGAATGAACTCCTAACACTACCAACTACACTAAACACTTAAACACGGAAGTTAAAGAACATCTCCGGTTAGGTAATCACTTGTTTGCGAGGATCGGCGGCTTTGCGGGCCTTAAACCATGGTCGGCCAAAACCACGGTAACCGATAGCGTTTTGTATCCAACACCCGGGCAACTCCCTCCCCTTAACCATGTAACGCATACAGGTAAGGTCGGATACCCTATTAGCCGATACAGTGTGCCCAGCCGTTATCCATCCGACACTGACCTCGTCCCGATTGTGCACATAGTCATGTATGGTATTCCCTAACACTAGGCATACATAACAAGTAGACTAGCTACGAAAAACACCGCGAAAAACGTCACAACTGAGTTCCCAATCGCGAACTCTAGTTCGCGATCGCGAACTAGGGTTCGCGTCGGGAACTCGGACGTGAACTACTTCGCGACGACCAACCAAATTCTCTGGGGCTACTTCACGATCGCGAACTACTTCGCGTCGTGAACTCTCCACGACTGGTAATTTCCTGCATTTTTCACTAACATGCCAATACCAAATGTAATAACCGAAACCCGAGTTGTAGGTCGAATCCACTCACCTTTCAACTTTCGATTCCTTAACTCAGTGAGCTAGTATCACTGAGTATCCTTCCCGGTTCCTGTCAACAATATACCGAGTAGGGGTGAACATGGTACGGTACCATGTGTATTTTCCTCATACCGTGTACCATACCAACTATAGTTGGTACACTAATTTGACTACCGTTACCGTACCAAGTATACTTGGTACCAATTTGTTGGCTACCAACAATGTTGGTTGGTATAAATTGGTATTGTATACCAAGATTACAACCTAATATAAACTAAAATATTATTAAAAACAAGATATGTTTTATAATATAATATTTTACCATCGTCCATCATTTAAAACATACTAATAAATTTTTCAAACTCGGAAACAAGATAAATAAAACGATGATTTATTAATGCTATATATATGAAAATTATTTATGTTAAAGAATCAATTATATATATTGTATGGTGGAGAGATTTTTAAAGATATAAAGTAGATCACGATTAATGTAAATATATATTGTAAGAACTAATTTATATATATGTATATATATTGGTTGGTACGGTACTACCATGGTATTTAAATCTTTGTACCATTACCGTACCATGAATACTCGATTGGTACGGTACCACCAACCAAACATGTTGGCTACCAACATAGTGGCTACCAACTTTAATTGGTACGGTTGGTAGCATGTTGGTTGGTTTTGTTCGGTACAAATTTGACACCCCTAATACCGAGTTAGTGATAATCCACCGAATCGTCAAAATCATCAATTTTAACAACTAACTACACCAGACTCATAAAATGCACATTTTATGACATTTCCAACTAGCACCAATCCTTCATCAATACAATTGACCATTTTGACCATTTAGCAAGTATTCACAACTAGTTGACCCAAACGGGCCAAAAACCCGAACATGATCCTAACACTTCCACATTTCCATCAACTAGCAATTAACCTTTCAACTAGCAATTCACAATCATTTACAATTCCACCAAGTTGACACTATCACAATTCCAAGTAACATACTTGTATAATCACTAGATCACCATTTTGACAAAATCATCCAAACACTAGTTAAATTACTTCACCATTTAATTAATACTAGGTTTTTAACATCCATAACTTATCAAACATGATTTCACAACCTAATAAACAATTCTATCCATCCAAAACTCAAGAAATCCAAGATTCATCAAAACCCACTGACAACATCCACCATTAATGGAGGTTGAAGGTGTTTTTCACCAAATCTTTTCTTCCTACTACTAACAACCATACATTTCATGTAAAAGCTTGTATAAACATAAACTACAACATCCATAACAAGATTCACCAACAAGACAACAAACTACACAAACCCTAGTTCAAGTTCTAGCTCAAGAACACCAAGAACAAGCAAGAGGAAAGGTGTAACTTAATTCTAGACTTCTTTTAACACTAGAGGCAAGCAAGATTTCGAGATTGGCACTAAGAATCACCACAAAAAGCTCAAGAACAACAATGGTGGTTTGGGAGAGAAATGTGCAATGGAATAGTGGATAAGATAAGTGTTTTTGAACAAGTGAGGAAGCAAAAGAGGGTGACCCCTCTTTCCCTCCTCCAAAAGCCGGCCAAAACAAGGGTGGGACCCCCTTGTTGGCTTTTTCTGTTAATTAACAGTATATGTCTGAAAAGCCCCTTTCGTAATTAATTTATTTAAAATAGCAAACGGACTCCAATTTTAAAAATAAAAGCATTTCTGGAAACGATATTTAACAAGGAATCCAAATATATAAAAATCACATTTTCATTCCAAATATATAACAAGTCGGGTGTAACGACCCGAAATTTGTAGACAAATAATTTTATAAAAATATGATAAATAAGGATAAATCGTTTAAAGAACGTAGGAATTGGTTTCGTGTCGTTTGGAGACCGTACGAGAAAGTTATGGGCGAAACCGGGTCGGGGCAAAGATGAAAAAGTGCAGCCCTGCTGCCTTAGGAAGTTCGCGACGCGAACTTGTGGTAACGATCGGGAAGTCGGGCCAGGGAGTTTGGCTATGAGGCGTGATGTAGTTCGCGATTGGTTAACGATCGCTAAGTTTGCGTTCGAGGTTTAGAGTTAGCGACGCGAACTTAGTTCGCGCCCTGAACTCTGGTCGACAGCATTAAGTCGGGAAAAGCTAGGGTTTTCACCCATTTTCCACCATTTTCGAGATGCAGCCGATTGGAGGGCTCTTGGGGGCGATTTTTGGGTGTTCTTGGGCATAGACCACCACCATTCGTGGAGATCTTCAATCCTTGTTAAAGATCTAAGGTATTTTCATCTCCTAGCTAGTTTGTAAACAAGATTTGGGGGAAATGATGATTTTGAATGTGTTGGATTGGAATCTTGTTAAAGATGAGTATTGAGGGTGTAGAACACCCATAGGAAGTACGTAGACCATGGATCTATGGTTAAGTTATATCTTGAAAGTAATTTCATGAACTAGGGTTTATGGACCTCCACCAAGTTGGTGAACTTGGTGGTTGGGGTTGATTATGTTAATGTTAAATGATGTCTAGTTATGGATGATAACTAGAATTGTGATGATTATGTTAATAGGTTGCGAGAACCTAAAAGTTGAAGATGTTCCAAAGGCGGAAAGGAAGGATTCGTGTTGATAGACACGATATGGATATAGCTATCGCTAAGGTGAGTACATGAGACTTTTAAACTGAGTATACAGTAAATAGTTTTGAAAATACATATGATATTTTATGGATCTTTATTAATAAATATGTTGATAAAGATAGTGACTGAAAATGTATGAAAGTATGTAGAATATGATACTAGAATATGTCTAGTATGAATGATGAATTTGAAGTAAAATATGATAAATTCAAGTAATTGTGAAATCTATGTTAATGAACAATAATAAGGAAGTAATTGATTAAAAGAATGTATACGGAGCCTTTATTAATAAATATGTATTAGTAAAGCAATTGGGAATGATTTTATAGTAATGAGTACCTATTGGTAAGATATACTAATAAAAGTAAAGAACAAATATATATGAAAAAGAATATGATGTGACTAGTAATAATTGTGTATTATAGTCAAGGAAGAGATAAAAGTATTATGATATCGATAAAATAAGAAATGTATCTTATGTATAAAGTAAGTATGGACCTCATAGGGTTCATAGATGTAGAAGTAAATGTGATTGCTTATGATCGGGTCCATGGGACCATACGGGTACGTTCACACTGTGTTGAACCAATTATATGTCGTTATTGTTAGATGACTAACTTGTTTGATGTTTGACGTGATAGCCAAAGGCTTTGACTGGTATAACTGTTAGGTTATGATAAGAGATAGACGGTGGTGACGCGGGGGATTCCGGTCACTGAGCGGTGGTATATATGTTTATACACCGAGTGTATATATGTTTATACACTAAGCACTCGGGTGCTTCTAGTACGCATATGTTTGGTACTAGGTATGTTAGGTTCTAATACATATATGTTTATGTATTAGACATGTTTGTGCTTCTAGTACATATATGTTTATGTACTAGATGTGATTGTGTTTCTAGTACATATATGTTTATGTACTAGATATGATTGAGCTTCTGGTACCTATATGTTTAGGTACTAGATATGTTTGCTAGGAAAGCAAAGTAGCTAGAGTCACAATAGGGTGACTAGACGGTATTTATGTAGTTCTTATATATGTTTATATATTTATGAAATGACTATTATTGTTGGGGTCTAAAACCCATGTATCTCACGAGACTATTTTGTCTCACGTACTACGTTTGTTTGTGGCTGTGTACTCAGGTACAGGTTTGAAGTGATAGAGGTTGCACTAGAAGTGGCCTAGAGATGTTTAGCTCGGGAGCTAATAGGTAGATCCCGTTGCCTATGGTTTTGATATACTTGGTGACACCGTATTTTTGTAAACTCTGATATAAGTTTTAAAGTTTTTGTTAAACTGTATTTTGGACAATATGTCAGATATTGGGAAAAATGTATTTTAAATGATTTAAACGATGTTTTAAAAATACGGGTGTTACATCGGGTATTTTAACCCCTTGGTTAAAATACCGCAAAATACAGCAGGCTAAATAAATTAACTAAGCATTTAATCAGATAATCATTTAATAATATACCTTAAGGTCACTAAACTACTAGGCCGGGTTTTGAGATGTTACACTACTCTTGTTCCATAGTTTGTACTTTGTAAATAAGTCTTTATTGAATATCTAAAAAAAATAATAAGCTTTCTATTAGGTGATGTTTTAAGAAAGTTTATTAAAAAAAACTTTTTTAGCTTATCTATATACTTATAAAATATTTAGGCTTTCTTCTAATAGAATGTCTTAGTTTTTCTCTTACTTCTTTGGGAAATGTCTTAAATAATTAATAACCCAAAATATTAAAAAAATTTCCCTTGCTTCTTTGGGAAATGTCTTAAACAATTAATAACCCAAAATATTAAAAAGTAACATCCGGAATTCGAACACACAACCTTTCGTCAATGCTCCAAATGATCCACCACTTAGCTATGGGAGATTATTGGTTCAATATCAAATCTCCTTAATCTTAAACATACACTAAATCCTCACGTATAATCACTATCGTTATTACAAAATATAGCTACAGGGGACCCGCCGTCACAGCCCGCATTGCGCGAGTACCCTGCTAGTTATCTTAATAAGCCTTAATAAACTTAAAAATTAAAATTTATTTAAATTTATTAAGTTAATAACTAAAAAAAACTTTTTTAATAAACTTTTACCAAACATGCCTTTAAACGTTTTATACTTTACAAATATCTCCTTGATTCTATAAAATGAACCTACAATTACAAATTTATAATTTTAACTCTTACTACAAACCATATAAATGTATGTACGATTATGAATAACTTTCACATATGTACAGTTATTTTAATTCCAACATAAGATGAGATCCATACTTCGAGATACAGAGATGCTTGGAATTATTCTAACACGGATTTCTTGAATTTGTAATTCACCTGCTCACCTAACCGACTTTAAACATTATACTTTTTCCTTCTCATATTGAATATCCATATTATTATCTTTATTTCTTTAAAATTAAATATCCGCTTCCAAATAAAATATACATACGTTGTCTCGTAACAAAAACAATGTACTAAATTGGTATGTTTAAACAAATAAGCTCTATAAATAAGCTATCAGCTAGAGGTGACAATTTCCGACCCAATTCAAAATCCAACTTGAAATCTACATAAAAAAATTACAAGTTAAGCTTGAGGCAATCAAATTTCGAGTTAGTTTTGAGTCCATTCAACTGACTCGTTTATTAAACTGGTTAGATTCAGATTGATGATAATTTAAATAAGTCGGCTCGCCAACCCGATTAATTATTAAAACATGTTTAAAAATAGATATATTTATAATTTAATAGTTTATATATTTGACAGTATATATTTAAAAAACAGATAGCGGGACAACTTGTTGCCTTGCCTTCTCTCTCCATGTAAAAAATGATATTTTAGTTATATCTATGAATGAATTTAAACTGAATATACTTTATTAGGTTATACATTTAAAAACTTTACATGTTTGCACTCATTCAAAACTCTAATATTTTTAACATCTAACATAACATTTTGTTTAGGTTAAAAGTAAATATATTAGTTTGCAATATTGAACCGTTTATATAAATAGATCAGATACAGATTGAATATTCTCAAGCCACTAATCGACTAATTTGAAACCGACCCGAACGGCCAGGGCACTCTTATTCCAGGCCAAAATGAATAAGCTTTTAGATCCATTACTCTTTAAGATAGTATTTCTTTTTTCTATGATTACTTTGAAGTTTTTTTATATCAATTTGATTAGATTATCAAGTGTAAAATATAAATATTCCCTACTTTTCAGTTTTTTCAGAGATTTTTGTTTTACTTTTCACCATCCTTCTGTACACAAAACAACAAACTCTATTTACCAGAAGGTAGAAGCATAAACTTTTTTGTATATATACACCCTACCCACCCCATACATTTCCAACAACACCTCACTGTCACCCACCATCTTCAATGGAGCTTACACACCGTCACGTACCACTACTCCTTGTCTTCCTCCTCACCGCCGCCCATTCCCTGAACCCTACTTGCAACTCCGACGACCATGACTCCACTCTCAAAGTCTTCCATGTCTCCAGCCCTTGCTCACCCTTCCGCCCCAAAACACCGCTCTCATGGGCCGAAACTGTCCTCCAAATGCAGGCCGATGACCAGACCCGTATCTCCTACCTCTCGAGCTTAGTCGCCGGAAAATCATTCGTGCCAATCGGCTCCGGCAGACAGATCATACAAAGCCCTACTTACATCGTGAAAGCTAAGATCGGAACACCGGCTCAAACCTTGCTTATGGCGCTCGATACCAGTACCGACATGGCCATGGTTCCCTGCACCGGCTGTATTGGTTGTGGGTCCACTCCGTTTGCGTTTGCTAAATCTACCACTTTTACGTCTCTTAACTGCGGTGCTGCTCAATGCAAACAGGTACGGACGTATTTAATAATGCTACTTCTTGTCTTGTACATTGTGTATTTATAGTTGTACGTACATAGCTAGTATTATGGATTTTTTTTCACCCAAATATGGTTGAACAAGTTCTTTACTACTCAACTAGACGTATCATGTTACCTGAATTTGAAAATATTGTTGTCAATTTATATGTATTCATAAATTTTTTAATTTGTAAATAGTTACTTATATTTTATCAAACAAAATAAATTATATAAATAAAATTTATGAAATTAGTAAGGATACTAATTAAAGTAACAATTATTACAAGTTCATAACATCATATTATATTTTAGGAAATAGAGAAACCGATAAAATGCATTTTAACAGTGAATTTAACTAATACAGTAATTTTAAATTAATATTGTACACAGTAGTAAAAATGAACATGACACTGGGTTTGTACGTCAGTGGGTCTGACTTGCCCGTGACTCTGGTTTTGGACCTTTGGTTGGATCCCACGGGAGTCACATCTACGCACCCACGGTTTAACCGCTAGATATTCATGTGTTTTTGTTTTTAACTTTTACTCAGTCTATGAATAAGGAGTTTATATTTTTTGTGTTTATTTTTTAAATTTGATATATAAATTATTTTATTATCAGTTTTTATGAAATTAAAGGCTACAACTATACAAACTGTACGTTTAATTATATGCAAGGTGATTTTAAGACCATGGCAATTGTTTATACACTGCATTGTTATAACAAATTATACAAGATATTAAAATAATAGTTATGAATTGAGAAATAATATTTGTAGTGTCAAAAGTATCTCCTAACTATGTAGTTGTAACCTATCTGTACCCCATTATTTTAACTCCTCAGGAGAGGTGCATTATTGACCTACAAAAGTAAGCACCAAGTATTGTCGAAAGTAAGTTTCAAATGATTGTGATCACTAGAAAATTTTATCGACAACATTATACATTATTTGGACAAATAGAGAAGTGATTGTAAATATATATATATATATATATTTTTACATTTTGTGGACTCCTATTACATTTATAAGTTTTTCCGGAGTAAAAAAGCTATTTTTTTTTTTCTTTTTCTGATAACATAGGTTTTATATGTATTTTTCAGGTGCTAAACTCAAATTGTCTAGGAACTGCATGTTTGATGAACATGACATATGGAGCATCGTCTATAGCCGCTAACTTGGCTCAAGACAATCTAACCTTAGCCACCGACATGGTTCCTAGTTACTCTTTTGGTTGCATTCAAAAGGCTATTGGAAGTTCCCTCCCACCACAAGGTGTTTTAGGCCTTGGTCGGGGATCACTCTCATTGCTATCTCAATCCAAAAACATTTACAAATCCACTTTCTCGTATTGCTTACCGACCTTCAAATCTCCCAATTTCTCTGGAACCCTAAGATTAGGTCCAATTGGCCAACCCAAAAACATCAAGTACACACCATTACTTACAAACCCTAGAAGGCCTTCGCTTTATCATGTGAAATTGGTTGGAATCAAGGTCGGCCCTAAGCTTGTTAACATTCCTCCGGCCGCTTTTGCACTCAACCCAAACAATGGAGCTGGAACCATCATCGATTCAGGTAATTCATATGGTTCCATGGGGATGTTTGGGAAAGCTTATAAGCTTAAATAAATCATATTTTATAAGCTTATAAAAATTTATAAGTTAAAAATCATTTAAATAAGTTTTCTAAAACACCCGCTAATTTCACAATTATATCTAAGGGTGAATATTTGGGCTGAAAATTGAACAGAACTAACCGAAATTGAAACCGAAAATATGTAATCAGTTTGGTTTTGAAAATTTATCATTTTCAGTTTCGGCTCTATTGGTTTCAGTTCGTTCCTTAAATGGGGCTGGGCTAAACTGAAACCAAACCTAACCAAAACAAAATCATGTAGCCGGTTCGATTTCAGTTTTAAAAATTCTTCATTTTTAGTTTCGTATCTATTAGCTTCGGTTCGGTTTCTGCACTGTGTTGACCCCTATTCATACAAACTATAACTAAAGTAGGTGATGATTTTATTAATTAAATCATTATAATATTATTGAATTATATTGCAAAATTTGTTCATTTTTGTGGGTTTTGACAGGTACTGTATTCACGAGGCTAGTAACACCGGCGTACACGGCAGTGAGAGACGAGTTCAGGAGGAGAATGGGCAGAAACGCCGTCGTATCATCTCTGGGAGGGTTCGACACGTGTTACAAAGTACCAATCGGAAAACAAGTTCCGACGATGACTTTCATGTTTGAGGGAACGGAGTTATCGATGAAGCAGGAGAACTTTCTGATCTACAGTTCTGCCGGCGGGATCACGTGCTTGGCCATGTCGGCGTCTCCATCACTTAACGTGATTGCAAATATGCAGCAACAGAATCATCGGATCCTTTTTGACCTGCCAAAGTCAAGGATTGGGATTTCTGCGGAAAGGTGCTCGTGAAGCACGTGATATCCCTCATGGTTTTCAGATTTGTCTTGTTGTTTTGTATTAGTAAGAATCGTCATCACATGGGCTTTCAAGTTTGCTGGATTGCTTTTTAATTTTTATTATGTAAACGTTAGTAGGTTTCATTATATGTGTGAGAATTCTATATGCTCTTAGCGATTATATATTGAGCAAAACGTTAGTATCTGTGATCGAATTAAGTTTTATTATGAGCATTACTTCTGTTTTTCTCCGCTAAACTGGTAACGATGACTAATCCGCTACTTTTAAATTTATACTCCCTCTCTCCCTTAATAAAGTTCTCATTTCAATTGGTACAAGTTTTTAGGAGTGAGTTAGTGGTGGGGTCTTGATAATAAATTTGATTAAAATATAAAATTATTTTGGAGGGAGAAAGTGTTTTTTAAAGATAGTTACATGGTAATAATATTATTTTATTGAGTGAGTCCCTCTAATTTGAGAAATGTGAACTTTATTTTGTGACAATTATTTTGATAGAAATGGAAGCTTTATTAAGGGACGGAGGGAGTATTTCTTTACTAATTAAAAAATATACATAAATAATTAAAAACATTACAATAAAAATTAAAAATCTAAATTATAGAGATCTTGATTTTACTTGTTTTTTAAATTCAAACATTTGACATTGGAGGTTAATTTTCTTGTTTTATATGCCATCCTCTGTCTCTCTAGTTCCAATTGCTCCCGACGTGTTTGTTTTTCCAATGTCAATTATCTCTTCTTTAGTTTCAAATAATCATCCTGAGACTTTTTTTTCCGGCTTGTATAAAAATGGAATGCCCGTTTTTTCCAACTATCGATCAATTGGTCAATAAAAGCAGATGCACCAATAGGCGAAGATTGTTAAAATGTAAACTAAACTTTAGGATATATTTTGTAATTATACAAAGTATAGGGAGTAAAATTATAATTAATGGTAGTTGTAGGGATATGTCGGTCAAAGAGTCATTTGCCTAAATAATGCGGTATACTCCAAAACCACAACTAATGCTCTTTTTCATCATTTTGCAAAAATAATGCTAACCGGGTATGGCATACCCGGTTTGAACCAGAATCCGACACGTGTCCTTCGAGGTGGCAGTCTTTTCCGGCAGCTTTTCTAGGGGATGGGGTACCCCATACCCGGTTTCGGCGCAAAAAGGGGTACCATGCCCGATTTGATTTTTTGAGTCAAACGGGGGTTCTAATACCCGGTTTGGTACTGACACCGGGTACGGAGGCTGACAATTGTCTTTTTACAAAGACCTGTTACATCACAAACTTTGAATATACCCGAGAAACAAACCTCACTACAAAACATTAAACAACAAATAGTTGTGAGATAAAGAATAGACAATAAATAAACAAAAAAAATCAATCTTTATTTACCTGCCCACGTCCTTGAAGAAATCCAGCTGTTTTCTTGATTTTTTCAAAGAAGATCAAGAAAAGCAAAAGAGATGTAGGGTAAAAAAGTTAATTTCTTGTTGGGATTTGCAAGACACGGAATATCTTTTCTTGATTATTTCTCTGTGTAGTGTGTGTAAGTATGCTTTATTTATGGCTATATGTCTAAAGCTGTGTCTAAGATCTTGAAGATTGCAGAGAAAATGGGACGAGGAACAGGTAGAAGGGTGACTAGAAATGAAAGCATAAATGAGGAAAAGAGTATCGAAATCGAAACAAAAGAAAAGATTCTTTTTCACTCAAAACACACACTGAGTTTACACACACACGCAACCATACATACTCCCAATTTATATGTTTATGTTTGTTTGATTCAACAAGCAAAGCAAGTGTCTTCTTTCTCCCTAACCAAACACCAAAAAGCATAAAAAAATATTCTCTTTTTATATAATCTTTTAAGTTTTAGGGGTCTATTTATTTAGACTACGACTGACACACACAACAGATCCTCAGCTCCCCAAACCGGGTATTGGAACCCCAAACCGGGTATTGGAACCCCCGTTTGACTCAAAAAATCAAACCGGGTATGGTACCCCCTTTTTGCGCCGAAACCGGGTATGGGGTACCTCATCCCCTTGAAAAGCTGCCGGAAGAGACTGCCACCTCGAAGAACACGTGTCGGCTTCTGGTTCAAACCGGGTATGCCATACCCGGTTAGCATTATTTTTGCAAAAAGATGAAAAAAAGCATTAGTTGTGCAGTTTTGAAGTATACTCCATTATTTAGGCAAATGACTCGTCGGTCAAAAGGGGATGAATAGGTTATAAGCACCAATTCAAGTGTATATAGACGTATGTAATATGTTATATCAATTGTTGAATGAGAATAAGAATTATTAGTGTGTTTATGTTCTTATTCTTCCAACAAGTGGTATCAGAGCATGGTTTGATGATCGATGGAAGGTGCAAGATATAGCCGTGAAGGATATGCACGCACGAGTCAAATTAAAAAAAAAAAAATTACTCAATTAACAGCAAACAATAAGATCGATCGGATTGCCAAGGGACGAGTGATTGAACCGTGATGTTAGAACATGGAAGAAAACAAAGAAATTCTGAATTTCGAACAGTGAAACCCAATCGGTCAAGAGGATCGTCGATTGAAGGCACGAGGGGAGAAAGAATCGAGTTACAAGAATAACCTCGATTGAAGAATCACAGATTTGAAGAAGCCAATTGGCCTGTGTGGAATTTTTGTGTGATCTTGCGATGCCAACAATTCATGGCATATGTGATATAGTTTCGCATTCTTTTCTGACTGGTAATTCGGATCTCATTCTCATTAATATTAATGGGTTGCTCTGTTCTTGGCTTTTCCATCTTATGGTACGAAACTACGAATCCATCTTTTATTGTAATCATTAAGAAAGTGGTTTGATCGATTGCAAGTTTTTCTGGAAGAAACAAAGAGATGAAATGTTGGTTGCCCACCACGTGTTCGATAAAATTCCTATGAAAACATGGTTACTTATGCAATTGGATTTTGATGTTTATGTTTTTTTTCGATTGAATGTGCTGTTGCTGGCACACCATGTGTTGATGAAAGTACTTTGAGAATATGATTTCTTATGAAATTATATTTCAATGTTTTCATTAAAAAATAAAGGTGTTATGTATTTTGTTTTTCTCAAGAAATAAAGAAAAGTTGAAGAAAATTGTGATTCATGAAGATTCAAAAGTTCGGTGGTTTGAAATTACAAATGTCGGTGATTGTGTTACCGTCTCAATGAAAAGATTTGGGACGATGGTTGTGATGATTCTATGAGTGTGTTCCTATTATGAAAAGATTGGTGGATGATTGATTCCAAACATTGGGATGGTCGATGTGTTTATGTGTATTTTCTTCTATCAAATGCATGAAGAGATGGTGATGTTGCAAATATTGATAAAGTATCAATATGATGATTTGTGTGATCCAAATGAAAAGATTTTGGACAAGATTTAAGAATGATGGAATGATGAAGCCAAGTGGAAAAGCTCTTGGATTGAAAGAAGACGGTTTCTTGGTGATTACTTCAAGTTTAATTTAAGGGGGAATGTTAAAATGTAAACTAAACTTTAGGATATATTTTTGTAATTATACAAAGTATAGGGAGTAAAATTGTAATTAATGGATAGTTGTAGGGATATGTCGGTTAACAAGGGGATGCATCGGTTATAAGCACCGATTCAAGTGTATATATACGTATGTAATCTGTTATATCAATTGTTGAATGAGAATACATTATTACCTTATAATACAATCTTAATTCAATAGGTTACTGTTCATTAAAATTTCAAAACTCGGTTCCGTTTGAAAAAGGGCCATGCAAGCTGGAAAAGTGATCACAAGTATGTACATATAGCCATATAGACCGACATTAGAAAGTTTCAAAATACCCCCTTAAAATTTTGAAATACTTTATTTAACCCTAAACTTTTTATAACATTATTTTTCAAATTTTATTACCTATGCCATTAACTATCTACACTTTTTAACTTGCACATGTGAAAAATATTATTGTTAATTTTTGGGATCTAAAAAAGTTGAGACTACCTTTTTTACATAAAGTCACATTTATTTTGGTTTATTTAATTTTTATTTTTTCCTTTTAATGCTTTTTTGTCACACAGATTTTACCCTTATCATACTTAAAAATAAAGTTTTTTGATGAATTAAATACAGAAGTATAAAATTTATTTTCATTTATTATGATAGGTCTCTGAAGTATACATTAAAAAACCACTATTTATAAATGCTTTTAAGTTTACAAATCATCCCCTTTGTTAATTCAACCTTAAAGTCTAAAAATTTAAATTTTAATCTTAAACTTATAATTTATACTTTTAATTTCATTTAAAGTATTTTTTTTGTTACTAAAAACATGCCTGAACTTCTATTATATATGAAGTGCTACTCGAAAAAGTTAGTTTTAATTAGATTGCTTAGACAAGTATATAAATATAGGAATTTAATTGCTTTATATCGATCATGTACATATAAATCAAATATGAATAAAATGACGTCCACAAAAATGGAGTTTTAAAATCCCGCAGCAACGTGCGGGACAAAACTACCCTCGTTACAAAGAATTATTAATGTGTTTGTGTTCTTATTCTTCCAACAAAGATTATGAAGGAATCGATATGGATTCCGTTACTTTCTTCTTAACCTTATCGTGGTCGAACCACCTGAACTTCTACCTCATCTAAGCAATTACTTCGTTGTTCAGATTAAAACCTCCTTGGGCGTGTTTCCAATGTCCTTGATTTTTGTAAGCGGTTAGTTTGGATTGTTTGTAGAACATTGGCATTTTTACCAATTTCCACTTCGGGGTTGTCCCTCAAGATTTTCCAACATTCATTCAGTGTAAATGTCGAATTTCATGTAACACGATACTCTGTGCACGCTTGATCATAGATTAGCGGATCATTGGTCTACTCTAGTGCCTCTGTTGTGCATTATCACGAATCGCATAAAATTGACCAATTTTAGAACGAAACATGTTCTTCCATTTACAATTAAGGGAAGTGTATCCTCTTTTCGATCCCCTCATTTCCGTCTTGAAGTAAGTTGGTACTTACGTCCAATAATCTTGTGTCTTTTTAGCGTCTCCTTTAACCGTGTTATTTTAGCTCTTCCTCGTGGTTCCATAGTTTGGTTGATTGGTTCGCTATCTTCTTTGATTGTTGTATGTCGGCGCCACCTCTACAACGAGGAGTCCTTGACCACCCGAACCTTTAGCACGCGAATTATAGTCTTAAAATGGCTCAAAATTGTCATCAAGACCAAAATCTTGAAATTGGTAGTGGTTTGTTGTGACGATTAGATGAATAGTGTATAATTACCACCGACCCGCAAAGTAGGGTACAACTTTTTACCACCCGCAGGTAAATGTTTACGAACCCAATGTTTGTAACCTAGTAGTATTGGTGTAAATTGTAAGGTGTTGCTCATAACTTATAGGTTATGGATTCAAATCTCACTATGGATAAAAAAGAAGTAGATTAGGTGTGGTTAAAAAAGAAAAGAAAGAAAGGTAAAAGTTTAGGAAGGGATAGTGATTTTGAGACCACACAAATTACTTTATCTACCACACAAAAAAAATATTTAAAGCATATTATACAACTACAGTGATTGTAATATTTAAAGTAATTTATTTAAAGGTAAAAGACATGACGGTGGAGTATCCACATATCAAGGTTTTTTTTCTCGCATCCGTATTACTTATATTTGGATAATTTGCAATAGAGTAATGGTATTTAAGCTCATCATTTAGACCTATTTATAGGTTTACTCATTAGATGAAGACACATGTTAAAATCAAGGAATAATATTAAGAAAGAGAATTAGTGAAATACACATGTGAACCTATTCTAAATGGTAACCCTCTCCAAAACCTTTCATCCTATCCTGTAACCTGCATATCCATTCGTCCCTGTATCTATCTGTATCTATATCTCCGAGATAAACAACTGCGTAATTTGAATACAATGCTACTCGCTTCAACACCCTTTGCATTCTATGCTCCAACAAACCCTCTTTCATCCGCAAACCGTTATTTTCCCCTAAAAACAAGAGATTTTGCTACTATTTTCTCAACAACTACCAAATCCCTAGCTTCTTCTGTTCAATCCCCATCTAGAAAGTTGCTTCCCAATCCACCTTCCGGCAAATATGTCAGAGAAGATTATCTTGTTGTATGTTTTTATTCTATACCTATTATTTCTTATATACGTCTTTTCTAAACTTTGCTTCCTCAGTTTTGCATAAATTCGGTTACTTTTTTCTGGGTTTTAGCTATAGTTTTAGATAAGATTTTGTTTTTTAAAAAGAACAGGTCAAAACCCTCACCCGAAATGCTTTTTAGGGGAATTTTGATATGGATATTGTAGCAATTACTTCAATTTTGACTTTTAAAGTCAAATTTTACCTTGCTATATCTGAGTTTTTGGTATGTATGTTTTTCTTTTGGATCCCTTTTGGGAGCACAATATGGAATTGATACAAAATTGAGGATTTTTAAGTATGTCAGTGGTAGATATGTTCTCATTTTTAAGCTCTATGTGGATTTTATTTAAATTTATGACTTATTGTTTGAATTTGGGTCGACAGAAAAAGTATTCTGCTAAAGAGATTCAGGAACTAATAAAAGGAGAAAGAAATGTGCCATTGATAATTGATTTCTACGCAACATGGTGTGGCCCTTGTATATTGATGGCTCAAGAGCTTGAAATGGTATGAATTATAATTTTTGCACTCTTTTATCAAGCTTCTTAAGCTAGAGCTATTGTATATTTCATATCGTGTAGGTTTTTATAACTGTATTTGTGTCACAAGGTCATAACAACAACATTTTCTTTTTGTGGTAAAACATATTTTGTTATTTTGGGTTGGTTGATTTAGTCTAAATGTGACAATTTTTAACTCAGTTACTTAAATGGACCAAAATTGTTATCTTATCTCAAATGGGTCTAACCAGTATAATTAGCTAAAAATGAAATGAGTCACACCAAAAATTTAAATGCACCCTGCCTTTCGAAGTAGACATTATTTAAAATTTAAGATTCTTGTTGTAATAGAACAACTTTTATAATCATATTTAACCGTTTGCTTATACATATAAAAATATGGACTAAAGAGTGTTTGTTGGTCAACCTAACTTGTTCCACCTGAACAAGAAATTACCCATTTTTTACTTAAATTGCCACCTTTAATTTATTATGGGTCTTATTTTTCGTGTGATTAAACTAGTTTATGATAACACGCAATATTGTGTTGGCATTTTCTTTTGGTAAAGAGTAATTTCTTCTTTTTCTTACAACGAGTTCATATTTTTTTCCATCAGCTTGCAGTTGAATATGAAAGCAATGCCATGATAGTGAAGGTGGATACAGATGATGAATATGAATTTGCACGTGACATGCAGGTAACTTGCTTGATACTTCTTGTAGGTTATTTAAATAAGTTACATAAATGGGAAAAACACTTGTTTGACCATATTTTGTCTGGGTAAAATATATATTTCCCACTGCACTATTGAATTTAGTTACTTACTTCTGCCATAGCGGTATGCTCGTATGAAACCTCAGACATTTATCCTAAGGGCATATTGGTCAAGTTGTTCTCTTTTTGGCTGGGACGTTAAAACAGTAACGAGAAAATTTACTTGACAAAAATATTTTTATGGTTATTTTATTTATTAGTTTCTTAAATAATCAGAAGTTAACAACCACTCAAATTTTTTAATTAATTGATTATTACAGTTTTACATGGCAAAGCATATCAAAGTATCTTCTACATTCTATTGCCTGTTATTTTACATGTGATTATCAAAAATTGATTATTTTTCAAAAAGCACATCTAAAGATCCACTTAGTATAAGAAATAAAGAAATATCTTTTTTCTAATAAAAATGATCAAAGTTGTTTTTGTTATTTATTGTTGTTGACAGGTAAGGGGTCTACCAACATTGTATTTTATCAGTCCCGATCCAAGCAAAGATGCAATTAGAACCGAAGGTGTCATTCCGCTTCAAATGATGCGGGATATTATCGACAAGGATATGTGAAAAGAACCAAAAAACGAGTGAGAATTGTATGATTGTTTTTGCATAATTTTGGAATTGTTTAGATTTGTATGTCATGAAAAGGTAGCAAAAGTAGGATTAGGTTGTGTTTTAGCACATTGAAGTTAGGGCTTGCTTTGTAATTCATGATAGTTAACTATTGTCTTAAATTTTGGTGGACTGTTGTTTTAATCGTGGTAACAAATCGAGTTTTAGAGCAACTAGTGTTGGTTTTGCAAAATTTAGAGAGATATTGACTACTCAATCAAGGGCTCAGCGGTTTCCACCCTAAACAGTTTATATTTATGTCGGAAGTTACATGAGGAGTTTATTTTCTTCTAAATTATTATTATTATTATTATTATTATTATTATTATTATATTTTTTTTTGAGATTATGAGGGTTAAAACTTAAAAAATCAATGATATCATAGAGAAGCGTGAATGAGGAGTGCCAAGAAAATATGTTAATAATTTGATAAATGAATGGTATTTAGAGTCATTGTGTTAATGTCTTTTACATTAAATTGTCAAAATGATAGGGGTATGGATTATGTAGGTTGCTATACATATCAAAACAAAGTTCGATAAACAAGTATGGTCAAGTTGACTTTTTATACTAAAATCATACAGTATTATGAAATCGTTAAAACAGATAGATTTTAGAATGTTATATAAGCAAGTTAAAACTATCAAACATCTAGGCACGCGTAATACCACATAAAGGCTCACAAGTACAAGGAATTATTAAAATTATAGCAAAGAGTGAGGTCAATCAGAAAGTCAACCACTAGAACTGTGCATAAAAACCAAAAGCTAAAATCTCCCTAGAAACATGAGTCACAACCAACCAACAATAATCAAAATCTAAACTAATCTCTACTTACAATCTTTACCAAATCTGCTAATGGAATTACTAATCAGCATTTACATTAGACAGAAAACAACCTAAGAAAAACAATTACACTCAAATTGCCAACTTTATTATCTTCCACCATACTATTCCTCGATCTCCCTGTAAAAAAAAAAAAAAAAAAAAAAAAGAACAATTGATTCATTAGGGTACTCATAAGATTAAAATATATATTTCCAGGTGGCAATTTCAACCTATTTAGAAACAGGTCAAACAGATCAAAAGTCGCCAAAGAAAAAAAAGGAAGAAAACACCTACTTGCAAGATCTCTTATTATGACCTAGCCCTTTACACTTCCCACATTGCAGCTGTCTTTTAAGAAAATCAGACGGGCCAATCCGACCCGGTGCAACTTTCCTAATCTTGGTCCGACCCGGTGTCCGCATAGTTGGCGGTGGGGTCACCAGAACCGCACCATCTTCAGCCTCACTATCCACCAACCGCTCAACATTCGGTATCGGGTGAATCGAGTCAGCATAAGTCAACTGATAAGTCTCCACAAGAAAATACCTAGAACAATGATCATATGGGCTCCTTCCATAAGATTCCAAAACCGCAATCGCATGACAGCAAGGCAGGCCCGTTAACAACCACCCTTTACAACTACAGTCCCAATTCTCAATATCAACCACATCAACCGTTTCCCCGTATCTCACCTCAAATTTACTCCCGTGTGACCTCAGTACCTGAACCGAACGGGCTTTTATAATCTCGTTTTTTAGCTTCTCTTCCATCGAAGGAGTCAAACGGGTCATCCATTGACTCGATTCAACTCTTCGTGTGTAAATCAATTGCATCATTTTACCACGTAATTCGTCAATCATTTGGGTTATGGGCAACTCGTTTGCTTCAGAAACCCACGAGTAAAAAAGATGCCCGAAATTAGAAGTCATATGATTATACCTTAAACCGCCAAAAAAGGTATTGGCCCAATGTTCGGGTTCACTTCTAATAACCCAATTATAAGCTTCGGGTGAAATCGCTTTAATATCTTCAGTACATTTTTCAAAAGCTTCAAGTTTAGGCGCATGTGCAGCTGCATAAAGATCTTCAACCATAAGCCGTCTAGCATCGTGTGAAAAATGACCTTTTAAATCTTTATTTAATTTCTCAGCTAAATACCCGAGACAATAAGCATGGTAACACTCACTACCGAATATTTCCCGTAACGATTCCCGTAACCCTTTTTGAAAATCAGCAACAAATGTAATCTGACCTGGCGCTTGGACCACAATTTTCAATTCGGTCAAAAACCAACGCCAATTATCCGCGTTTTCTTCATCGACAACCGCAAACGCAACCGGAAACGCACCGTCATCACCATCAGCTGCAGTTGCAGTCAACAACATTCCCTGATATCGGGAATTCAAAGGCGTACTATCGAGAAACAAAAGCGGTCTACATCCTTGTAAAAAACCCGAAATCGACGCATGAAACGAGACAAAAAGACGGTGAAAACTAGAATCGTCTTTCGTGCTAAAACTAGCTAAACTCCCAGGATTCGTTTCCATTATTTTATCGCAAAAAAACGGTAATTCGCTATACGCGTCTTTATATGAACCCAAAAGTTGCTCACGCGCGTATTCTTTAGCGCGTCTCGCTTGCGAGTAATTCAAATCGATCCCATAATCGCGTTTAAGTTCGGTCGCGATATCTTTCGGTTTAATTTTGGGGGATTCTTTTACTTTTTCTTTAATTAAATTCCCGACCCAGCTTCTTTTGGCCCGAAACGGGGCTTTTGAAGTAACCCCTTGGCAGTTATGAACGGGCCTCATTGTTTTGATACAAACTAACTGTGTAGTGGACAATTTTGAAGCATGGATTCTCCACGGGCAGCCTTCTGCTTTACATTTAACAGTAACTCGTTGATTTTCGTTTTTTTTGTAGACGAAATTAAATGCGTGTGCGATTGAGAATTTTCTTAGGGCTTCACGAAACTCGGCTAATGAGTGGAATCTTTGACCAACACCTGTTATGAGATTCTCCCATTGTTTTGCAGCCATTCGATCGTTGTCGATTACGGCTACTTGAAATGGGTTGTTGGAGGAAATTGGGACGGCTGCTGGCGTGATTTCGGTGTTGGTTTCAATGTCAACTGTGTCGGTTAGAGCTACTGCATTAGATGAGATGGGAATTGGGGTAGGGGTAGTTTGGACAATTGCTTGTGAGTCTGGCTTTGGTGTTGCCTTTTGGGGCCTGCAAAAACATTACCAAATTATTATTGTTATTACTCAATAAATTAATAAATACAACAGCCAAATAGAACAATTTTGTAGAAGTGTCTTAAATTAGGTACAAAAAAGGAGTAAGCAAATAAACTTAAAGAAAATTATAAAAATTGTACTTGTGGACTTGACGTTTGTATGAAATTATGGACTTCATCACTTGCCTTTTTTTTATTACATGTATGATCCCTAATTTTGAAACTTGTAATACTAACGGTCCCTAAGGCAAGGACAAGATTTTAGGAATCATTGATGTTAGAAGTTTGAAAATTAGGGACCATTGATTTTAAAAATATGAAAATTAGGGACCACTGATGTTAAAATTTTCATTTTTGTAGGAAAAGTAGAGACAGTTTGTGAAATGGAGATAAAAGTGTCACAAATTAGGTAAGAAAAGAGGGTAAATAAATTAGTTTATTTATCCTTTTTGGTGTGGTAATGGAATATCATATTCAAAACTGATTATTTGACCCCTGAATAAAATCAAGGTAAGTTACATAAATCATCCATGTGGTTTGCAAGAACTTATGGATTCAGCCCTCAAGTTTTTTTTATCCATGGATAGACCCTAATTCTGAAACTTGTAACACCAACGGCCCCTAAAAACTTAAAAAACCTTTTTTGCTTTACGGATAGTTAGTGTTACGAGTTTCAAAGTTACAGATCCGTGCAATTTTAAAATTTTAGGGACAAAAACCATAATTTTATACAAACCACAAGGACGATTTACTGAAACACTCAAAAATCAATCAGATAATTAGAAGCAAAATCTATAAATCCAAAAAAATATCAAACAACAAGTTCCAAAGCACAGATCTGAATCATAAGTAATGATTTAAATCATAATTTACCTACGAGCAGGCTGCTTTTTCTTGACATTTTTACCAGGAGGGGCTTCTTTCATAATAAAAACCTCAAGCTGATCAGCTTCTTTGTAATAATTCACCATTCGTTGAAAATCTTTATCTTTAGATACAGTAATCAGATTCTTTTTGTTTCCAGGTAAAAAGTATTTTATAATCATTCCATCAACAGGTGAATCTATAGTTTCAGCAATTTCTTGTTTGAATCCAATTAATTGCATACTTTCATCAAGGTCAACTGCATAAGCTTCCCCGCCTATATAGCTCATGGATCCGTCATCGTGCGTATCAAAATCACCACCATATTGGCAAATTGCTATCATCTTCTTTGATGGAACTATTGCCATTTTTTGTAATTTTCAAGAAATCAAACCTGTATATTTTGTTACTGAAAGAGAATACATGATTAATATTGATTTTAGAAGTATAACCATAAGTTGAATTTATATTAAAAGTGGAAATATTCAACTAACAGATAGGCTTGTGAGTTGTGATAACCTAAAAATATACAGAAGTTTATAGCAAATGATAATTCATTATTAAAGCGAATAAGTCAACATACAATAATCTGTAAAGCAAAAATAAAACCCAGGCTGAAGAAGGCCTGAATTGTTCAAAATCAAGTAATAGAACTAAATTTGAGTTTATGTGACTCGTTATTATGAAGGGGGAAAAACCCCCAAATTCATAACCCAAATGATTGATGAATTATACAAACAAACTAGTCAGATTTCATGTAATAAAAGTAGAAACAGATAAACAATTGGCGTCAAATATATCTCCAAATTGTACAAAGTAATTGAAATCTGCAGTAAACCTAAAATTCATAATTCGAATCAGCAACTAAATTTGAACAATACAAGCACGAAGAAGATAGACTAATCAACATATAAACCCTAGAATCAACCAAAGATCGAATCTTTCGGATCGAGTTCTCGAACAAGCATATCATTAAACAGCTAACAAGCAGACAATAACCTCAACAGTAAAAAAAGTCAAACCCTAAAAATCTGTAAACTTAAAACACAAAAACCCAAATCGGAAACGTGACAATTGGTGAAAACTAAACCAATCTAGCAAAAATGGAGCAGAACGAGTGATGAGAATTCAGGAGAGGATCCCAATTCCGATTGTTGAAGGTTAAAAGATGGATGAAATAAAAACAATTTATTTAGAAAGAGAAAAAAAAGTGGAAGGGGGAAGTAAAAGGAAATACCTGGTAAAGATTAGGGTTGAAATACGAAACTTTAGAAAGAAAAATAGAATTTTGAGGTGAAGATTGCAGTTGGTGCAGGAGAGAGAAAGGAAAGGGGGTTGAGAAGACGAACAGAGAAACAAAGGGAGGAGGAGAGGCGCATCTGTTGAAGCTGAGGGGGGTGCAATAGGGCAAAATATGTAATATTATATACATACTATGCTATCTATTACCATGAACCCTACTTTACAATCCAGGCCGTTCATTTCTTATTATTCTTCATTTTGGTACGTTGATTTGCATCAGACCGGATCTCCCAACTTCTCATCACCTATTTTTTGATAACGATAGGCTAAATAATATGAGCCTAAAAGTTCCGTCGTGTGGTGATTACTGGTCATTCTTAACCGGGTGGTGGAGAGGGGAACACCCCACTAGTGGTGATGAAAATAAGGGTGATTATCGGGCCAAAACCGAACCGATAAAACCGATAACCGATAATGATGAATTTTCAAAACCGAAACCGAACCGATAACATGTTATCGCTTTCGGTTCGGTTTCGGTCGGTTTTCAGTTCGGTTCAGTTTTTTCGGTCCAAATGCTCACCCCTAGATAAAAATGTTATTTGGTGTGGCCACAGTCACATGTCTTAACGGGAGGGGGAGAAAGATGCTTGCTTGTGATTGGATGAAATGTTTTTTTTTCTTTTCTTTTATTGCATTTAAAATAAAATGGAATGGTGTGGTGTGTGTGGTTTGGTGGGTATTTCCCGGATAAATGGTATGATGTGGTGTGGTTGTTGAGGTGACAGTGATGTGGCAGAAAAAAAATGTGTGGTGTGGTACCCATACCCCATAGCCTTAGGGCTGTCTTTAAACGCATTAAAAAGTATACATATGAGTAATTCCTAAAATTCAGGAATCTGTTACAGATGGATATACAATTCTTTTATGCATGTTTTATGACAACCCTTAGGACTATCATTATCAAAACTCGTATTTAAATATAGGCATTCGGTCATTTGCCTTGGAATGGTTATACTCGGTGTAAAATTCCCACACAAATTTACACTTTCAGTTTTTTCCAAGGTTCTAAAAAGCGTAAGGTGTGATGTGGCGTTACCACCGAGCCTTAAGTCATGGTTAACAATGGTGGACCATGGTGTTTTCCAAGATGTGACTTAGTGCGACAAATTTTTATATATAATTTATATATACGTGTATCTAATTAAAAAAATTTATAGATCTATTGATTATATAATAATTTATATATAAAGTTTATAAAAAGTGTTACATCCAAGTTTATAATTATATATATATATATATATATATATATATATATATATATCATCATCATTTTAAAAAAAAAATCAATTTTCGCAGGGCCTTACAAAAAAAACTCGTCATAAGGCGCGCCTTATCGCGACTTATCACGCGTTATCTCACGTCACGCCTATCTTAGTCGTCATGGTCTGTTTCGTAACGTCGACGTCGCGCTTCACACCTTGGCGCTACCATGACACGTTTTTTTTAAATCTTGGTTTTTTCACATTAATATTACGTCAACGGACACTTCAACTATGACACTCATGACAAAAATATGTCTTCACTTCAATTTTCCGTCACACTGAGTATTTTATTGTGTTTTAATTTAAAATATTCTATTAACTGATTAATTTAATTAAAATAAAATCATGATATAAATAAAATAAAAACTATAATAATCAGAAAATAAGCCAATTATTTAAAAAACTAGTCTACTCCCCTTAGTCTTTGCCTTCGTCTCCCACATCATCGGCTTTTTCGTCATCTTGCTTTTGTGTTCCCAAACCCAAGCCCAAACTAGTAGTTGAACCAACAACTCTAAATACGACTCAAATGTATTTATAGCTATATTCCGAGCATCTTATAGTATTTCTTTTCATGTTTTTAATATATTTTGGTATGCCCTTTCCTAGAAAACTCAAAACTTTCAAAACTAACTTTTTCTCGGCCACCCCAGTAACTTTACTTATCGCGCTTCTTTGCACTTCGACAGTTAAGTTAACTGTTACTATGACTTCCAGCTTAACAGATCTTGAAGAAGTAGCGGCATTTGATGAACCTGAACTTTTTTTACTTTTCCTAATAAATGAGTGAGGGTGGACGCCATAGGGAGTCATCTCAAAACTCTTATTTACTTTTGCTACTAACCACTTAATTTTCTCAAACCCTTAAATAATCTTTTATTGTTTGTTTTCTTAATTTAAACTTTTCATTTTTGGACCTTAGAGAATGATGTAACATTTATGTAACAAAACTGATAAGTTAGGGTTGAGTTCACCATTACGTTGGAGCCTTAAGTGTATTTAATGATTGAGATTTTGACTCTGATAGACCAAACTTAGTAAACAACATAAGTACGGATTAGATCCGTAAAAAGTATTAACGATGGTCGATATCATAATTTCGAACAAAGCACAAGGATCATTTAGGTAATGTTCTCTAGAAAGTTACATGAATGATAATTGATAGCAAAATGGTTAAAGGATGACAAAACACTAAAACTGCTTAAAGGGTTCAATAATTATGAGATCCTTCGTATTCTAAAAAGCAACATCCTAAAGAGGTTAAAAGAAATGAAATACATATTTTTCCAAACGAATACATAACGATAAACAATTCCGCCGAAGATGGGGATGTGAGATGTACACAACCATACATCTACCCTAGGGTAGAAAGATTGCTTCTAGAAAAACCTCAAACATCAAAACAGATACATAATTAGGGGTTAAAGTACACCGAGTGGACAAACACAACTAAACGAAAAGAAAAAAACAAACGAATAATAAATAGAAGATTTGAAGTACACACGACGAGTTTTACCAATTTCATTAATGGTAAATCATTAAACCCGAAATGTTGAAAAATAACAACACCGAATCATGAAATCACATTGATTTTGAACAATCCTATAGTGGCAAGACCGATTGTTTCTCTACCTCATTGTCATTTAAAACACATTGTTCTTCATCAGTTGTCTTCCTCTTGTTGTCTTTGGATAAATACGGTTTCAATTTGTCAACATCTGACAATCGAACCGGTTTAAGGAAAAACTCCTCAGCACCTTCTTCTAAACATCTGATAAAAAAACCAAAACTTTATTCATTAAAAGTGTCGCAATGAAATAATCTTGTAAATAACTTGTAACGAAAAGTATGAAATACCGGAAATGGAAATAGTTACTCCCTCCATCCTACATTAAAGTTCTCATGTCCCCCTTAAATTTTGTCCCCCCAAAAAAATTGGGATAATTGCTTTTATATCCTTGTAAAACTCATAAATTATTTCTAGAGTAAATTACTGTTTTTGTCCCTGTGGTTTGGCCGTTTCTGCGTTTTTGTCCCTGTGCTTTTTTTTCTGTTTTTTTGTCCCCGAGGTTTGCAAAATTCCGTTTTTTTGTCCTTCCGTCCATTTTCTGCTGTTAACTAACGAGAAATGCTAAAAAAGTGAGGGTATTTTCGTCTTTTCTTCATGTTCTTCATATGTGTTCTTCATATGTGTTCTTCAAATTGATGAACCCTAATCCCCAAATCCCAATTTCTTGAACAAATTGATGAACCCTAATCCCTAAATCCCAATTTCTTGAACCCAAATCCCAATTTCGCCTGACAATCGAATCCAGTTCCATGGATTGGAGCAAAATCAGTAGAAATGTAGCCTAATTTGTCTTCTATTTCACCTACACACCTTGAATTTTGCAAAACAGCAAGTAAATCAAGCTAATACTTTGTGCAATGCAGAAGTTTTTAAGGAATTGGGCACGGAATCACCTTGCTTCAGGCTGCTCGGTACTTCTTCTTACTTCACTCGATCAATTAACTCTTCTGCTAGGTCAAAACAGTAAACCCGAACCAGGACAATATCACGATTAATTAATAGATTCGAAGGTTTAATATCACGATGAACAATTTTCCGGCGGTGGAGATAGTAGATACCGGAGAGAACCTGACGAGTTAAATCGGCTAACGATGCTTCATGAGAGATGTGTGTTCCTTCTAGCGATCCGCCGTCCATATATTCTAGAAGCACCTGGATCTCTCCGGCGTGATCGAACATATCGAGACACTTCACGATGTTTAGGTTATCAACGTCACGCAGGATCTCGATTTCACGGCAGATCTGGCGACGGACATCGTCTTCGTGGTTGTCGTAGATTACTTTGAGAGCAAAGAGACGGCCAGAAGGACGGTGGAGGACTTTATAGACTGTCCCGCCGCTGTCGCTACCGATTCTGTTCATCCGCTCAAGTTCCGATAAGTTGAACGTTTGTTGTTTGGAGTTGGAGATGTGTTGTGAGGTTGAAGTAGGAGCGGAGGTCATCCGGTCAAGTTCCGGTCAAGTTCCTCCGATTCAAAATTGTTCAAGAAATTGGGATTTGGGGATTAGGGTTCATCAATTTGTTCAAGAAATTGGGATTTGGGGATTAGGGTTCATCAATATGAAGAACACATATGAAGAACATGAAGAAAAGACGAAAATACCCTCACTTTTTTAGCATTTCTCGTTAGTTAACAGCAGAAAATGGACGGAAGGACAAAAAAACGGAATTTTGCAAACCTCAGGGACAAAAAAACAGAAAAAAAAAGCACAGGGACAAAAACGCAGAAACGGCCAAACCACAGGGACAAAAACAGTAATTTACTCTTATTTCTATATCATTCTCAAATTCATAAATTATCTCTATGTCCTTATAAACTTTATAATTAACTTCATATCCTTCCAAACCTTTAAAACTCACTTTTATGTCCAAAAACCTATTTTATAATTTATTAAATCGTGATAATATCAATAATACATGCAAATAAACATGATTTTTAACACATAATCAACAGATATATTGCACACTTATTTAATAATTATTGATATTATAATGATTTAATAGATATTAAAATATTTTTTTGGACATAAAAGTAAGTTTTAAAGATTTAGAAGGATATGGAGGCAATTACAAAGTTCAGAAGGACATAGAGATAATTTATGAATTTGAGAAGGATATAAAAATAATTTATGAATTTTACAAGGATATAAAAGCAATTATCCCAAAAAAAATTTAATTTCTCAAATTTGAGGGCCCACTTAGTAAAATAAAATTATTACCATGGACCCCACCACTAACTATCTCGTAAGACTATCACCATTAGTCACGCAACTTAACCTAACTTTTTCATTAAAAAATAATATCTTTCTCTTCCACCTACATAACCCAACCCAACCTTATTTTTCACACATTAACAACCCAGCCCAACCTAAATTTTTATTACTTATTAAAATCAAAACAAGCAATTACAAAATTCCACCTCACACTAAAAAACAAAAAAGAAAGAATTAAATAATGGGTGACCCTCATGTGACCTTGGTCTCCTCCACCAACCTAGGTCACCTCTTTTGGTGACCCCCTCTCTCTTTTTATTATTATTTTATTGGGTGACCCAACCCCAAACCATACCAATGGGGAGTAGTCTAAAAACACTTTATCTCTCCAAAATAATCTTATATTTAAATCAAAATTATTACAAAGACCTCACCACTAACTATCTCCTAAAAACTTATGCCAAAGAGAAATGAGAATTTTTTCGAGTAATAAAGTAAAAATTGATGAGGGTAAAAAGGTAATTTGATAAGTAAATGGTAACCCACCTATTAATCCTAGATGGAACATTCTCAGAGGACATGATGACTACTGGTATATCTTTTAGTGATGTTGATTCCTGCAAGTACAAACAACAATTATAGGTTATAGTTCTTGCACATGGTGGCATGATCTAGATTACACATTAATGACTAAATATGACATGGTTTTATTTTTATGCACATGGAAACAAGATCTAGATCATAATTGGAAAGATTTTGGAATCAAACAATATTATGCAAAAAATAGAAACTAAATAAGAGCAAATCTCACCTTGATCTTTCTCAAAAGTTCAAAACCAGTCATCCCAGGCATACAATAATCTGTAATGATTAAATTCACCTCTACTTCCTGGATTAATTCAACAAAAAAGCAAAATATATGTAAGGATTAATTCAAACAGAGTTCGTTTTGACTTTTGTTAGTCAAACCTATACTTTTTCAAATTCAAAATTGATACAGATTTTCTTATAGTTTATTCAGTTATTTCTTTATATTCCTAATGTAATTATCTTTTTTTATCTACATTAAGGAAGAAAGCTTGGAAATTTTCAAGAGGGATTGTAATATGTTTGATCAGTAGAAAGTCAAACGTTCAGTGTTTATTGGTTAAAGGTAGATGCAGCTTAAAGATTAACAAAAATGATATTCAAGAACAATACAATATTAATGAACTTTAACAAAACACATATATAGAGAATAATTCATACTGGATTAGGAGAAAAAGATGAAAACTTTTCAACATCTTGCAGACCCAAAAACTCCAAAGCCTTACTTCCAGAATCCACAGCTGTAACTGCAATTACCATCACAAAAAAATCAAAGATTTAAAAAAGTAAGCAAAATCCATTTCAGAAATTGATAGATGAGTGATCTTACCATGATAAGAAAAGGCCTTTAGCAATCTTTCAATCAATTTCCTGTCAAGATTACTATCATCAACTGCAAGAACATGAAGAGGGCTTGCAACAACTGCCATTTTGAAAACTTTTGAGGATGAAAAATTGGAAAATGGGGGTTTTTAAGAGGACTCATTTGATTTGTGGAGGTGGGATTTGAAGATTTTTGACAGTTTGGAAAAGATCCGACCAGATATGATTTTCCGAATCATTTCGGATCTTTTTTTTAGTTGATTTTTCAGCAATGGAGAACGAGCACAGAAGTTTCAATTGTATTTTAATTGTTCTATTTTTGGTCAAATATTTTTATAATTTCGCCCCAATATTTTCCCTTTCTCTATGGTTTGACACTAAAACTGAAATTCAAATTTATACGCACGATATGCATGTGGATTTGGAGGAAATCTTGATCCTTTTCTAGTCAATCCTTAATAAAGAAGAAAACTAGAAATGGATAGCAAGATCAATAACGAGATATTTAGGATTTGTGCAAATATTAACATTTGGTTTTTTCTTATAATGTTAATAGTAACATAATAAATAAAAAATATCAAATCATATTGTAGATTGTTGAACTATAAGAATGAAACACACAAATGTGCTATCACGTACCCGACCCGATTTGTTTATGAACCTAATGAAATCTATTACATAAAATTATAAGTATGGTTGACAGTTGGTGATAAGTCTAATTAATTACCTTGATTATCTTTATTTAATTAACGTTTTTTCAACTTTGGATTCTCTACAATTTGGTACACTTTGACCATTACTTTAGTCAACGTTTATTTTCTAAGATAACGAGTATTTCAGAAGTTGGATCCATACAGATGGATCAAGAAGTAAAAAGCAATTAGAATAATTTCTTTATCAGTAAAAGAATCATTTTTAGGTAATTTTCTATGATTCTATCAACATATTAATAATTAATTAATATTCGAATCACTTTAAAGTTCACGTTTTTTTAGGTTAAAAAAACTAATAAAAAATTAGTGAAATTAAATGAGGTAATTAAATAAATGGGCCCCACATCTTTACTATTTTATTGATTTTTCTAAATGGTGAAAAAGTCAAATATAGGAAGATGACAAAAAAAGATGGTTCCACACCTTTAATGATATTTAGAGAGGGATAAGTAAGTGTAAATGGGTAATTGTAAATATAAAAACTTACCAAATAAATTAAATTATTAAAGCGCTTCACTTATTTTGATACACCCTAAAAAGTAATGTAATTCACTTATTTTGATATGGAGGTAGTATAAGGTTATAGAAAAGTAAGGGCTTTTCCTTGTTTATATTATACTTCCGCCGTCTCACAAAAAACTTCTCATTTGCCTCTAAATTTTTTTCCCAATTTTTTTTTTCTTATTTCTCACATTTGATAGGCTCCACACAATAAAAAACTATTATTACTAAAGTACCCACCACTAATATCCACAAATGATTTTTCTCTCTCCAACCCAACCTTATATTTTAATCAAAAGTAATATCAATGACCCCACCACTGGGGGAGGCAATTCAGGTTGGGTTCGGGTTCGCGGGTTGGCAGGTCAGAAATGTTCAACCCGAAACCGAAGTGTTTATATAAACGGGTCAAATATCTCAACCCTAACATGTTTAACTTCAACCAACCTAACCCATATAACCCATTTATAAAACGGGTTAAACAAGTTATCAGGTCAAACAGGTCAAAATGTTGTTATTATTACACAAATTCATAACAAAATACTAAACACCAAATTACTAAATAACATTTTTTTATTTTTATCTAACTATTAGTTAGATTTTAACTAGTAAACTATAAATTAAGTATAAATATATATATTTTAAAATATATTTTAATAATTAAACGGGTTGGCGGGTCGACCCGTTTAAATTATTATTAACCCGAACCTAACCTGTTTAATAAACGGGTCAGCTGACTTAACCCGAGACTGACCCAATTGTTTTTTACCCCAACCCAAACCTGTTTATTTTCGTGTCGGTTTCAGGTCGGGTTTCGTGTCAGGTGATATATTGCCACCCCTACCCACTACTAACTATCACCTAAAAATTTGTGCAAAAACGGAGGGAGTGTGTAATAAAAATATATGATAGTTTGAAGGAAAAATGCATAAAAATACTAGTTTTCTACAATCATAATTTCTTATATCCTTAGGCTATGGGATATGGGTACCACATGTGGTACCCAATTTTCCTATCACATTATCGTCACCTTAGCAACCACACCACCACCACACCACATCATCTCTAGGAAATACCCACCACACCATTTTATTCTATTAAATTTTAAATAAAATAAAAAAGAAAATACCCATCAACCAATCACACCCCTCCACCTCACCCCCCACAGGCGTTATACCCCGTTGCTAGCATGCCTCCTCCACCACGCTAACCCCCCACGCCGTTGAGGGGATGGTGTTTGCCTTTTCTTCCACGGTGTGGCCTTGCCACCTCACCATCACGCTAATGCAATATTGGCCCATACCGTGTGGTCTTAGAACGGTGAGAGTAGAGGCCAAAATCAAGCTTGAGAACATTATCGGACAACATCATCCCACTTTCCACCCGCATTTTGGATGAGGTTCCGGTAGGCGTCAAGGGAAGAAAGTTGTGTTTCGAGAATTTTGTATATTTCCCTTTTAAAGGTAATATTACATTTTTTTCTTCTAATGGTGCTATTACTGATTTTTTTTTAAATTGTTAAAACATTTTCTCCACTTCTATATATACTAACACTTCAAACACAAAACAAATCACACTTCAAACTCTTATATTCTTATGTTCTTCAAAACATTCTTTGCCTCAAAAACTCCAAAATTCACTAAACAATTAGTCAAAATCAACAACGGTGGTTCACATATCCCAAGAGTTACTAGGAGATTACCATGAATCCATAATGAAGAACGGTGATTGGAGGAATTTATGAGACCTGAAAGAAACACTCTTAAATGCAATTTGCTTCAAGATACTAAGCAAGACGGACATTTAATTTGTTTGTTTTCTTGGCACGTTGTTTAAAAAATCGCCATATTTCCATCCATCATGGTGGAATGGTGGCTAACTATCAGTCATTTCGTTGACTAGAATTTTTCCAACAAAAAAATGGTACAACCAATATCACTTAGGTATTACTATAGGCTTATAGCAGCTCCAATATATACACTAATCGTACATATATGCACTAGAATATTATAAAGTATTAAAAATCTTTTGAATAGTAATGTTCAAGTTATTAGGTGTACCAAACAAATAACATTTGTCGTGTCGAGAAAGATACATTTTCAGAATGATTGATTAATGAAGATTGAAGATCAACAATCATGAATATGGATTTTATAGATGGTAACTTCTAGTTACATAAGACAGAAGATACATATTTCATAGATTTAACTCAGGGATAAAAAGAAAAACTAGGTACAAACATTTACCGACATCAGCTATTTCTACAATCAACGAGCGTATTCACACGTGTTCATGCTCCTGCAAAACAAAATGAAGCATTTTAATCAAAAGATGTTTATTTCATACTACTAACGTTTCTAATTTTGCAACTATTCATCATAACATGGGTTTAGAAGAAACTTTATACAATATACAAATTTCATTCATATTTCATAAAAAATACGTACATTTTTGGAGATTTTTCGCACAAAACTTAGTTGAGCCAAATAATTACTTTCAGCAAAATCATGCAATGTTCGTCGAGCTCTAGCACCAACACCCTCATGCACATATTCTTCCTTCAACAACTCTCTACGTCCACCAATATCCTGTAACCAATACGCAATAAAAAAAATTTAAGATTAAATAAAAGGTAGCGTAAACTAAAACACAAGAAAAAATTACAGAAAAACATAAAAAAGTAAAAGTTATTTATTACCTGCAAGAAATTCAACATTTGTTCTTCAATTGTACCTTTCATAGCCAAAGTTTCTACATGTATAGGACGTGTAGCACCCATCCTATGAGCACGACTTATCACCTGTTCTTCCATGCTGACAATATCCACATTTATTAAATAAACTAAAAAAATACACAAACATTTATAATATAAATATATAATTATATATTGTTTTCACTTTTTATCCCAAATGGGCTCCATGAGAAAGACGTGATTCACAAAACTCAAATCAAGACCTAATGCTGCACTTCCATCCATCACAAGAGCCAAACAATCCTCCTCATGCTGGAAGGTGGCCAATGATTTTACCTACACCAATTTCAACCCGGTTACTTATAAACGGGTCAGTTTTGATGTGTTTTATATGAAACGGGTCTAATCAAAAAATAAAGTAAAAGATTTTGTCTGACCTTGTTAGCAGAATGCATTGGGCTGTACATTCCCACAAACTTGATGCCAGCAACTGCCAACTGCTGTTCAATGACGTGTATATGCTCAAGAAACTGAGAAAAAATCAGCACTTTTTCTGCAGAATTCTTGATGCAATTTTCAGTTTCTTTACTGGATTCCTGCAAATCTTTTAATTTCTTCACGAGATAAGAAACTTTACTGCTGGAAGTTGATTGCCAATCGGGATTCCAGTCATCCTACTCATACAATATAAATGATACATACATTTCAGTTATAGAAAAAGAAAAAAATAAAATTTGTAAATAATGGAAGCATGCCTGTTTATATGAGGGCTGTAATTCAATAAGATCTTTTGGAACGGGCCACTTAGGGTTAGGGTTTTCTGGGCGGGCTAATGTCTCCGGGCTCTGCATTTCATATAAGTTGTTACAGCCCGCAAATGTACATTTTTCACTGTCTAATGCAACACAATCCAGACACAATAAATGCCTACATGGCGTTATGACAGGTAGGCGACACCATTCTTCACATCTGGAAACAAAAACAAAATAAAAAATAATTAGAGTCAATTTTGGTCAAACGTGTAAAAAAACCTATTTAAAAGTTGAATCTTACCTCATACAATTTCCACCAAAAAGAATATTCCATCTAATAAAAGAATATTCCTCAGAAACAGGATCCAAACCATTTTCCACCAAAATATCCATAGTTTCTTGAATATCTTGTCCAGCATCTGTTACTTTTATATGTCCAGCAACACAACACGATAATCTCACATTTCTAATTAAAGTACTTCTAAATTTCCATTGTTTTGGATTCAACAAACTTTCAACATGTGAAGGATCATTCCAATCTGCCATTAATATATTCCTTCTAACCGTAACAACTAACTCATTATAACTTTTCGCATGTTCTTCGTTAAAATTCAAAAATCTCACCTTTTTAATACACGGTGGGATCATTTTTAAATCCTTTTTTCTAGCACTAATCATACACCGGCTCAATAATTGCAGCAAACGGGCCCGACCCTCTTCCATTTTTGCCTCAAACGGGCTGAGAATGCCCGATTCCCATGATTTCTGATCCAGCCCGTATGTTTCTTCACGAAGAAATTTAAGCATTAGTTGAAGATTTGAAAGTTGACTATTTGGTGTATTGGGAGTTGGTGTTCCGGTCAACAACCAACGATTTGAAGCATTTAATGCGACCGATATTTGTAATTTGTTGGTCAAAGTCAAACTTGACCCGAGAGTGTGTCCTTCATCAAATATAACTCTTAACCAATGAACTTGCATTAATACACTTCTTTTTTTAGGGCTCCATTCGGCACTTAACCGACTAAAAGTAGTTATAACAATATCATAATCCCATGCAATATTATGAACAGACGGTTTTTTATGGTCAGCCCAAATATACACACGTAACTGACCGAATTTCACGTGTTTTTGGATTTGAGTCTTCCAATGGTCAACTAAATTAGCGGGAACTACAATCAAAGTTGCCCGAGATAAATAAAACCTGACCGAATCAAGCGGGTCACATAAAGCAATCTTTAGGGCAGATAAATCGAAAGCCAAATTGACCAAATTTTCCGGGTAATGCCACCTCATCGATCCATGTTCACCCCGTTTGACTAACCCAAAAGCTTTAAAAATCTTATGAAAACCACGTATTTCCCCTGTAGCTAAAACCCTAGTTCCTGACAACGGGTGGATTAATCCAGTTGTTTCCATTTTTAACAATTTATCTTGTGATAATTTTGATAACCAAATTAACGCCTTTTTAGTTTCTAAATTAATTAATGAATTTTGTTCTTTAAGAACACTAATGAAAAATGAAACATTTTCTTCTTTGCCATCTGTTGTTCCTTTTGTGTAAAAACCTGGTAAATATGTAACTGATTGGTAATTATCCCATGATTCTTCAGGAATGTTGCAATTTTGATGAAAAATATCATCATTCATATTACAAAACCATGCAACTGAAGAATCTGTAGATTGTGTTTCCGGAAGCTTCCGCCATTTTCTACAAGAATCACATTGGGCCCACGTTTCATTAAGTTGATGATATTCTCCATTTTCCCTTTTTTTCCTTTTTTTAATGTTTCTTGATACAGCATATGGTGAATAATCTTCATCATCATCATCATCATATTTAGATAATTTTCTTTTTACCGAAGTCTCCCCTTTTTCATATTCACCAACAAGATTTTTCTTAACTTTTGTCCAGCTTCTAGTCAACTGAGGACTAGATTCTTCTGTTGACTTTTTAAAATTGGGTGTGTTGACTTTTTCTGGAGAACTTAATTTCGAGTCTTCAATAAATGTAAAACATTTTCGACTGGTTCGACTCGTGACTTTTTTACTGGTCAACACACTATTGCAGTTAATACTATCACCATTAAGCTCATAATAACCACATTTTTGATCATTTTTTTGTTTACACCAAATTATTTCCACATTTTCTGGTGGGTCTGCTAGGGTTCCTAGGGTTTTTAAAATGAGGGACAAAGCAGTAATTGTCTTACCTAACCCTGGTTCATCACAAAACATACCACCACGAAAATCTTTAATCATAGGAATTGAACCCGTAACAATTTCTCCAGAAACCGTATTAATATTAAAAGCAAACCCATCTTCAGTCTCGAATTTATTAAACATAGGATTTGGGAAAACTTGTGGGTCCCGTTCTCGTTTCAACATCCAGTCAACTGCTGACTGCTGATGTGGAAAAAGTTTAAGTTTCATTGATGGCATTATTGTAGCTGATAATATTCTTAAATGATGACACGTTGAAGAAACCCTAAGAAGTTCAATCGGGTCAAGTGATTTTAGGATATTTATCAGTACATCTTCTGGTAAAACCCAAAAACCGGATGGATTTTCATCATCTGCAGGAATTATTTTGGAATTTAAAGATTTTTCATGCATTGAGACGCTTGGTAAACTGCTAAAAATCTCGTGTAGTTCGAACAGGTTTTTTCGTGAAGTATCGGGTGAATTACAATGTTGGTTGCATCCAAACACATGGCAATCGGGAATATTCCAAATTGGGTTGTTGTCAATTCCAAGATCAGGTTTGACTAAATTCAGCATTGACCGCCTGGATTTCCAGTCACAACTGTAAAAAAAATAATTTGTATTAAGTTAGCGTTAATGATGCAAAAATTTAAGAGCGTGCCCGAATTTGATGTTACAGCAGATCAACCATATTTGGGATCAACTTTTTAATTTCATTTTCCACCAACTACAACGGTTTAACAACCTCTATGAGTATAATGTTCCGTAATATCAATGTATTACATATTTGTACTTCTGCACCATCAACTATCAAGTTATTATATATTTATAAATTAGAACAATGGTTTATCCTTTATGAGTATTCCCTAATTTTAATGATACTCTTCTATCTATGAAAATTAATATCATAAACACTTATGCCACAATGAATTTAGGGAAAGTACATAAATTAGATAGCCAAAATGAAGACTTCCAGTTAATATTAATATTAATATTAATAATAATCATTAATATAAGACATCCTCTATTATAAATGTTGTATTTTGCATGAGACAGGGGGCTAATACAACAAAATTCTACGAAGATAATTTCTAGTTCAATCACTCAATAGAGAGTGCAGCAATTGGGACAAACAAATCCATTGATGTAACCAATAAAAAAATGATTTAATAGAAATCAACTGAAGAATGTCTGACCTCACATGGCGGAAAAGAGCTCCGGCTGTGGACCGTGATCTCGGAAATTGCCACCCCGACCACACACCAATTGGCAAATAAACATCAACCAGCAGCACAACTCTAACCTCCTCATCTTGTTTCTGTGTAATTCGAACCACTCTTGAAGCAATCTTCAAACACTTTTGGTTAACCAGAGCATGAAGCTGATGAACAACACTTACACTACCATGCACTAGCCCTATCTTGCTCAATTTCTTCTTCGAAACCGCCGTTGATCCACTGCCACTCTCGTTCTTCAATTTATGAGGTTTCGCAGCAGACATCACGGAGCTCGAATTGATCAATGACAGAACGACGCCGTCTGGCGTCACAAAACCTACATCGTTTCCATCTCGGAAAATGTCACAAGGAGTGTTGACATGTAGGGTTTTCGTAATGCCATTATCGATACTTTGATTTTGAATGCAAGAAGGGGAAACTGAGAGAACAATACACAAATAACCGCAGCGTTTGTGATCACTTATGGAGTGATCTTGACTTTCCTCCATTTAGGGAAGAGATTAATTGGGGATTTTGAGGAATGAAACGATAACACAATTAGGGTTTAAATTTTGTGATGTTGAACGAGAATTCATGTGCAAATCGTTGTTTGGTGAAGCGAAATTCGGAAATTCTGATTTCGGGATTTCTAATTTTGGTCTCGGTGTTTACAGATAAAGGAACTATTTGTTACCGGGGTTTTCTTGATGGTTGGTCAGTTGGTGTATTCTTTGAAGAAAATTTAAAGGTTTGTGTGAAATTTTCATGTTAATAAATAAATTATATTTAGAAATAAAATTATTTATTTAATTTATATTTCCTTATATAAGTGGATCTTCTAAATCATGATCCTTTCTTGATGATCTTTATCACAGAAAGTACAAAAGCAGTCCGTATACCTTTTTCTAAAACGATAATTTAATATACTCCTAATTACCACTTATGTTCACGACGGTACTCGAACTCCACACTTCAAGGTTGAGAGTCATACACCATACCGCTAAGCCAAATACCCTTTAGTAGCAGTCCATATACCTAACTTTGGTTTTTACCAACAACTTATTATATGTGAATGCTCATATAATAACGAAAAAAATTACACAACTACATAGTTCTTTATGGTGCAAATATTTAAGGAATTAATCACCATTAATAAAAGTACAAATGTTTTATGCATACAACTAATTCTACAAAACCCATATTTTAAATAGAAATAATTATTAAAATAGAACCTGCGACTTGTTCAATTCCCAATTAAGACTGATAGACTTCAATCTTCCCAAAATAGACCTTGTGACTGAGTGACTCCATAGAGCAGCACTAACTTGAGCAGCATTAAGTGTTTGAGCAGCACTAACTCGAGTAGCACTAAGTGTTGAGCATTATTAACGAACAGTAGTAACAATGGTGAGCAGTACTAACGAGCAATAGTAACAAGATTGAACAGTATTAACGAGCGGTAGTAACAAGGGTGAGCAGTACTAACTTGGACATGTGACGACATTCTAGTGGAGTAGCACGAGGATCTTAGTCGCACTTAGTCGCATGATCTATTTTGGAAAAAATTGAAAATACTAAACTTTTTAGGTGATTTTTGGTTTCATTCGGTCTATATTAAGAAATCAACCCCTCCTTTGAAAACAGGCGACCGAATCAGCCATAGGGACGTGTCGTGGGATCCTAGCATAAGGGGGATGAACGCGTCTTAATTGGGACATAAAGGGAAACACGGCGTGCAACACACCTCTTCCGCCCAGTCTTAGGTCACTCGGGAGACCTACAACTTTTAACCAAAAAGTTACCATCATACATTTTTCATAAAGTACAATAATCAAATGTAGTAACCTAATGATTTAGAAGTAGATCTTCTAAATCACGATCCTTTCTTGATGATCTTTATCACATAAAGTACAAAAACAGTCCGTATACCTAACTTTGGTTTTTAGCAACATCTAATTATGTGTGAACGCTAGAAAAAATGAATAACTAGAATTGAAATAAGAATCAAATTGTGCAAATATTTTAAATATCATATAACTTTACAAATCTTTACATTCATATGTATTAACAATATATATCAGTATGTTATACTAACCTTTTGTTGATTCTGAATTATTCAAATGTAGTTCATCTTTTAATCATATTCTCAAGAAATTAATGTTAACCATTTAATCAATGCTAATTAACCATTAAGATTAATCACATGACATTGACATCAAGAAATATTTGTTTATTTTTATATTTATTTATTTAACGGGGAAAAAATTAAAAAGATAATGAAAAGCTGAATTAAAATTTTTATGAGTGTCAAATATAAAAATAAACGTAATTAATCTTGATTATTAGATTATGATTAAAAGATGAACTACATTGAACACAATCTTAATATATATTTTTTTTTAAAGGTCACTTCGATCATTTTTTTACTAAGATCATTGTACTACATAAGTATTAATTATTGGATACCAAACTTTTTAAAGACATACGATTATACTATGCGTAATGAATGACCATTGGTTATTTGGTCACACCTGACACATCAACGTCACATCATCTTTCCCTCTCATGACTAAACACATGATCAAATTGTGACCAAACTCACGTAACATGTGATCAAACTCTTCACCGTTGAAATCAACCACTTCTCCTTTGAAAACAGGCAACCCACAGGGGACGCACGGGGTGCGACACACCCCTTACACCCAGCCTTAGGTCACTTGGTTGACCTATAACTTTTAACAAAAAAAATTACCATCATAAATTTTTAAAGTAGAATAACCAAATGTAGTAACCTAATGATGCAATAACTCTACTAATAATGAACACATCATCTCATTTTATTACCGTTTAATATATATATTCAATTGTTGATAACTTAGAATGATTGATTTTTATAACTAGAATACATAATACCAGTGTTGTAAAACTCGATCTATCCGGCCGAGTACACGCCGGGTAACCGCTACACGGTGTTCTACTGAGTCGGGTTGGTCCTAACAATTAATTACTCGGTCAACGGCAGTCAACAACGGTCAGTGGTGGTAAAAATCAGTTTAGGCGATCAAAATCGATCAACAACGGAGATTTAGACTCAGTTGGGTTTTAAAATTTTAAGTTCATTGATTTAAAGAGACTGCGGTGTTAGGCTCACAAGGGAATGAAACTATGTTACTTGCCCTATGCTATTAATCTTATACATGGGGCATAATTTTACATAAAATTTATCATTTAATATGTATTTATTATAAAAATAGATAAATTACATGTATATTATATATTTTAATAACTTTATACATAAAAATTTCCGATTCGAGTACTCGCCGAGTACTCACTACAAGGTCGTCGAACGAACGGGTAACGAGTTATACAACATTGGATAATACTATTAGACCCTTTTCAACATCGATTTAAAGGCAATACCTAAAACTACACAAAAGCAGGAATACATTGATTGGCAACTGAGTAAGAAAAGAACAAGATGAAAACGTCAATCCATGTGAGAGATCATTTGTTCACAAACAATTTATAATCTGGGTTTGCTTATGTTCCAAATCACCAAGTTCGAGTAGTAGTACTCTAAACTCATTACTATCAGTCTACAGGGTACACATACAACTCAAAGAATTCAACCCTTTTCATTAAAAAAGAAAAGAAAAAAGAGATACAATTAAGCAAAAGGAAGAAAGACTGAGATACGACAACGATACCCAAAGACTGAGATAGATATACAAAAAAAAAGTCAGTCCTACTGAGGTGTTTGTCCATGTGGTGGGGGCCCAGGGGGCAATGGTGGAGCAATACCAGAAGGTATACCGAAATTTGGTGGCACTGTTCCCATGCTACCACCACTTGCCTACAAAATGAAATTAAAACTTATCATAAAAAACAATTATTCTTTTTATTTTCAAATGATTACAGTATGTATCTGTTAATCAAAAAACTTAGAAAAAATCGGGTACCTGAAAAGGGGGACCTAGACCTGGCCTTTGAGGTCGGTTAAATGCGCCACCTGGCGAATAACTCCCACTTGGTGGTGGGCCCTGCATATTTGGGCCCGAATGCATAGGAGGAGGATTCATGCCCATAAAATGACCCATCTGATTCATTGTCCCCTGCATCAAATTTAATATATTGTCTTAAACAATCGAGACAAAAAGTAGTAAAAATGTAAAACTACCATTTGACCATGCATGGGCATGTTATGAGGGGGTGGTGGGCGGGGTAAATGCGGATGTTGTACAAGTGGCGTATGAGACGGATGTTGCATCTGCATTTGATGGTGTTGTTGGTATGGTGGTTGTTGCTGCTGATTGGCTGAAAATAAGGACGGATGTGGGCCTGGCGGCAATGGCGGTGCTCCTAGCGGCATTGACATGGGTGGTGGTTTTTGGTCGCCTTGTGTTGATATATCTAAAGACATTGGCATTGCAACTCCAATACCCGGAATTGTACCTTCATTCCGGTTCATTCCACCAAACGGGCCGGGTGTAGTTGGTGGTTCGGGCGCGGGAAAATTATTAACCGCCATTCGCCCACCGAAAGCTGGGTTTTGTTCATTGTAGCCTTGATTCTGGCCCGTGTTAGATTTATCACGGGCTGGATCCCCGGGCCTATTTCTGCACCAGAATTTTGTTGTGTTGTCACTGCTACCACTGCATCAAAGGAACACATGCTAGAGTTGATTAAAGTACACAACATTAATTAAATTTATAAAAAAATTAAATTTTAATTTACCTGCAAAGGAGATAGCCAATGGGATGCCATGCAAGGTCCCAAACACCACCATCATGTGCATTTTGAATTTCAATTTGTGGAGTTTCATGGCTGTGCATATTTCATTAATATATTATAAGTTAAATATTTAATACAGAAATTTTACACGTATAATTAAGAAAATAACGGTTTAATTAATTACCCAACAAGCCAATGAAATATTGATCCATCAAAACTCCCGCTCACAAAATATTCCTCATGGAATGGATGCCAAGCCAGTGCTACCAATGGGGAAAAAACAAGTAAATTCATCTTATATAAGAAACACATCATTCATTTTTTATTATATTTTGTAAACAGAAAAAAAATTAATATAAAATTGCACTAACCAGTGACATCCTTCTTATGCCCGCGAAAAGATTGTAATTCTTTCATAGCCCTAATGTCATATAACTGTAGAAAACAGTTATTCAATCATATCATCATCAAGTTCCAAAATTAGTAAAAAAGATAGTATTAAGGTTGCACCTTGATAATTTGATCCTTAGAAGCAGTCAATACCCAATTACCATTTTGATTCCATTTCACACAAAGAACAGTGTTCTTGTGCCCGTGACTGCAGTACAAATGTAAAATTATGACTAACTCTTTACAACTATAAACAAACAAACAAACACTATTTGCAGGAACATCACTAACAATGAGGATAACTCTTTCCCTGATTTAGCATCCCAAAGCTTCACAAGATTGTCTTTCCCACCTGTAACAAATTATTCCAAAAATAAAATCTCTTTCTAAAAAAAAAAAAAGAAAAAGAAAAAAGAATATGATAGTACCAGAAACTAGTAAAGACTTGGTAGGGTGCCAGTCAACACTCTTCACATCCCAACCATGGCCTGCCTGAGTTAAAAGCCACAAACCATGGTTAAATTTCATAACCACAATGCAAAATATCCTATTTAATATTTAAATCACAACAGACATTTTACAAAACATTACCGGATAAAGAACGTTCCTCTTGGCAACGAGCAAAATCCCAAACTTTAACAGTAGTGTCATCAGAGCAAGAACAGAACTTTAAATCTGTTCTACAAAAGCTGTTAAGAAAATAAATATGTCACTTTTTTTTATCGAATGGAAGAATAATTTGAACAAAATAAAAGAATATAAGCATACCTTAGATCACGAACAGATTCCTTGTGTGCAGATTTATTAGCTTTCACGTTGTTCATGTTGTTTTGCCAATACCTACACACATTCACCACATCAAAATTAAAATTTCAATATTAATAATAATTAAAAAAAAGTTGTTACTTTATAGAGCCACCATCATCACCAGTGACCATCCAATTGTCATTGTAACTCCACACCATAGACCTAATTGGTTGATCATGAGCCTGTACATTCCAACAACTTTCAACAGCTTTTCTTAACATAATTGGTGGAAAATAAATTAATATGATATATACCTGAAGAATCATTTCAAAATTGAAAGATTGACCGTTCCATAGTGTGAATTCCCCACTGTGTGAACCAGTTATAAGACGCCTACCAGTAGGAGTCCACTTCAAACAATTACATGTGTCAGATCAGATGTCTAAATTTTGGATTTAAATAAAATTAAATTGTTATTTAGTAATAAAAGTTGACTCACGAGTACACGGTTGATTGAGCATCGGTTTTTGTTTAGTGATGTATGAACAAACTTTGCAGCAAAGCTGGTGGAAGGGTTATCTGAATAAGCAACTGTTGGTAACATCTGTCTCCACATGTTTAAATTGAATTCCACATATTGTTAACAGATTAAAGTTAAAACAGTTAAATGAAATGTTAAAAAAAAAGAATGGTGACTGACATCAATTGCTGCAGCAGGAGTCGGTTGTAGTACTGTTCTGTCCCGTGAATCTCGTTGCCATAAACGAGTCTGCAAAAAGAATTATATTAAAATATAACATAATATGTATAAGATATTGATTATGTTTAATGCACATATCACATTTATATAAAAGAAATAATATTACCTGCATATATCGCACAACAGTGCTTGTATAATCAACAGCTCTTCGTTGACCAATTTTCCTCATTCTTTTTGCAGCAAAGTTGTCTGCATAAGATTTAGTATTACACAGCGTTTAACAAAAGTAAATTGACAGCATCCGTTTTACTGCAATTATTTTTTAATTAAGCTTTTACATCATGTTGGTTTTTAAAAATGTCAAACTATTAGAGTTTGGTTTTTGGTGGTTTGTTTTATACAGTTTATCAGGTCGGTTTCTATTTTGTGGTTTACAATCAGTTTCTTTTGTTTTAAATGGGGTTCGGTTTATAGTCGAATTTTTGGGTTTAAAATCAACTAGCAGACTAATTTTTTGATTTACAGAACATGTGAACAAGTATATAACAGAATAAATATGTGTTATCTAAATAAACGAAAGCTATAAGATACGGGATATGAAGATTTGGAAATTAAAAATTAAAATATATATACCTAATATATATTATTATATAAATATAATTACCTAACATAACTTATATTATTAACCGGGCTGTTCGCTTTTTTTGTAGATACCGAAAAACCGAATCACTTTTTTGGTCATCCCAAGTATGAAACCCACAATCTTACCAGAGAAAAACAACAATCTTACCAGAGAAAAAACAGCACTTATAAATAATTACAACAGAAAACTAGGCTAAAAGATAATAAGAGTAAATAACTTTAACAGCAAAAAGAGAGAAATAGGAGGGTAAAAATCAAAAAAGAAACCAGCAAGGGATGTCAAATTAGTTATCAACATGGAGTAGAAACTTGGGAAATTAATTATTCAAATCCTAGACATGAAAGAAGAGTAATCATTACAGATAAGACTAATACTTTCAAACTCAAAAATCTTAGTTTTACAGTTTTACTCGTAGAATGGTAAGACTGTCAGAGTATCTACATCCATGTGTGCATCTTGATGCTATTCCAGAGAAATTTACAACCACCATTCTCCTGTCATCCATCATCTTGTAACACAAATCTAGAGGAATTGATCACAGTACCTCACATTCACCAAGTGAATAACTACTTCATTTAGGTTTTGGAGGGCTAAAACTAAAAGTATATAACAAGTGTCTTCTAAGTCCCTAACTGTATTTAAATCTACAAAAAGTCTGTAAATTTTGTGTAGATGCTGCACATGTCTCAGATGAAATCTTAACCTAAAATAACACCAAAATGCCAAAAGTCTAGGGTAAATTAGGCTAACCGTCGAAAGGAGGATGAGGAAGCTGTTGGTGATACTCTTGAGGACCGCCGAGAGTCGTTGAAGAAGCAGAAGGCTGACGCATCATCTGCGGAGGTGGTGGTGGTGGATGTTGTTGCTGCTGCGGCGGACCTCTCTGAAACTCTCCCATTTGCTGCGGCTGATGGAATTGATGCGGCGGCGGTGGCTGTTGGTGGTGTTGGTGCTGCTGCATCATTTGCTGTTGCGGCGGTGGTGGTGGCGGGTGGTGTTGCTGATACATTGGTTGCTGCTGTTGTTGTTGCTGCTGCTGCTGTTGAGGATCATTGTACATCATTGTTTCAACAGTTGGTAAATTCAAACCCTAGGGAGGAATTTGGATTGATAGAATGGTGTAGTAATATGTGAAGGGGAGATTGAATTAGGGTTTGGGTGCTTTCGAGTGTGACATAGCAGGAAGACGAAATACAGAACCTTGGTGAAAGCTTTTGTCCACCGGCTTCTCGATTAAACAAAGATTACCAAAGACGTTTTAAAAGTCTTCACTTGCGTTTAAGTAAAAGAAAAGAGAAAAAAAGATCTAAAAAAAATATTTATAATTTTATATTGGATTTTTGCTAATGACAGTCCTAAATAACATGTATTAAAATGTTGTACTTTTATTACCGGATGAGAGATACCTAAAATGCAGGAGGTGATTGTTGATTAATTTACAAGTTTTAATGCGCTTATTGACAGCTCTAAGAGTTGTCATTAGCAAAACCCTTTTATATTCCTAAGTTAATCAAAAAGATAAAGAAAAGAAATTAATGTTGTTTTATGTTCTTGAACTAGTAAATTGTTACCCCACGCGATGCCGCGGATAATTTCATATGATACTCAAAAGACTGTTTATTCATACTTATACAACATAAGAAATATTATTTTATATTAAAAAACAAAATATAAGTCCCAAGATATTTATTTTTCAAGATACTTTATAATTCTCAAATATGTATACTAATTATATTTTATATAAAAAAATAAGTTTTAAAATATCTCTTAGGAACAAAAAAAAAAACTAATTAAGGCAACGGAGGTTCAACCCATCCGTAAAGCAAATGGACATCCTAAATTTAGTCAAAATATTCATTATATATACTATGTATTATATATCTTTGAATAATTAACAAATTTAAAGAAAATGACCCTTAGAAGTCTTTGTCAACAAAAGTGGCTAAGGATTAAAAAAAGAAAAAATTGACCTAGGAGGTAGGTACTATTCACCCATGATGCTGAATATATGTTACTAGTGGGCTTTTCCTCCGCGCGTTGCCGTGGGGGATTTTCATGTGATACCGAGAATATTGTTTACTAATATTTATAATATATTCAAAAGATTATTGACACAAGTTTGTTTTTTTTTTGCTAATTTTCATATGACACCAAGAAGAAGTTTGTTTGCTAATATTTATCTTGCATGATCCCGCGACATATGTTTATATGGTGTAAAAAATATATATTGGTATTCGTACAAGCATAAAACTTATTCTCAAAAATTTAGGTACTATATTAAAGTTCATATGAGTAATTGTCATTTTAGGAAATTTAAATTTCAATAGAAAGTAAGATATAATTAAAGCAGATTAAAAAAGAAAGCTAAAAGAATTGAAGGGAGGACAAAATAAGGAAAAAAGTAGGGGGTAAGTGGGTTTCGAACTTGGGTTTTTCAAAAGGGGACGACTTTGCAAACTCCAGGATGGCCATCTTGGCAGACGCTAATTTTAAAAATTTGTTTATTTTTTGCTTATATAGTATACAGATACGTTTTGCTGTAAAAGGTAAAAGTCCAAAATGGCGGTTGAATTTAGAAAGATTTTGACCAGCTAGGCACTATTCATGCTCGATGCTGAATGTAATATAGATAATCCGAGAAACGAAAAAATATTATTTATAACACCCTAAAATTTACAAGATTTTTAAAATTTTTAAATACAAAATTAAAATCAAAGGTCCCATAAATAAAGCTCCTGTATAAATATTTAACATTTAAAAATGTATTTATTGCGGAAATAGTTAAAAATAAAATGAAGTGTTTTAAAATATTAATTGCTGTCCACATCAGTAACGAAACGATACAGCGGTCAACCGTCCACCTTCTCCTTTCCTTTGCTGGTACCTGAAACAATGTGGGGGAAAGTTTGGGTCAGCTGGGGAAGCTGAGTGAATAGTCTCAAAATGCATACAATCATAACATACAACACATGAGGGCACATCGGTGTACTCCTACTCAGAATCTACTTGATTAATTACTCAGATTTATTTCACAGATTTTATTACTCAGATTTTAATTTATATAGCGCGCTTGTGTGACTTGGGACGAGAGATCAACCTCGACCCTCCTCACACCTCAGATAGGCATAAGCCAAAAACTCAGACGGGAGTGATCCCAAAACTCAGACTGGAATATTCCCAAAAACTCAGACGGGAATGATCCCAAAAACTCAGACGGGAATAATTCCAAAAACTCAGACGGGAGGTGATCCCAGGCATATAGCCAAAAACTCAGATGTGTGTTATTATGTTTTATTATCTCTTTAACATAATTATCTCAGATGCCCTAGCAAGTAGTAGCACAGAATGACCCTGTGCCGAGCTCGGTTACCCAGGCACAATGTCTCAGATTAAAATAAATCAACAGCTGCTCAGATACTCAGATAGCATGTCAAACTCAGATAACAAATCAAACTCAGATAGCGGGTCAAACTCAGATAACAGTTCAAGCTCAGATAACAATTATGGTGCAAGAAATGTAACACATAAGTCATGCATGTACAACGTTAAAACTGAATACACGGTGAGAATACTCACCTCGAGAAACGTAAGCTCCAAATGGTTCCCGACAGTCAAAGGTACAGCACGTTATTTCCTAGACGGTCCTAAAACCAAAAACGAAAACCGAATTACAATTCGTTCTAAAGACTCAAATTTAGAAAACTGGCAGCACCCGTCGGTCTCACGGAAACTGCTATATCTCTTAAACTGTGCAGTAGATTTATCTCATATTTTAACCATGAAAAGTAAACAACCAGAACTACACATCTCTGTGAGACGGTCATTGGCCAAAACAGACTCTAAGTGTCTCAAAATAGCATAGCAAGACAGACATGTTGCACAGGTCATCTTCCTAACAGCAGCATACTAAATTGACTAAAACTTTTAAACCGTAATTCGGATTGACGAGAGGGTTGCGGCATTGAAAAGATAACTCAAAAACCAAGGTCTCAGCACGGGCCAAAAATCCAAAAACGTATTTTAAGTGTGATAAAAACAGACGTAAACTCAGACTATATATTCTGCCCAAATTTCAGCATATGAATTAGAACCCGTTTTGAATCCCGACATCATCCCGATCATTCCCGAGACACCCGACAGTCCCGAGACTCATTTTAAACTTCAGAAATCTGTTTACCTTTTATTTAGTCTTTATTAAAAATCTATTTCGTTTAGGAAAACCAAGAACCTAAAGGTTCGGTTTTCCGGGTTTTTCGGTTGATGAAAACGTTTAGCCAATCTCTACGGTTTTTACCCAATCCTCAACCCGACACACATACAATTCAGTGACGAATAACCCGAACCACATCCATGGCTAAAGTACACGAAATAAACGGTTAGCCAACCGAACCAGCAAAAACCCTCCATAACCCAAACCTTGGAACAAATAAACAGGAAGACAATGAACTCGACAACATCAACAACAACTCAAACCCCTCTCAAAAGTCCCTGCAATAACGAAGGTGAGACCAAGAATAACAGCTTAAGCCCATGGGCATGCAAAACAGGCAAATAAAACTACCGAAAAGAAACTACGGTTCCGGAATGGAAGCTGCGATGGCTCGGGGGTTGCTGCTCAAGAATTTTGTTCCACACCACGGCTCCAAGAAGTACACCAGCTTGGTTCGTTTTCTGCTCAGCCGCGTTCTGTACGCCACAAAGAGAATAAACAACACAGATTAGGATTTAGCCGCCCATAAGAAACAAAACGCTGGAGCAAAGTTGAGACGCTTACCAACGCCGAACTGTTCCGTGATTTCTCCAAACCACTGGTACAGAAACGGAAATGGAATAGAGGATGCGGAATGGAGATTCTCTGCTCGAATGAAGTTGTTGACTGAGGATGGCGGTGAGTAGGGAAGAAGACGTGGGGGAAGTATTAGGTTATTGGGGTTTTAAATATCATCATATATTGTGGGCTTCAAAAGTCATAACATTACCGACATGGAATAAATTTCGGGCCTATGGACACGGAAACAAGTAGAGCGTGAAAGGGGTTGGCCCAAACAAACAATAGTGTCGGCTTTTATTTTACAAATGAATTCATTTTAGAACCTATCTATGGTTCGCCTTAACTCGAAATGGTCTACGCTGCAACTAGTGAAACTTCGAACAAGGAACAAGCGAATGGAATAAAAGAAAGCTGAGATCAAGGCCTTGGCCTATCGCCCGACCTTGAGAATTACTAAACGTCTAAGCTATTAAATTATCACACATAAATATATAACGTCTGATAAAAACGAACCGTCTAATTACAGGCCGCCCAAATGAAATAGAATTAATTATAAATAATAAATTGTGATTAAATAATTCTATTTAATTAATATAAATTTCAGGGCGTTACATTATTAAATTTAATTATGAACACCGATGGAGATTCGAAATACATTAGTATTTAATCAATAATAATATTTTTTTTCTTCTAGTTTTTGCTTCTTATACTTCTGAAAAACTTGTGACATTCCGTTTCTTCTTAGGGCGTGTTTGGTACAGAGAATTGGGAGGTGAGAAATGGAATTGGCAATCAAATCTCTTGTTTGGTTGCATTGAGAAAAGGAGAGGGGAGAGAATTGCCAATTCCAATTCTCTAAATTTGTTTCCCTCTCTTGTACAAAGAATTGGTGAGAATTGAAAATTGAGAATAAAAAAGAAAAGACGGAGAATAGCGGAATCTCGACTTTTAAAACCCTCCAGCCGCACAATCGAATCTCTCCAGCCGCAAAATCAAACCTTCTTCCACTGCTTTTTCTTCAAAATCTGTTGCGATTCTTCCAGGCTTCCACAATCAAAGGTTAATTTCATCTCTATCTCTTTTTTTATTTTATTTGTCTTACAGGCTTCGACAATACATGTGCAATTCTATATTTTGGTTGAATAGCTACTGTTTTATCAAAATCAAAATTGAATAGCTTTTGGTTCATACATGAATCTGATGAGTTTTAATTGAATAGCTTTCTCTCATTATATTTGTTGAATAGCTTTCTGTTTTCAATTTTAATTGACGCTACCTAACCCATGAATTTGATCACCTTCTTTAATTGCCATGAATATTCCACACACTTTAATCACACAAGGTAAAGTAAATACATCAAATATTAACCAAACCAAAGCGTGATAAACTTGTTCATAGTTCATCTATTTTGACAGATTACACTTTGATGATAGTTCATCTATTTTGTAGATTTAATTGCTTGTAAATTCAATAGGGTCAAAGTGTTTGCTACATGTTTTAATAATTTTGAAAAATACCTTCAATTTTGAATGTTTTATGAATATTGTGTAGTTGAGATGGCAAGATTACCTTTGAGACAAAGAATAGTTGTCATAAGTGCATTTTATGCCATGTATGTTATGATCCGTTGGTGGATGATGTGTAGTCATCGTTTCCGTCGTTCTATTGAATCAAGAACGTTACATACAAAATATTTCATGAGTTACCAAAATAGGCGTGATAACATGGAGAGGATGGTTTATGAAAGTGATGTTACGAGTATTGTTAACATAAGAATGAATATACATGCATTTTCAACACTTTGTGATATGGGATGAATATGTCAAGGTATGTTCTAAATATACATTTAAAAAATGAAGAAGCATTCTTATTTATTTATTTTTTTCTAATTGTCTTGTAGTCTCACAAAGGTGCTGGTCAATTTCGAGGCAAGTCAGTTGCATTCTATGACAATCTGTGTATCATCTTTGGTAAAGTAAGAGCAACGGGTCGTAAATCGACTGATCTTGGAGAAGATGAAGAATTCATTCCAGAGACGCAAGCAACTTCCCCAATTGATCCTCATGACTTTGATTTCGTTGAAGAGGGCGTTCAAGATGACGGTCGGTCTGGAGTACCAACAAATAATGTAATAGGCAAACGTAAAAGACGCAAAAGCATGGATGGAGATGAAATATATCGAGAGTCGTGCAAAGAGATGAAGGAAGTCATTGGTAAGTTTGGAGAAATTATTGGCGAACATCTGAGTAAAGAAGGTTTTGAGACTCGTGAAATTTTTGAGAAGGTTAGTGATGAGTTGAAAGGTTTACCGGGTATTACAATGACCAAACGTTTTAAAGCATCTAATTTGATTGGAAAGGATGTCCTTCTAGGACGGTTATTTCTTGGATTGACACAAGAAGAGAAAATATGCATGGTAGAAACTTACATCGATGGCTCGATGGGATGATTGTTTATGGTTCAAATAATTTTCTTGGTTACATTGTGGTTTTAAGTACTTAGAACTTTTTTTGTTACATTTTGGTTGAATTGATGTTTTTGAAAGTGACAATAGTTTATGTTTTTGGATGTTATTATTGATTTTATTAATGCACTTTCGTTATTAATTTATCCATGAATTTTGTATGTTATAATAATGATTGTTGTAGGAAAAAAAATATGTTTGCTAATTATAAAGTTTGTACAATTCTCTACTGATTGTTTTTGTTATACCAAACTAGAGAAATGATTCTCTGCTGCAATTCTCTGTTGAAGTCTCTGTGCTACCAAACAGAGGAGTCAATTCTCTTTCTCCAGACTAATTCCCTTTCTCTGCAATTCCATTCTCTGCAACCATTTCCCTGCAATTTCATTCTATGTACCAAACGTACCCTTAAGGTTGTGGGGTATGGGTACCACACTCACACTCATTTTTTCTGTCACATCATCTGTCACCTCAGCAACCACACCACCCTCACACCACATCATTTGGTGGAAATATCCACCACACCACACAACACCATTTTAATTTCCATCTCACCATTTCATTTCCATTTATTTTTTAAACATAAAATTAAACTTCCATTAAATTAAAATAACAATACATAAAATAAAAAACTACAATACTTAAAATTTAAAAACTACAATACTTCAAATTTAAAAAAGACAAAAATTATATTAAATCGTTCATGGCCTCTCGCGCCCTTTTATTCGCTGCTAGTTGAAAATCAAGATCTTCTTGCCGCATGCCATCCTCTTGCATATTCAAAATTTTCAAATTATTGATCAGTCTTTGTTAGGTCGCAAGCGCTCTATCTCTTTCATCTTTCTCCTTCTCTTGTTGACGTCGTTCTTGTTCCAGATGAACTTGTTGACGACACATCTCTAGCCTCTCTTTCGTTGCCTCAACGTGATCGCTTAATCATTTTTGAATTTCTTCCATATGCTTGCTCTTCGTTTCCTTTTCCGCCTAATGCCTACTCGCTCGTTTAGCCTTGTCTCTTCCAATTGGTCGTTGAGGAGGTGGGGTTTCATCAAGGCCATCGAATATGTCATCTGGAATGTCATCATCCCCTGCATTAAGGTCGATACGAGAACGACCATCGGAAAACATCAATCGATTGTGAACTTCGTGAGCGCTTCGATTGTTGTTGATCCTTAGTAATTCTTCCGATCCACTTTGGATCCTCTTTTAAAATCAACCATTGTCGCTTTTGCTCAAAACTGTGACCCTTGTTTTCAACTTTGTATTGTGCCTTAGCGGCCGCCAAAACATCAAACTCGGCCATTCCGCAACTTCTTTCCGACGAAAGTTTGTTGTATATACCATTAAATTTTGTTACCTTGTTGTTTATTTCACGTCATTTGCTACTAAAGCTATTGTCTTTTCGGTAAGGAGGGACTCCCATGAAGCTATGAAATTTAGAAAGAATAGCTTCCCAATATTTTTTATTTTCATGTAATTCCCGTCTTTCTTGTTTTTGGAAGTGCCACACCAAGCTCGGCACAACACAATTTCCTCCTTTTCCGTCCATGGTATTTGTTGATCTTCTTCCACAACTTCTTTTTCTTTCCCTTTCCCTTTCCTTTTTGCCTTTCCCTTGCTCCACCCCCCCCCCCCCCACACCCCCACCCCGCTTGTGTTTGTTGGGTAGATTGTGGTTCTTGTGTTTGGGTTTGATAGGGCGTTTGTTGAAAAAGTGTATTTTGTTGAAAATATTGTGATGTGGGTGCAAATTGAGATACATTTTGTGAATATTGAGGTTGTGTAAATTGCGATTGTGAATATGGAGGTGCGTTTTGTGGATAAAATGGTGGAGGTGGGGCTACACCGGAATTGAGGATGGTGAAATATGGCTCGTAGCCGCTAAATCCAAGGTTTGATGGTGTATTTTGTTGTGAAGGTTGGTTTGGTGTTTGTGGAGGGTTGTTGTGTGAATCCATTTCAAGTAAAAGTGAGGTATGAATATTGAAGTTTGTAGAGAGGTTTGTAAAATTTGTGTGTAAAAAGAGTAAAATGTGTAAGTATATATAGGTAAAAAATTAAAAGGTTTAAATTTTTATTTTTTTTTAAATATAACGGCATTATAGCCGTTGGGACCTCCATCGACTCTTTTTTTCCATTAAAAGCCACCCGATCACGGCATCCCTTCCAGTTGCGCATTGCCTTGCCCCTCCACGCCCACCCCCTACGCCGTGAAATGAGGGGGGGGGGGGGTGTTCCTCCAAACCACCACTTCGTTGCCCCTCCACCTCACCCCCCACACCGGTCCATTTCGGACCCATTCCGATTAGCCTAAGTTACTTGTATATAAGTCTAGTATGTGTTTTACGGGTAAGGTTACAAGAATAGGTGGTAGTTCCTATTGGTGGTCTTAATCATGTATATTCCGCATCCCAAGTATTGAAAGATTGCTTATGTCAAACATCCTCAATTTCGCTAAACTTGCATTTTATGGAAGCTCCTCCTTAGATTAATTTTTTGAGTGAAAACCCTTTGCCACTCTTTTTTTCACATGACTAAAATGTAATATTTGATAAAAACGCATTTAGACCCAAATTTAGATGTTTTACCACTCATATTGTAGTCCATTATTGGCATAATTATTTTAAAAAAATGCCTAAATTAAGATATGTTCGTCAATTAGGACCTTCAGAGCATATTTTTTGCAAAAGTACCTGAAAACGAGAAGAAAAGAAGATAAAACATTAGAAAAATCGGAGAAATTAGTCAAGCTAACTCTAGAAGCCCTAAAACAAGCATTAGTCCATTTTAAGAAGCTTAGACTTTTGAAGACGTATACGTCCCAGAAAAACAAGAGCGATCGAATGACAATGTTTGTGGTACTCCCCAACCCCGGAAACATCTGGAAATACCTAAAAACACCCTAAACACACGAATATGAGCCAAAACGAACCGTATTCAGGTCAAATGAACTGTCTACGGTTTGTCTGAACTGTATAATAAAGAACTGGACCGACCGAACCATTATTGGTTCGATTCTCGGTTTATCAAAAAGTGATTTTTTGGTTCTCAACAATTTCAGGCAATTTGGGTCGGGTTTTGAACAGTGGCGGACCCAGGACGAATGTCCAGGGGTAGCACAATTTTTTTACCGCATAATATATAATAAGATTAAAGTCCAAAAACGTGTTTCGTTAAACTATAGATTACATTAGAGTTTTCCTCCTCGTTCAGGTATTTTCCGAAAACAAATCATTACATTATCAAACCGTCATATGTGCTTCCTATTCTACATTGCATATCAAAGCTCCATTCAAAAGATATTCACCTATTCTATTGCGCAAATCTATCTTCATTAATTTCATCAAAGAAAAGCGCCATTCAACCATTGCGGTTGCGACGGGCAAAATCAAAGTTAACTTTAATAACCTATAAACAAAATGAAAAGAACGATGTTTTCCGTTTCTACCATCAAACGAGAGAGGTCCGCAATTCCCTTTAAGTTGACAAATATTTTATCATTTATCAAAGAGTGATAATATGTGTCAAGTTGACCATTAAGATGCACCCTTTCCAAATAATCAAAATCATATTTGTGTATCTCACTTAACTTCAACAACTTTGATTTATCAAACCTAGAAAATGAATCACAAGGACTCAAGTCTACCATGTTTTCTACCAATTTGGTGCTCACTTCACTAGATCCATCCCCAAATAATAACTAAATATTAACCTTAAGTCCCTAATTAGACAAACATACTTGCTAATTTCATATTTTTCAACACAATAACAAATAATATAAAAACAAAATAATAATAATTTGAAAGCATTACTTGTTTCATTATGATAAGAGTCTAGGAGGATGAAAGGAACTTTGTCGGAGTTACTGGTGGACACCGGACGATGGTCGTCGGAGGATGGTTTGCGCTGGAAGTCTGGACTGTAGGATGAATTTCTTTACAGCAGGCAGCAAGTCAGCAACCTGCAATCACATGGGCAGCGAACAGTCGACGGTTTCAAACACACCAAGACTTGCTGCTGTTGCTTGTTGCGTTCCTTTTTTGTTGACTAGTGGGCTATGTTGTGGGTGGGCTTACCATTGGGCTATTTGTATCATTGGGCCTTTTGTATTTTGCGTTGTGCCTAAAAAATCTATAGTTCTTGGACGATTTTGGGTAGCACAGGCCTCACTGTGCTTCAAAGGGGTCCGCCCCTGGTTTTGAACCGCGCACATGCCTAGCTTATAACATGACTATAAAATTATCCCATACATTAAGCTCAGGTTGATAAGGGTTCTTAATTTTATTTTTTTTGAACGGCAAGTTAGTAAATTAGTGGTTCGAGCCTAGACAGTGACATCGACAAGGCTCTCGAACCTTTCACCTTTTTGTCCACGACGGGACTTGAACCCATGACCAATAGCAACACCTTAAATCTTCCTTGAATACTACTAAGCTAGAAGCCTTGGGTGGTTCTTAATTTTCCAATAGCTAATAAAATCGTGAAATAGGCTAAAACAAACACCCCTGATAATTGATTTTTGTATGGGGATTGTAATGTCATAATCGGTACTTGAAAACATAGAGATACAAAGCCAAAACTAATACGATATTGAATTAACTTGGAACATAGATACAAAGCATACTATAATAACCCAAGCATGCATGAACATACTTGACCATCTAGTGAATGTAAACCATAGAAAGATGTAGTGAGAACCAAAAGAAATCTTGAATGGATTGTCCTGTTTAGCTCTTTTAGGTTGTTGATATCAAACATTGTATCTTGTCATTTAGGTTGTCGATATCAATTATTTTATTTTGTCATTTACCTTATTCACTACTCGGAGGTATTACAAGTTTATATTTTGATAAATTAGTATATTCAAAACATAAACTTTGGAATTTCAAAGTTCAAAATCAGGGTATTTTGGAATGTTTTTGAAAATAACTTGTTGACTTATTGATTTTATAGAAATCATTAAGTTAAAAAAGTATTTGGATCATTTTAAGAAAAGCTTAAAAAATGAGATTTGAAAAAGTAAGGGTATTTGAATAAAAATAGGTAAGCGACGAGGGAGTATGAGGTATTTGAATAAAAAATGTATCTTGTTTATGTATTTTGTAATATAGGTATTTGAATAAAAAATGTATCTCGTTTATGTATATTGTAATATGTGGAGTTCAAAAATATAAATGAAGGTGCATTTTTAGCATGATTGTACGAGGCTGCCAATAGCCCGTCGGTGAGGGAACCAAGGGCCGTCGGTGAGGGAACCAAGGGCCGTCAGCCACCACAATGACACGCCTCTTCCCTTTGAATCCATCGATTTTTCCCTTGCTCTAGCCAAAGAGAAGAGATGTGTGGGGAAGCGGAAAATATTGGGGCCAAACTTACTTTACTTAATTAGAGTATTGTGTTTGTATATTTTATAACAGTGAGTCTCAAAACATACTGAAAAAATGAGTATTTTTTGCATGTATATGTTAGTTGAGTGTTAATTAGAGAGTCAGCTGACGTGGGACTCATTTGGCAAAACTAAAAGTGTCGGGCGTGTCACAGTTGGCACCCGTCTAAGACGTAATGTAAAATGACAATTTTGTTTAAAAATTATAATATATATATACAATTATACAAACAAAGATGAGAAACACGTGATTATAAATCTATAATATAGTTTATCAAATTTGTCTTCAGTTTTGGCATATCCAATCATTCTTATAATTAAATAACTATATGTTTAACCCATGTAATTCAGTATCTTTAATACACTTAAAATGCAATTTGTAACATATATATGTCAGTTTAGTTTGACTTCAATATAAGTTAAGACTTGCGACTAAATCTTAGACTATGGCTTGGTGCCACGGTCAAGCTCAAATCTTAGCAAGAAGCAGCCAAAACAAACTTTTTTCAGAACCATGTATAAACAATACAACTAAAGATTTGGTAACTCAATCTTGACTTGAACCAAATCCCATTAAAAAAGAAGAGTAAATTACACGGAAGGTCCCTGTGGTTTGCCACTTATTACACGCACAGTCCCCGAACTTCATTTATTACACTGGAGGTCCCTGGTGTATACAATTTATTACACCCATGGTCCCTACTGCCCTTAACTTTTTCTAAATGACGAAAATACCCTTTTGGCCTTTTGTAATAAAATGAAGATAAAGGACTATGAATTTAATATGTGATAAATCACAGGGACCATCTATGAAATTTATTCTATTAATTGATTTTTTTCTTTTCTCTTTTTAATTCATGTTCTTCCACCACATTCAGACACACCACCCACCTCTATCTTTTTGAATTCAAAAATCAATCAATAGAAATTATCGTCGCGCCACCAAACCCCTTGAAAATTCGATCCGTCACCAACCCCTGCCTCCGGTTTCCTTCTCAAGTTGTTCCGAGCCAATGACGTTCTATCGACCAGAATTGATTCAGACAATTGATGCACGCTACCAGATGATTTGGTGGTTTGCACACGCGGTTATTCAGACAATTGATGAACGTCGCCAGAGAAGTTGGTGTTTTGCACACTCATGTCGATAGAACGCCATCGGCGACGGAACAACTGGAGAAGGAAACCAGAGGCATGGGTTGATTACGCGACGATAATGGTTATTGATTGAGGTTTGAATTCAAAGAGATAGAGGCGAGTGGTGAGTCTGAATGTGACGGAATAATGTGAATTAAAGAGAGAAAAGAAAAAAATCAATTAATAAAGTAAATTTCACAGATGGTCCCTATGGTTTGTCACTTACTACATTCACGGTCCCTTATCTTCACTTTATTACAAAAGACAAAAGGGTATTTTCGTCATTTAGAAAAAGTTAAGGGCAACAGGGACCATGGGTGTAACAAATTGTATACATCAGAGACGTCTGGTGTAATAAACGAAGTTCATGGACTGTGACTGTAATAAGTGGTAAACCACAGGGACTTTCGGTGTAATTTACTCAAAAAAGAAAGAAAAGAGAAACCCCCAAATTTAACATGTGTGTGGAGAATTTTTTTCAGAAATAGGCCTGATCGGCGTTCCATTTTCACAAATAGGCTCGATTTTTTCCGGTTTTCAAAAATAGGCTTTCATGACTCCCCGAGACCGGCTTCCATTTGAATGCATAACTCCCCGAGACCGGCTTCTTCATGCTTGATGTGACCACTTCGTTTGATGGACTCCCCGAATCCGGCATCACCTTGGATGGTCTCTAGGAGACCGGCTTTAACACGGACGGGCTCCCCGAGTCCGGCTTCACCTTTATGGCCTCCCCGAGGCCGGGTTTTTCCACTTATATAAAATGTTTACGGTCTTCACCAAAGGATGATACTTATCATAACAAAAAAAACGCCATCAGTTTGACATTAATATAGACCCAGATCGACAAAGACCGGCAAGAAATAGAAGACCACCTGATTGTGGGACAGGTGGAAGAAGGGGCCACCATCATTAGCTTATATTTTGGCCTAAGTTGTATTAACCAAATAAACACTAATTTTGCATTTTCATGTATATGTATGTTTTTGGATTACAAAAAACTATTTTTTTCCATTTTCAGATTGTCATAACTCTTTCGTTACTTATCTTTTTGCTATAATTCTTTTTCATATGTTTACACTATCATCAATACTGCAACTATCATTTAGAAAGTTATATCCGAATAACTTAAAGGTGTACTGTATCAAGCTCCAAAGTTAGACATTTAAATTTTTTTCAATTTTTTTTTTTAATACTTTATTTTTAAATGACAAATAAACACTAACATCACGATTTTATAAATTAATACCAAATACAATTGAAATTTTATTCCAAATCATCAAACAAAACCTCGGATCTAAAAGGATAAATTTCGGGTTGAGATTCTAAAATACGATAGCTATACAAATCACGAGCCATAAGTTGTCGATAACCCGTAGCGGTCTGATTATTATCGACGACTCCATCTTGCTTGATTGATTTTCCTGTTACCAGATAATGCATAAATTTACAAACAAACACAGCAGAGTCTTCTTCCCTTCCTTGAGGTATGCCTTTGGCGAAACCAAGATTCGCCTTAACTTGGGGGTTTCTTTCTTCATAGGAGAAACTCCTTTTAAAACTGGGCAAAACATCTCGCCAACGTTTTAGGGTTGCCTTAAGCAAGTCATGGTTTATGGAACGACGACAACTGCAAATTAAACTTGTATCGTTGCTAACAAGATCCATCTGCACAAGCAACCAAACGTTATCATTTAAACGTAACGGAATGTATAAGACATCCACGTCCCCCCAAGCGGGGTAAGGTGTCAAACTGCCGTCTGCATATTTTACAGCATCTGATCCGTGAGGTGGTAAGAGTAGAGACTCAAACTTGGTAGGCATTATTGTCCATCGCTTATATTCTCCAGTATTATAGCCAAGATACAACCGATAACGCATCCATCTTCTAACCCAACAATCTATATGCTGTAATAAATATACAATTATTTACATTTGAGATTCGATTAAAAATATGGATAATAACATAATTAAATTACGTACCGCACGGAACAAAACAGAGCTGGAATTCTCACCTAACAGGGTACTCCAAAACTCCCTAGGTACCTGTGTACGACCTAAGAATACAATATAGCAACAGGTTTCATTCCCGCGCCTATCCCCGGTCAAGCAAAATTCCTCTACACTCCTGGCCCAACCATACTCCTCAACCAAGTCGATTGTTTCTGGTTGTTGATTACGTATTGAGGAGTTTTGAGTTTGCTGCTCCACAACCGCCTCCTCCGCCGCCCCTTCATAAGCCAGGTTATCCATTTCACATATTGTACGTTGCATCTCGTCAATGATAATTTGAAGTTCACGGGCTCGAGATCGTTGACTCATTAGGTCAATTCTCTCTTCTAACATCTCAACCTGTAGTCGAAGTTCCATGATTAAGACTTTTTGACTTCGCCACATAGTATTAGAAATATGTTTTTTTTTTTTTTTAGATGTAAGGGTAGAAGTATTAGAAATATGTTTGTTTTTGGATGTTGTTATTTAACCCGGAGTGTGGAATTATATAGGGGTCGTGCATGCCTAAAAGCCGGTCTCTAAGAGGCCATAAAGCCTAAAGCCGGTCTCTTAGGGGCCATAAAGCTTAAAGCCGGTCTCTAAGAGACCTTACCAGTAAACCCGGCCTCGGGGACTCCTTCTAATCCGCTGGTCACATCAAACAAGCCAATGCCGGTCTCCGGGAGTCATGGTTTAAAATGGAAGCCGGCCTCGGGGACGGCTGAAAGCCTATTTTTGAAAACCCGTAAAAAACAAGCCTATTTGTGAAAACAATACACCGATCGAGCCTATTTTTGAAAAAAATTCGTGTGTGGATGATGTAACCGGCGTGCAACAGAAGGATTGACAAAAACTCAACAGCGACTTCATACATACATGACCACTTTTGAAAAAGCTAGGCAGCATCTCTTTCTCTCTCTACAAATCCTTTGAATGCACGCCAATAACATATAATCTATCTCATCTCTGCCACAAATTTAAGCATCCTAATCGAAATTGGAAGCATAATCGGCCAAATCTACCTACCGTCTACTCAATTAAACAGAAACCCCCAATTTGCTAGACTCAAAACCCCAGATTTCTGAAATTCTGAGCTTAGAGACCGATTAAGCTTATCAGAAAAACCCGATTAAGCTTTGTGATCAGAAGAAACGTAAAGATGATTGGTTCCGATGACCATAAGTCATCGTCGATGTATAGTCGATCTTACACAATAAATTCGACATCCACCGACTTCCCTGTAAAACCCTACCCTTATTCTTCAATTCAACGCTCTGAATCCGTCAAAAAAGTCCCCGATTCATCGCTCGATTCCATCAAAGGTAAAGTCAGAGATATCTGCAGCATATTTGAAGCTCGGAGAGGATCAAAATCTTCAACGAAAGGTTCTCGATTTCAAACGAAATTGAAATCGGAGAAGTCATTTTCTTCTTCAGATTCTAGTGAACCATCTTCAATTCAATTGCCTGGAACAGAAGATCGAGTTGTTATTTACTTCACCAGCTTACGGGGAATCCGTAGGACTTACGAAGATTGTTATTCCGCAAGGATGATTCTTAAGTTTTTTAGGGTTCATATCGATGAACGTGATATTTCGATGGATTCTGCGTATAGAAAGGAGCTGTTGAACGTATTAGGTGTGAAACAAAACGTTAGTTTGCCTCAAGTTTTCATCAAAGGGAAGCATGTTGGTGGGGCTGACGTCATCAAGCAACTTCATGAAACTGGTGAGCTGACAAAGCTTCTGAAAGGGCTTCCAGTTCGATCAAGTGGTGCATGGCAGGTATGTGATGCATGTGGGGATGTTAGATTCATTCCTTGTGTGAATTGTAGTGGTAGCAAGAAGGTGTTTGATGAAGATGAAGATCAGCTAAAGAAATGCCCTGATTGCAACGAAAACGGTTTGATTCGTTGTCCCAATTGCTGTTCCTGAATCATCTTAATCTTACATATGATTTAAAAATAAAAAATGAAAACTTGGAAACAGAGATTGGAGCTCTGTGTTCCTGCATACAATGTTGGTGTGTTTGTTTGTTAATTGTTATCGTAGGTATGTTCATCTTCTTTATGAACTAGCTTGTCAAATAAACCCCTACGAAGCGTGTTGTGTATATAGGATTATGGTATTACTGTGAAAGGGTATATTATTGGTAATTTATACTCTTATCCAGCTTTTGGGGCATGTATATTTGATAATAACTTGTGTTTGTAATATGTTGCACTGCTATTTAGGTGCACTCTCCACTTAGGGGAGATATATTTAGTGTTTTTTTTACTAACTTTTAGTTGCTATGCTAGCACACCTTAATTGTTTAATATTCTTATAGAATTAAGCTTCTAGTTTTCTTGTTTGATTTCTATGCAAAGGGTCAATCTGGCTAGTTAGTTACGGATACCTAGCTAATGAAAACGGTCAATGTTTAATCTTGCATACATGCGGTGGTTGTTATCCTATTTTGTTCTACCTCTTGTTTTCTCGTACTACCTAAAATTGGATACAAGAAACCTTCTTGCTCAAGAGTGGATGACATTTGAACATAAAACCCCAAGTGTTTACCATTCTGTTAGGTGCTATTAATATGTGGTGTTGGGTCAATCATTTTCCTTAAAGAAAAGATTTGGGTGTTTCAAGATCTTAGTACTATATAATCAATTGTTTGGCCTGAACTTGATGAAAAGAGTGAAGGGTAGAATACCAAGACACATGGTGTATTGTCTTGATAACAAAAAAGTTGTTTTCTTTTAATAATTTTGGTTAATAGAAACCAAGTCCTTAATTAACCGAATTTTATTAGGCTTTTAACCGACTTAAATATTAAAATTATATGCATTCTTCAAATGAAACGCTCTTCAAGGCGTTTGGTTTACACTTGTTTACTTATTTTTCTAAAAAAGCTCGGAATACTACACCAGAGAGACGAGTTATTTGCCTACCGATTTGCCCTTATAATCATTCCCGGATGAAACACAAGCTCGAGACTTGGTTAATCTGAAGAAGATATCTAAAAAACCATTCAGAGATCCGTCCCTCGTGTTCCTTTATTACTTGATTAATCTACCCCTTTCCCGATTCTGTCAGAAAACTACAAAGTGGCAGCAAAAGATGCCAAGATCACCATGACACTTGAAACAACTGAGTTTCTTGCAGAGCTAGAAGAATCTTTCTTCTCTGCTTCCTTTGCATCCTCCTTGTCAGCATCTGCATGATGAGTTGATGGTGCATCTGCATCTGCATCTGATGGTGCATCTGCATCAGAAGGAGATGGTGAGTCTGCATCAGATGGACCTGGTGCAAGTGTCGGTGACGATGAAGGGCTTCCTGAAGGGCTGCTGGATGGAGATGATGATGATGATGATTCTTCTGATAATGATGATGATGATGATGATGATGATGATGATGATGATGATGATGATGGCATGATAGGCGATGAAACCTCGATCACCGCAACATCAGATTCGATAGAAGTCACAACCTTATTAACCCTAGCCGAGATCTGAGCACCAGAAACAGGTGAACCAAACTTGATCTCATTACCATTCTTGTGAATTTTAAGGCGCCCTTGTTCTTTCACACCCGATCCCATTATCTGGTACAAAGTTGTCACCATTGTTGTTCCTTCCTCAAGCTTCTTGATCTTTGCAGAATCATAGTAATCAAGAACCACATGGACCATCAAAATGTCCTTTACGGTTTCATCTTTTAGGGTGGTGAAATTGGACATTGCACCATTTGGGACAACCAAGATAGTGACAGGTTTGTGCTTATTGATCTCTCCCGCCACACGAGTCCTAGTCAGCTCGTGATTGAACACCTCATAGTCTGAGTATTGATCAAGGATTTTGGTGATGTTAAACGCGTTTGTGGTGAATAAAAACGACAAAAGTAGAAAGCATGTTAGGGCACGATAGAGAGCCATCGTGAAGATGGGTATAATGATTTGAAGTGAGAGTATGGTATGGTGATAAATAAAGTGTAATTGAAGCCAAATCAATGATTGAGAGTAAATCTCTCCCTCCCTTAGAGTAAGCATGTTTTATGGAGAGAAAAAGTCAAGTGTCGTTGACCATGGTTGTGGAAATTACCTTCTATGTAATTTTGAAAAGAAAGACCCATGAAAAAATGTGACACATTATTGAAAATTACTAAAATTTACAACAAAGTTTAACAAAGTCTTTGGGTTAATGATAACGTGGTTGGTTTAGATGTATACTCCAACGAAAGTTGTCCCTAAGTATTTTGTATTCATTAACTTTGCTCTCGTATGAAGCAATCCGTATGAAACAATCCTCGTGCTGTGCTATGACTAAAACACGAGATACAAACTAAATTTGTTAATTTATGTGAATACCTGGAACAATTCTTCTAGTTATTGTTGATTCAACGAATTTTAATAAATATGGTGAATTCCAATTAAATACAAATTCTATAAATTTATAGAAAATTTTGAATTTGTATAAAAATCAAAACTGAGTGTTGGAGCATCTCAATGAAACCTTAACATAGACCTAGATATAGTGTTTCGGATCACAAACAAAGTCCAACTACACAAAAAAATAACTCTAAAATTCAAATACTTCCAAAATGCAGTATTTTTGTGTCTGAAAGTTCATAAACAACATTCTCCTTAAAACAAACTTCAGTTTGATTGGCCGTGAGCTTGAAACGTAGCTTCGTAGCCCAAGTTATGTCAATTTTAATGTTTCATTTTTCTCACAGGAACTTGAGCCTTCATAAATAAAAAGTTCTCCATAGTTTGGCTTAAATCTGTAATATTTTTTGATTTATGAAAAGCGCGTTAATTAAAAATTTAAATACCTTTAATATTACCCTAAACTTATGGTCCCTCTTTTTTATAGTATTTTTATACATTTTAGTCTTTTTAAAGATATTAGGTAGCTCGGAGTCGGTACATGTGAATCCCCATGACCATATATTATTAATTTTTTGTTTCTGATAATTTCATTATTATGGAGATGAAATTAACTACTAAACTATTATTCTTGTGATTTAATACAACCAAGATTGTCCGTATAATGTAGGGGTGAACATAGTACGGTACCATGTATATTTTCATTATATCATGTACCGTACCAATTATAATTGGTACACAAATTTAGCTACCACTACCGTACCAAGTTTACATGGTACCAATTTGATTGGCTACCAACAATCATGGTTGGTACAAATTGGTAATGGTATATACCATCATTACAAACTTTTATGAAACTATAAAATATTAATAACAAAAGAACAATGATATTTTATCATTATCGACTAGTTAAACATATTAACAAGTTTTCCGAACACGGATTCAAAATAAGCAAAATGATATAGTTAGTTACGTACTATATAAACATAATCTAGTACGATAAAGTAACAAAATATGTAGCTATCTTGTCGTAACATACTAGCCTGTAGCATTCCCGCCTGCTTCACACCCTTGATTGTAAACATTATCTACAAACAACATAACAAAAACGTAATATATTAGTTGGTTAGTCAAAGAACTCATAACTTGAATGTTTTCATGTTCTGATGTGTTAACCTTTAGTTTAAAAATAATACATATGTAGCTTACCTTTTTCGAGTTCTTCTAATTCATAGTAAATCTTACCTTTTTCAAGTTCTTCTAATTCATTATATAATATACATATATTGGTTGGTACGGTATACCGTGGTATTTATAAATTTTGTACCATTACCGTACCATGAATACACAATTGGTACGGTACTACCAACCAAACATGTTGGCTACCAACATATTGGCTACCAACTATACTTGGTATGGTTGGTAGCATGTTGGTTGGTTTTATTCGGTACAAATTTGACACCCCTAGTATAATGTCCGGAACTAATAAATAAGTTTAGGGTACCCACAAGTTTATTTATAATAAATGACAACAATATGTGTTGAAGAGTGTGACACTGTTAGTTTGGTAGGAAATTCGCAGATGTAAAGCAAAGGTAGTTAGAACGCTTCCAATAGTAAAACAAACTGATACCGTCAGTTGTTGTCAAATCAGCGTCACGTCAGCTCGCCTTCCAACTGACACTAAACTGACGTACTCATGCCAACAATACCACTTCCCTTTGAACTCACCCACCAACCGGCGCAACCCCTCCCTTTCGTCTCCAAACTGGCAAGCTTGAAACCGACGGAAAAAGAGACGAGACGTGCCAACGGTCGCCACAACCGGCGGGCCAACCGACAGCGTCGGTAGGCTGCCGTTAACACCCGTCTTATGCTTTGGTATAGCTTTACATATAATAAAAGTAGAATCCACAAAATATTGTGTTTTCCAACAATTTTTATCCAACTTAAAATTTGTGTTCTAATAAATTTATTTTTAAAACAAAGTTTCAAAGAATAAATCTTAATCATTAGATAAAAAAAAGTTAAACACTCGAGATCAATTATGTAACCACCACCATCATCAAATTACATAGTTATGGTGATTATAATTTTGTATTTGTACTCTTATATAAATAATTTATACCCGATGACAAAATTTCAATATTTTAATTTATTAAAAAATTTCATTTTTAATTTTGGTAAAAGTAAAATTGGTATAATACAAAAATTTAGTGACTCATGAATTTCATTTTACCGTAATTAAGTAAATTTTAGTTTATTAAATATTCATTATCATATGCCTATAGATATATATTAACAAAACTTTATTTATATAACTATTTTTAAGATTAAATATGATATAACCGTTAATTGTTACGTGTGTGTAGGATTAAATACATTTCAATTCGAAGCTTTCATCGTAAGAAAGTCATGACGTATTTAATATTTGGTAAAAGGTGGAGAAAGATGTTTGGTGAGAGGGGGTGAACTGCGCAATAGTGACACTTGAGAAGTAGGTATGTGACAACTGAGCTTTTTTATTCTTCATAATTTCTTACTGGATTTCGTCACATATGTCATATTAGTCATTTCTCTTTAGATTAAATACATGATTAAACTACGTTCAAACCCAAATAAGAAAGGATTGTTATTTTTTTAATTTCATTAATAATTAAAACATTACATCAATAATTAAAAAAAGATTACATTAATAACTAAAACAACATTACACAAGAAAATAAAAACATCAAGCTAAAAATTCAAATTATAGAGCTGTTTGATTTCACGTTAACTCACTCAAGATGTGGCCTGATCAAATGGTCAAGGGGCTCAATGTAGAATTTAATGTTGTTCGCCATAGTGGTCTGCCGCATCAACGCCAACTCCTACTCTTTGACTGCCAACTCCCGCTCCCTTACTACCAATTCTCGCTACTTCACGACCAAGTATGCTGCTGCTGATGATTCTTTGCGAGTTTCAAATAGTCGGATGTGGCGTTTTTCTATTTGTCGACTGACTGATCGACAATGAGCGGAGCACCAACATCTGAAGCTTGAACACCCGAACCCGAGGAGGATGTCACTACTAATTTCTTCTTGGCCTTGTCCCGCCCATTGGTCGAACCTCCCTAACTTCAACCTCATCAGAATACTCACACAAACTATTTTAACGCCCGAATAGTCGAACCGAGCCGAAACAAACAAATTCCGATCCTACCCGATACAGTATGCTACAATCCAACTCCAATACGGTATCAAACTAATTTTGGTTTCGGTTCCAAGTCACGAACCGGTTATTTTACCATCTCTAGATCGATATATACGTGCATGTAAATGAGGGGAATTTAGTTTCTATTGAGGGGTTTGGAGGCCCACATAAAATCGTTTAAATAGGATGGAGATAGACCCACGTGAAAATTCCAAATCATAAAAGATCAAAAGAAAATAATATTTGGGAGACCTCGTATATATTTACGAACGTGTTTGCATATCAGGGCAGAAAATAATTCTTGTTTTTGCACGCGCAAATTATATATCAGGAAGAACTAAGTTAACAATTGTATAGTTTATATAACTTCTTCTTACATTTTTAACATTAAAATATATTTACTTGGAGACCCAAAATTTACAAGACTATGGTTAACTAAATGTAAATCCTACATTATAATATCTTAAACAATAAAAAGTATATTAATATTGTCATGAGTAGCCGTGCACAAAATACCCGAAACCAAAACCGAAACCGGTCAAAACCGGTTTTGACCGTAACCAGTTCGGTTACATAGAAAGAGTTCATGAAGATATCAGTTTTAAAGTTAACTATACTACCATACTTCCTCTGTTTCAAAAAAAAAAAAATGATATACTTTTCATTTCTAATTTACACTTTGAAAGTTTTCTTATTTAGTAAAACAAGTAAGACATATACCTACCAATTATCTCCTTTAATATAGTGAAATAATCATTTACCTTACCTTTACATATAAACATTATTAAACCCACGTTAATCATAATATATGAGACTCATCACTGACTAACTATCCAATTTAATATAAAATTGAATTTTTATTAAAATAATTTTCCTTAAATTAAATCTGAAACCAAAATATATCACTTATTTTAAAATAAAAAAAGTACTAAACAATAATCGTACTGAATGAAATAAAATTATAGTTTAAAAATCACACAATTTAATAAACCCTTAGGATACAACCACAAGCAATCTTTCTCATATAGATTACATATAAAAGACCAAACCAACTGCACCTATCACCATTACCGAACCTCATCATTTCAACCTCAAGAAGGTTTGATTCATTTCTTTTTTTTATTCTCACTCTTCTACATCTCTAATAACATATTTTCGATCAGTATCATACGACACATACGTACGTTTCTTGATTAATATGTGTGCTTAATTGTTGGGTGCATGCAGATATATAGATGTCGGGAAGATCATCTAACAATGACGAAAACGGGCTCAAGAAGGGCCCATGGACACCCGAAGAAGATCAGAAGCTTATTGATTATATTGAGCGTAATGGGCATGGGAGTTGGAGAGCTCTGCCTTCACTTGCGGGCCTGAATAGGTGCGGTAAGAGTTGCCGTTTGAGATGGACAAATTATCTTCGACCCGATATCAAACGAGGCAATTTTACCGAAGATGAAGAAAAGCTCATCATTCATCTCCATTCCCATCTTGGAAACAAGTAACCAACTTTTCTAATAATTTGTGTTTTCACTAAATGTTTTTATGACTTTATACTAAGTTTCATAAACGTTTTTATTATTTAATATATTGTCCATAATGCACGTTTTGTCAGGTGGTCGGCAATAGCAACACATCTTCAAGGAAGGACCGATAACGAGATCAAGAATTTCTGGAACACGCATCTGAAGAAAAAACTACTCCAAATGGGAATAGATCCGGTCACACACCAGCCAAGAACCGATCATCTTGACATCCTTGCTAATCTACCACAACTTTTAGCGATTGCGGCTAATAACTTAGGAGCTACCAATCTATTAAACCCGTCATTATTTGATATGAATCTAAATGCCCTAATATCGCAATCGGACGTCACACAGATTGCAAAATTCCAACTCCTTCAAAACATACTCCAAGTCTTGAGTACAAATACTGCTACTAGTACTACTACAATGCCTCAAAATATCGACCCATTTTACGCGATCCAACTATCGGAATACCTTAAGCTCAACCCTCAACACATGCAAAACCTTCAAGAATTGGCGGCCATGAATGGAACTCCATCACCATCAAGTATACCTCCATTCTCAACCCATGATTTCATTTCTCCAACTTATCCAAACGTAGAATTGGATCATGAAACGAGGTCACAAACATTCAACGAACATGATGGCCGAGCTCATGAGGTGGCCTTGGGGAAAGAGGGATACATTGGTTTTGATTCTATTCCGCCACTAGTGCCAGCCTCTCCGGAGCATCTCAGTCGTGGTCTTGGTGGTGATGGGCCAAGTTCCGGTGGTGATGTGAATATTAAATTAGGAAACACCAACAATTTAAAAGAAATTGATAATCTTTCTTCGTCTAATCGTACATCTACTTCAACTACTCTTGATGCAAATTGGCACGATTATATGGACGATGAAGCTAGTGGTTCTTATTGGAAAGAGATCATCGAGTAAGCACTCACTTTATTTTACATATAGTTCGTTTCATAATTTTTTATACAAAAGAGTATAAAGAATGTTAGGATGATTTAGAGTGGATAATTAGTGAAGGATATATGCACCTCTTAAGAAATAATGTAATACTAATGATGTTTAAAAGTAAAAGTATACGAAATTGGTAAATATCACTTATTTTGAAACTAACAAAATAAAAAATCTATCACTTATTATAATATAATATATTTCAAAATTTATCTGTAAAAAATTTAAGATACCAATAACGCATTTATATAATATACGCGTGGATTTATGTTTAGAGAAAGATCCGTATTTGCAAAAGCATCGTTATATATGTTTGATAATCTGATTCGATCAATATGGATGCAGGCGGACATCTACACCGTGGTCGTAAAGACCGATTATGTATCGTTTCAAAACCGATAAATGTAGGAACAGTTTGTGAAGAAGTTTACAAAAGCATGTTTGGGTTAATGTGTTGGTTAATTTGTTGATACAAGTTTATAAATGTTAACATTGTCATTGTACATAAGCCATACGTTCATATAAATATATACATTCAGATATCATATATTATACGAAGTAGGTTGTATTTCATGTTTTTTTCTCTCATTGTGTTATTGATTCGAATGGTTATGTTTCGTATACAAATAGCGGAAAACAATATACAACATGAGATTCCTTTATAATCTTTCAATAAATGTTCCCACCAAAAGTGTACGTATGCTGGTTTTGTTATTGATTTCTACTAAATTTATTTAATAATTTGATCAATACAAGTGTCTAAATGATTAATCATTTTATGGATAAGTAGATGAAGTAAAAAGATTAAGTAGGAAGAAATATAATTTTTCTTTTTGTTAAACTAGTTCACATGATTAATGTAAAAAATATTTTATTAATGATAAGCAACTTGATGTATGTGGACGCATGCACAAACAATTACCTTTGCGTAAAGTTAAATTAATTTGAACACATGTCAGGATTCAAATGGCAAGCTGGATAACAAAACAAGACGTACGTTAAACGAATAGAGACGATGTTGCTCGTAAAAGTGACATGAGAGTTGGAGCTAGTGAGATATAAGAGGGGAAGGTGTTGACTTTGGATTAGAAACAACAAAAATGTCAAACAAAAATGTCATTCATGGACTCTCATGGAACCACTTCCAAGACTTACATATAAGTAGTTAGGCAATGTCATTGGTCTTTATTTTCGCTTGTCAAACGTAAATTCACATTTTTATCAATGTACACTTTGTATTATAGGTTTTCTTGGTTACCATCTCACCTTCAAAACATGCTAACTAGTTCATTTTGTGTAGGAATGCCAAAACACCAATCCCGATAGGAAAAGCCAAACCTTAAAACTTTTCGGGCGGCGTGACATAGGTGTGGAGAGAGCAGATCTTGAGGCTTAATGCACGGATATGTATTGCACTTGGGCTGGGGACCGAGCATCTCCGTCACGTCGTGCCTCACCCCGCCCCCACCATGCCCCAAAATGTATGGCATACTTAAATTGTTGTATGGTTATTTTGCAACGATTGCAATATATAAATATATAATTATTAATCAAGTCAATAAGGTAAGCTATACTACATAGGATGATAGGATACATAAACATAAATAAGATGCATGATTTAATTATAACTTAGTATCTTTATATGACACTCCTCATGTCTCATTTAAACCGTGTATCTTACTAAATTAAATGAATAGAATGTATAACTATTTAAGTATTAATATGATGTTAAGAATATTTTTCTCTTGTTACAAAGATATTTGGAATATGGTCTTAAAATGGTGGAAATTTTGTAAAGCTTCTCTAGGGGTGAGCTCGGTCCAAAACCCGAACCGAAACCGATAGAACGAAACCGAAATTGTAACATCCCAAAACCCGGCCTAGTAGTTTAGTGACCTTAAGGTATATTATTAAATGATTATCTGATTAAATGCTTAGTTAACTTAATTAACCTGCTATCTTTTGCGGTATTTTAACCAAGGGGTTAAAATACCCGACTTGTGATATATTTGGACTGAAAACGTGAGTTTTATATCTTTGGTTTCCTTGTTAAATATCGTTTCCAGAAATGCTTTCGTTTTTAAAATTGGAGTCCGTTTGCTATTATAAATAAATTAATCTCGAAAGGGACTTTCAGACATATACTGTTATTTATAAAAAAAAAAAACCACCAAAGGGGTCCCACCCCTTGTGTTGGACGGGAATGAGAGAGAGAGGGGAAACCCTCTCTTTTGTTTATCTTCTTTTTCAAAACATTATCCTCCCAAAATACTATTCCATTGAAGAGAAAAACTCCATCTCTTTCCTCTAGCATTTCTTACTTGTTCTTGGTGATCCCTTTGTGCTAAGGTCCGAAATTACACTAGTGTTTGTGTAGAAGAAGCCTAAAAGTAAGCCACACCTTTCCCTTGTCTTGTTTATCTCGTTCTTGAGCTTGAACTTGAACTAGGGTTTAGGTAACTTGATGATTTGTGGATGAATCTTGAAATGGATGTTGTTTTATGTGTTTGTGCAAGCTTTTACATCATTTGTATGGTTGATTGTTGAAGGAAGACAAGATTTGGTGAAAATCACCTTCAACCTCCATTAATGGTGGAAGTTGAAGGTGAGTTTTGACAAATCTTAGATTTCTTGAGTTTTGATTGGATAGAATTGTTTATTAGGTTGTGAAATCATGTTTGTTAAGTTATGGATGTTAAAAACCTAGTATTAATTAAATGGTGAAGTAATTTAACTAGTGTTTGGATGATTTTGTCAAAATGGTGATCTAACTTGGAATTGTGATAGTTGTCAACTTGGTGGAATTGTTAAATGATTGTGAATTGCTAGTTGAAAGGTTAATTGCTAGTTGATGGAAATGTGGAAGTGTTAGAATCATGTTCGGGTTTTTGGCCCGTTTGGGTCAACTAGTTGTGAATACTTGCTAAATGGTCAAAATGGTCAATTGTATTGATGAAGGATTGGTGCTAGTTGGAAATGACGTCATAAATGTGCATTTTTACGAGTCTTGTGTAGTTAGTTGTTGAAATTGATGATTTTGACGATTCGGTTGATTATCACTAACTCGGTATATTGTTGACAGGAACCGAGAAGGATACTCAGTGATACTAGCTCACTGAGTTAAGGAATCGGAAGTTGAAAGGTGAGTGGATTCGACCTACAACTCGGGTTTCGGTTATTTCCTTTGGTATTGGTTTGTTGGTGAAAAAATGCAGGAAATTACCAGACGGGGAGAGTTCACGACGCGAATTCCACTTCGCGTCGTGAAGTAGCTCCAGTGAATTTGGTCGATGGTCGCGAAGTAGTCACGATCAGAGTTCACGTCGTGAACTCTAGTTCGCGATCGTGAACTAGAGTTCGCGATCGGGAACTCTGTTGTGACGTTTTTTCGCGGTGTTTTTTGTAGCTAGTCTACTTGTTATGTATGCCTAGTGTTAGGGAATACCATACATGACTATGTGCACAATCGGGATGAGGTCAGTGTCGGATGGATAACGGCTGGGCACAGTGTATCGACTAATAGGGTATCCAACCTTACCTGTATGCGTTACATGGTTAAGGGGAGGGAGTTGCCCGGGTGTTGGATATAAAACGCTATCGGTTACCGTGGTTTTGGCCGACCATGGTTTAAGGCCCGCAAAGCCGCCGGTCCTCTCAAATAAGTGATTACCTAACCGGAGATGTTCTTTAACTTCCGTGTTTAAGTGTTTAGTGTAGTTGGTAGTGTTAGGAATTCATTCACTTAGCTTTTGTGCTAATCCCTCCCTTATTGACACATTTCAGGTTGGATGGCTTGAACGGGTCGTGCTTGGACGGGAAGTTTGACCATGCTTAAATTATGTTTTGTAAAATGAGCCGTGTCTAGTAATACCGTCTTTTTAACTAACTTTGGTTGTAATTTTGTGGGACCACGTTTTGTAAACTTAACTAACTAGATGCTTCCGTACTTAGACTAATACTTAATTGACTTTTAAAAAAAATGCGGTGTTACAGAAATCGATGAATTTTCAAAACCGAAACCGAACCGATAACATGTTATCGGTGTTGGTTCAGTTCGGTTCGATTTCGGTCTGGTTTGGTTTTTTTTAGGCCAAATGTTCATCCTTTATTATAAACCGACCCGACACCGATTGAACCGGAATCGAGAACGATGAATTTTCAAAACCGAAATTGAACCGATAACATGATATCGGTTTTGGTTCGGTTCGGTTTCGTCGGTTTTCGGTCCGGTTTGATTTTTTCGGTCCAAATGCTCACCTCTGCACTTCTCTGTCTGGCCTTTTAGATTTCTTTAATCTTTAAAAAAAAGTAAATGATTATAAATCATTGAAAAAACATTTTGATGTGGTAATTCTTTCGACCTTTTGGACCATCTTGAGATTTGGAAATGTCATGATTTTCCAATCCAAGAAACCAATTAATGATTTGCTTGGAGACGACGCCTTTTAGTTGTTCCTTTGTATCAATGTTAAGAGTAAAAAATGTAACATTAGACTTGATCGGGTGGAGTAGTAACCCACTATCTATATAATTTCTTGTAACATTTTTCTTCTAACTCTTTGCTAATGTTAAAATAAAATGTTGAAAACACATAACTTAAATTTTAAAATAGAACAATTTTTACGTGCTTGAAAGTAGTGGGTCATGAAGTACGAGAAACAGGGCCCCTAATCTAAAATTATAATAATAGGTACTACATAACCAATTTATATCTAACTATATTTTATACACAAGTCAAACGACATTTGTTAGTCATTAGGTGAGACTATTCTATATTTCTATGAGAACTTCACTCTCTAAACAAAATATGTAATTCCTACTTTCTAGAATGTTGTACTTAAAACAATAAACAAAAAAGACTATATGAAATGTGTTGAAAATATATTTACTTACAGATTGTGTTTATGACACAGACATCCATATTTGTTCTTAGAATATAACTTGCCGACGTACACTGGTAAGTAGGGACAGATATATTGTGTAACATGGTAGTAATGTTGGCGATTATAATGTTATCTATTCTATTTTTGGGTATTGGAAATAACGTGTATGTTATGGATTTTATACTTTGGTTCTGATATAAATTAGGAGGTGTGGAGAGCATATTTATAAAGTCCAAGATGATTAAGGTTTATAAGACGAACGCACAAAAGACGGGGATCAGGGGGTGCGCCCCATTGCGAGACCCTAGGGGCGGCGCCCCTAGCATGGTCCGGGGGCAGCGACCTGGTGGGCCCCCCGCTGAGTCGGCAGAACTGATTAGTTGGTCGGTAGACAGTTGTTGGGCAACCAACTATGTCAGCGAGCTTCTGATCAATTGCTCGCTGCTGAAGACTATTGTGACGGGCAATTTTCTAACCATGAACTGCTCCTAATTTCTTAAAACCACTTTAATCTCTTAATTATATTAAAACAGAAGAAATTATATGTGGAAAAACATGAGATCTCATACTCTCTTAATATACTATTAAATACGAATTTTCTCAAATCATTTATTATTATGATTATGAATAAGAAAATTTGTCTAATTTTGAATTTGGTTCTTAGGAAGTATCTCTGTAGTTAAAATTTCCAGAAACTCAGTCATAGGGTGGAGATATCTAATCTTGAAAGTATCATTCACGATTACTTTATAAAATCCAATGATACTGAAACATTATAATGCCAATAGGCCATGTAACCCTTAAAAAATCCAAGAATAATGTACTTATGCAAAAAGATGAGCAACCGAAGCTCTTGATTTAAAGGATTTTGTAAGAGCATAAGGTGCGGTGTGCTAGTTAAAGTCATGTTAAATATTTTTGTCCTCTTTAATATGGTTTTAACACTCACCTCAAAACTACCCACCCTAGTTTAACATCTTATAACACTCATTTGAGACCAAAAAGAAAAAACCTCAAACCAATCACAATTTACAAATAAAAATAAAAAATAATAAAAATAGTTGGTTGTAGGTTTGGCGAGGCGTGCTAAAGGCGGTGTGGGATTTTCCCCTGTAACGAGGTTATAGAAGCTTTAACGAGGGTTTAACCCCTTGATTTCTGTACTGAGTCCGCCTCTAATAATAGAGTTTTATATGTTTGGCTACAAAGTATACATAGATTAAACAAGTTAACGTTATAGCTGTTTGTCTTGTCCCATCTAAAACAATATAGATGACAAGTCCCATGTTCTTTAAGCATCTCGATATGACTAAAGTAACCTTAATTATATAAAATATTTGTATCTACTTTTTTCACATGATATATTAATTTTTATACTCGTATAAAACTACAAATAATTGTATCAATTATGTTTCAGGTGTATATGTGTAGATTTTATATGTAGTTGTCCATCGATTCGTGTTAAACATTATTGGACATCTTGGTTTATATTACATGTAGATGTAGATTCGAGATAATTATAATTAAGAGACAATAATATATTATACTTTGCTCGATAAGAATTATTTTCATTTGCTACTAATTTTGTATTAATGCTTGATATGTAAATTTAATCCGAATTAACATGCATTTTATAAATTGTTCACAATCATCATGAATTGGCCACCCCTAACAATCATCATCTCAAACCATTTTCAGGTTTCTAGTAGTGTCACAATCATCAACAGCAGAAACTCATGCATGTTATGAATGGAATGGAATGGTTATATGAACGCTTAAGAACATGCTTATAAACAACAAAAGAGTAAGTATTCCATTTGTATTCATGAGCAAAAAAGCCTTGAAAACAAATAGCTATGACACCCTTGAACCGTATCAAGCAACGGGCTAGTTTGACAAGCTTCATCCACCCCTCGGTTCTTCCATTTCCTCAACATCTCTTCACCAACAAACGCAACCCGATGTTGCAATTCAGCCGCACCAAGCGGTCCCACCAAATTCAATCTAGTTGCAGCCGATATAATATCTCTCATAGTTATAAACATATAAGCCCGTTGAGAAGTTTCACAATCCAACCCAACTAGCCCACAAACGAGCCCGAAAACAGGGGCATGATGAAAACACATGTCCCCATCGGTTAAAGACGAATTTCTCATACTCTTTAAAGACGGGATTTCTGAGAAAACAGAGGAAGATACACGCATGAGTGCTGATCCTTGTGAAATCGATGCTTTTCGGCTTATTTCGTTCGTTAATGTTGCATTTAATATCATGTCGAGTTGTTTCCATGTTTGGAGATCAGGTGATTTTGTTGTTGTGTAAACGAATGGAAGGAGTAAGCTTCCAGTGTTTTCTAGAACATGGATTATGTATGTTTCAAGGTGTTCTTGGTTTAAGACTATTTGGGATTGCATTGCAGCCTCGAGACCAAAGGAATGAGCAAATCCGCCAGTTGGGAGAATGGAATCGATTAATTGCCATTTGCTCCATTGAAGAATAGAATCTGATTTCGGTTTATCTTCCATTTTAAGCAAACACGCAATTTAAATCTGGTAAACAAAGGAAGAGGGTTTTGTGTAAGCAAAACAAAAGGAGTTGTGGACTGTAACAAAGTAGGAAGAATTCAAACAAATTGGGTTTAATACATGTTGCCAATATTAGATATCTGCATTTTATAAATAGTTAATGAGTTAATTATGATCGCAAAAAACTATGGTTTTACAATGATAATTTAAATCTAATATGTCAAAAATTCAAAATAAAACCTGCTGTATCACCCTTTCCCCCAAAAAAACAAACGGCTGTGTCGATTAATTTGCACATGTTTGTTTTTAACCGCAATTAACTGTTATTAATTGATGCCTGGTCAATTACAGAATCTGGTCTCAAATCTCAATTTCACATTACCTGCTTCTAAATTTTCTAATTATCAAATTTCAATCATTTAGAATGTTCTGTAGTCCTGCAAGCCCTATTATCCTTGATTTAATCAAGTTCACTAATTAAACCTAAGAATCGAGAAACCAGAAGTCGGTTCAGGATCACGTGCTTTTATTTAGTGATCTTTGCTTAATGTTTGAAGCACATAATTCATGATTAGGTTTAGGTGCTAATATAATTGTAGGGGAAGTTTAACTCCTAGACACCCGATTAAGCAGCATTAACTAACAAAAGCGAGAAATTCATCTATGCCTTTTTATTCTAAATTTAGAGATGGTATTCATACTCATACAATGCTGCATCAATGATTCAATGTATCATTTTTACTGCTCTTAAAGTTTTGAATCACACATTACTATAGATTCTAGAATCAAATAAAACCCTAATTCTCTACATCAATACATTTCAGTAAGAAATACAGATAACAATTTCAATAATTTGGTAAAAGCAAAGCCACGTATCATGAATTGTATAACCTATAAAAACAAAATTGCAATTCTCAACAACGAATTTGAAGAAAAGAAAAAGAGGAACTTACAGAAAAAAGATAAAGAGAGCGAGAGAGAAAACAACTTCGAAATTAAAAGAATCGAGAAGAAGTGACTGGACACGGAGGCGAAGACTCTGATGAATGGTGTCCGGATTTCGGCAAAGTGCACAGAACAGCTGAGCAGGTATTAGGGAGGACGGAACAAGTGAATTACACCGCTCATATTTATATTAATTAAAAAAAAGGTTTTTCCTAATTTGAAATTACATTTATATTGAAAATTGTTTTTAATAATTGTAAAAGTTAAACTCAATTTAATGCATTTTTTGATTTGTTAGCAAATGTTTTGTTCAATTAATACTTCTGTAACGCCCCCGAAATTTCCGTAAGTGATTAGTGCCTTAATTTTTACTATTTGATTGGAATGAGGGTAATTATTAATGTGGAATTTACCTATGGCTTAATATCCCTTTTCGTCTAGTTACGTATATAGGTATAATTGTCACTTTATAAATTAAATGTAACCATGGGGTCAATTGTTAACTTAATTCCCGTTTCATATAGTCTTGAGCATGAAAATTGAATAAGTGAGAATGGGCCGGTTTGGTCGTGTCTATTGTTTTGGGCTTGATTTAATTGTTGGGATATAGTACCCGCTCGTCACCTAGGACCCGATTAGGTCATCATTTTCGGTCATCTTATGAAGGGTGATATAAATACTGCATAGGGAATCTAACCTAGCCGCAATCTTCTATTTTTTTTTCCTTTCTTAGACCACCTTCTTCCTCAAGCAAGAGTGTTCTTTCCATTTCTATCCATACTGTGAGCTTTGTTTCCCCACCACCGTTTTCATCTTTCCGATTGCCTTCCGTACAATCGTTGCCTCCTCCGCCATCATCGTGCCATTATTATCTTCGTTTTTCTTTATCCACCAGACGCCACCACCTTCATCCCGACTTTGCTTGGCCGCCGACAAGCACCGCCGTGAGCTTACGTCTCGCAACCATGGTTACTTGTCCGACCACCGTTGAACTCCATACTTGATCTGCCGGAGACCCCTAGCTTCACCCCGTTTTGCTTCGCCGGATAACCATCACCGCCGTTTGTTCCCGGAGCTTCACGTACTGTTTTATTCCACCGTTTGGAGCTGTGTTCCGGTGAGATATTATATGTTTTCTTCGTCCTTTAAACCTTGTCTTGTTCTAACATAAGTTGTTACTTTTTCTTCTCGTGCTGTCGCTTTCTCGGACAGCTAATAGTTCCAAAAGAAGCAATTTATTCTACCAAATTCGTGGAGAGCACGGCTTGAACCAAAAGAGGGTAAAACCTTCTTACCAGTCATCTTTTCTACTTTCTGTTTCGAGTTAAATACAAGCTTTCATAAGGGTCTTGCTTATTAAAGTGATTTTTAAATCTGGGTTTTGTCTAACACTGTTTTGGAAACCCTCTTACTTCCTTTATTTCATTTTGATGTCTACTTACTCGAAAATTTGGAGTGGAATATGTCTTTTGGTGTAGGTTTTAGTCTATTGGGGTTTGCCTTGGTTTTTGGCAGTACATAGTTTTTTTCTTTATTACCAATTAAGGGAAAACTTTCTTTTAAAGCTTAAAATAGCATGCATAGCATTTAGCTGATATCGATGGGTTTTAATTTAGTAATCAATAGAAAATCTTATTATTAATTTGATTATGGAAGATTTTTTTTATTATTATTCAATCATGAAAAACTTTATTATTATTTAATAATGGGAAAATATTTTATTAATATTTTAATCAAAGGAAATGTTTTACATTGTTAAAACGAGTCATAAGTTGAGTCTGATCCGGTTAATTTTCGTGTCATAGGATCGTCTAGACGTTAGCTGGGCAGTATTGTAGGGTGCTGAGAGACCTTTGAAGCTTACGTTTTTTCGAGGTGAGTATTCTCACCGTGTTTTCAGTTATAGCAATATACATGCATGACTTATGTGTTTTGAAATGCTTGAATTGATTCTGTGATTGAACTGCTATCTGTGATCTGAGATATTAGTGCCTGTGATCTGAGTTATCTGTGATCTGAGTTATCTGTGATCTGAGTTATCTGTGATCTGAGCTATCTGTGATCTGAGTTATCTGTGATCTGAGTTATCTGAGTTAATTATTTTAAAGAGATAAAAACAAAATAAATAAACATATGAGTTTTGGCTATATGCCTATTTTGGGATCACCTCCCATCTGAGTTATAGCCTGAGTGGCAAATCTAGCCTGAGTGGCAAATCTGAGTTTTAGCCTGAGTGGCAATCTGAGGTGTGAGGAGGGGCGATCGACCCGAATCACACAAGCGCGCTATATAAATTTAAAATCTGAGTAATAAAATCCGAGTAAATAATTGAGTAGAATTTGAGTAGGAGTACACCTATGTGCCCTCATGTGTTGTATGTTATATCTGTTTGCATTTTGGGATATTCACTCAGCTTCCCCGCTGACCCAAAAAACTCTCCCCCATTGTGCAGGTACTAGCAAGGGAAAGGGAAAGGTGGAGTGACTACTGTTGGATTGCTTATGTGGAGTTATCTTTTATCTTTATCTGTTATTTCAGACTCACTTTAATTTTGTTTTAAAAACTTCCGCTGGTTCAAACATGTTTTAAATATTGACTTATCGTTTGAGTTTTATTATTTGGGACCTTTTTATTTAATTATCGAATTAAAAAAAAAATTAAAATTTTTGAGAAAATTTTGGGCGTTACAACTTCTAATCTCATCCCTTAATGCATGAATTAGCCAAATCCTAATAAAAATATGCATCATATCGGATTTAAATTTAAATATTGCATTATTAGCATAATACCTTATTGCTGAACTACTAAAATATATGTTCACTAACTAATTATTATTATCTTTTAAAATTTACAAAGTTGAAATTGCACCCACATCACTTTCTAATGTTGTTCTAGTCAATTTTAAAATCTAAGCATAATCTTATGAATTTTTCTTTTATATACTTCGTATAACATATGTACCCTTAAATAAAAATTATCATACAAAAATAAAGAACTTGCAATTAGATGACATCATCAATATTGTTAATCTTGACTTCAAGTCTTCAAAATTTTGTTAAAACTCTTTGTAACTACCAAAAAAATTTCATAAAAATGTACTTCTTTGAAAATCTTGTAACTATCAATTTACCGAAGAGAAGTGACGTGCAACTGAATACTTCATTCGATTCAAAATAAGTGACACATTTAAATTTCACGGTTTTTAAGGCAAAAGATTATAATGATTATTAAATTAGATTAATTAGATGATAAGTGAGGAACGAGTCCCACATTTTTTTAATAAAGTGAGATTAATGATGTTTAAAAAAAAATAAGGGTAAATGGATAATTTCACTTTGTTAATGTAAATAGTTTATGGTTATGGTTATGAGTCTTATTATTTTTTGTTAAATAAGGTAGTTTTTCAAAATGTATCATTTATTTTAAATTATCTCAAAAAGAAAAATTGGTTATTTATTTTGAATCAGAAAAGGTATAAAGTATCATGCACTCGTTTCACAGAAAATGAGTTGACAACTCTATGAAAGAAGAAAAACGTTTATGGCTAATGAGAATTGCGAGAATAATCCATTAAGAAGAAAGAATTGCGAGAATAATCCATTAAGAATAATCCATCAAAATTTAACAATAATCTAAAATTAATATTATGATTCAAAATTTAATAATGATTCAAAATTTACAATGATTTAAAAATAACAAAATGATTTAAAATTAATAAAATGATTTAAAATTAATAAAATGATCTTAAATTTCATCTAATTTTTTTTCTTCAAATTTTCATGACTATAGTCATTATGTAGAGAATTTAATTCTAAGAATATTGGCATTATTAGTTTCTTTTTATAAAGAAAAAAAGTTATGACCGAAAAAACAATATTGGGGTAAAAAACCAGAGTCAATCAGAACTTGGCACATGGCGCTGGGAGAGAGAGGGCTTGTCAATAGTATCATTTTAACATCCTTAATTTTCTTTTCTTTCCTACTAGTTTGATAAACTTTACAAAAAAACTCGACTTTTAATATTGTTTAATTTCTTCGCATAAAATCTTAACCACTTATTTTCTTTGATTAAAGGTCATGATTTGTCTTAGCAGTCCTCACCAGAAAAATAATCCTCACCCGATCCCAATTCTATAAATCTATTATGATCATTAGATGATTAGATCGAAAATAAAACCATAAATTTAATAAGAATAAACTGTTAAAAATCTGATGGAATCTTATTAAGAAATTAATATCAAACAAACTAGTAAGTCAAGTGTTAAGAGACGTCTAGTTTATGCTCACTAATTAAATAAAGATTTTGTACGCATCTTGATTTAAAAGAGAACAAACTCCATCCGGATCCCGGATAAAACAAACACCAGGGATCTTGAAATATTCTGCACTTTTTTTTATGTTTTATTAATATGGTCTCTTTTCAAAGTATAGAATTTGATGTTTGATCAATAATTGGATGGAACACATATATGTATACTTTCATAGAACATAACACTTGTAAATATTAATCATCACATAAGGTGTAAAAACAATTTTTAGACGTAAAATTACCTTATATGAAGATATGTTATGTTATTATTAAATAGTTTAGATTATATACACCTTATGTATTCGTGTACCTACTTGTTCGTGTTATTCTTTTCTTTTGATAATATATACACAATCGTTTAATAGCTATTTGTTGGATCATTGAAAATATTCACCAATCTTATATGAATTTAATATAGATAAGCATACAAGTATTAGAATCCAATATGAATATAAGTTTTAGATTGTAGAATATGATGAGGATGTTAAGCGATTGGACACTTATGATATATAGTGTCACTTCAGTTATTTTATTACACACTCTAAATAAAGTCCAAGTATTGCATTTCATGTATGAAATTAATGTGTGATTAAACAGTTTGATTATTTCAGCAACATTGGCATCTCAAAAGTATATAGCCGGGTACAACTTAATCGGCGATATTATCGACAAATATAAGAAATGAAGGAATCCATCTCCAGTTGACTAACACCACCTTTTGCCACCGATCTTTTGACCAACTTTTCTGCTCTCCTCCGCAGCTCCTCCGAACCCATTAATAACCTCTTCCACCACCACAGCCGCCACCAACTCGTTTCTATGCTCCCAATCTTTCACCGCCACACCAATTCCAAGAATATTTGCGATTAAAAAAGCATTTCTTGGCTGATCAGAGTGCATTGGCCACGTGGCCATTGGTACTCCCATGGATATGCTCAAATTCCACCCACAATGACTCATAAACCCACCGGTAGCAATATGTCCCAATATCATTAACTGTGGGGCCCACCCCCGCTCGATCAACCCCCGCCCTTTCACTCTCTCTTCAAATCCGAGTGGCAACTCAACCGCCTGATCCTCAGACCCGTCTAACTGCTGCCCCACGTCAGCAGCTCTAACCACCCAAAGGTCCACTTCTTTCTAACCCAAGAACCAATTCCCTAATTTGGTCGTCGCTAAATGTTGGAGTAAAACACAGATCAACTTATTACTGATGCTGCAGTTAGTACTGACATACTTAGTACTGATGGGGCAGAAACATTTACTACTGATGAAGTTGATGCTGGTGTTCACTATAACTAAGTTACTACTGATCATGAGAAGATTGAAGATACTACTGATCATTGTAGTTACTACTGACGTTGATTATGGACTTACTACTGATCACCAAGTTTACTACTGATGTTACTTATTTACTACTGGTGATTGCAGTTACTACTGATACGCGTTTTTGGAAGATATCAAGTCCGAGATCTTCGTAGAGATAGTTATAGAATGTAATTAAATGTATATCTTTTATAATTCGATGTAAATCAAATCCTAGAATAACTAGGGTAAATAGTTTAGCTTCAAGGACTACTATAAGTATGTTCCTTACGAATTGTAAACGTACGTGTGTATTGTTAACTCAATAATATACATTGAAGCTTTTTGTGAAACTGTGTTCTTAATATTCTTGCATATTGTTCATACAGTTCATTGTTCTTAATTATTGATATAGTGTTGATCCGCTGCAACTTCTATCATCAATTAGATCTAAGGTGTTTGTTAACTTGTCTATAGTTAATCGATCCTGACAAGTGGTATCAGAGCTTATTGGTTCTAGATCTACTATTTGTTAAGAACAACAAAAAGTTTTAATTTTTAAAAACACACACATTATTAATCATGACTGATAATAATGAAAGCACTCAGGCCAACAAAATCCCTATGCTCACTCCCAATAACTTTGGGATGTGGAAGAATCGTATTAAGCAATACATGCTTATTACAGATTATTCCATGTGGGAAGTCGTTTGTGAAGGAAACAAAACTGGTCAACTTCAAGCAAGCAGCTCTGTAACTGAGGCAGACAAACTTAAATGTGAGAAGGAGAAGAAAGATAAAGGCATCGAACTCAAAACTCTAAGCACTCTCCTACTGGCCATTCCTAATGACTATCAACATCTCTTTGTTGAATATGATGATGCTAAGTTGCTTTGGGAAGCACTGGAGAAGAGATTCGTTGGGACAAAGAGTACAAAAAGAAACATGAAGTCTGTTCTCAAACAAGACTTTGAAAATTTCAAAGGAAAGCCCAATGAAACACTCACTCAAGTGTTTGACAGATTCAACAAACTAATTGGTGAACTCAACCAAGTTGGTGTAAAGATGGATCAAGAAGATGTCAACATGAAGTTCCTAAGGTCTCTTAGTGAAGAATGGGCCATGTACACAGTGGTGTATAGACAAAGAGATGCTCTAGAAGAAAAGGAGTTAGATGAACTCTATAATGATCTCAGAGTGTTTGAAACTGAGGTAAATCACAAAAACCCTTCTATTTCTTCTAACAATGCTGCATTTGTATCAAGTACAGGTCAAGGGCAAGAAACCTCCACAGGAAAAGCTGCAGATTCTGAGGATACTGCAAGAGAATCCTTCTTCACTAGTCATGTGCATACTGCTTTGATTAGTGATGACTTGGAACAATTGAATCCAGATGATATTGAGGAGATGGATCTTAAATGGCAGATGGCTATGCTGAGCCTAAGGACCAAAAGATTCTTAAAAAGAACTGGTAGGACAAGTCTCAGTTTCAACAAAGGTGACAAAGCAGGATTTGACAAGACAAAAGTCAAGTGTTACAACTGTAACAACCTTGGTCACTTTGCAAAAGAATGTCCTCAACCAGACAAAAGATCAAAATCAACTGCTCTTGTGTCACAACAAGGACAAGGATATGACTGGAGCTTCCAAGCAGAAGAGCATGCTCAAAATCAAGCTCTCATGGCCTTTACTGACAACAAAACTGAGGTAAAATCTAAACCTTGTACTCCTGAATGTGCTAAAATTATTAAAAATCTAGAAAAAGAAAACACTAAATTAAATGAAGATTTAGCAAAAGCAATCAGAAGAAACCATGAGTTTGATGGTGTAATTGCTGATCAAGAACATCAAATAAAGGTGTACAAGATGATTGATCAACGGATCAAGGAAGAATTGCTTCAAGCTGTGGATGAGAAAGAGTTCTATGAAACAAAAAATAAAGAACTAACAAGTAAATTAGAAGAATGTCAGCTTGAAATTGAACAAAATAAATTAACAATTAAAAAGTTTGAAAGAAGCACTAAAATTCAAGATGAATTAACTAATAATCAAACTACAGAAAAGGTTGTTCATGGGGTGGGATATCATGCTGTACCACCTCCACACAAATTCATTCCTCCACTTAAAAACAGTTCAGAAAGAATCATTAATGAATTAAAAACTGAAAATAAAACTGAATCTAATAATGAAACATCTGAATCAAATGATTCTTCAGATGATGAGCAATCAATTGAATTTACAATATCTCAAACTGAATCACCAAAATCAATTGATACAAGTTTTCACACAGCTCAAAGTCCAAATGATTCTCCTAAATATAATGCAGAAAATATACCCAAAATTCTAAAAAGAGGAAACCAAAGGAATAGAAACCAACTCTTAGAACAAAGAAAAACAATAAAGGCTCAAGAAAATAAATTAAAATGTGTTATTTGCAATAAAGTGAATCATTTAGCAAAGGATTGTCACTTCAATCCAATAAATTGCAAGGAGTTAAAGGAATTTAAAGTTTTTAAAGAAAATGCAAAAACTCAAAGGTTAAAAGATACTACTGGTCCTTCAGTAGTAAATACAATCAAAACTCCAATTGCTGAAAATCCAAGATTTGGAAGAAGTGCACCAAGATTTGTGCAAAACAGAAGAGTTGGCAGCCCAAAGAACAGCAATTACTTCAAGAACAATGGAAAATCTAATCAAAATAAACAATATTTTAAATTTTCCAACACCAGTAGAAACTCTAACAAATTTACTACTGGTGTTAACCCTAATTATAATGCTGTATGGTACCAGTACAAGAATACTACTGGTAAAAACCCTAATTTCAAAAATACTACTGCTCCCAAAACAAATTTCAAAAACACTACTGGTGTTAACTCTAAAAACACTACTGGTCATTCTAAACATGGTAAGTACCCAAATACTACTGATCCATCAGTAGTAAAGTATTCAAAAGCTAAAAACAATGGGTATAAACCAAGATCAGTAGGAACTTCTCACACCAGTAATAACTCCAAAAGGGCAGTAGTAAAACAAAACACCAGTACTAAACAAGTATGGGTACCAAAAGTGTTTAAAGTTAAAACTCCCAAAGCCTATTTCTCAAAGGATGAACCCAAGACATATAAAGCTTGGGTTCCCAAACTTAACTAATCCTTTACTCATTTGTGCAGAGCATTCAGATCCCAGAAGAAGGAAGAACATGGCATATTGATAGTGGATGCTCAAGGCACATGACTGGAAATCTGCAAATTCTTAAAGATTTCAAGTCATTTGATGGCGGATATGTGGCATTTGGTGAGAATCCCCAGGGAGGTAAGATTACAGGTAAAGGTACTGTTTCTAATGGAAAAATTACCTTTGATGATGTATTTTATGTAGCTGAACTAAAATACAATCTTGTCAGTGTGTCTCAAGTTTGTGATAAAAAGAACAAAATTCTTTTCACAGACATTGAGTGCATCATTCTTTCTCCTGACTTTATTTTAGATGAAAAGTATGTTGTCTTAAGAACTCCAAGGAGAAACAATGTGTATTGCCTGGATATAGGGGGAGAACTCATTTCTACAAATGAGGTCAACTGTTTTATATCCAAGGCAAACACCACTGAATCAGAACTTTGGCATAGAAAGATGTGTCACACAAATTTTAAAAACATGAATAATTTAGTAAAAAGAAATCTGGTCATTGGACTACCTCAAAAACAATTCATGTGTGATCATCACTGTGTTGCATGCCTAAAAGGTAAACAACACAAGACTTCTCATAAGTCCAAAACTGTGAACTCTATTTCTGTTCCTTTACAGCTCTTACATATGGACCTTTTTGGACCTACAAATGTAATGAGTATTGGAAAGAAACAATATTGTCTAGTTATTACTGATGACTTTTCCAGATATACATGGGTTTTCTTTTTCAGGACAAAGGATGAAACAAGTGAACTCATAAAGAACTTAATTATCAAACTGGAAAACACATCTGATCAAAAAGTGAAAGCCATAAGATGTGATAATGGCACAGAATTTAAAAATGCTAACTTAATTAACTTTTGTGATCTTAAAGGTATTGACAGGCAATACAGCTCACCTAGAACTCCACAACAAAATGGTGTAGCTGAAAGAAGAAATAGAACCATCATTGAAGCAGCAAGATCAATGCTAGCAGATTCAAAATTACCAATCACTTTTTGGGCTGAAGCTGTTAATACTGCTTGTTATGTTCAAAACAGAGTATTAATAGTGAAGCCACATTTTAAAACACCATATGAACTTTTCAATAAAAGAAAACCTTCTATAAGTTTCTTAAAATCATTTGGTTGTCCTTGTACTATTTTAATTACAATAGAACAAATTGGTAAGTTTGACTGCAAAGCTGATGATGGAATCTTTGTGGGATACTCTACTCAAAGCAAATCATACAGAGTATTCAACAAAAGACTAAGGATAATTGAAGAAAGCATCAATGTATCCTTTAATGAAAATGTACCTAATGAACAAGGAAATGGTCCAGATTGGCTATTTGACATAGACAATCTAACCAAATCCTTTAATTCTAATATGAATTTCAATGCAGGTAATTCAAATTGTCTTAATCAAAAAGAAGGAACATCATCTGTTAATACTGGTCAAGAAAAGATGAGATACATAATAGTTGATGCTGCTCCCATAGTTAATACTGATATCAGTAATAACTCAAATATTGAAAGCAGTAGTAACTCTGAGAATGAGGTCAGTAGTAATTCCAATACTACTGGTACCAGTAATAGTACTGAAAACACTACTGGTCCCAACAATAACCTAGATTCTCATGATACTACTGACACCAGTAACAACAACAATACTACTGATCCTAATGAAGATAATTCCAGTAGTAACTCTGACCAAGATGATGATGAACCAAACATCCATGACAATGAAGAATCACAAGATGAACAACTGCCTGAGACAAATGAGTCCAATCTTGAAAATCAATTAGTAGTTGATAAAACTACAACTACAAGGACTCAGAAGAACCATCCTTTAGACCTTGTTCTAAGTGATGTTAACTCACCACTACAAACAAGAAGCAAATTAAACAAAAGCTTAACTGCAAATATGTGTAATATAAGTTTAATTGCTAATGAATGTATGTATGAATGCTTTCTGTCTCAGGATGAACCAAAGAAAATTCAACAAGCAATGAAGGACTCAAACTGGATTGAGGCAATGCAAGAAGAACTCCTTCAATTTAAATTACAAGCTGTTTGGACACTTGTACCTCTACCCAAAGGAAAAAGAGCCATTGGAACAAGATGGATATTCAGAAACAAGAAAGATGAAAGAGGTATAGTGATCAAGAATAAAGCCAGGCTTGTAGCCCAAGGATACACTCAAGAAGAAGGAATAGACTATGATGAAGTATATGCTCCTGTTGCTAGAATTGAAGCCATAAGGATATTTCTAGCATATGCTTCATTCAAGAAATTCAAAGTCTATCAAATGGATGTTAAGAGTGCTTTCCTATATGGGAAAATTGAAGAAGAGGTATATGTTTGCCAACCTCCAGGTTTTGAAGATCCAAAACATGGTGATTATGTGTTTAAATTGGATAAAGCTCTGTATGGCCTACATCAGGCACCAAGAGCGTGGTATGACACATTATCATCATACTTATTGAAGAACAACTTTAAAAGAGGAGCCATTGATAAAACATTGTTTACAAAGAAAGTCAAGAATGATATACTACTGGTACAAATTTATGTAGATGATATCATCTTTGGCTCAACCAATGATTTATTATGCAAAGAATTTGAAGAACTGATGCAAATTAAATTCAAGATGAGCTCTATGGGTCCAATGAACTTCTTCCTTGGACTCCAAGTCAGTCAAAGAACTGATGGTATTTTGATAAATCAATCAAAATATGTCAAAGACATCTTGGAAAAGTTTGATTTGAAAGACAGTAAAAGTGCTAGTACACCAATGGAAACACACAAACACCTACATCCTGATGTTGAGGGGGAGGATGTAGATGAACACTTATATAGATCAATGATAGGCTCTTTGATGTACTTAACTGCATCAAGACCTGACATTATGTATAGTGTTTGTGTGTGTGCAAGATATCAAGCAAGACCCAAAGAACTACACTTACAGGCTGTTAAAAGAATATTCAGATACTTGAAAGGCAAACCATCACTAGGTCTATGGTATCCACATGACTCACCCTTTGAACTAATAGCCTATACAGATAGTGACTATGGAGGTGAATGTCAAGATAGAAAATCCACTACTGGTGGATGTCAATTCTTTGGATCAAGACTGGTGTCATGGCAATGTAAGAAGCAAACAAATGTATCAACATCTACTGCTGAAGCAGAATATGTAGCTGCATCTGCTTGCTGTGCTCAAGTTCTATGGATTCAAAATCAGCTTCTAGACTTTGGTATCTCTATCCTTAAAACTCCTATTTTTATTGATAATCAAAGTGCTATTAGTATTGTGAATAATCCAGTAAAACATTCAAAAACTAAACACATTGAAATAAGATTTCACTTTATAAGAGATTGTAATGAAAAGAAATTAATCAAAGTAGTTAAAATCCATACTGATGATCAATTAGCAGATCTTTTTACAAAAGCATTTGATGTAGGAAGATTCAACTTCTTGGTTAGCAGTATTGGAATGATTTTAATAACTTAAAATCTCACTTAAAATCATGTGTAAATTTAGTGTTGTAAAATATTATTTTCTTAAGTGTTTTACTACTGGTATTGCTGTACTACTGGTGTGAAAGTGTATGCACAAAATACTACTGATAGTTCATTACTACTGGTGTATTTTAGGTTTACACGGATACTACTGGTAAGTCAGTACTACTGGTATTCACATATACTACTGGTCTTGTGTGTTAATGGTTACTACTGATGTCTATAGTTACTACTGATGTCAAAATCCTTAGTCATTACTGATGTTAGTAGATACTACTGACGTTTTACTACTGATATCTTAATTACTACTGGTCTTTCATAAACACAATTACCAAACTAACCCCCATGAAAATAACCGTTATGTTATGATTCGAAGGCTATTTTCGTAGTTTTGCAGGTTTAATCGAAAGATATAAAAGGCGGCAGACGATTAATTTAGCATTATCTTCACTTCGATTCTCTAAACACCTCTCGATAAACCCTAGTTTACGATCAAAAACCCTTCATCTCTAACAAAATTCTTGCAAAAACTCAACAACAATGGCAACCTTACAAGCTCTCGATGTGCAAACCGATCTCAAATACTCAGAATTTCACAATATGGTTGCATTCTTAAAGAATCCCGATGGAACAAAAGATTTCCGTCCGATCGTAAAATTTTTGAGAAATTCATATATACAGTTTGCCTTAACTGTAAAACCAAAATCATATCAACAGCACTTGGTGGATTTCTGGACCAATGCTGAGCGAACAGAAGGAACAACATCATCAATGATAAAATCTAAAGTAGATGGAAAGCACATCACAGTAACAGAACAATCAATCAGACACCATCTACAATTACACGATGATTCAGGTATGTCTACTCTTCCAAAGGAATACATTGCTGAAATTTTGAATAAAATGGGATATGAGGGAAGACTGAATATAGTTACTTTTCAAAAGGGTCTTCTTTCCCCACAATGGAAATTTTTAATACATACCATTCAGCATTGTATTTCTCCTAAAAGAAGTACTTGGAATGAGTTTAATAAGGCAATAGCCTCTGCTGTTGTCTGTTTATGCACAGACCAAGTATTTAATTTTTCAAACATGATATTTGATGGTATGTTGGGAAATCTTAGTTCTTCTAAATTTTTAATGTATCCCAGATTTCTACAACATATCATAAACTGTGAATTACAAAACTTGTCAACTCCTAAAAACATTTTTATATTACCTGAGTTGAACAAGAAAGTTTTCTCAAATATGAGAAAACAATTTAAATTTTCGGGCAAGGAAACCCCTCTGTTTCCTAACATGATCAAAGATCAACCCAATATTGGAGAGGGTTCATCCATTGCTACAACCCAAGTTGAACCTCAACCCACTCCATCACCCCCAAATACAGCCCAAACATCAATCCATATAGCCACTCAATCACCAACTCAAACAGAAGTCCTGAATGTGTCCCAGGAACTTGATATAAATCTGCAGAGTGCTACTCTTCACTCTGTGGAAGACCTACCAGACAAAACCAAAAATATTTCCACAATTTATCATAGAAAGAAAATTTCTTCAAAGGACACCAGGGGACAAATCGAGTCACACCCCAGGCTCAAAGAGTTGTCCTCCAAGGAGGAGAGAGGACATGAGGGAAGGGCTTTCACTACTGATGCCCCAAAGGTGGGTGCACAGGACAGTGAAAACATCATTAGGACCCAAACCTCGGCAACTTTGAGTGATGACTCTTTTGAGGAGTTACTCAAAGGACCCCGGTGCCAAGAAACCACAAGGGGGGGCATCTCTGCTTCTTCTAGGAAGAAGAGAATGTCTAAAAGACCCAATGATTCACCAAGCAGTGATGAGGGCAGATCTGTGGAATTGATGGAAAGGAAGGAAAACCTCAAAACCAATGTACCTGTTAGTAAGCCCGATGATCTTGCTAGATGGAGTGAGGGCAGTATTAAAATCACCCAATTGACGGCTAAAGTGGATTCCTTGGAATCCACTGTACAAGATTGTCTCAAGTACTTAACCAATCAAGGAAAAACTATGGCTGCCATGAAAAGGCATGTGAATACCATCAACAAACGAATGCGGTTCTATGAACACAGGCTTCATCAACAAACCAAAATCATCCGAAAATTGAAGAAAAAGATTGATGATAGTGAGGCTCCACCAGTTGAGCTCACTAAGGGGGAGAAGGACAATATACAGACAATGATTGATGAATCTATAGCAGCAGCAGCATCCTCCCTTTTAAATCTAAAAGAAACAAATGTTGATGAAGGCCCAGAGATGATGGTAACAGAAGAAGAGCCTATTACCACTGCTACAATGGAAGAACAAGTTGAAAAGGAAATACCAGTAGTAACCTCTACTACTGATATTATAGCAGTAGTAAATAAAGAAAAGGAATTAATAGCAGCAAATACTACTGATGCCCTATCAGTAGTAACTCCTGAAGTAACTACTCTAGTTACTACTGAAGAGGAAGAACTACATTTTCCAGAGCTTATTGAAAGAGAGAGACATGTCATCATTACCAAACCACCAACACCTGATCAACCACTTATCATACCTGACATTGATGATAATGTGAATTGGTTTGAGGTTGATGAATGCTCACTTCCTCCACATCCAAAAATTCTTCAACAAAATGAACTTAGAACATTTTCTCCCACAGTTATAATAAGTGGAGTGCCAGACATGAAATATATTCCACCTCCACCTTCAGCACACATTGGAAAGGGTAAAGAGATATATGATGAAGATTACCCAAACAGAGCTCTTGGTCATCACATGGTAAACAAGATCAATCATGTAAGAGCAGAAAAGCAATCCAGATGGAGAATTAAACACAGAAATTTTTTGGAGAAAGTAGATATGTATCAAGCTTTAGTAGAAAAGAAAAAGAAAGTTCAAAGTACAACTACTGTTCAAATACCTGCTCAAATTAAAGATGTTCAGATAGAAGCCCAAGAAGCAGAGTTCAAAAGGCTTAGAAAAGTAGAAGAGGAACATCTAAACTGTTTAGAAGATCTTGTAGCAGAATGCAAAAGAACAAAAGATGATTTACCTGATGATATATTTGAACAAAAGTCTCTTATGATAGACTTTCTAAAGACAAAAGGTCACAGTGCAAAATCTTTTGGAAGAATGAAGATGATAACCATAATTGAAAAATACTGCACTGCAAAGAAAAGAGACTTGGCTGAACAAGAAGCTGAAGAATCAAAGAAATCCAAAGCCAAAACCTTAGTACCAATCAGCTTAAATTTGCTCAAAACTGGTAGTGTTTCAACTGTTGGAAATACTTCAACTCCCCAATCACTAAAAAGAAAATCTGTTGATCAAGAACAAAGCTCCAAGAAGAAATCAAAACAACAAATTATACCTGTTCTTGAAATGCCAGTTGCTCCTCTACAGAACAATCCAATTCTTAACTGGAGAGTGATGCAGAATAATGTCATAGAAGTCATAAGGGAAGACAAAGTAGTACAAAGATTCACTGGATGGTTACCCTTAATCAGATCATGTTCAAGAAGTGATGTAATCAAACTTCTGATTATTGGGAAACCAAGAATGACAAAGAAATCATGGAAAGAATCTGGAACTGGATACCTGACTAGAATGATAGATGCTGCATTTTATCCAGATAATTATCCAGAACAATTTACAAATCCAGGTAATGTATATGCTTGGAATGTCATTCCTACTGCAAATATGTACTTCTTTGAGAAATCAGGCAAAGTGTGTGAATTGTACTTATATGAGAAAGAATATCCACATTCTGAGAAGACAATGTATCAGATATTCATAAACACTTTGATGAAACCCTATGATGCTGTTATGTTCCAAAATAAACTGAATTATTTTACAAAGAGGAACAGCAGATACATTATTGAACAAAGACTTCAACAAAATCAAAGAACTCTTGAGAAAAGAAGAAAAGAACAAGAGGAACAAAAGAAACTTGATTGATTAAAAGATGATCAATAAGTTTAGGGGGAGATTGTTGGAGTAAAACACAGATCAACTTATTACTGATGCTGCAGTTAGTACTGACATACTTAGTACTGATGGGGCAGAAACATTTACTACTGATGAAGTTGATGCTGGTGTTCACTATAACTAAGTTACTACTGATCATGAGAAGATTGAAGATACTACTGATCATTGTAGTTACTACTGACGTTGATTATGGACTTACTACTGATCACCAAGTTTACTACTGATGTTACTTATTTACTACTGGTGATTGCAGTTACTACTGATACGCGTTTTTGGAAGATATCAAGTCCGAGATCTTCGTAGAGATAGTTATAGAATGTAATTAAATGTATATCTTTTATAATTCGATGTAAATCAAATCCTAGAATAACTAGGGTAAATAGTTTAGCTTCAAGGACTACTATAAGTATGTTCCTTACGAATTGTAAACGTACGTGTGTATTGTTAACTCAATAATATACATTGAAGCTTTTTGTGAAACTGTGTTCTTAATATTCTTGCATATTGTTCATACAGTTCATTGTTCTTAATTATTGATATAGTGTTGATCCGCTGCAACTTCTATCATCAATTAGATCTAAGGTGTTTGTTAACTTGTCTATAGTTAATCGATCCTGACACTAAAGGTTGTCGTTGTACCAAAACATACATAAATAACTGAATTAGGAGGTTGTTTGTCAAGCCATTGCAAGCATTTATGACGGTTTTCTGACACCGTCACATTAGATGCTACATGGACCGGATTTAACGGTCCAATAGCCCATACTTTTTTTCTCCCTTCTCTCTCTAGATATTCGCCTTCAATTACTCTTGACGAATCGTATAATTCTCCAACATGAAAATCCATGTAGGATCGTTGAAGCATCACGAACTTCAAAAATTCAGGGCTTGAAATCCCATCTTGAGAAGGAAGCCGGTTCAGAAGTTCCGGGTCAACCGGAAATGGACCACCGGTTTTCTCCCAGTGGGCGGAGGCTCTGTAAAAAGCTGGTGGCGGCTGAAACAGATAAGTCTCGGCGTTTGGTATGGATTTCACATCTTGAACAACGTAAGACATGAGAACATCATGGATGACGGCGATTCTTTTGATATTTTGTGAGAGGGAGCGTATGAGGTCGGCGAAAGATGGTTGGAGGTGGGTAGGGAACGGGATGGAAGGGTGTGGAGGAGGGGAAGTGAAAGGAGGGGTTTCGAATTCATGGAAGTGGATTTGATTGCAGATTACTGCGGATATTGGGTCGGAGCTACGGTGTCGGGAGATGACTTTTCCGATTAGATTGGCGGTGATGACAAAGTGTACGGGGATGTTGTAGGCGGAGATGAGGCGGGAGAGGTGGAGGAGCTGGGTGATGTGACCTTGTGCCACGGATGGCACGAGCACAACCACCACTTCGGATGCCGGAAAGATGTATCTGTCGCCGGCCATCACATTTATTATTCATTGTGCGGTGGAGCTTACGTTTGTCATTTATACACACATATAATACAATAATTGGTTATGTGGTGTATTTTAACCAAAATATTTAATTAATACAAATTGCTTTTCATTAGAAAATACTTCTTTTAATTATTTGTCATTGTTGCATGATTGAAATTATTGGCGGAAAAAAATGGTCATTCAATATCAGTTCACCGAGGGTTTGCTTGGCAATAGGGTCTTTGACGTGTGGTTTGTCATCCTTTGGCGCTTTGGCAGCCCACATTCCAACACATAATGTTATTACTGGACGTTTGGTTCACTGGAATGTTTCTGATTGAATTAGAATCTAGGAAAGAATTGAAATTATCAGGAATTAGATTCAAATTCCTTACTCTATTTGGTTGGTAGGATTTGGAATTAAAATCCAATTCAATATTATGTTTGGTTGACAGAAAATGGAATTGGAATTTTGTAAAAAGATGAATTTGCTCTTATTCGTGTAGGTGGTGGTGGTGGCGACAACGGTAGTGGTGGAGGCGGTGTGTGGCGGTCGTGGTGGGTGGCGGCGGTGGTGGTGGCGGTGGCGGGAGGTGGTGGTGGCGGCGGTCGTGGTGGAGGCGGCGGTAGTGGTGGAGGCGGTGGGTGGCGGTAGTGGTGGGTGGGTGGTGGCGGTGGCGGCGGGTGGTGGTGGAGGGTGGTCGTAGTGGTGGTGGCGGGTGGTGGTGGAGGTGGTGGGTGGCGGCGGTGGTGGAGGGTGGGTGTAGCGGTGATGGGTGGCGGTGGCGGAGGGTTGTGGCGGTGGCGGGTGGTAGCGGAGGTGGTGGTGGTGGAGGTGGTGGGTGGCGACAACGGTAGTGGTGGGTGGCGGGTGGTGGTGGGTGAGGGTAGCGTTGGTGGGCGGCGGGTGGTGATGGTGGGTGGCGGTGGGTGGTGGTCGTCAGCGGTGGTGGGTGGCGGTGGGTGGTGGTCGTCGGCGGTGGTGGGTGGCGGTGGCGGGTGGCGACGGTGGATGGTGGTTGGTTTAAGGTTAAAGGTGTTTAAGGGTAATATGGTAATCTACACATTCCTTCATTCATGAGATTTCAAAATCCTTCCATCTTGGGATGTAATTCACATTCCCTTATTTGATGGAATGTTTTCCAACCAATAATTCCAATTCCGTCCAAGCAAACATAGGAATCTATAGGAATTGGATTCCAATTCCTTCAAAATCCTAAGGATTCCAGCGAACCAAACGCCCACTTAGTTTTCTAGCATCTTAGGCTAAACAGTATGGACAAAAAAAAAAACATGTGATTTTCTTGTTCGCAAGCTTTTCACACTGTGGATGAGATTTGAACACCACCCCCAACACATTGTGTGGGTGGGTGGGGGGTGTCCCGTAAAAGAGTTGTGGCCACAACCACGGAGAGCCACGCCTGTGGTGATCGTTGGTGGTATGTTTTGGGTGTTTTAGTGAGACTCTTTTTATATGTGAATGAGTGTAGTGGTGTAGTGAGTAATTGACATTTAATGTGATAAAAATTTTAGTGTAACTAGCAGTATTCCTACCTACCTTAGAATTTTAGAGTTGACAGTTAAGAGTAGACGAATAAATTTCAAAGATGAGCAAAAATCCAAAGGTTATCAATTTTGGGACTACAAAGTACAACCGAGTGAGTTGCAAACGTCTTACTTCTATGACCACAAGTCTTGGGGCTTTTTAGTAATTGGTCAACAAAGTTGTAGGCAAACAACCAATAAGATTCAGCAGACATTATTAATTCACAGAACATGCTCTTAGAATAAAAACAAAAATGAAATATTATGCTGTTTAAATATCATCAAGAGGGAATATCGTGGTTCCCATTCTACGCCGGACAAACAAAATAGAAAAATGACCGGCGACAACCGAACCGGAGTAGTGGTGGTGATGGTGCCATTCATAGCACACGGTCATCTCAATCAGCTTCTTCACCTCTCCGGCCTCGTATCCGCCTACAACATCCCCGTCCACTTCACCTGCACCACCGCCAACCTCCGCCAAGTCCGCTCCCGTGTCGCCGCCTCCGACCACATTCAATTTCACGAAATCCCAACTCCTCCGTTTACTAGTCCACCACCAGACCCCTCAACCGCCTTCCCTTCTCACCTCCAATCCAGCTTCGAATCCACCCTCCATCTCCGCCGCCCTGTAGCGGATATCATCCTTTCCCTCTCACAAACAGCCACCAGAGTCGCCGTCATACACGACACTCTCATGTCATACGTCGTTCAAGATGTGAAATTAATTCCAAACGCCGAGACTTACAACTTTCGTCCACTTTCTGCTTTCTATTACTTCTGGGATTTCTGGGAGAAATCCGGCAGACCGTTTCCGGCAAATATGGATTTGCTAAACCGGATTCCTTCCCAAGATGGAATCGTCACTCCTGAATTTAAGGAATTTGCAAGATTACAACAACCCCACATGAATCATGACATGGGAGATTTATTTGACTCATCTAGAGCTATCGAAGGTGAATACCTAGAGAGAGAAGAGATCTATGGGAAAAAGATATGGGCTATCGGACCGGTTAATCCAGTTCAAATAACACCCGTTACAGAAAACCGTCACAAATGTCTGCAATGGCTTGACAAACAACCTATAAATTCTGTTATTTATGTGTCCTTTGGGACGACTACAACCTTCAACGATGAACAAATTAGGGAATTAGCTACCGGGTTAGAGAAAAGTAACCAAAGGTTTATATGGGTAGTTAGGGCTGCAGATGTTGGGGATACAATTAGGGTTAAGGATAGTGAGGTTGTGCTGCCAGATGGGTTTGAAGAGAGAGTGAAAGGAAGGGGATTGGTTGAGCGAGGGTGGGCCCCACAGTTGGAGATCTTGGCCCATTTTGCAACGGGCGGGTTTATGCGGGTGGAATTCAAGCATGGAGAGTATATCAACGGGTGTGCCAATGGCCACGTGGCCAATGCACTCTGATCAGCCAAGAAATGCGTGTTTGATCTCCCAAGTTCTTGGAATTGGTGTGGTGGTTAAGGATTGGGAACGTAGGGATGAGTTGGTGACGAGTGTGGTTGTTGAAGAGGCGGTTATGGGTTCGAGGGAAGGGGAGGAGATGCGGAAAAGAGCAGCCAAGTTGGGTGATGATGTCAAGAGATCACTCGTGGAAGGCGGTGTTAGCTGTTTAGAGATGGATTCGTTTATAGCGTATATAAGCAGATAGTTTCATTTGTTATATGTGTTGAAATGCAACCAGAAATCTTAAGGAGCTGTTTGATGATTTAAATGCCTAAATGATTATGATCAAGAAATTACAGTTGTATTGTTGGTTATTCGATAATCATTTGGTTGTGTTTGTTACTTTCAGATTATGACTTTATATGCTTTAAGTATCACGAAGTAGATCATTCAAAGAATCACGTTAGTTTCTAAGGCACGAAAAACACATGGAAATTTGTTGTGTTCGTAATTTCTGGAAGAGATCTATATTTATACGGAAAATGATTTAGATACCTATTCTTGGTAGCTTATTCCAACTTTACAATGTCGTGCGTCACATAAATAATTAGAAAGAAAACAAGTGAAGGAATCAAAGCAAAGAACCAAAATTGGGCGTTAGTTTCAACTTAATTTCACTATAAATTAAAGAGTTATTAATCAAAACACAAATAAGTAAAGACATGGCCACCCTCATTGCATATGAAGATGCTTCTCCTTCTGCCGATGCCGAGCTTCTAAAAAAGGCTTGCCATGGTTCTTACCATCTCTCTAAATTCTATTTTTTCCTCATAATAGTTTATGTATTTAATAGATGAGAATTAAACCTTTTTTTTTAAAGGATGGGGAACTGATGAAAAGGCTGTAATATCGATTTTGGGGCATAGAAATGCAAGTCAAAGGAAATTGATAAGGGAAGCTTACCAAGAAATCTACCAAGAAGATCTTGTAAAGCGTCTAGAACATGAGCTTTCTGGTAACTTTGAGGTAATTTTTCATAGTATTTGGGTATGTCTTTTATGATATTATATGTATTTATGTTTATTATTTCATTTAGAGAGCAATTTACCGATGGAATTTAGACCCAGCGGATCGGGATGCGGTGCTAGCAAACGTAGCATTACGAAAAGAAAACCGTGATCATAGAGTCATTATTGAACTTTCTTGCACTTTATCTCCTCAAGAGCTTTTTGGTGTCAAAAGTGCCTATCAACGTCGCTACAAGCGTTCACTCGAAGAGGACATTGCCTCGCACACCACTTCCGATCTCCGAAAGGCGAGTTTGCATTTTCAGACTCATTTACTTATCGTTACTTTTCTCATTTGACCGGTCAATGTTGTCACCTATAAGTTTTTGCAAAAGCATGTTTATGTTCATTGGGGTTTGTCTAAGACTTTTTCATTGACTTTAGTTTTTGTAACTAATATTGCAGCTTCTAGTGGGGTTGGTGAGCATACATAGGTACCAAGGTAATGAAGTGAACTTGAAATTGGCAAATTCGGAGTCAAGCATTCTTCGAAACGCTGTTGAAGAAAAGGCGTTTGACCATGAAGAAATTCTCCGAATTATCACTACAAGGAGCAAACCGCAACTCATGGCTACTTTGAATCATTACAAAGATGAACATGGTTGTAACATGACCAAGGTATACACACAAACACCATTTTTCTGAAAATCATCAAACACTGACTTGATGTTTCTCCTTTTGAAAATCATGACAGCACTTGAAGGATGATCCGACTAATGAGTACACAGAAACACTCGATTAGATGCATGAGCGACCCCATAAAGTACTTTGAAAAGGTAACAGTTTGATAGTTGCTGGCTAAATTACTAATGTTTTGGCTTTTACTGAAATACCTTATGTTGTAGGTGATTCGTAATGCCCTAAAAAAGAGTGGAACCAATGAAGATGCATTAACTCGGGTGATTGTTACTCGAGCTGAGAAAGATCTAAAGGTGATAATGGAACAGTATTACAAAAGGAACAGTGTGTCACTTGATCAAGCTGTCACAAAGGAAACTTCTGGACATTACAAGAGGTTTCTTCTTGCCTTGCTCGGCAAGGAAGACTAGGTTTTAACATCAGTATCAACAACCTTTGTTTAACTACCACCGAAGAAATCTATATATGTTTCGTGTGTCTATGCTTATGTTGTTTTTCTTGTCAATAAAGTGAGTGAGTGATTGCGTGAAGTATATAAATAAATAAATGAATAAAAGTATACTTGCCGGATTTAAAAAATGTTACGTGACACTAAAAAGGCTATCAACTGTATCATAAATACGGGAGGCTAAACTCTCATCAACAGTCTGAATAATAGTACTTGTTCCTTTCACTTGTATCAAAGCCTCATTGGGCTCAAATACACGCAGTGTATTTGATCCGTCATCAGCTTTGACTTTTTCGAATGACCCGTTGACCCCAATCTTCTTTAATGCTAATAATAGACTTTTTAAATCAGCCTTACCCCAATACACCAAGGATCTCGTCTCTGAAGGAATTTCATGCTGTTTATCTTCGAGTAAATAGTGTTTACCCTTTTCCACAGAAAGCTCGCCTTTTAATCTTGAAATGGTAAAATCCTCGTTTTCCAATTTTGAAAAAGTCAACTTTGAAGCTAAGTCTGTTGCAATATTTAGCTCTAAAAGATTTTTGGAATTTGGTAGACGAAATGTTTCATTTTCGGTGTAAAATAAACACGGCAATGATTCGCTTAAGGGAGCAAAGAATGATTTTGTGTTATCTGGAAGCTGTTAAATAATAAACCAAAGCAAACATTATAATAAAGTGAACTATTTATATTCTTTTTGGTAAAATAAAAAACAAGAAAAAAATCAGAGTTTGCATTACCAAGATGAGTTTCGGGTGAAGCATTTTAAGCAATTGTGGGACCTTCTCCAACCTACAAGACAACAAGTGGCAACTTACAATAAGATTGCATTATATTAACAGAAATTTGGTAAAAATATATATAATTATTTTATATTAGAAACTAAAAAATAGCATGTAAAAGTTTTACTCACTTTGTACCAGAAACAAACGAGCATTCCAAAACATTCATTGCTAAAGGCTTGAAAGGTGAGAGTGCAAGATCAGTGTCAACTCCTTGCTGAAGACATTTAATTATTTATATTACAAATAAAAATACTATAAAGAAAACATAAATTTAAAAAAAAAACCTCGAGAACAAGAAGTGCATTTGGATCCGCATGCCAACGTTGAAGTAAATGTACAACGGGTCCAAGCCTCAAGCTCCAATGAGGACAAATTACTATGCATGGTTCCTGCCACATCATTCTGTATGTATATAAATAATTAAATCAGACATAAAAAGTGTCACAAACATGTTAAATACTACAAATACATGATTTTTAGTGATGGGCGCTGGGTAATATGTCAAAACGGGTTTGATTTGAAATGGGTCAAATTTTAGTACGGGTCGGATTTGTTTACCAACAACACTTTTTGTCTATTTTAAAAAAATATTAATAAATATTCTGAGCCGTTAGAGATAAATCACGAACCCATATCTTGTTCATAAATAATTATACATACAGATCAAGTAATTTTTAACAAATAATGACAAATACAGAAGAAAAAAAAGATCTTACAATAAGTCATGTGAGTGAAGTGTGGGAAATACATGGATCTTTTTCTCCTTTATGAGTTCCTCATGAGCAAAAAGTGGTTTTCCAGAGTACATCTGCATAAAAATAATTATAATTATAAATACATATTAAGTAATTTTGAGCACTAATTAAGTTGAGTTAAGTAAGTATAAACCAGATGAATATTACCTCTTCCTGTCGATCCTTACATACCCATTCGGGTAAAATATTAGTGTATGCTAGTAATTCCTCTGCTACACTAGAGATGATAAATATTGGAATCTAAAAAAACAAGACACGTTATATTAGTCAATACAACTAAAAGTGGCAATTATTTAAAAATGGTAAGTGTGTATTTTTAATGCATAAACCACATATATCATTTTATTAGATTATAAATGAAATAATATAAATTTCATAATCATATTTGAGATACTTATTACTACGTAATTGTTAAAAAATTAACAAACGAAAAAAAATACCTTGAGATCAGATGAATCAAGATGCAAAGCAAACAACTCCAAAAGCTGCAAAATAATTCCAATTCTTCCAATGGGAATTAAAACAGAACCACCAGAATTAACAGAATTCATACAACATGAACATATGAAATTCAGTTTCTCCATTTCTTCTGAACTCTCATCCCAATAATTTGCATTATCACTGCAAAATATTTAACCAAAAATGTAACATTTCAACCCGTTGGTATAAATATTTGAACAAATCGCTATTAATACAATAAAATAAAATAAAATCATACCTTTTAGGTGAGCAATTATTATCTTCACCAACTGACAGGGCTCCAAAATCAGAATAAATAAGTACATCACTTTCAAGGACACCATTAAAATCAAAATCCGTTGCAGTTTGAGATGAAAAAACAGAGCTTGAAATATATGAAATATTCCTTTTTGGTGTTTTAATATTCCAATTACACGAACCAATTTCTAAACCAGAACTTAAAGCTTTTATGATCAAAGTCCCATTATAATAAGCTTCTTCTGAATATTTAACTGTCTCAATTTTATGTAAACACTCCTTCACATCACCTGCACTGAGAACAATCTTTAATTATTTCTTTCTATACACGTACACATATAACATTATAACCTATACATATATAACAAATACACTACTTTAGTAAATATACAAACTGATTTTTCATTTTTACCTGTATAATGGCATCCAACTACCAAAATCCGCACCATCTTTACCAATAACTATATCTTTTAGTGCATTTGGGAGACCTTCAAGTTCTTCCCAATTAGTCAATTGAAGGAAATTATTTTTGTCATTAGGTCCATAAAATTGCTTAAATTCCATATGCATTGCAACAAGATCATCCATCATAAACTGACCAAGTTTTGCTGTCACCTCAGTTGCATATATCTGGTTAAAATGAACAAAATAAAAAAATTAACTTTACATAAAAAGATAAATAATATACTCAAGTAACACCAATTGTCTCCAAAGCAAAAAAGACCGTTAAGTTTTAAGAAATCAATGATTTTAAAAGTTTCAAAATTAGGGACCAACCGTGTAATAAGAAAAGTCGAGGGATGATGTATTTAATTTACTCTTGAATAATAAAATTCTATAAACATGTTTGACATTCTAGTTATTTACTTATTTATAGAAAATTCAAGATTTTAGAAAGAAAAAAAAAAGCTCTTCGTGTCAACTAAACCCAACCCATATAAAAGATTCCCGTTTTGACTAAAATCCGTCTTGACCCGTTACCCATCCCTAATTCAAACTTAAAATCCTACATCATTAAAAAAATAAATCAAAATCATTAGTAAATACCTTAGCAGAAAATCCTTTAGCACGAGTAAGAAATGGCAACCCCAACAACCCCATTGGACTTGATATAAGAACAACATCAATTAATGAAACATTCCATAAACTCAATCTTTCAACGCTTTTATAATAAGGTTCAGAAACTATTAAATTGTTCTTATCAAGAAACTTGTTGGTTTGACCCACAAAAGAAAATGTTGACTCGTCAGTAGAGATTGGGGAGAATATTGTGAGAGCAGATAAATCAAGAGGGCAATCAAATAAGATTGTGAAACCGCATAAGTTGATTATGTTGCATGCTGGAAGATTGTAACTGTCTTTTTGCCTCAAATTTGTCTGCAAAATATGTCAAGAATGAATCATGAGTTTCACCAGCCCTAATTGGATTGAAATAAACCAATCAATCCAATTCAACAACCCTAATTACAGCATGTAAACCCTTGTATGATTAAATTAAATCAAATCACCAGGAATTGTTTATCCAAAAATTTAAGTATGATAATTAGTTCCAAAACCCTTAATTAATTTGTGCATATAAAGAGAGAAGAATCGTACCAACTTCATTTGAATAAATAATTAATACGAGACTTTGGTGCTGTTTATATGTTTAATCAAAATCAATCAATTGTGAAATTTCTCTTCGTCTTCCTGCAACCACCAAAAACACCATACCCGAATTCAGGGACTCCTTGAAAAAAATATAAAAGAAAATTACAAATAATAACTAATAAATTTAAAGGGTTTTGTGTAAAATGACCAAAAAGGATATGCTTAGCTATTTAGTGGTTTTACATATAATCAGAGTTCATAAACCTGCACAACGCAGATTCCGTAAACAAATCAGATTTCTTCATTCACAAATCAGAAAAAGAAATCAGATTGCATCCACAAATATGAAAAAGAAATCAAATTTCATACAGATTTCAGAGATGAGTCAGATATACACAATGGTTTGTTGGCAATGAAAAGCAAGTCAGTAACTCAATAAGCATACATACATACATATACTCCATTTTCTAATTTCATGTTTACCAGACACTTACTATAATATATTTTATGTGTGTACATAGTATATACAGTGCTACATTTGAGTATCTGACTATTGATGTCAAAGCAGCAACTCATTCCAGTTCCAGTTTCAATTTTGTATCAACTATAAGAAAACTTGTGTAACTGCATTCACAATTATCAACAAGATCTACAACAAGCACTAAAAATGGTGCTTGAATTGCAACAAATTCATATCAACTTCGCTTAAAAGAATCCTTAAAGTCGACTTTAAAGTCAAATTAGTAGCCTTTTCTTGGTTACTGCAAAAGAAAGCAAGAATAAGATTGCAAAAGAAAGTAGCCTTTTGCGGTCATAAAAATTGAACTTTTGAACTGAATTTTACAAACCCAAATCAGAAAAATTGCAAAAATAAGATTTAGCGAATAGATCGCGGGGTTGTAATTTGTGAGCAGCTTTCGTCAAGATTTTTGGTCAGCGACTAACTGAATGAAGCAAATATTCGAGAAGAAATTCAAAGGGTTTTGTTTGTAGGTTGAAAAAGATTGATGAAATATAAACAAAATACGAATACATTGGGTGGAGATCTGCAAATTTAGGAGTTGAATTGGGCGAAGGTACCTTGAATGTGTGTATCCTTAGGTTTGGCCGACGCTGATGGTGCAATTCGGGAAGAGAGGGTTGCAGAGATGGGAGACGGAGAAGAAGCTTTGTGCAGGGAGGAAGAGATTTTGATGTGTACTTTTAAAATCTTTCTCGGACACCCTCTAAATAGTTGGCATTTAGGGTTTTAACTACATTCTTGGGAGTCATACATAAACTTAAATAGATTATTTAATGTATCATATTATACCATATTTGAAGTAAATTACTTCAAATGAATGATTGTAGTGTATAGATTACTTATGTGGTGTAAAATACTTTTCATACTGTAAGTTAGGGTTTAGCATAGTTAGCATCAAAGTGTTGGCTATCTCGGCCGAATAGGATATATTTACGAAACACCGACACTAAAATCGACTTTTGTTATTGTTTGAAGTGTGTTCGGTTTGTATTTTTCAGGATAGAACGAGTTAAAAAATGAGCTAGAAGAAAAGAAAATCAATAATTATCTACAACTTTAGTAGCAACTTATAGCATACTATTTTAGTTAACTTTTATTTAATATCCTCTATGAAACTTTTATTAATTTCATTTGTGAAAATTCAAATTAAGCAACACTTATCAGTCTGATTTTGGAGAGATATGATGTACTCCGTATTATTTTTGTTTGTTGATTATGTATGTTGAATGTACAAGTTTATCGAAATAAGTTACTAAAACTCGAAATACTAACTGGATCCTTTTGTGTTGTCCTAACTTAAGACAACTAGGAGAACTGGTTTGTTATTAATTAAAGTAATTAAGGTTTATAATGGAATCAATTAGGTGGTGTTTAATTTGAACTTAATTGATTTAATATAACTATAACTCAATACATTAAGTCTATGAAGGCTTGTTTGTTTTTTGCTTAATGTAAAGAAGTTGACTTAATATGAAAAGTGGTGGAAGTGAGTGTCTCCCCATTAAGTCACTAATCTTTACAATTTTACCCTTATAAAACTACTAGTTTTGACTAATTCCATCTCATGTTGTACGAGTTTGCTTGGCAATATATATGTTAAATTAATATCTTTGTTTTTTATGATATTTTACATTATCAGTAGCGTTGTATTTTGATATAATTAAATAAATTTTAGCTATATTTTAGAATTTTTATTTGGTATTTTTATTTTGAATTTATCAAATAATTTTATTAAGTATTATTCTATCATAAGGTTAAAAAGGTAATTTATTTTCATTCAGTTAGTTGATTCAATGTAAAAATCAAACATCTAATTGTTATTACTAGACATACATCATATATCCAGACAACACATAATAAAAGAAAAAAACAAACAGACCCTTAGTCTTCATTTGAGTCCATCTACAATTCAGCCTTAGGATTATTAATCATATATAAAAGGATTTTTCTCCCCTAAACATAAACAAACCTTTCTCCCATATCATCTCCTTCTCTGTCATGAGCTTCCTCTACCGTCAACTTTTGCCGCTGTCGACAACCAAATTTGGTTCTGTTTTGGTGTTCGATTTTCAGGTGTTTGCCGGTGGTCTTCGAGGTTGTCGATTTGGGTGTGATATCATTAGTGGGACTATCTTTTGGGTCCTCACCATCTAACACCATGACTAGAACGCGACCATAAGATATCTTGTCAAGCTCAAATACTGTAAGTATTATTTTGTTAGTTTACTTACAATTATATTTGTATACATAACGATCTATATGAGTATAAACTAACTAGACATTATTTTGCTTCGGTTCTATGTATTAATATGTTAATATAATTAAAATTTAACAGTATATCAGAGCCACAAATTTACAAAATTATTTTACTTCTACAAAAATTCGTTTTATTATAGCTGATTCGTACAGAGCAATTTTTATTCATGTAGATTGCGCGCTTGGCAAATTGGGTTATTTCCGAAAATAAAAAATAAAAATAAATCTTATGTGGATTTTAGAATTGCGCGCTTGGTAGGCAATGACTCAGGTGACTGAAAAGCGACCCATAGAAAGCTGCTCCCCACATGAAATGCCCGCTAAATTCACAACAATTAGGTGCTGTTTGTTTTTGAAGAGGAAAAATGTATGCAGTCTGCGGACCACATCTGCAGAGAAGATGTAGACCAAATGTCTGCAGTCTCTATGACAAAGACTGTTTGTTTTTCAATGTCTGCAGACCGAATATTTTTTAGCGACGGTATCGGTGGTGGCGGGTGGGGCGGGTGGTGGTGGCGGTAGGTGGTGGTGGGTGGTGGCGACGGTAGGTGGTGGTGGGTGGTGGCGGTAGGTGGCGGTAGGTGGCGGTGGGTGGTGGCGGTAGGTGGCGGTGGGGTAGCTAGTGGTGGTGGTGGCGGCGCTATGTGGTGGAGGTAGGTGGTGGTGGTGGTGGTGGCGGTGTGTGGTGGCGGTAGGTGGTTGTGGTGGTGGTGGCGGGAGGTGGGGGTGGTGGTGGTTGTGGTGGTGGAGGTAGGTGGCGGTGGGTGGTGGTGGTGGTAGGTAGTGGGGGTGGTGGTGCTAGATGTAACATCCCGAGACCCGACCCTTAATATTTTATTACTTTTGGTAAGTAATATTTTATTGTTTATTGTTTTATTATTTTATATGATTTTATTTGATTTATTTGAATTAATTGTATTTTTAACCATGGGGTTAAAAATTAGTAAAACTGAGATATTTAAATGTTAAAATGATTTTTACATATTTGGGTTCATTTCTGAACCGGGGTTCTAAAAATATCTTCGTTGTTAAAATTGGAGTTAGTTAGGTCTGATTAAATTATCTGCGAACCTAATATCCTGTACTGTGTTTAACTGAAATTACCTGTGATGGTGAGTTGGGGTGTACGTGTTATGTAAAGGGCAGATGTCATTTTTGGGGTTTATTTCCTCTTCTTTCTCTCTGGAACTCGACACCACACACACACAACACACACTCTTGAGTTTTTCTTGCTAAATTGAAGAATTGGTGCTCAAACCCTTTGATTCCTGCTGTGATTTCGTGATTAGAAGCAAGATTAAGTAAGTTTCCTTCCTTCTTAAGCTAGGGTTTCATGTTCTTGTGCTAGGTTGAACTAGGGTTCTTGAGTTAGTGGGTTTTTATGAATGTGTTGATGAATCTTGCTTGTATTCTTGAATTGATGTGTGATTTGGTGTCTAAATGAGTTCTTTCAAGTAATGTATGAATTGTTGTTAGTTGTGGTGCATTAGGTGAAGCTTTCATGAAGCTCCATCAATGGTGGATTGGGGAAGATGATGAAGATCTTCCCTAAATTGGTTAAATGTAAATGTTGATGTTCTTGATGTTTTGATAGTTGAATTATGCATGTTTGAATGGTAATTGTGAAGTATGAAGATCATTAGTTATTTGTTATGAAAATACATAAAATATGGTAGTGTTTGGCTAGGTGGGAATTTAGCCATAAACTAGTTAAATTATAGATTGTTGACTTTGGTCAAATCTGGGATTTGACTTTTGGTCTTGTTTAGTTTGTAAGTCTTAGTTATCAATTTTAATGTTGACAATGTGTTAGTTGAATGAATTGTGAGCTTGATTGTGTTAGTATCGGCCCATGACCCGTTTGATTGATAATTGGTGCATTTGACCTAAATAAGGTCAAGGTTGGTAATACTTGCAATTGGATGCAAGAAATATGTTGGTTATGTAATTTTGATGTTGACCATGTAGTTGAATTCGTTGGATAATGTTGTGTGTATTCCCGACTTGTTATTGTTGTTTTGACCCGTTTGGGCCTAGTGTGCAAATTGGTTAAATTGACAAATGAATTGACTTGTTAAAGTATTAGACTTTAGTATGGGTTATGGGTATAAATGCCAGTAATTGGTTGTAAAATGTTGTTGCAAGATGTGGTCTTGAGTTTGTATTTCTTGTTAAACAATTGATGTTTTCGGATGGCTAATTTGGTGTTCGTTTTGTACAGGAAAAGGGAAGGAGCCTCAGTGATATAAGATCATTGAGCTCGGCACAAAAAGGAAGCAAAGGTGAGTGGACTTAACCTTCTTTCTTGTGTAATGTTCAAAATTAGAGAATGGTAGAGTTTTGAGAAAAATGCAGGATTTTGACTGTCTGAAGGAAATCGCGACGCGATCCTCTGGTTCGCGACGCGATGCTGTTTCCGGCTAGGACAGAAAACCGAAATAGCGTTTGGGAAAAATAATAGCGTCGGGAGTTCGCGACGCGATCTTAAATAGCGACGCGATTTTTGCCTGGTGCAAATCCTTGTTGTGATTTTCTTGGTTTACTTCTTTGATGCCTAGTGGTTAGTGGTATTAGAAGTAAGTGGTTATGTGCACATGTTTTTTTTTTAGAGGTTAGCTATGGTGGTTTTCGGCTACGCTTCGTTACTCTTGGCAGGGGCGATCGGACTCCTTCGTATTCGTTATGTAAGGAGGGATCACCGTGCCTCTAGTAAAGAAGCCATCGGTTGACTGTTGTTGGCCGACAACAGTTGAAGGTCCTCGCCCGACCGCCGATCCTCTTTTAACGTCCAATTGCTTGTGGAAGTTTGGACGGGTTTCCCTATTGATTTCCCTCGATGTTCTAATTTGTTGTAGTTATGCAAATTGACGTTTATTTCTATTCACTTAGCTTTGTGCTAATCCCTCAATTGTTGACTCTTTTCAGGTTGTGGTTTTAGCTTGACAAGAGTCGGGTTTTGGAAGTCTGACCGCACTCTGATTTTGTATACCGGGTCGAGCCTGTTTTTAGTAACACCTTAAAATGTTTTTATATATTCGATTAATATGTAATTGTCTTTATGTGGTGTAATATGTAGGAGTTATGGTAATTCTTAATTCGCTTCCGTATGTTTATTTAAAAAAAAAAAAATGGCTCTAGGATTGTGGTGTTACAATTTGGTATCAGAGCCTAGGTTTGGCGATGGTTGCACATTTAGGTGTACCATTCCCAAATCTTGGCTCGAGTTGGTCAAACTTCCATAATATTGGGAGTGGATTAGTCGAGTGAATATGAATTGTGTGTTAGTAGTAGTTAGTAGATAGGTACTAACGATTTAAACTAATAGTTCGTGAGATGTTGTGTTTGTTACAGATATGACAGATAACGATCCCAATCCGCCGATAACCATGCCGAACCCCGAACAAGGAATCATTGGTACTTCTCGGGATACAAATGAAGACAGGGAAGATTATATTATAAGAATGGAAAGTCGGTTGGAACATCTTCAAAATCTGGTTGATAGCATGAGCCAGAACCAAAATAACCAACCCCCAAATTTCCCTCCCGTGTTCACTCCATCAATGCCCGTTCCTACCATGCAGATTCCCACAACTCCCGCCTTTACCATGACGGTTCCCCAAATGTCAACCACATCCGAACCTCATCCAATAATGTCACAACCACAATACTATTATGTTAACCCAAGCCAAGGTTTACCTCAATACCAATTCACTAATCAACCTTACCCATTTGGCATGAAACCAAGTTGCACTTTCAAACAATTTCTAGATTGTAAACCTCCTGAATTTAGTGGAAGTAGGGACCCTAACGTCACTATGAACTGGTTAAGAGAAATGGAAAGAACATTAGATGCTTGCGGATGTGATGACCAACACCGGGTCATGTATGCCACACGAAAATTAGTTGGTGGGGCTATGAATTGGTGGGATACTTTAATTGAGCATCTACCCAAGGAAGTCAAAAACAGTATAACATGGGATCAATTTAAAGAACAGGTGTGCAAACGTTATTGCAATTCGTTTGAAATGGATAGGATTCGGTCGGAATTCTTAAATTTGCGGATGACTGAAAGGATGACAGTTGATGATCTGATCGAGCAATTTAATGAAAAACTGAGGTTTGTGCAACAATGGGTTCCCGATGAACCATCGAAAATAAAGCATTTTATTGGTGCTTTGCGACCCGAGTACCGAACCACAGCAAGGCTTGCAACCACACTTTCACAGGCTTTTGATTTGGCTAAAACTGTTGAAGGTGATTTAAATTCTCGTGATTGGGTGACCCAAGATAGACCCGGGTATCAAAAGTTCAAGTCCACACAATCGGGTTCTCAACAAAGCAAGAAAGGGAAAGGAAATCAAAGGTTTACTAGTCCGAATCGTAAACAGTCGGGTGGAAATTCGGGTCAAAGGACACAGTGGTGTGTTAGATGTAGATCTTCTCATAGTGGGGCTTGTACGGCCCAAACGATGCGGTGTGTCAGGTGCGGACAGTATGGGCACGAGATGAATGATTGTAAATTCCCAAGAAGTGTTTGTTGGAATTGTCATAAAGAAGGTCACAGAGTCGGTGATTGTCCCTCGGATAGAAGATCGGGTTCGGGTTCTGGGTCGGTTGGGGGATCGGTGGCATCATCTCCTCAAAAGAGGAAGAACCGTCCTACATCAGAGGGTCGAGCTTTCAAAATGACGGTCGAAGAGGCTACCACTACTGATGATGTCATCACTGGTATGTTTCCGATAAATAACATAGATGCTCGTGTGTTGTTTGATTCTGGAGCTAATCGCTCATTTATTTCTGTGGATTTCCATGCTAAGTTAAAATTGCCTACATCTGTGGTAACTACTCCATTGGAAGTGGAAGTAGCTGATGGTTATGTGGTGCCAGTCACAACATCTGTGACTGGGGCAAATATTAATATTGATGGGGCGTGTTTTAATATGTTTTTACTTTTAATGCCAATATCTGGTTTCGATGTGGTCCTTGGAATGGATTGGCTTAGTTTAAATAAAGCACTAATTAATTGTGACAAGAAATTGATTTCATTTCCATTGCCTGACGGGACACACGTAGTGGCCCGTGGGGATCGGGTTAATACATCTCTCCCTATTATTTCATTTATGAAAGCTAGAAAATCTCTAGCCAAAGGATGTGAATCGTTTCTCGCTTATGCCATTGATGTCAGAAAAGAAAAGCAGGTTGTCAGAGACATTCGGGTGGTATCGGAATACCCGGAGGTCTTTCCCGATGAATTGCCTGGGTTACCTCCTATTCGGGAGGTAGAATTCAAAATTGATTTGGTTCCGGGAGCCAGTCCCGTAGCCAGGGCTCCGTACAGATTAGCACCGTCAGAAATTCGGGAAATGATGACACAGATACAAGAGTTATTGGATAAGGGTTTCATCAGACCGAGTTCTTCGCCTTGGGGTGCACCAGTTTTGTTTGTTAAAAAGAAAGACGGCACTATGAGAATGTGTATTGATTACCGTGAGTTGAATAAGAGAACGGTTAAGAATAAGTATCCGTTACCGCGTATTGATGATTTGTTTGATCAGTTGCAAGGGGCTTCATACTTTTCAAAGATCGATTTAAGGTCGGGTTATCACCAAGTCCGGGTTTATGAGACCGATATCCCAAAAACCGCGTTTCGAACGAGATACGGTCACTACGAATTTCTAGTCATGCCATTCGGTTTGACGAATGCTCCCGCTATATTCATGGATCTTATGAACCGGGTATGTCGACCGTATCTTGATAAATTTGTAATTGTTTTTATTGATGATATACTAATTTATTCCAAAACCGATTTGGATCATGAGAATCACCTAAGGCAAGTTTTAGACACTTTGAAACGGGAACAACTCTATGCTAAGTTTTCAAAGTGTGAGTTTTGGCTCCGGGAAGTTCAGTTTTTGGGGCATGTAATTTGTCAAGAAGGGGTGAAGGTGGACCCATCTAAGATAACCGCGGTGATGAATTGGAGTGCCCCGAAGACTCCATCCGAAATTAAAAGTTTTCTAGGTTTGGCCGGTTATTATAGAAGGTTCATCAAGAATTTCTCAAAGATTGCTAGTCCGTTGACAAAGTTGACACGAAAAGATGTTCCATATCGGTGGGGTGATGAACAAGAAAAGGCGTTTCAATTGTTAAAACAATTATTGTGTCAAGCTCCAATACTAGCCTTACCCGAGGGCTCGGATGATTTTATAGTCTATTGTGATGCATCTTATTCGGGTTTGGGTTGTGTATTAATGCAAAGAGACCGGGTGATTGCTTATGCCTCTCGTCAATTGAAATCCCATGAAAAGAATTACCCGACCCATGATTTAGAGCTCGCGGCGGTGATTTTCGCGTTAAAGTTGTGGAGGCATTATCTTTATGGAACCAAATGTGTTATATGTACCGATCATAAAAGCCTTCAATATGTTTTCTCACAAAAAGATTTGAATGTTAGGCAACGAAGGTGGTTAGAGCTCATTAAAGACTATGATTGTGAAATTCGGTACCACCCGGGGAAAGCTAATGTAGTTGCCGATGCCTTAAGTCGTAAGGGATCATCGGAGGTGGTTCAATTTATGCGTATGGAAATCGTGTCTGATCTTGTCGATAGGTTGAGAATATGTCAAATAGAAGCCTTAAAAGACGAAAACTTGAAATCGGAAATTATGTTAAAGCGGAAAGATGAGTTAGTTGATGATTCGCGAAGGTTGAAAACGTTTCGGTCACGAATTTGGGTACCGTTACTCGGGGGATTACGGGAATTAATATTGGAAGAATCGCACAAATCACGTTTATCTATTCATCCGGGTTGTACAAAGATGTACAATGATTTGAAAGTTTTGTATTGGTGGCCCTCTATGAAGTTAGATATTGCCCGTTTTGTTGAAAAATGCCATATTTGTGCTCAAGTCAAGGCCGAACATCAAAAACCGTATGGGTCATTAAAACAATTAGATATTCCCGAGTGGAAATGGGAGAATATTACAATGGATTTCGTCACGAAATTACCTCGTACCCAAAAGAACCACGATATGATTTGGGTAATTGTCGATCGGTTGACCAAAAGTGCTCACTTTTTGGCCACAAACGAAACCGCGTCACTCGATAAATTGGCTAAGTTGTATATTGATGAGATTGTTTCCCGACATGGTATTCCGTTATCTATTGTATCTGATCGGGATCCTCGATTCGTTTCCAATTTTTGGAAGAGTTTGCAAAGAGAATTAGGTTCTCGGGTGAATTTGAGCACGGCGTATCACCCACAAACAGACGGTCAGACAGAAAGAACCATTCAGACCTTGGAAGATATGTTACGGGCTTGTGTGATGGAATATGGTGGGTCGTGGGATTCTCATTTGCCTTTGATCGAGTTTGCTTATAACAACTCATATCATTCGAGTATTAAAATGCCACCATATGAAATGTTGTATGGTAGACGGTGTAGAACTCCCACATGTTGGCTTGAAGCGGGAGAAAAACAGTTTGCGGGTCCCGAGATTGTTCAGTTAACGGCCGATAAGGTGGCAATTGCACGTGAAAAGTTAAAAGCCGCTCGGGATAGACAGAAAATGTATGCGGATCCACGACGTCGACCCGTAACTTTTGTTGAGGGTGAACGGGTTTATTTGAAAGTTTCCCCATGGAAGGGTGTTATTCGTTTCGGAAAGCGGGGAAAATTAGCGCCGAGGTTTATTGGCCCGTTTGTTATTCGTCAAGTGGTGAATGACCAAACCGTTGCACTTGATCTTCCTCCTGAATTGTCGGGTATTCATGACACGTTTAATGTGTGTTATTTGAGGAAGTGTAATAGTGATGAGGAAATACCGGTATTACCGATTGCAGATTTAAAGGTGGATTCGAGAAAGCGGTTAATTGAGGAGCCGGTTGAAATTTTGGATCGTAAGGTAACAAAGTTGAGAAAGAAACAGATACCGATGGTTTTGGTTAAATGGAGACATAGTTTGGGTGCCGATATGACGTGGGAAACCGAATCAGATATGAGGAATCGATATCCGAATTTATTTGATCAAGGTGAGATTCCGGGGACGGAATCTCTTTAAGGAGGGGAGATTTGTAACATCCCGAGACCCGACCCTTAATATTTTATTACTTTTGGTAAGTAATATTTTATTGTTTATTGTTTTATTATTTTATATGATTTTATTTGATTTATTTGAATTAATTGTATTTTTAACCATGGGGTTAAAAATTAGTAAAACTGAGATATTTAAATGTTAAAATGATTTTTACATATTTGGGTTCATTTCTGAACCGGGGTTCTAAAAATATCTTCGTTGTTAAAATTGGAGTTAGTTAGGTCTGATTAAATTATCTGCGAACCTAATATCCTGTACTGTGTTTAACTGAAATTACCTGTGATGGTGAGTTGGGGTGTACGTGTTATGTAAAGGGCAGATGTCATTTTTGGGGTTTATTTCCTCTTCTTTCTCTCTGGAACTCGACACCACACACACACAACACACACTCTTGAGTTTTTCTTGCTAAATTGAAGAATTGGTGCTCAAACCCTTTGATTCCTGCTGTGATTTCGTGATTAGAAGCAAGATTAAGTAAGTTTCCTTCCTTCTTAAGCTAGGGTTTCATGTTCTTGTGCTAGGTTGAACTAGGGTTCTTGAGTTAGTGGGTTTTTATGAATGTGTTGATGAATCTTGCTTGTATTCTTGAATTGATGTGTGATTTGGTGTCTAAATGAGTTCTTTCAAGTAATGTATGAATTGTTGTTAGTTGTGGTGCATTAGGTGAAGCTTTCATGAAGCTCCATCAATGGTGGATTGGGGAAGATGATGAAGATCTTCCCTAAATTGGTTAAATGTAAATGTTGATGTTCTTGATGTTTTGATAGTTGAATTATGCATGTTTGAATGGTAATTGTGAAGTATGAAGATCATTAGTTATTTGTTATGAAAATACATAAAATATGGTAGTGTTTGGCTAGGTGGGAATTTAGCCATAAACTAGTTAAATTATAGATTGTTGACTTTGGTCAAATCTGGGATTTGACTTTTGGTCTTGTTTAGTTTGTAAGTCTTAGTTATCAATTTTAATGTTGACAATGTGTTAGTTGAATGAATTGTGAGCTTGATTGTGTTAGTATCGGCCCATGACCCGTTTGATTGATAATTGGTGCATTTGACCTAAATAAGGTCAAGGTTGGTAATACTTGCAATTGGATGCAAGAAATATGTTGGTTATGTAATTTTGATGTTGACCATGTAGTTGAATTCGTTGGATAATGTTGTGTGTATTCCCGACTTGTTATTGTTGTTTTGACCCGTTTGGGCCTAGTGTGCAAATTGGTTAAATTGACAAATGAATTGACTTGTTAAAGTATTAGACTTTAGTATGGGTTATGGGTATAAATGCCAGTAATTGGTTGTAAAATGTTGTTGCAAGATGTGGTCTTGAGTTTGTATTTCTTGTTAAACAATTGATGTTTTCGGATGGCTAATTTGGTGTTCGTTTTGTACAGGAAAAGGGAAGGAGCCTCAGTGATATAAGATCATTGAGCTCGGCACAAAAAGGAAGCAAAGGTGAGTGGACTTAACCTTCTTTCTTGTGTAATGTTCAAAATTAGAGAATGGTAGAGTTTTGAGAAAAATGCAGGATTTTGACTGTCTGAAGGAAATCGCGACGCGATCCTCTGGTTCGCGACGCGATGCTGTTTCCGGCTAGGACAGAAAACCGAAATAGCGTTTGGGAAAAATAATAGCGTCGGGAGTTCGCGACGCGATCTTAAATAGCGACGCGATTTTTGCCTGGTGCAAATCCTTGTTGTGATTTTCTTGGTTTACTTCTTTGATGCCTAGTGGTTAGTGGTATTAGAAGTAAGTGGTTATGTGCACATGTTTTTTTTTAGAGGTTAGCTATGGTGGTTTTCGGCTACGCTTCGTTACTCTTGGCAGGGGCGATCGGACTCCTTCGTATTCGTTATGTAAGGAGGGATCACCGTGCCTCTAGTAAAGAAGCCATCGGTTGACTGTTGTTGGCCGACAACAGTTGAAGGTCCTCGCCCGACCGCCGATCCTCTTTTAACGTCCAATTGCTTGTGGAAGTTTGGACGGGTTTCCCTATTGATTTCCCTCGATGTTCTAATTTGTTGTAGTTATGCAAATTGACGTTTATTTCTATTCACTTAGCTTTGTGCTAATCCCTCAATTGTTGACTCTTTTCAGGTTGTGGTTTTAGCTTGACAAGAGTCGGGTTTTGGAAGTCTGACCGCACTCTGATTTTGTATACCGGGTCGAGCCTGTTTTTAGTAACACCTTAAAATGTTTTTATATATTCGATTAATATGTAATTGTCTTTATGTGGTGTAATATGTAGGAGTTATGGTAATTCTTAATTCGCTTCCGTATGTTTATTTAAAAAAAAAAAAATGGCTCTAGGATTGTGGTGTTACACTAGAGGTAGGTGGCGGTGGGTGGTGGTGGTTGTGGAGGTAGGTGGTGGCGGCGGAGGTAGGTGGTGGCGGCGGAGGTAGGTGGTGGTGGTTGTGGAGGTAGGTGGTGGCGGCGGCGGTAGGTGGTGGTGGCGGCGGTCGGTGGTGGTGGTGGTGGAGGTAGGTGGTGGTGGTGGTGGCGGAGGTATATGGTGGTGGTGGCGGTAGCTGGTGGTGGAGGTAGGTGGCGCTGGTAGAGGTAGGTGGTGGTGGTAGTGGCAGTATGTGGTGGCAAGTGGTGGTGGTGACGGTATGTGGTGGCGGGTGGTGGTGGCGGCGGTGGTGGTGGCGGAGGTTGGTGGTGGTGGCGGCGGCGGTGGTATGGGTGGTAGTGGTAGTGATGATGATTAAATTCTTTTTTTATGTTTAAGTAAAATGTCTTCCAAACTTGGAAGACTGTGGTCCAAGTCTTCCCACAAAAGACCTCAAAAAGACTTTTTCTCATCTTCCGACTTCCAAAAAACAAACGCTCTTTTTTCAAAATGTCTTCCCGCCTGCAGACATAAGACCCCAAAAAGACTTTTTGACAAAAAACAAACACCACCTTAGTCAAAATCAAGAAACCTAAATATGGAAAAATTCAAAATTATACCATCCATTCGTCCAATTGCAACCCTGTTTTTGATCTTTGCTTTTCCTGGCCACGCATTCCAGATACACCTGTCCACTCTTCCTGACCTAATTCCCACCTCTCATTCGGCTAACCCGTCTTTGACCCACCCACTCTCTCTTCCTAACCACTGTGGTTTACCTGACCTCTGGTCTGTTATATCTTCTTGGTTGTTGCCTGTTGCTTGCTTATTGATGTTTTTAGGCAACGATTTTATTTGATTTTGCTGATAATCGGCGATGTGCGGGTTAAGACGCGAGTGTTGTTATTTGGTTGTCGGATTATTGAGCTTAAAAGGTGACATACTTACCGGATTTTACAGCAATGTTTGATTGGGACGACCAAGAGGTTAGTAGCAATTTCTTCTTTTGCTGTTTTTTTTTTCCTTTCTTATTTACTCAATTAATGTTTGCTTATAGAAAAGAATATAATTAGTCTGGTTTTTTTAAACGTATTATTACTCTGTTTAATAATTCTTTTTCTAAGGATACAAGTGTAGGTGATTTAGAATTAGGGTCTACTTATGTTTATACCCAGTTCGTCCAACATAGACGAAATTGATATGAATTTTGATAAATATGTTTAAAATTATGATGTAATTAGGGCTATCGGGCATTAAAGTCTGGTTTTTTAATTTCTAGTGGAATATAAGTGTAACTCCACAAAAGTTTAAACTTGAGAGTATTTAGTCTCTGAAGTAATTTGAAGTTAACATTTATTAAAGATTTGTAATACAAATTGAGGTTATAGTTAAGTAATTAATATTTCCAGCTTTCAAATATCATATGGGGGGAAGAAGGTGAAAACATTGTTCCATCTTCTGACTCACAACAAGGAAGCGGTACACGTGCAAATGTTTCAGTTAATTCACTGCCTTTTTTATCTGCATCAAAACATAATCTACAACGAACAGGTATTCATTTATCATTTTATCCCCTTAAAATACATATATTTTGGGTTTTAATAAATCACTGATTTCTAACAGATGAAAGTGCTCTAGTCGATAATCGGTTTGAAGACAGAGATGGAGACAAATTTGTTGATTATGGTTGGGGGAGCTTTGATGATTTGGATAGAATATTAAGGTAATGTAATTATTGTTGTGGACTGTTTTTTTTATCTATTACTTATTGTATTTTTAGAAGCCCTAACTACTCTACTCAATGTTTTGTGGAAAAGCTTAAAACTAAATTGCCAGAAAAATGGAAACAGCATAGTTGTACTGTCACTGTGATCATCTCTAACCCTGATGTTATTAGTAACCATGAAATTAAAGACTAACTAAAGTATTTTACTCAGATTTATGTTCTGTAAATCTATATTTAAATTCATCGATCGTGATTATATTTAACCCTGATGTTATTCATCTAACCAAATATCCCCACAAGTGATATTTTGCAGCAAGGATGACATGGCGTTTTGGTCATCTACTAGAGATGTTATTGGTGGTCCCGGGAAGCACTTGCAGTTAGGGGAGTTAACGAGTGATTGTCAGCATGTTGGAACTAAATCAAAATATGAAAAACACGAACAAAAGGTAATTATCATAATAATTTAATGTTGTAATTTACATTAGAAAAATCTGAGCATGTTCACACTTTTTATGCACGTGAGCTACGTAAGGAGAGGTTTCACAGATTTATGAGTTTTGACAGTCAGCTTCAAATATTGTGAGAAGAACTCCACCCGTTGTTTATCCAATTGGTGCTGCTAATTTTGCAATGGCTGATGATGTGGCAATTGGCAAGGTAATGCTGTTTCCAGATTTTAATGGGAGATAGTTCTTCTGTTTCTATACGCATTCAATTTTTTCTTTCTTTTATCATAGTGTGCAGAGATTGACGGACAAAATAAATCACAGAAAACATCTTGCAAACCCTGGTTTTTTCTTGGGAATCAAAGTCAAGATTCAGAAATTTCAATGACAAGATATCATCAAACCGACTCTTTTCATGGTTATAACATGATGAAAAATCAACCCATGTCATCTGGTACCTCGTATCTTTCTGACAAAACTCCTCCTTTGAAAATGACACCTCAGGAAAAAATTGAAAAATTAAAAAGGCGGCAGAAAATGCGCGCATTAATGGCTATTCGTAAGCAACGGGAGGAATTTAGACAGCAAGAAAGCCAAATGCAATTTGCAAAAGCAGGTAATGTGGAAATTGATCAAAGTGTGAACACGTTTATGTCTCTTCAACAAAGTGACTCAGATGCAGGACCGATGATTATGATGGATAGAAGTTCATTTGAAGATACTGTATTGAATAAACTTCAAAATGTCATTGAAACTGTAAGCATTGTATATATATTCATATTCATGATACACACACACACACACACAAGACTTGATATTTTGAGGCTGATGAAGAGATGTTGCAGCTGAGCATTGAAATAAGGCTATGTATAAGAGACAGCTTGTTTCGGTTGGCTCAAAGTGCTTTGCAGAGGCAAAATGATGCTGACATGGAAGAAAGGCCAAGTAGTTCAAAAAGGTATAGTAACCCAAGTTTATTACATTACATTACATTATGTTTAAATTTTATTTAATATAAAATAAATTCATATCAATATTGAAAATACTTATAAGATTGAGCTTTCTCACTATTTTTTGTTCCTTATGACAGCTCAGCAACAACATCTGATGTCGAGACAAAGACAAATCCCATAGACCGTGCTGTGGCTCATTTGCTCTTTCATACGCCACCCGACTTATAGCTTTGCAACGGTAATTCCGTCTTTTAATAAGTCTGTGTTTATATAGCCAGTGATTGACTTTTTAATCCTTTGAAGGGACTGAGTTTGTTGATTTCATTGTGAATGATGTTGTTTTTGTATCAGCTGATTAGGTTCTTTGGAGCATATATGGTTCTTGAAATAGTGAAAGCCTTCACTCACCTCAGAGCAAATAAAAAACTGTAGATTGAAGATGGCAATCAGTGTTTAGATATATGTTGTACAATTTTACCATCTTTTCCTATTTTCAGTGCTAGTCCATTTATGAGAGAAAAATACACAATACTTTTGTGACTAGCTAGTGTCGGTTACAAGCATCAAGTTTTACACCTCAATTTGGTAAAATGTTTGCATTTTAACGGTTACGACAGTCTTACTTTTTTTTTTTCATACATATAGTGAAAGGATATATAAACGGTCCCAAGAATAAATACGAAGTTAGTAATGAAGGTAAACAAGCTGTTAGTAATGAAGGTATAAAACCATCCGGTCGAAAATTTGAAAATATTAATACATTGTACGTACTGTACTGCATAGCTCAGTTTGGTACTGTTTTGGTACAGTAGTGTTACCCAACTTAAGTGCTGGTTTAGTAATTTTAACCTAATTTTCTTTAACCTAAACGATGTTGTTTAACTAAAAAATGAAAATTTAAGATAAAACTAGTTCTTGTAAGATAATACAGTAGTAGGTTTTGTTAAGGGCCATTCATGTAATTTATGAAACGTGATAACCAAATCTAAAACTTTTAAAAAACTACGTGAACCATCTGCATCCTAGTCATTCTAATTTCTCTATTATCTACACACCACACACAAATTATCTGCTTGAGGATCTCGCTCGAATCTTCTTCTGTTCCAGAGTTATCATCTTCCTGATGTTTACTCCTTGGTTTACTGTGTGTGATTGTCTCTGTATTCTCTTGATCTCTAATTTCACATTTTGATTTTTATCCATTCTCTAATTGGGTTTAGCGTTGTAAGATTACACGTATATCAACCAATGATTGTTTTAGGTCAGGCAGGTTTAACAAATGTTGATATGCAAAGCGTTTCACCTGCAAGACTTAGTAATCCATTTCTTCAATTAAATAACAGAATTAAGCCAATCACTCATCAACATCGATATTCATATGATCATAAAAGCTACAAACGGAGGACAATCGTGTATGCAGAATCTAGAAATCAGGGTTGGGATATTGGCAGATTTGTCAGGACATTTAACGGACCTCCATCGCCAATTAAGGTTAGGTTGGATTCATTCCACTCAGCTATTTTCATCTTCTGTTATAATTTCGCTTTTCTAAGCTTTGTTTCGTGAAGCAGATATTTGAAAGCCTAATTGCGAATTTGTCTGGTCCGTCATCCAGTGAGCCTGAGAAATCGATGGATGGTTCTGGAATAGTATTAGTGGCAGGTGCCACAGGTGGTGTTGGGAGGAGAGTAGTTACTGTGCTGCAAAACAAAGGGTTGCCTGTTAGAGTATTGGTACATCAATTGCTTACAATTTATAATCTTTTGTTTTCTTGTAGGGTTCTTCGATTTTGAATTTTTTTATAGTAATTCGAAAACCGAACTCAATTTGTATGTGTACTTTAATGGAATACGGTTTGGTTCAGGTAAACCGATTTCAACTAATTGGGTAAACCTAGTCCGAAATAACCCAAATTAAATTGGTCAAAATTGTCACCTCTACTTATGATCAATCTTTTGAGCTCTGTTGTGTTTAATATATATGAACTCATACAATGCTTCTTGCAGGTCAGAAATGAAGAGAAAGCAAGAAAAATGCTAGGCCCAGATGTCGACTTGGTTTGTTGAAATATTTTGCAACAATTTTACTGGATTTTTAACTTTATTAATACTTTATCCAATTAAAAATCTTCAGGTTGTTGGAGATATAACAAAAGCGAGCACTCTGCTTCCTGATTACTTCAAAGGAGTTAAAAAGGTGATTAATGCGGTTTCAGTCATTGTTGGTCCAAAAGAAGGAGATACTCCTGATCGCGCCAAATACAGTCAAGTAATTCCTCATGTTTGCTTCTTTTTATTAGAGCCATTTATTCCTGAATGGGTTGATTTTCTTGTGGTTTGTCCCTAGTGGGTCAAATGGGTTAAATAAAAAATATTTTGTTAAAAGAGAAACAGGTTAAACGGGTCGATAGTCAACCGGGTATATCTTTTATGCTTTACAGCCTCGTAATCATTTAATTCTGAAAAAAATAGAATAATATTTTCGTATTATTGCATTGACTTGTTCATAAAAAAATGGAAAATATGTTTGTCGTTAACCTTCAAGCGCGTATTAAAATCAACCAGTTTTAACCAAACCCACCTATCTTTTCACCACTATTTTTTTAATTGTATATTCAGGATTGTTTTTTACACTAATGACAAAAACATTTACATTGCAGGGGATCAAATTCTTTGAACCAGAGGTGAAGAACTCATTGCTTGGAAAATTCAAATCTTGATCGAGCCTAATTTCAAATTTATTTAATCTCATGTGCGTGTTGATCTGATACTATCTTACTGATGCAAACAGATTAAGGGTGATTCACCTGAACTGGTGGAGTATATCGGAATGCAAAATCTGATTAAGGCATTAAAAGAAAATGTTGGACTTAAAGCAGGAAAGTTAGTCTTTGGATTTGAAGGTATTGTCTTTTTTACAGATTCATGTGACAGTTGCAATTACAATTTAAATATCTTAAATATTTTGTAATCAGTTTGATGATTTGTTTGTTGATGAAATTACAGATGGTTCATCTAGAGACTTGCCTTGGGGTGCTTTAGATGATGTTGTTATGGGTGGAGTTAGTGAAAGTTCGTTCCAGATAATCCCAAATGGTGGTGAAACTGGTGGACCAACAGGTTTATTTAAAGGTTCGTTATAAAAATTATTATTTTGTCAACTAAAACTACATATGCTAGATTTTAGACTATTCTAATTTCTATATCAATGTGTCATGTAGGTATTGTTTCAACTACAAACAATGGTGGTTTCACTAGTGTCAGGACAAAGGTGAAATGTACCATCATCACAATTAAAGAATGATTTTTTCCATATTAACAAGTCAATTATATCTTGATTTTGTTTTGACCATTTGACTAATTGCATATATTGTTTCTAGAATTTTGATGTTGCAGAAAACCTAAGTGCATATGATGGTTTGGATTTGCGACTTAAAGGCGATGGGCGTCGTTATAAGCTTATTGTTCGCACTAGTCGCGATTGGGATACTGTCGGTTATACCATAGGTTTTGACACTGTTAAAGACCAATGGCAGTCAGTAAGTTTTCAAAATTAATTTAAATTACTGTGTTAATTATTAATAATTATTATTACAATTTACAAAACAATTTCATTTAGTAATTAGTCTTGGTTATAATTGAGAATGGTGTAAATTTCAGGTACGGTTGGCATTTTCTTCTTTAAGACCGATATTTCGGGCGAAAACTGTAACAGATGCTCAGCCCTTTGACCCGAGTCAAATCATATCGTTACAGGCATGCAGACTTCCTTCCTAATTAGTCTTAATACATGCTTAAAAGTTAATTAAGTTGTAAAAATATTCTGCAGCTAATGTTTAGCAAGTTTGAATACGATGGGAAACTGAATCCAACTTTTGTTGAAGGTCCCTTTGAGCTTCCCATTTCAAGCATTCGTGCATATATAGCAGATCCCATCACTCCCAGGTTTCAGCATACTTTGTTTAATTTATAAAATTAAACCCGAAATAACCGATTTTGCAGCTGAAATTAGCACCAAATGTGATGATTTTGTTGATGATTGCACAGATTTGTGCACGTGGGATCTGCTGGGGTTACTAGACCTGAAAGACCTGGACTTGATTTAAGCAAACAGCCACCTGCTGTTAGAATGAACAAAGAACTGGGATCAATTCTAACATTCAAGTTGAAGGTTTTATTTAGTTAGAATAAAATGATCTTAAAATAATAAAAATTTATGCGATTAACAAACATTGATTTTATTTGTTTTGGTTACAGGGGGAGGATTTGATAAGGGAAAGTGGGATCCCATATACTATAGTTAGGCCATGTGCACTAACTGAGGAACCTGCAGGAGCAGACCTCATATTTGATCAAGGAGACAATATAACCGTATGTATTTCAGTTTTTTATTTTTATTTTTTATTATACATATATATTTTTTATTTTTATTTCAGCTAATTTTCATTTTTGTTTAAAATTTTAAGTTGATCAACCCGTTAGTATACATGTGTGTGTATATAATGTAGGGAAAGATATCAAGAGAAGAGGTTGCTAAAATTTGTGTTGCTGCTCTTGAAAGCCCGTATGCATGCGACAAGACCTTTGAGGTTGGTTCAAACATGTTTTATTTAAAATGTAATATTAAACGAATATTGAAGATTAAAATCTGTACTATTTTTGAATTCAAAAGGTGATATGTTGACCAAAAGTCAAAATGTGTCATATTTGTTACATGGTATGTGTTGGTTGCAGGTGAAATGTGTGGTTCCATTTAGCGAACAATATACAGTAGATCCCGAGAAGCCTCCACCTGAGAAAGATTATGAAGCATACTTTAAGTCTTTAAAGGAGGGTATTACGGGGAAAGAAATCTTGGAAAAAACACCTGTTAGTCTTTAGATGATATTATATGTAAAATGTATTTATCTTTATAGACGATTAATAAGTAACTGGTTGACTGAATTTATTTATTCATGCTACCTTGATCGGTTTTTCGGTTAAACATGTACTGATTTTATAATTAACATATGTACTTAAAAATTAACTGATTTCACTTTTGAAAGTCCAATCGACTTTGAAAACCTTGTGTTCCAGAGAGAATTTGAAGGCCTGTCCAATTTACCCAAAAAAAAATTAAATTTGTAAATTCTAAAATTTGTGCAATTTGGGCCTCCATTTATATATGAAGGTTACATTTTAGGCTCTATAGAAGGATGTGGTCTGTTTATGGGCATCATGTGAACTTATATGTGGCCGGAACCCCAAACAACAAAGTTAAATGATATATACTTATATTCTTATTTAACTACTTCAAGATTAAATTTGGAATTTGTAAAGAACATATTAAACGTACTACTACAATTTGAACTCTGATTAAATTCAATAAGTTTAGTAGATACTTTTTAATAACCCAACAATCTCTTCATATTCATATTTGATGTATACATATAGTTAGACATCTCCCCCTCAACGTGTCAATGTTTTATAAGTTAACATATATAGATGTTTTACGCACTTCAGTGGAGTATTTCAATAAGTTCAAAAATCTTACACAGTTGATGATCCGAAAGGTATTCAGATCATGCTTAATATTCAGTTTGGTGCGTAAAATAAAAGGTAATACTCGGTCAAAACATTATTGTTGCATTGATAAGATTCATTTATCAAGAGTTAGTACAAGTACAATGATTATAAATGAAGATTGCAATATTCCAAGACTGGTAGTGGAATTTCAAACCAACTGCGAGATAGCAACCATCATTTGTCTTGAGTAGAATTTGTTTGCAAACTCAGTGGAATGAAATCCATCAAAAAACCAGTGTGTACTCCGACCAGAGCATGTTACTTTCGTAGGAAGACATTGCCCTCTTGTAATCAATTTAGTTGATACCTTGCAACACGGAGTGTTGGTCACCAATGAACCTAGAAACATAACGGATTTTTAAACTTAACAACCTTACAAAAACTGTCATGAGTACATAAAAAAATCCCAAATGGACGAAGGTAATTTCTAGCAGGGGCGGATTTACTATAGGGCACACGTGCTACTACTCGAAAAAATTTCGTTATGGTAAATTTTTGGGACTTTTTTATTGTTATAGTATTTTGAATACATTAATATATATCCGAAAAGGCGAAATAAGACATATCCATCTACTAGAGCAATTGGCTAACACTCCTTGCATGTATATAAGAGGTTGGTAGTTCGAATATTGTAGTTGTCATTTTCTAAATCAATTTTTTTTTTCTTTCTAAACCTCTATCTTACAAGGTTTTCTTTTTTCTTAGCCCACATATTTTAACCTTTTCCTTTTTTTACCCTATATATTTCAACCAGAATAATTCTTTAGTCCAAACAATTTAAATCATTTTCCTTTATTTTCTTTTTTCAATAATTTAAATTGATTTTTAATATTATAAATCATAAGGGGTATTTTATTAAAAATAATATAATTTTATAAACCCAATTTTTTATGGATTAAAAACCTATTTAATATCCGAAACCAATCTTCAAAAAACCTCTAACTATTAGTTAATAGTCTACACCTTAAGACAACCCTAACATTTGAACCAAATAAAAAAACATAAATTGTGTATTGTAGATTTTGTAATATATTTATAAAATTAATAATTCTTTTGTAGGTTTGTAAAATCCATTCTTGAAGATTTGTTGGTGTATGTGATTAAAAAAGGTGATCTGTAAGATAATTTTTCTTGTGTTAAATTTGTTTTTGTTTCGGGACGTTGTCACTGGGATCCTACTAGAGGTCAGTGTCTCCTTAACCTCGCTTTTTTATTATCACCATAAGGGTGTAGAAATTTCTAATTCAGCTCCTGATTTCTAGCAACATATATACCATTGAAATGCGGAAGACCAGATGTAGGAATGTTTAAATCCGGAACAACAAACATCGCGTTGGGCAGAGTAATGTTGAGACCAACAACAAGAGTCAGCTGCTTAACATTAAATATATTCAAAGCATCGTTGATTTCTTTCACGCAATTGTTTCCGGTGCCAAAAAGTCTCTTTTCGGCAGGTGTGCAGCCTATTTGTCCAAGCTCAGATATGGAAAATTTTCTTGCTCCCAGTTTGTAAAGCCACTAATAATAGAAGAAATGCACTTTTGTTGTTAATATAACCATACAGATATGTATCAGGATCAACGGAGAAAACTAAACAATATGTTGGATACTTGCATTTAAGTTATGTGAGAGATGGTTGATGAGGGTGGTTGCAAATTGGTCTGGTGAGACATTGTGGGGTTTAGTAAGAGATTTTGGAGCAAAGTAGTTGTTTATGTAGTCGTTACTTCCAATTTGAATGGTGTAAAGACATTTTCCGAGATAGTGTTGGGTGTACGTTTTATTTTCGATCTGAGAAATAACTTTTTCATGGTGAAGTATCTGTTTATTAAAGCTGAAGTGTTCCCCCTACAAAATCAGTAAAAAAAAAAAATATACGATTAAAGACAAACGACAATATATATAAATGAACACATGAACATTTGGATTACCAAATTGTCTCCAGACTCATCAAGAATGCCGGATCCAGCAGAAGCATAATTAACCCCCTTAGGAACATCTTCTGTTTTTACGGTTGCATAGGGTGGAATGAAATCCTTGAATCCAAGATCTTTTGCTGTCAAAAAAGAAATTTTTGTTTCAGTATACCGATCTGTAACCATTTGTTGATTAATTTGGATTAACAAAAATTGAGCTGACCAATAAAGTCAACAGCAATGAGACCGTTACTAAATCGGCCAGTTGGTCCCTTAGGATAGTCTATTCCGTATGGCAAGTAGTTAGCTTTTGCACCAGTATTCAGTTGGTTATTATTGCCTGCAGGGAGTCTCCAAAAATAAAGTAACATGGAAACTTTGGATCACACGCGACCCTTTTCACGTTTTTTGAAACCATAAAAAGAAAACAAACTTTGTATAAAATTTGGTTACGCAATAAACCCATCGAATAGAAAGATCAAAATTGCTATTTTTCTCGCACATTATGAATATTTATTTCATTGGGATCTTTAATAGCTTCCTTGGAATGTTATGTGTCCAATTAGTCCATTAAATTGGCTGTTCATTTAAAGATGAACAGCATTGTATTCTTTCATCCAGAGTCAAATACAATAACTACAATTTTAATTCAGGATTCTAGAAAAACGTCCATAGACTCTTAGAGTGGTGGCTGCAACCAAAAGAATTTGAATGGAACCAATTTTAACTATTTTTTACAATTTGAAAAGGGCAAGTTGTTTTCAGACCAGTGCCAACCGACAACAGTTGGTTTAGCGAAACCGAAAATCAACGAAAAACCATAATCGATGGTGGTTCGGTTTGGTTTCGGTCCGTTTTTCCAGCCCAACTGCTCACACCCCTATTTCTAGAATTGGAGACAAAAACTGATAGGAGCGAAACTGACATTCATGAAATCACAAAACCAAAAACTTAAACCGAAAATCACAATCAGTGTTGGTTCAGTTCGGTTTCGGTCCTTTTCGGTTTAGTTTTTTCGGCCAAAATGTTCACCCCTATCCGAGGGCTGGATCGAATCGGACTAAAACCGAAATTCATGAAATTTCAAAACCAAAACTGAACCGAAAATCACAATCAGTGTTGGTTTAGTTTGGTTTCGAACTATTCACTTTTTTCAGCTCGAATGCTCAACCCTAGTTATTTGCATTTTCAAAAAAAAAAAAAAAAAATCTCAACCCTAGTTATAAATATAACCTCATGATAATATGTATGAAAAACGTTGAAATTGATCGCTGAAATTAATAATCCACTAACCTTTACTCATTCCAACAAATCACATGTTCTTTGTTAAGGGGTTAAGGCCCGAATATATAACATTCATGTGAAAATTTTCGTTGATTAATGATTTCTACAATTGGTATTAGAGGCTTTGGGCGTAAAAGGAGAATCGATTAAAGACGATTGGAATCAATCAATAACACATGTGAATTTGATGGGGACGAAGTTTGACCTAGAAAAAATTGATGGCAAGAACAACTATGGCCTGTGAGATCTTGGTATAACAGGGAACGATTGCAGTTCTTGCCGGTGAAAATCAACTTCCGGCAACGTTAACGGACAGAGAAAGGTCTGATATCTTGGAGAAAGCACACAATGCGATAATTCTCTGTCTCGGTAATTGAGTTTGAAGTAAAGTAACAGAAGAAACCTCTGCTGCTGGTGGTAAACTCACAGATCATGTGGATGGGTTTAACAAATTAGTTATTGATCTTAAAATTATTGATGTAACTCTTGAGGAAGAAGATAGTGCAATTCAGGTACTCCTGATTCTGTTTCTGAAGGTTATGATAATGTTGATGTTCTTGTTGTTTCTATACTAAAACATTCACACGATTGGATACTAGATTCTGGCTGTTCATAACATATAACACCAAACAGAAATTATTTACATAATTTTGAACATTATAGTGGTGGTTCAGTCCTTTTAGGTGATAATAAGCCATATATGGTATAGGAACATATGTAGTAGTACATTGTATTTGTTGCTGATAAAACGGAAATTATAAGTGTTAAGCAGATGCTTAAATCAGTTTTTTATATGAAAGAGTTGGGGGAAGCTAACAAAAGATTTTGGGAATAGATATAAATAGAGACAGAGCTTCTGTTACATGGGTCAGTGTCGGTTTGGTTTTATTAGCCAAAATATATGCTAGAACCGAAATACATTAAATTCTAGAATATAAAACTGAAATACGGCCATATATTTTGGCTAATAGGTTTCAGTGGGCATATCAGCTTTGGCTCATTTGAGGAACACACATTTTGAATCACCTACTACGACACAAGTTCTCTCTCGACATTTTTTGAAGAACACATAAAAATCGGTTGCGTTTACACGCAGTGGATTATATCTGATGGTACAAACTTCTCCAATTATCTTACCTTGTGAAACCTATGACGAATTTGTTTTAATGGTATCATGTCAAACACTAGACTTAGCCACTCTGTTTCTACCCTTCATTTCGTTTCGTTTTGTAATTTAAATTTTGTTATTGTAATTTTATTTATTGGTATCATATTTCATTAAATAAAATTAGTATTATCTCTTACGACTTTTTTCAATCAGTTTAAACATTTTGACTTACAAAGTCAAAACTGAACATCAAGTACCACTTTTAATATAGTATAATGTAAGTGCTTTCAGTTTTATTTAAACTCTTTATAAAGGGGTCGAAGAATGACTATATGGCAGTCAATTGCAATCAAAATTCATGCGGTTTGTCTAACACAAAGCAACATTATTATAACTTTATAAAGCTTCGATTAAACCAAACCATATTCACTATATGGCACATAGATGAAACATTACAGGAGTGGCAATTATTGTGCGTTACAAGATGAAAATACTAATTAAGCCCTTGGTTGTTCATGCATTGCCACTTTTAATGAACAACAAGGGCTTCTAAAACTAAACCATTAAACATCATTATAATAGGCCACCTTTGATTTATCCTCATAGAACGGGGAGAGGGCTTCATACGTTGTTGTTCCGTCTACAAGGCTAACACTCTCTGTCGGATGGAAAGCGTCCCAAAATATATAGTTATTTCTAGCACTACATGGAACTTGGTTAGGGAAACATTGTCCTTCGCTAATTGTCGTTGAAACGTTGCAGCAGGGTTTGTCCGTAACGTTAAAATCTGGATATGTGCACACAAATTAGATTAAATGGCATTATATAACTGAATTTCATAGCCATACATTCAATTCTTTTGGCAAACAAGACTTGTAAATTAGAGAGAAAAAAACAATTAGAATCTATAACTAACAAAAAGTATAGCTAGTATTGAACAAGGTCCAAATGTGGAGGAACGAGCTCTTTTGTTCCTTGAACCCCAAGACCGCATGAAGAAAACGGAACGATTGTACTGAAATGGGCATAACTTTTTCCTCGGGTGTCCATTTCTGGCCGATTTTTTGTTTAATTTAGACTCTGTTGCAAGCTCAGTTTGGCCCGTTTGTGTTTTTAGAAACACTCGGAAATCTTGGGCTTATTTAATGTTTTTTTGAGACTCTTGGAGAGTTATAAGTTTTTGATTTTATGAAAATTGAAGATTTATTCTTGTGTTAAACAGGTTTTAAAGACTCAAATCTACGATGTTGTTTGAAACAAGGTGATTATTGAATTCGATTATCCTGGGTATACTAAGAATCATCAAGGCCAATCTGTGTTTTCGTTTTTTAGTCTACATCAGGTAGCTAGTAATAAGTTACCAGTGGAATAGCCGAGTGGGGGGTCAATGTAGATGAACTTTGAACCAGAGAGTTTTTTCTCGAGTTCACCGAGAGCAGTAACAAGCTTGGAATTGAATTGTATGATAGCACCATTTACGGAATCCACACATGCATCTGTGTTATATCGCGCCATGATCGCCGGTGCACAACCTATGTATCCTGCTCCAGGCACCCCAAACATTCTTGCTCCATACTTGTACAGTTTCTACAAATTAGAAACATAAAATTATTCAAATTTCTGCAAGGAATTAAGGTATGGAGGAGAAGTATGGACCGTTAGTTGTTTGGAATATTGTTTGACAAGTATTCCTGCATAGGTTTCAGGTGTGTACAATCTGCTCGATTTATAGTATTTGGGAAGAAAGTAGTTGTTTATGTAGTCGTTATTCCCCATGGCGACGGTGTATATGCATTTGTTGAGGTGTTCTCGTACAGGGCGTAAATGGCCATCTCCAATCAAGTCCACTAGGTGCAAAATTGTGATAGCATGATGTGCTAGTTGCTGGTTCAAGCTTATCCTACCGCCCTGCGTGTTACCAAATTCAATTATCATCTCGATTAAAAATTGAATGCGTGAATATAAGAGACGAGCAGATTTTGTGTCTACACGTACGTCTTAGCAAAACATCTATTCGATTTATTAAAGATCATCAAGCTTTTGTTTGCTTTTCAGTTTCTTACTTTCTTTTTGCGAGGAATCAAAACGAATAAGTTATTTATGTTAAATATTAAACTAGACTTTGAAATTATTATTATTGCTAGTATTAGATAAGTAAGGAAGTTAGCATGGTAGCTGCCTTCCCAAAAGTTGCCATTGAAAGGACACATCGGTTACATCTTATGTAAATATAGGCGTGCGAATGTAATAAAGTACTCACAATTAATAAAGTATAGAGTTATGTGTACTCTACATGTCTTCCTCATGATCAATAGGTAATCTGTATATTCAATAGTTTCTTGTATAACAATTGGTATATCTATTTTTATCTTTCTTCTTAGTTTTCTGGTTTGGTCCAACATTTATTGTAATGATATATTTATGTGTACCTTCAACGTCCATGCAGACGTAAGTGTAATGAAGTTGTGTATATATATTGCATTCAAAAAATTGTAGAGAGAGAGAGAGAGTAACTACCATGTGTTGGCCAGATTCGTCACGAATTCCAGCAGCACCTGATGCATAATTGACCCCTTGAAGAATTTCTTCACCCTTTGCAGTTGCATAAGGTGGAATCGAGTTTTCAAACCCTAGTAGTTGAGCTGAAACAAAAAAAGAAAAAAACATGAGTTTAATATATATATCTTACAAAAATGTCTCAACTGCAGCCATATAATATTTTACGGGCGGTACTATTCCATCCTTATTAATTTTATTTTTCATATAATTTATAAAATGGTAAGATATATGATACCATGGTCCTTATTACTATATAGGTTACAGGTTCTCATTCTATAGAGAGATATGATTATGGATCCAGAATCCTTAATTTAATTAGCACGGTACAAATTGTAAAAATATAGACGGAGAAAGAAAAGAGACCAATAACGTCGGCAACATTTCGACCATTGGAAAATCGTCCGGTAGGCCCGTCAGGAAAGTCAATCCCATAGGGTGGGAAATCGGCCTTTGCTTCGGTAACAAGTTCGTTATTGTTACCGTTGTCATATAAAGAGTCACCAAATATGAAGTAACAAGGGACTTGGGGAACACCACTGGCAAATGAAGATAATATTGCTATGAAAAATAACAAAATACAAGCTTCAATACTAGAAAAAGCCATTTTCCTACTTTATGGCAGATGAAGAGAGAGATTGAAGCGTTGGCTTGATGTCAAAATGATCCGAACAGCATGACGTATTTATAGATAAGATTCGGGTTGGTATGTGATTGTTAACCATATTATGGACAAAATAATATAGGTTCTGTCCCGTCACGTATATAATTGCCTTTGCATGTGAAGTTTTTTTGTTTTATAGCAGGTTTACTGTTCCTCTTCGTCGGTCTGGAACCAAGGTGTCTTAACAACCATAGAAATCATATCCAAAATCTTGCTAACAAGCTGATATTTCCATATTCACTTATGCATGTGTTTAATGTGTGCCACATCGGTATATATAGATTAAATATCTTATTGATGATTCGAAAACTAGTAAATCTAATCCTGTGAAACTTCTGTAAATTGTCGATCTATTTTATAGAGATTTTTCATAGAGACGTAAGTTTGTTGACTCTAGATTCGTATTGGTAACCTACCCATCCGAAGGAGTTGTTTTCTATCATGTGAAAATTTTGTGCCAGAAGTGTAGATTACTTTTTCGCATTTTCGAGAAAATAAATCAACTTATAACATGACTAAATCTACTTTAATGATCGTTTACTCAAAAATATATTTGTTTAATTTTCGGTAATTATTTTTTTGTTTATTGAAACCGGTCGACTAGGGTCAGTACTAGCTAGAACCCCAATTAGGATCTATATAAAAAAAATTGTGTGGGTGAATTATATAGAATGATGATGAAAATTCATGGTGTGGAGTGATGCAATTGAGTTCTTATCCTAAGAGTGAAGTAATGCACGGTTGGATGATGTTGTATTGGGATGACCATTGATGTAAACTAAAGAATGCAATATTTGACGATGGCATTCATGAGATTTGGCGGCGACTTCGGTTTGTTTAGTGACTTGGGATGATAGAGAGTCTTGATGCATGGTGAGTGGCCGCCGTGTTTGTAGCAACGAGGAGTTGGTCAAGTTTATCAACCATAGCTTATGCCTCGTCTCTTCTAGGGATCACTATAACAAACAACCCCTATCCACGAATAGGTTGAGGAATAAAAGCACTAGGGATCCGAGGTGATCAACGTCCCACTACTTAAATAACAAGACGGCCGCAATTTTCTGAATAATTCCCAAATGGAAAATACAGAATTGAAATAGAAAAACCATGAAATTAGTGTACCTTAAATAAAGGAAGTAATGGAAAACATGAGCAACTAACATAAACGTGTTGGCATTATTCTAACTTCCTAACATGCATGCAAAAACTAAGGAAAGTGGGAGATTCCCAAGCGACTGGTAAGTAGGGACATTGGAGACGTGTTTTTCAATCACTAAACCTGGCACGAACCATAATTTTTCTTTTGGGCCTTTCATCCGCTAATGGATAATTGTTATGGGCTGTACCATGTTCGACTTGGGCTTCCACAGTGCTCATCGGCTGATCTGCAATCATATCAGATTTGCGTGGGACAGAAATAAGGATATATTTGAGAACCTTACACTATGTGTAAGGGATGACCACCGTAGTAGTGGTCACCCCTACACATCAACATCACATCAGTTTTTTCACTTGCGACCAAACACCACATCAACGTCACATCAGTTTTTTCACTTGCGGCCAAACACATGAAAAATCTCGACCAAACCCGCGTAAGCAGGCGACCAAACCCCTTTCTCTTTGAAAATAACCATTCCCCTTTGAAATTTGATGACCCGCAATGGTCGCATGAACGACATTGAGCCTTCTGCGATGCGTCCAGGATGACCTGGGTAATGGAAGGGACGCGTATGCATGCGGCCTTTACCCTTACGGGTAGACGGGTAGTCTTACGTTTTAAATAGTAGTGTTTAGGGTGACATCACTATTTTTATTGTATCTACCACTAACATTGCTTAATATAATTGTATAGTTAGCTATAAAAGTTACACTATGTGGTGTATGAACTAAATGGTGTAGAAATAAATTCCCTTTTTCGAAATTGTGGGTCATAACTATCAAGTGTTGGAGAAAACTGAGACCAGATAAGATTCACGTTATATGTTCGAATTTTAAAATTTCGGTTATGATATTAAAGTTTCGGTGAACTGAATAAATATTAGACATGTTACTATTTTTAGTTTTTATATTTAATACCTTTTTATCAAGTTATTGACATAATACTATAATCGATAAGTTGAAGTATCACATATCTTTATGCATGTTAAAATGGAAAGTTTTGAAGTATAGTGATGGTACAATATTGATCATTCAGAAACAATTTAGTAAAACAATTATTGATATTGCTTCGGTTTAATCAAAAGATAAACCATATAAGTAATACACTTTGAAAATTTATCATATTTGATAAAAGGTAGTGGGGAGCACACACACTAATTATCTCATTTAATAAAGTGAAAATACACATTTACCCTTACTTTTATTTTTAAACATCATTAAATTCACTTAATCAATATATGTAGGACCTATTATCTACTAACTATCAAATTTAATCTAATTAACCTTCATTATCATATTTTGCCTTACCAGAGGGCCAATGACCTAGCGGTAAAGGTGTTTACCCCAACCTTGAGGTTGAGGGTTCAAGTCTCATAATGGACATAGGTGGATTTAGGAGTAGATTAGGTTGCCGTTAAAATAAAAATAAAAATAAAATATTTTGTCTTAAAAATCGTATAATTTAATTTGTGAAACGGGGGGTAGGCAAATAAGGCATTTTACAAAAGGTTGGCAGAAAATTTACTTCATTGATATTTTAAGTTACAAATATGTTATTAGTCTTAAACTAGTGAAGGGCCTATAGTGACAAACAGTGACGACCTGATGTTTTGTCACTAAATGGCTTCAGCAACGGATTTTACATCATAGTGACAGAAATTTCTGGTGTTACTAAGCCCTAGTTTTTTCATGTAGTGCTTGAAACCTGTAGAAGATGAAAAGGCAAGTGCTAAGAAGAGAACAAGAACACACATGAGTTAATCAGATTCCATCATCTAAAGGGATGAAATCAGATCTCCAAACAAATAAGTTTTATTACAATAATATTCTAATCAATAAACTTACATGATCCAATGATCATAATCTCAACACCTTACATATCGATTCTATATAACTAACTATCAATATAAACGTAGTTCTTCCCCGATATATTACAATAAATGAAATGTATACCACGAGCGATGTGTGTGTGTGTGTGAAAAATGGAGGAGTTTAAGAAATAATATGCTCATTCTACAAGAATATTAATTTTCAAGCAGCCGATGTATTAACTTTTTCTGGACCCGTTGCATCAGTGAGCTCGCGACCACTTGTTTCAAAGGGAAAAAGTAGCACAGAAACACCCGAAAGAAAAATAACTAACACAAACAAAAGAATGGCTATAGTTTGATGACAGCTGTGTATCAAACCAACCGCCACTAAAGGACAAATCATCCCACCAATTCGCCCCACTGAGCTGCCCACACCGACACCCGTTGTTCTCACTGATGTTGGGTATATCTACAAATAACAGACAGATCAACAAAATGTTCTATATTTATATGCTATATTATAATATAATTATAGAGTTGTGAAGTATTTAAAGTAGTACATATGTAGTTTCAAAGAACAAATCTTAACTATTAATTAATTATTATAATTAATGGTCAAGATTAACCACATATTTTATACATGAAGGGTTATTTTGGTCATTCTTACAAAAAAATATTATTTTTTACTACTTTTATTAAGAATTTTAATTATTATTACGTAGTATAATTTTTTATAAAAAAAATTCAATTTTTTGTTAATAACACATAATATGATACTTACATGCGATTGTATATTTAATCACATGTGGTAAAACATGACATGTGATCAAATATACAATCACAATAATATCACATGTGATTAAGTACCATATGTGATTATCAAATAATATTATTTTATTTAACAAAAAAAATATTTAAAAATAATAATAATAGAAAATAAAAAAAAAAAACTCGAATTTTTTTTTGTAAGTGTCAAATGACAAAAATACTCCTTCATGTATAAAATGTGTGATTAATCTTAACCATTAGATATTATTGATCAATATTTTACATTTATCCCATAAGACTATGTAAAAATTAAGAATTACCTTGAATATTTCACTGTAGTTATATACGTTATATACATATGCATTAAGAAATTAGTAAGTTAAAAGGGAGTTACCTCAGGGGCATATATGTAAACAACGGTAAAAGTTGTGGTGATGCAAATTCTGGCCATAAAAAGAAGAGCAGTTGTGACAGTTTGAGGTTGGTGGAAAGTCAACGGGAGCAAGAAAATACAGCAAAGAAAGAACATTGTTGACATTGACCCCTTTCTACCAAGCTTATCGATTGTAAAAGCTGATATTAAAAGTCCAGGGAACTCTTGAAACAAATCAAACATAAATTCACTTAGCCCTAATATATAAATTAACCTAATTTAAATTCAATTTCTATCTATAAAACAGAGCATACCTGCAAAACTAGTGATGAAAACGTCTTTATAGCTAACTTCCTCGTGTTTGGGTTGAAATTCAGCGGGCCCGCAAGGATTACGACCATTATGCAATTCAGTTGTGAGTAAAACCAACCCGTAATACGAAAAAGCATTCCCGAAAAAAACCACCCATAAAAGTAACGTGGGCCTCCTTAATTCAGGGGAAAAAAGTAACGCCATTGTTGATGCATTGTTTTTGCTATGATCGGTAATTTCAGGTTTTTCATCATCGTTTGCTTGAGAAAGAAGGTGCGCGTCTTCGGATTCAAGGGATTTTTCATTTAATTCGATTTCGTGATCGGAAACGAGAGTGCCAGGTGGCAGTGGTTGACCGTTTATTCTAGCGACTTTTTCTAGAATTCTGAGTGCTTCTGTTGTTCTTCCTTTTAAACATAAATATCTTGGAGATTCGGGAACCATTCGGTAGAAAATAAGAAGTAGTAATGATGGGAGCGATGAGAATGCAAGTAACCATCTCCATCCCAATGTTGGCATCACAAACTACAAAAATTTTAAAAACTATAAAAAAAATTAAATATAGTATTTAGAAAAGTGATATACCCATGCAACAGAAGCCTCAAAAATAGTCCCAACAGTCCAAAAGGCAGAAAAAATAACCATCCATTTGCCTCTACTTGGAGCAGGAATGAATTCTAGAAACCATGAAGAGAGAACGGGCCCGCCACCAAGCCCGACACCAACTATACACCGAAGAGTAATAAGAAAATAATAACTGGGAGATAATGCACTAAGAAAACCAGCAACAGAAGTAACCGTTGCAGTAATTAGGAATCCTTTCCTGACACAATCAACCCATCCCATTAATAAGTGAATAAAACGGGCCAAATATCAAAATGAAAGAGAGTTATTTATAACTATACCTCCTTCCATGTTTATCAGAAACAACACCCCAAGAATATGCTCCAACCAACATACCAGCAAAGACCACACTAGTTATCATGCTCTGCTGACGAGAGGAAAGATTCCATGCGGACTGAAGAGCGGGCCCCACAAAAGACAAAAGCATCATTTCCATTGCTTCTGAAATCCAACCCATTCCTGCATACCCCAACACAAGGATTTGGAATTTCCCAAATCCAACGGCTGACAATGCATCATCCACCGTGTACGTTCGCTCTTCATCTACCATCTAACCCATGCCCATTATTATTATTATAACATGTCATTTATTATACTTCACAGAAACACTTGGTAGATACCTTTGATATAACTTATAGATCAATCATTTATAATTACCATTTTAACCCTGTGAGTGACTTGGTATATATAAAATCTTATACGAAAGAGAGTAAATAATATATATAAAATATGAACCACAAATTGAGCATACATAGGGCATAATCAAGGAAGCACGCCTAAAATAACAAACAACCATTAGTTAAGTCATGTCTACTACATGTTTACACTTTACATCAGGGGATTTATATTTGTTTTTCACTTTTCAGTTATCCCCTAAAAACCCAAAATATTTCGGACTAAATTATTAACTTCTTTTAGACATGACTCAACTATTACCAAATGTCAGAAACATTTTTTCTCTCTAACTAATAATTGCGAATGTTAATGGCGATATCATGACATAAATAATCATAAAGACTAAATTATTCATGATGGATTAAATTTACCGATTCAGAACTTGGAATCCTTTTTTGGATTAGAGTAGACGAGAAACTGATATTCTTTCTCATATTTGAGACTGGAATTACTTTTTTATCCGAAAATGTCAGTATACTTTGGAAGCTTTGGCCTTATAAAACCCATCCCAGAGTTAAGTTAGTACACTTTCACTGCAAGCTTTAGATATCAACATGCTGCACTCTTCAAATTCAACATTTTATTTTAGCATTGTAAAATGGACAAATCTCTCGGGAATGCAATAAAATGTTTCGACTTTTATATTCTTAATCTTTCAAATATTTTTGACCTAACTACCATAACAGTTAGAACAATGGGGTTGGGGTTAATTTTTTATCGTTCATATAATGCAATATAAATGTAGCATTGAACTAGGATGCGTATAGGTTAGTTGCCAGAACGAGAAATTTGCACATAAATAGCTACACATAAACCGTGTTATAAACAAACTCTATACCTCATCATCATTCTCACCATATTTGTAACAAATTTGATAGCTTTTATAATTCATGTGGATGCACCTGATTCTCGCCCTATTCTAAATCTTAAAAAAAGATATTATACGCCTTTTGGGAATCTTCCATGTGCATCAACATTACCATTCCCAGATATGTTTCATGTCATTAAAATTCATGATGTTGACCGCAATGCACAAGATTTCTCTTATTTCCTCTTTCAGTCATATAAGTTAAAATTGATTGAAAAAGTTTTGCTTAAACTACAAAATCGATTACATAGGGCGGAGTAAAAATTTCTTTTCATAGATCAGCAATTATAGTCAAATATCATTATAATTTAATCCAGATTGCGTTCAAAGGAAAGCATGGTAAGAGAGATCTGGAAATCGTACGTAAAATTGAAATGTCGGCAATTAATAAACCTAGGAAATCAAATCCAGAACGGCATTGATATAATCAAATCAAATCAAATACAAGTGTAACGAGGATGAAAGATTTGCAGAAGAATCTTACCTTGAAGAGCAGATTATTAGGAGATGGAATCAACAACGAATGAGAAGGGGCAGGAGAGAATGTAGATCTATGTTGTTGTTCGATGTTTTGACTTTGACGAGTTTCCATGAATTTGGGACAAGATGAGATGAGACCATCGACAACGGGAAATCAAACTTTTATTTTAAGTTTTGGGTTTTCATTGGTGGATGGCAAACCGCAGCTTTGTAAGTTGTAATTTCAACCCCAACAACAAGGCTTTTGTAATGTCAAATTACCTTAAAATCCCATAATTTGATTTAATTTAGGTTGTTTCGAAAATTTTCATAATTCTTTTCTAGGATTTTTCGGGATTAGGTTATTCCCAAAATTCCCCCTTTCCTTGGGTTTATATGGATCTCAAATTGTGGAAGAAAACGTCCCTTAATGTTAACTTCTTGGTTTAAACATGTGGTTGCAGAACTCGCTACCCGTTCGTTCGACGATCTTGTAGCGAATACTCGGCGAGTATCGGATTGAGATTTTCATATATATTTTATTTATAAAAATATATAATATACATAAAATTTACCTAGTTCTTAAAAATACTAACATATTTTGGAGAAATTTACCGAATTTTAACCGAGTTTATGAGTTTTGATCAAGTTTGACGGAGTATCCTAATTTTGACCGAGTTTTGAAATTTTGACTGAGTTTTCGACTTGGATAAGTGTTGACCGAGTTGGACGCGTTTTGACCGAGTTGGCCGAGTTTTTACCGAGTTGGCTGAGTTTTCACTGAGTTTTATAATGACCGAGTAATTTGACCGGTTCATACCTACCCGACTCGGCACACCACCGAGTAGCGGTTACCCCGGCGAGTACTCGGCCGAGTAGGCCGAGTTTTACAACACTGGGTTTAAGTGATGGACCGATGGTATTTCTTCCTATCATTGACGTCAAGATCAATAAATAAGATTAGAAGAGAGAATTATTGGATTACACATGTCATCTTATCAAGTTGGTAAGAAGATGAGTATGAACAAATAATATGAATAAATATTATTGTCCTATTGGGTTTATATATCTACGGAAAAAGGATTATATAAAACAAATTTTTGTAGCCACATAAGATAAAGATCTAAGTTTTTTATTATGATTCAAGAATCATAAATTACTAAATCAAGAAAAAACATTGACATGTAATTAAAAGCTTATATCTATGTTATCCTACATTATAGAATAATAATTTAAGCTTAATATATATAGTTTTTATGATTTGTTTGTACAATAAAAAAAAAGGATAAAAGATGTGTTAAAATCGGATTACATTATGTTTGACAGATATGAACATGAATTGCGTCGTACTTAGCGGTCTTAAACTATTTTTAGAGGACATACCATTTTTTCAACTTTCTTTTGTAAACGAGTTAATATATGAAAGAACATCATATAAAATGTTCACCTAGGTACTTTGTATAATTAGTTTTGTTGAATTAAAAAAATAGTTAATTTAATATCAAAATCACTAATTGGGTTTTGAATTGTCATGTGATTTGATTTTAATTTCAATATATTAATATGAACAAGTAATTTTTATTTCTTCAAAAGTTATAATAAAATTAAATTTTGTAAGTAAAAATTATTATATTAATAAGTCATGATACTAAATTAATTATTTTTGCAAATTTAAAATATTATATTACACATTTAATAGTTAATGATATTAAATAACCTAGTCGGTTAATTTTGGCCTATTTTAAATCAAGCAATGCGACAAGCAAGCTCGTTTATTATATGTGACACGTAAAGATCACATTAACAGTTAAGAATACTTTATGTATGCAAGTGTCATTTTTTTAAAATCAACAATCATATAAAATTCTTGGAAATGAGTCAAAAAGATACCATCTAATTTCTTCCACACTCTTTTGTGATGTCAATGGAAAACCACATGAAGGAAGCCGTTAATTTTGGGCGATCACTGATTGTACCGAGTGTTCAAGAACTTGCTAAGAAATCCATAACCAAGATCCCACCTCGGTATGTGCGCCAACTCGATCACAATCCCTTATTATCCGATGACCCATGTGTGCCTGTCATTGATCTTAATAAATTGTTCGCAAATGCTTCGATGCATTCTTCTGAACTCAATAAGCTTCATGAAGCTTCAAAGCAATGGGGTTTCTTCCAGGTTAGCTTTCTTAAACTCTATAGGACTTAATCAAGCTAATTGGATTAATTGTGATCAAGCTAAAGCTATTAAAGAGATTTGTAGCTTATGTCCGTTCACGGTCCAAGAATCGAATCGAACCGAACCGAGAATCGAAAAAATGGTCGAAATGCTTTCGTCCGAACTGATGACACTCAGAACCGAACCGGAGTGAACCGAGAACCGGCTAGAACCGAAACCAAATAAAGAACCAAAAAAAGTTTCTTCCACGTTTTTCGGGTTTTACTCAGTTTTGGACCGTAACGAACCGCCATTATTCAAAAAAATTATTTTTTACTTTTTGTTTTTAGTTTTTCGAGTTAATTTTGTCTTTTGTAAAAAAATGACAAAAAAATATAGCAGTCGGTTGAACAAAAAGTATAGTCTGTCATTTGGATACTTGGGTGCATTTTTTTTTGAGTTGCACAATCGCACAAAAAACATAAGTTGTATAGTCTATATTCAAAAGTTCTAAGTTGGATAATTGTTTTAAGGAAAAGGGTTTAATTATAGGTGTCACCGGTTAAACATTTTTTCTCATAGGTATCACCTACATAATATTAAAAAAAATTAAAACTATTTTAGCACTAATCGAAATAAATTCATTCCTCCCCTGTTTACTTATACTTTTAGTCTATTTTGGTAATTAATTCTATAGTTAATACAAACAGGTTATCAACCATGGAATAAGTGAGAGCTTGTTAGAGGATTTTAAGAGGGAAGTATTGAACTTTTTCAAGCTTCCAATGGAGGAGAAACAGAAGCTTTGGCAGGAAGAAGACAACCATGAAGGTTTCGGCCAGTTGTTTGTTGTATCCGAGGAGCAGAAGCTTGACTGGTCAGACATGTTTTACATAACTACTCTTCCAAATAATCTTAGGAAATCTCAACTATTTCAAAAGATGCCTCTCATCCTCAGGTAATTTTCACTCTCTTTTTCTCCAAACTTGTAGTTCATACATCACATAATGCAAGTTTTACAACTAATTGCACAAGTATACTATACAATGGTTGTGGTGAATACAATAAAAGTTGTTGTGTAAAAATAATCCCTCGTTATATACTATTTGTTTACGAACTATAGGGAGAAGTTGGAAGCTTATTCTTTGGAAATGAAAAGGCTAGCAATGATGATTTTGGATGAAATGGGCAAGGCTCTCGGGATGGACAAAAACGAGACGAGTGAACTATTTCAAGATGGCGTGCAATCAATGAGAATGAATTACTATCCACCATGTCCCGAACCAGAAATGGCTCTCGGGTTCTCACCACATTCTGATGCAGATGCGTTAACTATACTCTATCAACTAAACCAAACAGAAGGCCTCCAAATTCGGAAAAATGGAAATTGGGTAACCATTAAACCTCTACCGAATGCTTTTGTTGTCAACATTGGAGACATAATGGAGGTAAGTAATAGAATATCAATTAGATGACTTGTATTATATTTTTGGGCGAATGCTACTAAATAACAATATACTTTAGAGAGTCATCCATTATGGTAATTACAAGTTTTGTGATAGCATTTTTTGTCCCTATCCGGTAATTAAATATAAGTTTTTAGGACCTATTTATTTATTTTTTTGTTGTGTGTGTTACTTTTTACATTATAATTACCAATATATGCCGCTAAAAACTTGTAATTGCCGAAATGAACTCTACAAGATGAGTGGGTTGGATTGATTGAGTGCCAACTATTTCGGAGGTTACGGGCATGAAAATTAAAGTTGCGGCCTTTCAAGCCACTTGAACTGTCCCCTTTTAGCTAACAAGTTAAGTAATTACATAAAATCGATTAAAATTACATAAGATCGATTTTGTATGAAATTACAGAATTGTCCCTCAATTTATTTCTTTACACGAATGGTCCCTAATGAGTAATGACAATCCCTAAAGCACAAGAAGACCATTAAGTTTTTAGGGACCGTTGATGTTATAAGTTCTCGAAATTAAGGAATATGTGTGTATTGAAACAACTTAGAAGGACGAAATACATAATTTCATACAAACCAACCACACAAATTATTTATGTAAGTTACTCTAGCAGTTTATTATCCAACCCATTTAACATGCACAACCCAAACTAAGACCAACGATTAGTAAATGGATTAAATTTTGCCACCACTATTTTTCAGTATTTCATTTTATTAAGTGCTCTGCAGATTGTAAGTAATGGTGTGTACAAGAGCATTGAACATCGAGCAATGGTCAACTCTGACAATGAGAGGTTGTCAGTAGCGACATTCTTCAGCTCCGGTATGAGTACAGAATTAGGCCCTGCACAAAGCCTTGTTGCACAACATAATGTAGCCAACTTCCGGCGAGTACCCCTTGAGGAATACTTTAAGGAATTTTTTGCTCGAAAGCTTGATGGCAAGTCATATTTGGATTTTATGAAACTGTGAGAGTTAGAAGGAAAACATTTATTTATTCAGTTATTGGTTTGTATCCAGAAACGAAAAACATTGTTGAAAGAATAGACATGACAATTTTTATTACTCATTTGGTAGTAAACTAGTTTTAAACCTTGTTTGATACACGGATTACTAAGGGGAGTTACGGTAAAATTAAAGTTTTTTTTATCTTGTGTATATTATGTTATTTTGTATAACTGATGCCATGTATCTTTTGAAATTATCCAAGTCACATTATATGTATAGAGTTGTATTCTAGGAAGTCTAAAGGATTTGTCTAGTCCTAAGGGACAAATCCTAGTCATTGGATCAAGATGATCAAGATCAAATCCCCCCACCTACAGCCACCTACAGCCGCCGCCTCCGGCCGCCGTCCGCCGCCGGCGGTGGTGGTGGTGGCTGACAGTGAAGGTGCTGGTGGTAATGGGGGTGGTGGTGGTATTGATGTATTGAAGCACATGTGTTTCACTAAAACACAACATATTACTTCGAAGCACATGTGCTTCAGGTCACGAAACACATGTGCTTCAGTACACAGAAAAAAAATCAAAACAAGTGACGAACATATCATTATGAAGCACATGTGCTTCATAAAGCCAAGCACATGTGTTTTTGTTCCTGAACACATGTAACTTACAAGCAAGTCATTTGTGTTTGAATCACGAAGCACATGTGCTTCAGGTCACGAAACACATGTGCTTCACTACACAAGAAAAAAAATCAAAACAAGTGACAAACATATCATTATGAAGCACATGTGCTTCATAAAGCCAAACACATGTGTTTTTGTTCCTGAACACATGTAACTTACAAGGAAGTCATTTGTGTTTGAATCACGAAGCACATGTGCTTGGCGTTATGAAACACATGTGCTTCACTACACAAGAAAAAAATCAAAACAAGTGACGAACATATCATTATGAAGAGCACATGTGCTTCATAAAGCCAAGCACATGTGTTTTTGTTCCTGAACTTACAAGCAAGTCATTTGTGTTTGAATCACGAAGCACATGTGCTTGGCGTTATGAAACACATGTGCTTCACTACACAAGAAAAAAAATCAAAACAAGTGACGAACATATCATTATGAAGAGCACATGTGCTTCATAAAGCCAAGCACATGTGTTTTTGTTCCTGAACTTACAAGCAAGTCATTTGTGTTTGAATCACGAAGCACATGTGCTTGACGTTATAAAGCACATGTGCTTCACTAACAAGAAAAATAATCAAAACAAGTGACGAACATATCATTATGAAGCACATGTGCTTCATAAAGCCAAGCACATGTATTTTTGTTCCTGAACTTACAAGCAAGTCATTTGTGTTTGAATCACGAAGCACATGTGCTTGACGTTATAAAGCACATGTGTTTCACTAACAAGAAAAATAATCAAAACAAGTGACGAACATATCATTATGAAGCACATGTGCTTCATAAAGCCAAGCACATGTGTTTTTGTTTTTGAACAACTTAACTTACAAGCAAGTCATTTGTGTATGAATCACAGAGCACATGTGCTTGACGTTATGAAGCACATGTGCTTCATTACTTGAAACACATGTGCTTGGTTGTACATATACACTCCTTTATTTTCAAAACACATGTGTTTCAAGCACATGTGCTTCCAGTCACGACCACCACCACCGGTCACCACCGCCGGCGGCCATCTCCGGCCTCCGTCCGCCGCCGCCGACCGCCGGAGGTGGGTGGGGGTGTTAATGTATTGAAGCACATGTGCTTGTATGGTTTGAATTTTGATCTTGACCTTTGACTTTTTCTTGATCCAATGGCTATTAATTATCCCTTTGGAGTAGCTAAAATTCTTGGACTACATTGAACATTTACCTATATGTATAATGTTACCCTAAATTTAGAATTAGAATTGATTATATAGTTTTAAATCTTACTACGGTAAAAATGTATTACTTCCTCCCATTTTATTCCAGTGATGCATTGTTGTTGATTTTGAACAAAAGATTATAATAAAAATTATAATATATTAACCTAGATAACTAGTTGGTATGATCTCACAACTTTTTAATAAAAAGATGTTAATTGTATTTAAAAATAAAAATAAAGATAAAATATTTATTTTATTAAATTAAAGGAGATAATTAGTGGATTTGAACTTAAGTACCTTTTATAAAATAAAATAAATTATTAAAATGTGTGAGTTAATTTGAAATTGCAGAAAATGTACTATATATTACTTAAAAATATTGGAGAAAATACATAATTTTTAGGTTTAGAAAAAATAACTCAAATATAGAAAAAATAGAACTTCACAAGACGCAAACAAGTTTAAGTGTTTAACCATCGTTGGATTGGATTGCTTTCTATGATCTCAAAAAACGCATCCATCAAACCCGCAGCTGTCAAACCCTAATTTCACATTAATTATCAAAATTTCAAAAGAAAAAAAAACTAAAATGATAATCCAAATGGACCAAATTAAATCTCTTTGGCCCACAAAAATGACGCCCACGTATTTTATTTCCTTTGAGCCACATCATCCATTCATCTGCAACCTGCTGCTACTACACCTCTGGTGTGACTATTATTTCAAAATCTCCGCTTCAAATTACACCATACATACGTCATTCAACAACCAACAATCCCCTCGTTTCCTCCATTTTTATACTATAATTCTGTTTAATCGAGCAACCAATCATGCCATCAGGCCCTAAGAAGCGAAAAGCTGCCAAAAAGAAGCAGGCCAAAGGCTCCGGCAACTCCAATTCTTCATCAACAACTCATTCTCACCATGGTTTTCCATCCCTCTCTCTTTACCTTCTTAGTTGATTTATTCTCGAAATTTTTTGCATACGCTTTTGCGATTCCATCTTTTAAGTCGTTTTTTGCGCTTAATTTATTTGTTTGTATATAGTGGGTGCATGCTGAATTCATGAACTTGATTATACAATGATTTATATTTCCAATTGCTCTCTAGTTTTAAGTTCTCTACTCTTTTGATTTGCTCCCACAAGCACGCACACTCACACTCACACTGTTGAATTTGAATTTGTATTCAAAATGTTTTGGGGGAATTTAGAGTAGAATTCAAGGACAGATAGATTTGGGGATCAATTTTTAACTAGGGTTGGTAATGGGGTTTTCTAACATCCACTATGCGTACCCAAATCAGGTTTGTTGGACCTAAAATTAATCAAACAACTCTAGGGGTGTAAATGAGTCACACAGTGCCAAACTCGAGCTCGACTCGATTATAAAACTTGAGGCTAGGCTCAAAACTCGTTTTGAGTTCAGTCCAGCCTATGTTTCAAGCTTGAGATTGAGCTCTTATAGTTAATCGACCCCCTCAACTCGATTATTAATATTAATAATAATGTTAGTAAGTAATACAATTATTGGATTTGAACTTTCAAGCTCAGGCCTTGACTCTACTCAGTTTGGCATCTTTGGGCTCGTCTCGACTCAATTGAATAATGTGATAATTAAGTTCAAATAAATATACTAAAAGGGTAAAATTGTAAAATGACACAAGCTCAATAAGGCTCGCGAGCTTTACGAGCCGCTCGATTCGACTTAAAACCGAGTCAAATTCGAGTAGCTCAAGAGTTGAGTGAACTCTATTCAAGTCCCAATAATCAGTTTATATGAGAATCTAAAATAAATATTCATTTTATATTATATTCTATGAATAGATTAATATGTTGGTATTTGTTTGCATGGATTATAGGAGAAAGTGACGGTGGGGAACTTATCTCTCCAGTTGCACAACAGAATCACCAACTTCCATTTACTGAAAATATTGAGGTTGATAACGGGTCAACAAAATCTCTTCATAGCAGCTCAAATTCAGACGATGAGTCAAACTTGATCGAAAAGAAAGTAATGCCTGTTGTGGAATTATTTCAGCCTACTGAAGCATTTCCTGAAAAGAAAGGTCAACAAGTTGAAGAAGATTCCTCTGTTCTTGATCCAGTCAAACCTACAAATTCTCCGCCACAAGATATCAGTGATGATTCAAAGACTGAGGATAACGGTTGCTCGGATGTAAATGATAAAACTGTGATACCGGAATACTCTGATAAACAGGTAGGTCCTTTATAGTTTTTTATTCATTAACATTATGGGTCAAATAAATCGGTCTTTTGGGTTGACCATGAAATACTTTTTGTGCAGATATTTTTTAACACAATTAGCATGTTAAATGAAAGTCATGTTATTTCAATAATAATTTAGGGTTTTTTTGGATAAAATGATGGGTTTTGATAATGACAGACAAGACACGCATAAAAAGAATTGTACATCCATCTTTAACCAACTCCTGAATTTTAATGCACTTAGAGACAACATTTAGGGCTATCATTAAAAATTACATCTGGGGATACTTTTGACCTGTTAGACTCACTCGTTTTTTTCTAAGCTTTTTGTTGATTTTACTCATTTGACCAGATAAATCATAATTGACCATTTCATAAGTAATGGGTGAAAATTGCAGTCTCTACATAGAACAGTCTCTTGAAATCAAACACCGTTGACAGAGTCTAGAACCATCTAGAAGCTTTTAGAACCTTAGAAGCGTTCTAGAATGTAGATGTAGATTTAAGATGATTATTTTAAGTTGCTAATTATATTAATATTTATTTCTTAAACTACGTGCAGCCTCTGGTAGCTTCAGCTCCACAAGCAGTGCAGACGACTTCCTGGAAGGGTTGCTGTGGAATATTTGAATTATTTTCAAGCTCTGATCGGTAATTTGAAGTGATTTTTTTTTTAAATCTCAAAATTGTTTTTTACAGTTAAATTATTTTTTGTGTTTCATAAGTGACATGAATTTGTTGATTTTCCAATAGTAAAAGAAACAAAGGTAAAAGTGTGTTAATTTTCATTTAAGACTCGACTTTCCTCCAATAAGCTAAACAGGATCCCCTTCTCTTTTTATACGTATTTGAAAATAATCAAATGTTATGATATTTTAGGGTATAATAGAAAACCATACAGAAATGAAGACACATTATTTGAAATAATATGAATGGTACATGATATCAAACGAAATAAAAAAATAAATATATCGTTTTCAACTAGTATGAAAAGGTATGATATATTACTTTGTAGAATGTACCTCTATAGTATAATACGTGTGAGAGCTAATACTAATTTTATTCAGTAAAAAACAATAAAAAAATTAAATTGCAACTACAAATTGAAACTACAAAACGTTAATGTAAATAGAAATAATAGAAATCGATTTTCGCTGAGTCTTGTATTTTATATGATCTCCATAAAATAGATTAGTCTCCTTTCCAGGTACAACAATAAGAATAGTTTGTACTATCGGTTATGATCCAAGAAACTCATTTAAAAATTATGTGTTTACTCTAAAAATGAGAGAGAAAGATTGTGTTGCGGGTGATGGACGGATGGGAGGTGTAAGAAAGAGTGATATGTAAAAAAAATTGATGACATAAAATCGATTTACACTAATTATAAATAAGGTTTTGTTATCGACAGCTTTTAGAGGTAGTATTATGCATAAAACGTTTATACTTTTATTAATGGTGATTAATTCATAAAATGCAGGGGTGGTTATTGATTATTGTACAGTTTTTATGCATTTCTTGACATCTTATAAACAACCCTAGGGCAATAATTATCATTTTTATTATAAATAAATAAAAAACTATTCTTTAAAAGCTGTAATCAATAACTACTATGGGTAGTTATAAATAAAAACTATTCTCTAAAAGCTTTAATCAATTCTAAAATGCATCGCACATGACAGGTTTTAATGGCAAAATTTAGCACCCATTACGCTTAGGGACCAAAACCGGTATGAAGTCCGATACCTAGTGACCATCGGTGTAATTTCTAAAACTTAGGGACCAAATCTAAAACTCAAATGAAACTAAAGAACTATCCGTGTAATTTACTTTTTTCTTAATAATCACTTATCATTTAAAGTTTTAAATTAGTTTCAAGTGATCAAGTCACATGTGAATTGTGATACAGAGACTGTCTAAGATTTGTTATGTTAAAATTTAATATCTTCTATTTCGTGTATGTTAATAGTTATTTTCTAATTTACACTTTAACACGTTTAAATTATATTTATCTATCATGTAATTTATTTATGTAAAACCAATGTGCTAACATACTAAAAAATCGATGGAATCAAAATCAGTAATTTAAAACTCAAATTACACCTAAAATCATGTAACTGATTTAATTAGTTATCAAATGTAAATTCAAATAGGGGTAAAAACTATAAAGGATCGATAGAAAAAAGACCTTAATAATAAAATAAAAAAAATCCGTCACATTGTTAAAAATAGTTGATGAAAATGAAATAAAACAACGACTACTTATTAGCCAGATAAATTAAATTGAAATAAATAACGATGATATGTATGCCTATACCGTCTTTTTGTATGAGCGTATAATATTCTTGGTCTCAATTAAATTTACATGTGTGAGGATATCTCATTTTATATTTTAAGATGTATTTACTAACCACATTTAAAAATTTCATTGGTTTAGCGGTATGATGTTTACTTCTTATTCTTAAGGTTTGGGGTTCAAATCCCTAGATATATGTGTTAATTAAGAGTAGAGTAGTTCTTACGACAATAATTCATGGTTAATCAATTTATTAATACATAAGTGTTGAACCGTGATCTACTTTTGGATATTTAGTATTTTCTAGTACTTCTCCGATTCAAAATAAGTGCTACACTTTTACTTTTATGTTTTTCGATGCAAAACATTGTAATAGAGATTATGATAGATTAAAGAGGATAATTAGTGAGGAAGAGTCCCATAATATGGTTGAGATTTGAGAAGGACAAATTTTTTTGGAAACGGCAAATGAAATAACGGAAGTCTACTCGCATTTTTTCAGCGAGCACCCCGAGTTCGAGTTCCGGATAAGCGGGTAAACCCAGCCCCCAAAGGGATTTCCAAGGAAAATTCCTCATATGTGCCCGTGTGAGGTATGAGTTAAATTACGCTAATGCAACGCTCCCAAATGGATTCGAACTCACAACCTGCAGCCCACATGGATATAAACCCAGTGCCTCAGACCAGCTAGGCTGGCCATCATTGGCGAAGGACAAATTAATGATGTTTAATAAAGTTAAGTATGGATAAAATGATAATTTTATATATAAAAATTTACCAAATAAGGAAAATGTAACACTTATTTTGGATCATTCATATAAGAAAAATATAACACTTATTTTAAATCGAAGAAAATAGTTGATAATAAGCATTAATATGCGTACATTAATCAACAACCATCGCATATATTTTAAACATTATTTATCTACTAAGAGAAACCTAAGAAAAAGGGTTTTTAGTGATTTTTTATTTGGCATCAAGATTCAACGTATTTAGACATTAGCAGTCATGTGAGACTTTCGACAATTTGAACAAAAATGTGTGAAGGGAAAGTCAATTTAACTTTGTGTTATCATGGATTCCATATTTGGTGGTGGCATGAAACGCGCCATCTTATTTTTTTATTTTTATTTTCATATTTCTGTTACATATTTATATCAAATTGAATTTGTAAGAACGAAAATCAACCAGGGTTTTTTTCTCTACCAGCGTAACTTGAAAGCTCAACAATTCAAAACATTCCGATCATGGGTTTGGCATTCAAGGTACTTACAGATCTTCTTGTTTATTTCGTCTGTTGATTCAGTTATTGATCGGTTTTCCGCAAGTCAAAGAATCCCTATTTTACAATTCTATCGAATTCGTAATGAGATGATATAATAGAATCCATTCAAATCAAACTTTTTTAGATGTCTGAAATTTGATCTTTGATTTGGGAATTCTGTAATAATTTGTTTCATAGCAATCAGTTGCTATTCTTGTAAAAATATTTCCTTTAATTGTTAATCAGTAGTAAATTTGCTGAACTCCTCCAAAAACCAGCAAACTAGCACAATTCCCAGTTAGTAATAACCAACTAAACCTAGCTTTAACCTAAATACTTTAATATTTTGTACCAAATTGTATAAATCTAATTTTGAATAATCTGTTAATAAAATAAACAGGATGCAAGGGAAGAAGTAATTGAAGCATGGTACATGGATGATAGCAATGAAGACCAAAGGCTTCCACATCACAAGGAACCTAAGGAATTTGTCTCCCTTGACAAACTTGCAGGTAATTAAATACCTCTCAAATTTGATTTTTTAAGGACCTGAAATCTAAACCATAGTTGACCTGACTTTTTTAAATGTTCACAGAACTTGGGGTACTTAGCTGGCGGTTGGATGCTGATAACTATGAAACCGATGAGGAATTGAAGAAAATTCGGGAATCTCGTGGATACTCTTACACGGTTTGTGCCAATCTGAACTTTTTTACTTTTTTTTTTTTTAAAAAAAAAAAAAAAGGAAAACCCCCGGGAAAGAGCTTCGGCATTGCCATCACCTCACCCAAAGGAACCCAGAAATATATTAATAAAAAAGTCAGCATACACACACGAAAACATACAACAAAACAACTGCTAAAAACCTACACAGCCAAAACACCTCTAACAACAAAACAAGCCTGCAAAACACAAAGCAAGCCTGCAAACTCAGAAACAGATTACACATTCTTGTAATTCAGCTTAATATTCCAATCTGTAGCCACTTTTTCAGTCTGCCTGGATTTTCTTACCCTCAAATTCATGACCTGCAGTTTTATGTCATCCTTGATACTCTCCAGAATCACCACAGCAGGTTTAATTGGCTTGTTAAAAATTCTATTATTTCGTTCTTTCCACAGAAAGTAAACTGCAGCCGCCACCGAATTTTTTTACTTTATTAACTAATATAAACAGTTAATGTGTTATAAAACTATATTATTACAATAATACTACAAATTCTCAATAAAGTAGTTTATAAAGTTTTATGCGTTTGGATACATGCTGGATGACTGTCAACTCAGTTGACTTGTTTCATTTTATACTTGAATCTTATAGCTGAATGTGTTAGAAATAAAAATAACCAAATGAGCCATTTGTACAAAAATGGGTTAAAACTGCAAAAACTCTAGTTTAATAAATATTTACTTTTGACTGATGGTTTTGAAAAATATTTAATAAATTTCAGGACCTGATTGAGGTTTGCCCAGAAAAGCTGCCAAATTACGAAGAGAAAATCAAAAACTTTTTCGAAGAACATCTTCATACTGATGAGGAGATTCGTTATGCTGTTGGTGGAAGTGGTTAGTTTTTTATATTTTTCTATAGAAAGTGGTAGATTTATCTATTAATATATGCGAAATTGTAGATAAAATGTCCAAAAATAGTAGGTTTGTGACATCAATATTTACTCTATTAACCAATCATAACATTCAATTTCATCCAATTTTATTTTCAATTTCAATTGATGAGGTCATCATTTGCATATATACCCTCCCTACTATCAAGTAATTTTTCAAACAATCATCTTTTGCATTAATTCTAGATATCATTTCCTTATTTGTTCCCAATAATATCGCGCATTCTGTTTGACATATATTAATCTAATCATTATAATGATATTCTGAAACTTACAGTTATTATAGAAACTTCAAATACAAATACTTTTTTATGCAATCTTCAAAAATTGATTGTTGTAGTTTCAAGTGACAATAATCAATTAGAAATAGGAATATCAAGTAATATCCCAAAGAATATTGTTAAACATGGAGTTAATTTTGAAGGGTATTTTGATGTGAGAGATGGTAATGAAGCTTGGATTCGTGTGTGGGTGAAGAAAGGGGGAATGATTGTATTACCTGCTGGTATTTATCATCGTTTCACTCTTGATACAAACAACTACATCAAGGTAATTAAATTGGAATATAATATTCATATTTATATTACATATTCCTAAATTGTTTAGATTGGAAACAAGAATACTCATCATGAAGGTGTGAAGATATAGATTATTGTTTCAATAATTTTTTTTTTTTTTTGTAATTTTCATGTTGATAGGCCATGCGGCTGTTTGTTGGTGACCCAATTTGGACTCCTTTCAATCGACCTCATGATCACTTGCCTGAAAGGTACCTTCTCTCTATCTCTCACACATACACAGAGTATTTTGGATGTGAGCAATTTTTGTAAGAATTAATATTGTTTTGTTTTGCAGGAAGGAATATCTTGAAACATTTGTGCACAAGGAGAATGGTGTTAATGCTGCTGCTTGATTCATAATAAGTAGTAAGAAGTTGAGATTGGTATTTGTATTATAAGCAGCACTAGCCTATTGCTTGCTGCTGAATATCATTTTTTTTACAATATGTTTGTGTTACATGAAACTTGTACCAGAATTTTATGTATATTTTGTATGTCTATTTAAGACGAGTGATGAGGCATCCGAAACAACATCATACCTTAACAAAAGAATTTCAGCATGAATATGAAATGAGTGTGGTACCAGTTTCAATATTATCACTCATATTCTAAGAAACTGCATATGAGTGGCCTAGGATACTCAAAAATGGGTAAGGTTTGCGAGGATAATTCTCAACCAATCGTTTAAGGATTATTATTTTTCTAAATGAGGAGAAATTGGATTATTATGCAACCCTACTTATATGGGTCTTATCTCAATCACTCTCTCTCTCCCATAGTATGACTTAGTAATTTTTTTGCCCATGTAAAACTATCCTTGTTCTTATAAATGTGAATATAAGTCTTCATTCATAGCGCTTGACAAAATCTTTCCTTTATGAGAATTTGATAAGTGCCATCATATCGGTAGATCCTTTTGGCATCATCATCTATTGTGGTTGACTGGTAGTGGGATAATCTGCTACTTCCACGCCGTTAAAGAGAGAAGCACCCTTTCGTTTTTTAATTTATAAATTTCACGTTTCCATCCCCCACTTTAGCTATCTTGTATATATCGGTCTCTCGAGTCCCATTTCTTGTACAACTCTTCGTACGTACTGTAACACCGCAAAAATTAAACCCGATTTTTTTTTTTTTTTTTTAAATAACGGAAACGTATAAACAACCATCATAAAAATAGTTAATATAAAACAGGCCTTTTACAATTTAACCCAAAATATTATAAGTAGATAACATTGTTAAAACATCTGGCGGTCCATTTACTTCAATATCAAAAATCAGAGTGTTGGTCAACCATTCCTAAAACACCCCCTTGACCCGCCCAAAAGATAAACCTGCAAAAAGGTCAACGAGGTGGGGATTAGCTAACAGCTAAGTGAATGAACTTAAACCAATAAAATAATCAAACAACCGATGATAAATTTCATTATCCCAATTAGTTAATTTTGAAGAGTAACGGTGGTTCTCCCGAAGCCTTAGATCATTGTTGGCCGAACAATGATAACCGATGGCCCTTTACTCAAAGACAGTGTGTACCCCCTTAGAACAACCAGTGCTTCTAAGGGCGATACACCTTGTCAATAGTAAACTTATGCCCAGTAGAATGTTCCAATTACTGACCTCTCCCCAAAAGTGCACTTAATAAATTACCGAATTATTTATACCGAAGTGTGGGCTTGCAATAACAATTGCAGCCAAGAAAACTGCCCCTAAGAAAGTTCACGTTCGCGAACTCAAGTTCGCGTCGTGAACTTGAGTTCACGATCCGTGAACTTCCTCACGACCCAGTCCCCAAATCCCTGCCTCGAGTTCGCGATCGCGACCCCAAGTTCGCGTCGCGAACTTCCCCAGACACCAAATCCTGCACCTTTTTACCGAATTAACCAGTTTTCAACCGAATTGCACTTCTAAAGTTTGAAGGCTAAATCCACTCACCTGAGCACCTCAATTCGTCAAACTCAGTGGTCTTATATTACTGAGTTTCCTTCCCTTTGCCTGTGTTAACAATATAAACCGAGTTAGTAACCCAAAATCGCCAAATAATAACGAATACCAATTTAAGTTCAAAGCCAATATCCCATTCCAATATCTCTACTTTTACTTGCATTCTATCAACAATTCATTGCCACTCATCTAAGACTTTTACAAGTCAAAGTCAACCAGCATATTAGCAAGTAAACCTATTTTGACATAATGTAACCAAACGGGTCAAAAGTGCATATTCAAGTCAAGATTACAATTTATCATTTTCAACATGTCAAAGTGCACACAATCAATCATTTACATGATTACTAGTCAAACTACAAGCATGCCAAACATTTACCAAGTAATGCATTTAATCCAATTATAGCATATAGGCCCAAACGGGTCAAAACCGAACAATTCATCATAACACCCCCCAAATCCGTAGCCAATACATCAATTAACCTCTACACATCATTTTATGCATAAGTTGACATTTTAAAATAAATTCAAACTTCCAGATTTGACCAAAACTCACAATTCCCAAATTTGACTACTTATTCTTTTAAACGGGTCAAAATTACTTAATTCGATACAAGGTTACCAAGTACATCTTCAAACATGTCTAGATACATATAACAACTTTTAATATGACTAAATAGTTATTCCATATTAATATCAAACTTCATATTGATTAGTTACCCTAGAAACACCCAAAATTTTCAATATATGTTTGACCCAAAAACACTTCCGACCACCTCTTACTAACTCAGTAATCTGAGTACTTTTATAATAATTTCAATCCAGGAAAATATGGTATAATTAAAGTAGACTCATAGACCTTCGAAACGACTGATCGCACGCCCAAAACGGAGTTACGGTTGATTATATATAATTTTTACAAAGTCATCAAAATTCTGACAAAAAGCTGTTAAAATTTTACTTACGGACTTTTTCACCAAAATTCATCCAAACACTATGATCATCATCTTAATTTCACCAATTTAACCCACAATTAGATGTAAACAACAAATATCAATTCTAATATGATATTTAACCCAAATAAACATATAAAACACCAAAACTTCATAAATTCAAGAACTAGTCTTATGCCCAAAACACCATTTTAGCCAAACACTATGAATTCTCAATCACCAATTAGAAATTCATGACATATAAAGTTACTTGCAATAATATAAACTAAAAAATAACAACATAACTACCAAAATCGCCATTTATACAAATTTCAAGATTTTAGGTCAGCTTCCCCAAACACCAATGAAGAAGTTTGAAGCTATGAGTTCTAAGTTCTAGTTTCCACTCATAAACTAAACATCTAAGCATAGAAATCAGTCACAAACCTCATTTGAATAGCAATGATATACACAATTTAACACTTTAAGCAACAAACCCACCATAACTCAAAAACCCTAACTAAGGCTTCAAGAAACAACAACTAGAAGAAAACTTACTTGATTCTTGTTCTTAACTCGAATTAATAGAAAAGATGGTGAAAGATTTGAGCTTTGATCTTCAATTTCTTCAAGTACTTTTTCAAAAGGGTTTTGTGTGTTATGTGTGTGTATGTGTCGATGGAGTCAGGCAAGGCGGAGAAAATATGACACCTAAAAGGGCACGTGTCTCACCCCTAATAAAGCCACATTTCATTTAAATACAGTGCAATACTGAAAGTCTAGACCGCGTTTGATTTAATTAAAAATACTTATCCAACTCAGATTTTAATAACGAAAATATTTTCGGAACTGTAATTCAAAAGTTAATTCAAAAATGTAATTATCACTTTCATGCTCAATAACAACAGTTAAAACTAATTTTAACCCCTTGGTTAAAATATGCTAAAATCTAAATAAATCACATAAATTATGCAAAATAATAAACGATCAGAATTACTTACCGAAAGTAATTTAAAATTCTAGGCCGGGTCTCGGGATGTTACAAATCTACCTCCCTTAAAAAGATTCCGTCCCCGGAATCTCTACATGCTCAAACTAACAAGGTAACAATTCATCAAAACAACAATAATTTTAACATAAACAAACTTATCATATTTATTCATGTTAGTTTTGTTTAAAAACCCAACATTTATTTATATAATTTTTTTTTTGAGCCACAAATTAAGCCAAATTCGAAAACTCCCATGTAGCGACTTTAATGAGAGATTGAATAATATTAAATCCTCTTGTCATAATCTCAGTGTATCTACTAACCCAAAACTATTTCAACTTGCACCAAAATAATTATTGATCATGGTTCTTTTTCATCCTAAAGCATAGGCTATTACATTATTTTCTTGCACACAGTTACAATAATTAGTTCAAAGCTTATCACGTTATGTCTCATTCATCATTCCGTTGAAAATTTCATACACTTTTATGGTTTAACTTATTAAGGATCTCACAATTTTAGAATTATTATTAATAAATAAACAGTCATAATTCACCGATTCACAAAATTTCACCTTTCGAAATCTAAATTCTAATCAATCTTCACATATACGACATTAATTCTCATTATTTCAATATTTATCTTTAATAAATTGCACAATCTTATTAAATTTTTATATTCATTTAAAAAAAATCATCCATCAATATAATCAGAAAACAATTCAAATTGGTCGATCAACTTGATTCTTTATGTCAATTTTCAATTTTCAAATCCGGCATAGGGAACAAATCGTATATTTAACATTAAATTATTTCGTTATTCTCTTTATATTTCTCTAAGATATTTATGTCTATATGTCTTTCAATTATAACATCCATAACAAGGCAAGAAACAATTCATTCATATTAGTAAAATAATTCCAACATATACTTTACGAGTCACTACATGTGACTCGACATGTCACGTTTAATAAATATCTTTCTGATAAAGTGTTAGTCCCACCCAAGACTACTCAGTTTATACCTAAGATTACATCAATCTACTAGAGGCACCATATAAACAGAAGTTCATAGCAAACACTTTTCTAAATCAAATCGATATATCATTATATCATTAACTACCCTTACTTTTAATGGATTAAACACAAGCAAACAATTTCAGTTCATCACCTAGTTCATAATCATAGATGAGCACTTTGCTCCAATTTCAAATAATATATGTATAAGTAAATAGTTTATCAGAAACATACCAGTAACGACCTCATCTGTTGTAATAGCATCCTCCACAGTCATTCGAAACGCTCTACCCTCAGATGGAGGGTAAGTCTTCCTTTTATGGCTTGTTGCTGATAACGATTCCCCACCCGATCCAGAACCCACTCCCGTCTTTCTAGCTGAAGGGCACTCCCCCGCCCGATGACCCTCTTTATGGCAATTCCAACACACGTTTCTCGGAAAACTACAACCTTTTGCATCATGCTTGAATTGACCACATCGTGTACACCTCAAAGTCTGAATTGTACATGGTCCTGAATGTGATGATCTTCACCTAGAACACCAAGGAGTTCTCTGATCTGAACCAAAACTCACTTCCTCGCGACTTGAGTCACCTTGTCTTTGATTACCTTGCCCCTTTCGGTTTTGTTGAAAGTTAGATTGTGTTGAATTTGATTTATGGAACCCCGTCTTTTCTCTATTCATCCGTTCACTCGCCTTGTGATCACTTTCCGCAGACTTAGCCAATGTGAAGGCTTGGGTAAGAGTATTTGCATATCTAACAGACCCTCGATACTGCGGTAGTAGTGCATCAATAAAGTGTTGTAACTGAGCTTGTTCGTCTGGCACCCATTGTTTCACGAATCGTAATTTCCCATTAAATTGTTTTATCAACTCATCTACACTCATCCTTTCATCCATCTTCAATGTCATAAAGTCTCTTCTTATCTTGTTCATCTCGAATGTATTACAATACTGAGCACAAACTTGTTCATAAAATTGGTTCCATGTAATTGAAGCTAATTGGGCTGTCGAGAAATTTGCGGTAATGGTACCCCACCACTGCATTGCATCACCTATCAATCTTCGAGAAGCATACATTACTCGCCGATCATCATCACAACTACATGCGTCAAGGGCCCTAGACATCTCCATTAGCCAATTTAAGGTAACACTGGGGTCGGTACTTCCACCATATTCTGAGGGCTTACAATCAAGGAACTGTTTATATGTGCAAGATTGTTTCTGAGGTGGTGGCGGCGGATAACCAGGATAAGGATAAAATCCTTGCGGTGGATATTGATAATTAAACGTTGGGGGTGGCATGTTGGTAGGAGGTTGTGTGGTGGTATTCACGGGTGGAGTTGGTATTGAGTAGGTATGATTTTGTTCGTATTCTCTAACAATATTTCTGAGATCTTGAAGTTGACCTTCCAACGATTGGACATACTCTTCATTATATACCGGATTACTTCCCGAAGGTTGATCATTCCTGACATTGTTATTCGGTGGGTTCGGGTGGTTTGTATTATCGTTATCTGCCATATCTGTAACAATCACAACATCTCACGAATAATTAGTGTAATTCGTTAGTACCTACATACTAACTACTAACACCCCAAAAGTTCACTCACTAACCCAAACCTAAATCTAGGAATGTTTGACCAAACTCGAGCCACGATTTGGGAATGTTACACCTAAATGTGCACACATTGCCAAACCAAGGCTCTGATACCAAATTGTAACACCGCAAAAATTAAACCCGATTTTTTTTTTTTAAATAACGGAAACGTATAAACAACCATCATAAAAACAGTTAATATAAAACAGGCCTTTTACAATTTAACCCAAAATACTATAAGTAGATAACATTGTTAAAACATCTGGCGGTCCATTTACTTCAATATCAAAAATCAGAGTGTTGGTCAACCATTCCTAAAATACCCCCTTGACCCGCCCAAAAGATAAACCTGCAAAAAGGTCAACGAGGTGGGGATTAGCTAACAGCTAAGTGAATGAACTTAAACCAATAAAATAATCAAACAACCGATGATAAATTTCATTATCCCAATTAGTTAATTTTGAAGAGTAACGGTGGTTCTGCCGAAGCCTTAAATCATTGTTGGCCGAACAATGATAACTGATGGCCCTTTACTCAAAGACAGTGTGTACCCCCTTAGAACAACCAGTGCTTCTAAGGGCGATACACCTTGTCAATAGTAAACTTATGCCCAGTAGAATGTTCCAATTACTGACCTCTTCCCCAAAAGTGCACTTAATTAATTACCGAATTATTTATACCGAAGTGTGGGCTTGCAATAACAATTGCAGCCAAGAAAACTGCCCCCAAGAAAGTTCACGTTCGCGAACTCAAGTTCGCGTCGTGAACTTGAGTTCACGATCCGTGAACTTCCTCACGACCCAGTCCCCAAATCTCTGCCTCGAGTTCGCGATCGCGACCTCAAGTTCGCGTCGCGAACTTCCCCAGACACCAAATCCTGCACCTTTTTACCGAATTAACCAGTTTTCAACCGAATTGCACTTCTAAAGTTTGAAGGCTAAATCCACTCACCTGAGCACCTCAATTCGTCAAACTCAGTGGTCTTATATTACTGAGTTTCCTTCCCTTTGCCTGTGTTAACAATATAAACCGAGTTAGTAACCCAAAATCGCCAAATAATAACGAATACCAATTTAAGTTCAAAGCCAATATCCCATTCCAATATCTCTACTTTTACTTGCATTCTATCAACAATTCATTGCCACTCATCTAAGACTTTTACAAGTCAAAGTCAACCAGCATATTAGCAAGTAAACCTATTTTGACATAATGTAACCAAACGGGTCAAAAGTGCATATTCAAGTCAAGATTACAATTTATCATTTTCAACATGTCAAAGTGCACACAATCAATCATTTACATGATTACTAGTCAAACTACAAGCATGCCAAACATTTACCAAGTAATGCATTTAATCCAATTATAGCATATAGGCCCAAACGGGTCAAAACCGAACAATTCATCATAACACCCCCCAAATCCGTAGCCAATACATCAATTAACCTCTACACATCATTTTATGCATAAGTTGACATTTTAAAATAAAGTCAAACTTCCAGATTTGACCAAAACTCACAATTCCCAAATTTGACTACTTATTCTTTTAAACGGGTCAAAATTACTTAATTCGATACAAGGTTACCAAGTACATCTTCAAACATGTCTAGATACATATAACAACTTTTAATATGACTAAATAGTTATTCCATATTAATATCAAACTTCATATTGATTAGTTACCCTAGAAACACCCAAAATTTTCAATATATGTTTGACCCAAAAACACTTCCGACCACCTCTTACTAACTCAGTAATCTGAGTACTTTTATAATAATTTCAATCCAGGAAAATATGGTATAATTAAAGTAGACTCATAGACCTTCGAAACGACTGGTCGCACGCCCAAAACGGAGTTACGGTTGATTTTATATGATTTTTACAAAGTCATCAAAATTCTGACAAAAAGCTGTTAAAATTTTACTTACGGACTTTTCACCAAAATTCATCCAAACACTATGATCATCATCTTAATTTCACCAATTTAACCCACAATTAGATGTAAACAACAAATATCAATTCTAATATGATATTTAACCCAAATAAACATATAAAACACCAAAACTTCATAAATTCAAGAACTAGTCTTATGCCCAAAACACCATTTTAGCCAAACACTATGAATTCCCAATCACCAATTAGAAATTCATGACATATAAAGTTACTTGCAATAATATAAACTAAAAAATAACAACATAACTACCAAAATCGCCATTTATACAAATTTCAAGATTTTAGGTCATCTTCCCCAAACACCAATGAAGAAGTTTGAAGCTATGAGTTCTAAGTTCTAGTTTCCACTCATAAACTAAACATCTAAGCATAGAAATCAGTCACAAACCTCATTTGAATAGCAATGATATACACAATTTAACACTTTAAGCAACAAACCCACCATAACTCAAAAACCCTAACTAAGGCTTCAAGAAACAACAACTAGAAGAAAACTTACTTGATTCTTGTTCTTAACTCGAATTAATAGAAAAGATGGTGAAAGATTTGAGCTTTGATCTTCAATTTCTTCAAGTACTTTTTCAAAAGGGTTTTGTGTGTTATGTGTGTGTATGTGTCGATGGAGTCAGGCAAGGAGGGGAAAATATGACACCTAAAAGGGCACGTGTCTCACCCCTAATAAAGCCACATTTCATTTAAATACAGTGTAATACTGAAAGTCTAGACCGCGTTTGATTTAATTAAAAATACTTATCCAACTCAGATTTTAATAACGAAAATATTTTCGGAACTGTAATTCAAAAGTTAATTCAAAAATGTAATTATCACTTTCATGCTCAATAATAACAGTTAAAACTAATTTTAACCCCTTGGTTAAAATATGCTAAAATCTAAATAAATCACATAAATTATGCAAAATAATAAACGATCAGAATTACTTACCGAAAGTAATTTAAAATTCTAGGCCGGGTCTCGGGATGTTACACGTACGCTCTTTTTTTTTTGCTTGGGGCACATCTTTTTCACTAGGTAAGGACAAGAAAACTAAAAAATCATTAAATTAAGTTTAGTTTTATAAGTATTAAATATAATTTACAATATAAATGATAATTATATCTTTAGTAAATAAAATGTTTAAATACAATTTTCAATTTTCTTAGGCCGGTCGGTATGGGCCTTCGGGCGTGGCTGTTGTAACATCCTGAGACCCGGCCTAGAACTTTTAAGTACTATTGGTAAGTAATTTATTTGTTTATTGCTTTATATAATTTATTTGATTTAATTATATTTAATTGTATTTTAACCATGGGTTAAAATTAGTAAAACTGATATATTTAAATATTAAAATGATTTTTACATATTTGGGTTCACTTCTGAACCGGGGTTTCAAAAAATATCTTCGTTGTTAAAATTGGAATTAGTTAAGTCTAAATTAATTAACTGCGAATCGAATAATCAGTATAATATACTGTTATTTAATGAAATGTGCATGTTTTGCCCATGTGTGACACGTATCAAAAAGGTGTCCAAAAACCCTCTTTTGTTGTCTGCTTCATTCGACACCCACACCTACACACACAATGAAAGTGTATTTTGTTTTCTTCTTGGATTCTAGCATAAATCTTCTTGATTGCAGCCCTAAATTCGAAATTGAAGCAACCTTAAGGTAAGATTTCTTCTCTTAAAGTTAGGGTTCTTGTTTCTTGTATCAAAGTTGAACTAGGGTTTGTGTTGTATGAATTTTTGTTAAGAAATGTGAAATTGATGAATTCTTTTTGCTTCTAAATGCTTTCTAGTGATTATATCATGCTAATATTTGGTTAGAAACTGAATTGATGATGTTTGTAAGAAATCACCATCATTGGTGATCTTGAAGAAGAATGTGAGTTTTACCCAAATTCTTGAAAGTGAGGTTTTATGTTAAATTTTGTTAATTTAAGACTAACTAACATGTTAGAAGTGATAATTGTTATATAGGTTTGTATGTAACTTGAATTGTTGAAATTGTCATAAATTATCAAGTTTGGATGAGTTTTTGGTCTAAATCCCGTAGCTAAGGAAAAATGGCAGATTTTGACCATTTTGCAAAAATCATATAAAATCAACCGTAACTCCGTATTGGGCGTGCGACCAGTCGTTTCGAAGGTCTATGAGTCTAATTTAATAATATAATATTTCCCTGGACTCATATGGTGATAAAAATGATCAGATTTCTGAGTTAGTAACAGGTGGTCGAATGCATCTTTTTCGGGTTAAACTTGTATTGATTATTTTGGGTGTTTCAAAGTACAACTAATTAATATGAAGTTGGTTATTATATGGTAATGGTATACTTGATAAAATGATAATTAAATGTTTGTGAACATTGGAAGTTAATAAAACGATTTTGACCCGTTTGGGCCTTATATGATGAAACTTGACTAAATGCATATTTTTAGCATTTGACTTATACTTTGAATGTTTAGTTGGAAGTAAAATGGCATTAGTATGTTTATGAAAGTGTTAAGTGATGAATTGATCTTTACATGGTAGTATTTGGATATTTTTAGGTAAAAGACATAAAACTAGTCAAATTGGTAATATGTGACTTTAACTTGGAAATTGTTAGACAATATTGTGGTTCAATAAGTTGATCATATAAGAGTTTTTATAAAGTATATTAACATGTCTTAAATGGTAGTTTGTGGTTTTGACCAGTTTTCTATAATAACTAGTTAAATTCATGAATTGTTGACTTTAGTCTTGGATGACTTGTAAACTTGAAACTATCAATTTCATGTCATAAATGTGTTACTTGATTAATTGGTAGTATGATTGTGATAGTTTCGGATCTTGACCCGTTTGGTTGTCAAAATAGGCAAATTGACCTAAATAAGGTCAAAGTTAGTTGAACTTGCAATTGGATGCAAGTAACATGTTAGTTATGAAATTTTGATGTTGAATAAGTAGAATAACTCATTGGAAGGTGTTGTGTATATTCCCGATTCATTATTCTCGTGTTGACCCGTTTGGGCTTAAGGTGTAACCTGGAGTAAAGTGCATAATGAATTAATTAGATAAAGTTCTAGACTTTGGTAATTGTTATATGTTGGTGTACATGTAATTGAGTGTAAGTTGTTGTTTAAAGATGTGATCTTGAACTTATATTACTTGTTGCAAAATTGGTGATTTCGGGTGACTAATTCGGTGTTCGTTTTGTACAGGAAAAGGGAAGGAGCCTCAGTAAGGTGAGTGGATTTAACCTTCTTTCTTGTGTGATATACAAAAGTTGAAATGGTGGAGTTCATAAGAGAAATTGCAGGATTATTGACTGTCTGGAGAAGATAACGACGCTATCTGTAGATAGCGGCGCTATCTTGTGGTCGTTTTAGAAAATTTAAAACAGAAAACCGAAATAGCTAAGGAGTCAGAAATAGCTACGCTATCTCTAGATAGCGTAGCTATCTCTAGATAGCTTAGCTATCTTGCTGTTTTTTGACAAAAGTGTATTTTTTTATACTTTTCGATTTTCAGTTGTACCACTAATTGTGGGATTGTTAATGGTAGTATGTGCACATGTTTTTTTTAGAGGTTAGCTATAGTGGGTTTTGGCTACGTTTCGTTACTATTGGATGAGGGCGATCGGACTCCTTCGAATTCGTTACGTAAGGAGGGATCACCGTGCCAAGAGTAAAGAAGTCATCGGTAGACTGTTGTTGGGCCGACAACAGTCGAAGGTCCTCGCCCGACCGCCGGTCCTCTCATAACGTCCAATTGCTTGCGGAAGTTTGGACGGGTTTCCCGATTGATTTCTCTTGGTTTCTAATTTGTTGTGGTTATGCAAATTGACGTTTATTTCTATTCACTTAACTTTGTGCTAATCCCTCATTTGTTGACTCTTTTCAGGTTGTGGATTTGGCTTGACTAGAGTCGGGTTTTGGAAGTCTGACCGTACTCTGATTTTGTAAACCGGGTCGAGCCTGTTTTTAGTAACACCTTTAAATGTTTTATATATTTTGGTTAATATGTAAATGACTTTTATGATATGTAATAATTAGGATTTATAGTTTTCTTAAATCGCTTCCGTATGCATATTTAAAAAAAATGGCTCTTAGATGATTGTGGTGTTACAACTGTGGAGGTGATGTGGCACCTAGCCACGACGTGCAGCTGAAACGTACACCACCCCCCACAACAGCGTGGGGGTTCACGTGGAACACTAGTGGCCACGGCCATGGCCTTGCACGGGGTGGGGAACAGATTTCGAGGCTATTTTCGACCGTTGCAGGCATTTTGGAGAAGAAAAGCAAATTAAGAAGCTGCCATTTTATGACCTGCAACCCATTTCATTTCTTTCGTTTTTGGCTGCTTTTGTTGTGAAGAAGATGACTTAGGGGATGTTTGGGATTGCTTATTGAAAATAGATTATGTGTTTTGAAAATGAATAATCAGATAATCGGCGATTACAAAATGTGATTCTGAAAAGTAGTGTTTGGATTTGATTATACTGTTTGAAATCTTAATAATCAGATAATCTATTTTTTAGTGTTTGACAAACCTGATTATTTGTTTATTTAATAGGTAATATTCAAAACTCCATTTTCAAAACGTGAAGTAGGTACCAACCTACTTTTTCAAAACTCCATTTAGGAAGCTCCAAAACGCAAATAAGTGATTATTTCATACCTTTTGCCAAAAACTAGTTTTAGATTATTTGCGTTTTCAAAACGCAATAAACAGATAATATATTTTAAATCGCAATCCCAAACACCCTATTAGTTAAGGTTTCTTTATTGATTTTTAAGTGGCTAGTTGGGCCTTAATTAAAAATTAAAGATTTGAGCTTTTAATTTTTTCTCTTTTGGGTTTTCACTCAGATTTTTTTCTCTTTTGGGCTTTCACTCAGATTTTTTTCTCTTTTGGGCTTTCACTCTGGTTTTTTATAAACTTTTGATAAGAGTTTTTAATTTAATGTAATGTTAGTTTTAATTTTAAAAATAAATAGAAAACAAATGGTGAGATAAAAATTAAAATAATTTGATATGATGGGGTGAGTATTTTCTAGAGATGATATGGTGTGAGGTGGTTTGGTTTCTGAAGAAAAAAAAGGTGTGGAGCCGTACCCATACCTTGCCTTACACAAAACCAAATTATAAATTTGGTAAATACTGCTTCACTTGAATACGAAAGGAAAATCCGAAAATCGCGTTAGAGATTTTGTATCAGGTTCTCTGTCCTCCAGCGTAAACTCGAGGTTCAACAGTTCTTTCTTCCAAATCAATCCATGGGTTCGGCATGCAAGGTACTTACGGATCGTCTTCTATATCTCGTCTATAAATCTGGATTTGTTGAGCTCGTGAACACATGTATCTAATTGTCAATTTTCCCCAAGTCTAAAATCCCTAATTTTCAATTTTATCCAACTGAATCAATTGCACCGTCTTCCCCAATTTTTTTCTTTATGTTCATGAATTGATAAGCTTTTTGGTGGTTCACGTAATCAAAGCTCTCTGAAATTTAAACTTTGATCTGTTCTGTGTAGAAACTGCTAGTTTCATAACTAACAACTACTAACTAACAACTAGCAAGCACTTGCAAATCACATCACTCGAAACAAAAATTGTGACAGTTGAGATTAAACATTTATAATTTGTTATTTCTTTTTGTCCCAAATCACCATTCATGTCAGTTAATTTGATAAGAAGTGGATGAAAAATGATATAATGATATGACCGTGAAAGTAAGCATGTGATTGATATGTCTTAATATTTATTAGAATTGTATAAATCTGATTTTAAATAATTTGTTAATAAAAATAAAGGATGCAAGGGAAGAAGTAATTGAAGCATGGTACATGGATGATAGCAATGAAGACCAAAGGCTTCCACATCACAAGGAACCTAAGGAATTTGTCTCCCTTGACAAACTTGCAGGTAATTAAATACCTCTCAAATTTGATTTTTTAAGGACCTGAAATCTAAACCATAGTTGACCTGACTTTTTTAAATGTTCACAGAACTTGGGGTACTTAGCTGGCGGTTGGATGCTGATAACTATGAAACAGATGAAGAATTGAAGAAAATTCGGGAATCTCGTGGATACTCTTACATTGTTTGTTTGATATTTTTAATGTTAAACTTTAATTTTCCTACCTTGTACATAAATCTACATTTGTCACATGCGGATTTGAAAAGGATTCAATAATTTTCAGGACTTTTGTGAGGTTTGCCCAGAAAAGCTGCCAAATTATGAAGAGAAAATCAAAAACTTTTTCGAAGAGCATCTCCATACTGATGAGGAGATCCGCTATGCTGTAGCTGGAAGTGGTTAGTTTATTTTTTTAATTAAGTTTTTGGAAAGATTTGATTGGTTCAGAAATTAATAGATAAAATGACCAAAATGTAATTTTTGAAATGAAATAAGTCTCTCAAATTAGGTTAAAAGAGGGTTAAGTAAGTAAATTTACCTTATATAATCAAGTTTGTGTTGGTATGACACGTATCAACAAAATAATTATTTTGCCCCTGAATAATGTGATCCTTAAAAAATGATTTTTGCGATTTGAAGTGACAATAATCAGTTAAAAAGTTAGAAATCCAAATATCAACTAATATTCCAAAAATTATTACTTAACATGGACTTTATTTTAAAGGGTATTTTGATGTGAGAGATGGTAATGAAGCTTGGATTCGGGTTTGGGTGAAGAAAGGGGGAATGATTGTATTACCTGCTGGTATTTATCATCGTTTCACTCTTGATACAAACAACTATATCAAGGTAATTATATTAATATTAATATTACATATACATATACATATGCATATGCGTATTACTTCCTAAACTGTTTTGATTGAAAACAACAATACTCATCATGAAGGTGTAGAGATATAGATTATTGTTTCAATAATATTGTTTATATAATCATGATTAATGCATTAATCATTTAATAATTTTGTTGGTAGGCCATGCGGTTGTTTGTTGGTGACCCAATTTGGACTCCTTTTAATCGACCTCATGATCACTTGCCTGCAAGGTACATTACTTATCTCTCTCTTACTGTAAATCATTTTCTTGGAAGATTTAGATTATTATTTTATAATAACTCTCCAAGATGGAAAAAAAATCCCATATTAACCTTTAATATTCTTTCTTTTGGGATGTGAGTAATATTTGTAAATATTTTGCAGGAAAGAATATCTTGAAGCTTTTGTGCAGAAGAAGGATGCTGTTGATGCTGCTTGAGAGTTGGGAAATACTTCATAATAATGACAATAACAATAAGTATTAATAAACTTGATATTTGCTGCAATATAATAAGCAGCAGTGGGTTTAGGAACCTAAATATTGCTTTGCTTGCTGCTGTACCTCAAATGTAACCATGTTTGTGTTACATAAAACCTAAATCTCATGTATATGGTGATGCTGGTTTATAAAAACTTATGAGAAATTTGAAGGCATTCTTAATTGCAGCATCATATAATACCTAGTTGTGAAAGTGGCTAAATGGATAGATTGGGGTCAAAATGAGTAATTTTTTAACTATCGTAAAAACTTTTCAGGTCAGGTTTAATCCATAAACTCATTATAATCTTTTTTTTCCTAAAACTTTCTGTTAATAAATGATGTGCTGAAACTGTATCATTTGTTGGTAAATGTAGCGGTTTACAGCATGGATATACATGTAGTTTCTCACCAGAAAATGCTCAAAGTTCCAGAAACTTATAGTTAGTGTAAAATGGAGTTGTAGATAAAATAAAATAAAAAGAATAATAATAATAATAATAATAATCTGATGATATAAAAACTCAAGGTAGTCTGTCGATGACGTGTATGTCAAGGACATTGGCATAGCCATAAAATAAGAAAATAGTTCAAATGTTGATGACGTGTTAAAAAGAAAAATACGTCCTAAATTACCTCAAAGGTAACAAATTAATATGGATTTCATATTAAAACTATCTATATAACCCCACAAATGTTGTTTCTCAAGTCTTTACGAAAGTAAAAGACCATAGAACTGGACAACTGCAAACGAGGATTTTGACTTTTAAGTCAAGATTTACGCCTGAGAAAAGATTCAAGGGGTAGCTTGTCGATTTTTGCAGCTAGAATGAAATCATTTTCTGTCAGCCCACCTGCATGCACAAGTTACCATGTATATGATTATCAGAAAATATTCAGAAAAATCATTTGAAAACATAGTTAATTATTCTTACCGCAAGCATGTGTCCATATCTCAACTGTCACATTGTTCCATCCGACAAGATGTAGATCTGGATGATGACCTATATTTTAATTTTAAATAATATCACCTTATCAGTAAACAAATACGTTTGATCATCTAATCTGATTTTAAGCAGATAGATTGCATGTTAAGTTTGTAAAAGTGTGTCTATCACTGATTAATGAAATATCATGACTTGTTTTATTTACAATTTAAGTATTTATTTAATAATTAAATTATGCATGAGAGAAACCTTGTGCTTCAGCAAGATCACCAACAACCTTAAAAAACTCCAAGCCTTGGAGGAAATTCTTAACTTTCCACTTTCTGCAGAGCTTCATCACATCACCATCATTTTTCAGCTCCCATTCAGGCACCTAAATCTTAACCAATTTTAATGAATAATTCCACAAAAATAATAAATAAACAGACATTAGGTTTGAACATATTGGCAGCCTCTTCTGTCAAAGGCTTCAAATCCTTTCTGTTGCAAGGCACACATGTCTTCTGCGACAAATCTGCAATATCAACAAAAACACTTAATACATGTACAAACATATCACCTTAATATAGCACGAAATTTTCTACTTTTCTCTCATTTTTACATAACAGCAGCATATTTCAACATATACGTAAGGAAAAGAAAAAAAAAAAAAAAAAAGAGTAAAAGGCAATCATGTTTGGTTAATAGGTGGATGATAATTGTGTGTGAGATCTTTTCTCACTTTTATTGTTATTGTTTGATTAATTTGGGATTTGAAATCTAGGGACTACTGTTGTGAAAAGTAAGATAATTTTACGACAACTTCTTAATTCTGAAAAATTAGCAAATTATGTTACCTTTTATTTCTGAAATTTGCCCTTAAATAATTGTAATTAAAAACATGTATCATTCACACACACCTCTGTTGCTGCTACAGAATGTCCTAAATCCATTCAGAATGGCTCTATGTAATGAAACTTCCACAACATCTGGTACTACATGACTACTTGAGCTGTTTCCACAAAACAAAATGTTCTTCATATAATTTTAATCTAGAAAAATAATAGCTACTCATAACAAATTCGCATAAACAATTTCATAACTGTCTCACAGTGACAAAATAATAACTACTAAGCATCAATTCCAGATGGGATTATATAAGACTACTGTTTACAAGGAAAGCTTGTAAATTACATCAATTTTTGAGTTATGACTAATTATGCTTATCATGATCCAGTTTGCAGAAAATCAAATAAAAAGAATATTAAATCAATATCCATTATTGACCTAGATAACAGATAAAGTAGCACAGCTGGTAGGTGAAAATCAGCATTCTTTTTCACACTATTGAAAGCAAACAATTGCTATGACAAGAGCGATCGATTTTGAAAATCAACATTATTGATGATTTCAATTTCAGTTTCAGTTTAAAATTGATGACTAGAGCGAATGTTGGAATCAAACAATTGCATTGCAAATGAAAAGGGAAAATTTTTACCGCCCATGAGGTCGGAACAAGGATGATTTCGATGACACCTGAAGGAAATCAGAAGGCAAAATCAAGAACCGAGATCCACAAAATATATATGATTCGCACGCAGATAATAGAAAAAGGTTACTGATTACATACGTAAGCTGAAGGACGAAGAAGGCGAGTGGAAAACATAGGTTTGCAATGGATGCGTCTCTTTCAGCAAAATGGAGCCTTCATAATAAAATTAATTTTAGGGGTGAATATTTGGATGAAAAATTTGAAAAAATTTAATTAGTTTGATTTTCAGTTTTATAATTTTGTGATTTTGGTCTTGTTGGTTTTGGTCCGATTCGGTCCGATCATTAGATAAGGGTGAGCATTTGGCTGAAAATCTGAACCGAACCGAACCAAATCGAAAATATGTAATTGGATCGGTGTTCGGTTTTGAAAACTCATCATTATCAGTTTTGAACCTATCGATTTCAGTTCGGTTCGGTTTTAAAACACGCTCAACCCTAGTTAATTATGTACTCCCTCCGTCCCTTAATAAAGTTCCCGTTTCTCCTCGGCACATGTTTTTAGGAGATAGTTAGTGGTGGGTCCTTGGTAATAAACTTGATTAAAATATAGGGTTTTTTGGAGAGAGAAAGTGTTTTTAGGAGATAGTTAGTGGTGGAATATATGGTAATAATATTATTTTATTGAATGGGTCCCTCTAATTTAAGAAATGAGAACTTTATTTTGGGACAAACATATTAGGGGAAATGGGAACTTTATTAAGGGACGGAGGAAGTATAAGGTAAAAACAGTAATTTGTAACTCAAATCTATAATCTATATCTATTAGGTCATTTATCAAAAATAAAATAAAATGGTAACATGGTGTCACAAAAATCTCGGAATAGAAAACCACTAATGATTTTGCATACACAAAAAAAAAGAGAGTGCGTGTTCCAATATTGAAAGAAGAAAGAAAAAGAGTAACTTGCAATCGATCCCTCCGGTAATCGGTCACAACCTAGTGACAAGTAAAATAATGAATGACAAGTGAAAATAATGAATGACATGTAGCTCATGTAACCTAGTGACATGACATCTCTTTAATCTGTTAAACGATCAAGAGCATCTCTTCTTAATAGCCCTAAGACTATTTAGTATGGGTATTGTGACTAAGGTGTGGTCGGTGATATGGCAAGCCACCGTGATAATACATCGTGGTTGTGAGACAAAACTATTAATTTTTCATGTATTGTTTATTTCTATTTTCTACATCTTGGCTAGTTTTTTTCCCAGGGGCGGGTCTCTTAAGTAGCCCGCGGTGGGACGAGACCCTACTTAAATTTTATTTCACAGTGTAAAAATTTTAGATTTTTTTTGTTTTATGATGCTAGTATCAGATTAAAAACATACCCAATAACCCAAAACAATTTTTAATAAACAAATTACAAGGTTTAGCCAATAGTCCAAACCAAATGTCAACTTAAAATCTAAACTAAATAAAAATTCAAAGTGTGTCTTGTAGGTTTTTCTAATTATTGGGTTTATAAAATTAAGAGTTTTATTGTAAATTTATGAAATTAGTTCTTAGATACTTGTTGGTATATATAATAAGAACATTGTGTTTTTGTTATAAAGTCTTTTATGTAAATTCGTTTTTGTTTCAGGACGCTGTCTCAAACCCAATTTTCTATTCCCTAGTTCCGCCCCTGACTTTTCCTGTTTTATTAATTAATTTTTTGCCGATCAAAAAATTTTTGACCCGACTTGCTTTAACCCGAAATATTGGACACGATCTAAGCTTGTGTGTGTGTATCTATCAAGCAACAATCATGAGAACCTCAAAGTAAGGCAAAACCCTCACGTTGCATCAGATAATCAGCACATGTTTGCCATCATGACTACCAATAATCATTGCATGTATATTAGTCTCGTAACAAATACCAATAACCAATCACACTCTACAATTATTCGTAAATTCAAAGAATAATAATTTAATGTTACTTGGATCAAACAAAAAATACACAGATGCAACAAAAATTACTACAGATCTTTGACCATAAACAAATGAAACTAGTTTCTTTAATGGGGATTTCTTTCCTTTTTTATTTGGCTTCAACCGCAGGAATTTCCCTTGTAACTGCAGAAGGATAATACTGCGAAGCAAATATGAAGGATGATTTCCCAAGTGGAATGTACTCCCAAGTGGAATAAAGTGTAATTTTCTGAAGTTGTTGCAGCAAATATGAAGGATGATTTCCCCTTAATATATATGTCAATCTCTCTTATGTCCGAAAATCAACCATTTTTAGCTACATTTCTAAGGTATACCGTTGATTCTTGTTCACCAAATGAATGAAACAAATATAATCACCCTAAAATCTAATTAAATGGGGAAATGATCTACTAACAGCAACAACATCTACCACCACATTTGGATAAGATAACCAAAAAGATAATCAGAAACACAACAGCAGAAAGACCAATTGCCACACCAAGTACAACTTTGTTTGGCCCATGATCATCATTTTTCTTTTTTCCATGATCACCACCATCATCATCATAATCATCACCGCTGCTCATGTCATCCACAGATGACGACGGTTCATCAGCCGCCGGTGGGGGTAAAATGGGCAATCCATGTTTGTCACAAGGAGCAATCCCAAGTTTCACTTTTTTCGAAATGGTTGAGTGATTGTAACACAAATTGATATTCCCATTAATCTTGAACACTTGCAGTCTCTTGATGAAGGACGCATTAAATGGCATAACTCCACGGAGGTTGTTCTTTTCGAGATTTAAGTACTTCAATCCCTTCATTTCCGAGATGGATCTAGGGATTGTACCGTTTAATTGGTTTGAACTCAGATCTAAATGGACTAAGCTTGAAATAGTGGATATGGATCCGGGTATTGACCCGGATAATGAATTTGATGATAAAGATAGATTTTGAATAGAATTTAAGTTACCAATAAGATTGGGTATTTCACCACTGAGCTGATTTGAAGATAAATTCAACAACTTGAGGCTTTCCAAGAGTGTTAACGATGTGGGTATGGTCCCATTGAGCTTATTCTCGGATAAATCTATGTGGGTGAGCTTCGGATTCCACTGTTTTGGGATTAATCCGGTGAGGTTAGTGTTAGATAGGGTTAGAGTGTTTAAAGACTTCATGCTAGAGGTGATAATGTGGATGCCAGAGGCTTTGATGGTGTCGCCGGAGATTTGGAGTTCAGTGAGGTTGCCGAAGCGGCTGAGGAAAACGCCGGTGAGGCGTTGAAGGGAGTTGATAGATGTGAAAGATCGGAGGTTGGTGGAGAGGGAGGTGGGGAAATGGACGATGGGGACGTGGCAGTCGGAGAAAGTAAGGGAGGTGAGTGTGGAAAGGGAGGCGAGAGCGGTGGTGGAAAGGGAGAGGTCGTCGGAGCAGTTTGTGAGACGGAGGGAGAGGAGGTGGCGGAAGGGGGTGGCGGTGTCGCAGGTGGTGGCGTTGTGGAAAGAGGGGTGGGTGCAGGGGTCATGTGTGGTTGGAATGTAGAAAGATTGGAGGGCTCTTAATTGCTTTGGGTCAAGCGTTGAGGAGGAAGAGGGCGGAGATGAGGTTGGGCTGTTGGCGTTGGCCGGTGGTGTTACGACGGCGGCGGCGGAGTGGAAAAGGAGGAGCAGGAGGAAAGTGGTGGCCGGAGGTGTCATTGCTAGTGTGTGTGAGAGAGTGGTGTGGGGGTGAAGGTGAAGCACAAGAGGATGCCGAGTGTTGAAGTTTGTACTACTAGAAAAGAAGACTTCTCGGGCAGGGCAGGAGAGAAGTGTTAACAAAGAAAAGGGAAAGTATCTAAATTACAGTTATAACCTCTTATTCCACATTTATCATTTTGACCGTTGAACACCTGTGCAAGTTCCAACTTATTTTATGGTCCACTTAATTGCTATGCATATGATATCAACTTAATTAGGGACGATCTAGGATCATCATTAACATGTAAAATACTACCTCCGTATCAAAATAGGCAATACACTTTCTTTTTAAGGGTGGAATAAAATAAGTGATACACTTTCAAAAAAATTAATTACCAATTTAGACCAAAAAAGGTGAGAGAATTCCATTTAAGACTGATAGACTTCAATCTTCCCAAAATACCTCGTGCGACTTGGGAGACTTGGGCAGTATTAACTGGGAGCAGCACTAACGGAGCAGCACTAAGTGGAGAGCAGTACTAACGAGCAGTAGTAACAAGTTTGAGCAGTATTAACGAGCGGTAGTAACAAGGTTGAGCAGTATTAACGAGCAGTAGTAACTATTTGAGCAGCACTAACTCGGACACGTGGCGGCGTTCTAGTGGAGTTGCACGGTTGCACGCTCGCGGGGGTTGCACGGTCTATTTTGGGAGGAATTGAAACCTAAGTCTATTTTTGGGGAGATTTCATTTCATTTGGTCCAGATTTGGAAATCACCCCTTCCAAAACTTACCTTATTTGGTAAAAAAATGGGACCCATTATCCACTAACTATTTACTTTAATAAAACCGCAATTCTTTAAATGTATCATTTATTTTGATACGGAGGTAATATGTATTATTAAACTTGTATATCAGGAATAATTAACTTTTTATTATTTTAGCTATTCAGATTAGAACCACCTTGTGCTGAGTTGGTAGTGGCGTGTGATGTGCTTTTCTGATGTCCCAATTTTTTTTTAAGCAACTTCTTTGGATTTGTTGTAAAATCTTGGCAATTCTATCGTTCTCTATTTGGGATGGTCCTACAAAAATTTCCAACATGCAGTCGGTGTGAATTCCGCATTTGTAAATAACATAATACTCAATACACCCTTGATCGTAGATTTGATGGTCATATGCGCCACTCTGGTATACCTCTGTGTACATACTATATAGTCATACATCACACAAAAATGTGTAACTTTAGAACGAAGCATATTTTTCCATTTACGGTTAAGATGATCATATCCTATTTTCAATTCCCCAATTTCCTTCTCAAGGTATTTGTTGCGGGTTAAACTATTTGTGTATAGGTTGTTGATGTTGTGTTTGGTATAAGAAACTAGCGGGTTGAAAATTAATAAAACCAGGAAACAGATCCATATACTCCTCATTTCCACAAAAAACGTTCATCACTCATTAATAGCAAACCCATATGTACATAGGAGAACCCAAGTACCCAACATCTGCTTAACAAAAGCAAAGGCCCAATTTACATAAGACATAAAAGGGCACTCTCGTAATTTCACATCTAATAATAAAACCTAACAGTGGGACCTACTCTATCTCTCAAGACACACCAAATGAGAGACGAGCTGTAATCACATGGACTTGTTTGTCTAATGGGACCTCTCTCTTACCAATTATGAGCTGAAAATTAATTAAAATTAAAATATTTATTGGAAAATTTTCTTTACCATATCGATCATCTGAACAGAGAAATGGCTGATGATAAGGTATATACATCTTTCTGTAAAATTCTTTGTTTCTGCTACAATCTGTTGTAAAGTTATGATTCTCCTTGTTCCTTCGATTTCGAGAAAATTTAAGGATGTGAAGAAAGAAACGCTCTTGTTTTCTAGCGTAAAAGATCGAATTACGTTACTGATTTTGGAAATTTGGAGTTGATTGTCTTAATTTAGGGTAAGATTCAAGGTAGTTGCAGCAACTTAACATGAAGTGGACTAGGGTTTCATAAATTAGGGTTTCAGGCTCTTTGATATTTGCGATTTTTGTCGATCTAGTTGAATTTTGTTAGATCAGTGCGATATTAGATAGATTTGGTTTATCTACGAATTTCTATAATTTATCGGCATATTTTTTTTTTCTTTCTATTATGCTTCTCTTATGAAGCTGATCCGATTTTATGATTTATCTTTTTATTTTTCTTTCTGGGTTTCTGAAAATTATTAACTTCCCCGTCCTATAATCACTAACATCTTTATGTAATTATCTTGTTATTTGTTCCACTTTTAATTTTTCCCAATACCATTGATGATACATGATTTGGTAAAACCCAGTCATAGTTTGACTTTATGTGGAGGATACTAATGAAATTAGAGACACATCTATCTGTTCAAATGTGATAAATAACTAGGAAAAACAGAAGAACATGACATAAGGTGATCATTAACATGTATGGTTCAAAGAACTTATAATCAACATTTTCAATAAAAAAGATGAAAATCAGTGTGTTTTGGCATTTATTCTGCATAAAAGTTAACATATTTACTTGGTAAATATTGCAGGAAATGTCCACACAAGTTGTTGATGGAAATGGAGCTGAAACTGGTCACATAATATCTACCACAATCGGAGGCAAAAATGGAGAACCAAAACAGGTGTGCTAATGTAGTTATATGGTTTCGTAATATCTTTTGGTTTCATTATATATAACATAAAAAACTTTAATTAACCAATTTACTTGCTTAATGCAGACGGTTAGTTACATGGCAGAGCGTGTAGTAGGAGCTGGATCATTTGGAATAGTTTTCCAGGTATGTATATATGTAATAAAAATGACTTGTTACCTTTTATAAACTTGAATTTTGCGTCTGATTTCATTTGAACAATTGAAAAAAGGCAAAATGTCTGGAAACTGGAGAAACTGTGGCTATAAAAAAGGTTTTGCAAGACAGAAGATACAAGAACCGTGAATTACAGTTAATGAGAACAATGGACCACCCAAATGTGGTTTCTTTGAAACATTGTTTCTATTCAACAACAAGCAAAGATGAACTTTTTTTAAACCTAGTAATGGAATATGTCCCCGAGACTATTTTTAGGGTTCTGAAACATCACAGTGATGCACGTCAGAGAATGCCTCTAATTTTTGTGAAGCTTTACACGTATCAAGTTAGTGCTGTTTTTTCACTCGATTGCTTCATAATTTTGTTATTATTATTATGATTATTATTATTATTATTATTATTATTATTATTATTATTATTATTATTATTATTATTATTATTATTATTATTATTATTATTATTATTATTAATATCTTTTTAATTTTGGTGTTAATATGATTTCAGATTTTTAGGGGGCTAGCATACATGCACATGGTTAGTGGAGTATGCCATAGGGACTTGAAGCCTCAGAATGTCCTGGTGTGTATACATCTTATTAAATTATTATTTATTATTATTGTTGTTTTTTTTAATTGTTTTTATTTAGTTCTTATTTGGTTTAAATTCTCTTTCTGCAGGTGGATCCGCTTACTCATCAAGTCAAGATTTGTGACTTTGGAAGTGCAAAAATGCTAGTATGTTTACTTCATGACCTAAAAACACTCTTTTCTCAGTTTTTTTTATATCTTCATAAGTAGTTTTTGCATGATATATGATTACAAAAACAATAAAAATCCAAACTTTTTAGTAACATGGTCTAGTTGAGCTGTTTTTACATCGCTAACCTTCGAAAATAAACCCATTTGGTTCTTATTTGTTTTAAATTGCTAATTTTTTATTTAAAACTTTTCACATGATGATTTATATATTAATATTGTTGGTGTGATGATTCAGGTGAGAGGAGAAGCAAATATATCGTATATTTGTTCTCGGTTTTATCGGGCACCCGAACTTATATTTGGTGCAACAGAGTACACAACTTCCATTGATATTTGGTCTGCTGGTTGCATTCTTGCTGAACTTCTTTTGGGCCAGGTCAGCACCCCAAACTTAAACTGTTGCTTACAACATTATTAATTGAAATTGAATACCTTAATTAATATGTTGTATGTTTCTGGTCTTTTGAATTCTGTAGCCACTATTTCCTGGAGAAAATGCAGTCGATCAGCTTGTGGAGATTATTAAGGTATATAATTATTGTTCAATTTTTTTTTTTAAAATTTGAAATTGGCCAAGCTTTTATAAGCTGATAATTTGTTATATTCAACCGTCAGGTTTTGGGCACACCAACTCGAGAAGAACTTCGTTGTATGAACCCAAACTACACTGATTTTAGGTTTCCTCAAGTAAAGGCCCACCCATGGCACAAGGTATGATTTTGTCTCCAAATATCTTATATATTATTATTATTACTGTCAGATATAAAATATATATAATTATAAACATCTTGTAATTTCAATAGTAGTCTTTTTGTTTTGTTTCTTAATAAAATGATTTAAAAGGTTGTATGCAAATATGAACTGCAGGCTTATTTCTGTCAGAAAATACCATTTCCAATATATTTAATATTATATTTTTTATTTTCAGGTGTTTCATAAGCGGATGCCACCTGAGGCAATTGATCTTGCTTCACGTCTTCTACAGTACTCTCCAAGTCTTCGTTGCAATGCTGTGAGTTCAACTAAACCTGCACTTAATTTTATTAATTTCAATTTTCAAATTGTTTGTTTTGTAAGTGATAATAATGTGATATTGAAGATGGTTCAATATACTTTTGTTTAAAATTTAAATAGTTAGATGTTCAATGTTTTATTGTTGAACGAAATCTGGTTATGTAATTACTAGATAAAATGATTAAGAAAAACCATTCTTTTATATTAAAAAAGATGTTTTGATTTCTTCTGAATGCGAGTACAAATCTATATTTTTTAATAAATATGTATCTGGTGGGTTTTCTTAGCTTGAAGCCATAGCACATCCTTTCTTTGATGAGATTCGGCATCCTAATGCTCGCCTTCCAAACGGTCGACAATTGCCACCATTGTTCAACTTCAAACAGGAGGTAATATTAACATGTTTATATGTTGTTTTTTTAAGCATAAATAACAAATTAAATATTTATAAACAAGTGGACAAATTTACTATTTTTGGGTCAATCCAACCTGATCTGGATGCACCTTGATGAATATGAATTTTTGGGAAAGATCCACTAGTTTAGTGTTTGGGGGAATGTAATCTGATACATGAATTGTATTTTAAAACACACAATCTTCACCTTTATGTTGTTTTTCAAATAACAACTTAGATTTAATTCCAAGGTTGGAAAACTCGGTCAGATGAGTTATCCTAAATCCTAATTAATTGCAACTGTTTTTCTTCATAAATATTTTTTAATGGGATAAAGTGTTTACTTTTGGACCACTAATTTGGAATTACTTACCCACTATATTCTACAACCAATCATTTTGAATAACCAAAGTGTTCAGACTCAGGTCCTACTGGATATTTTAAGAGAATATGAATCCAGATAACCTTAAAAAAAAAAAAAAAGACGGTATTGAAGGACATATATCTGCATAGCAAATACATTAACAAAACTCTTTAACATGCCAATTTGTTTGATCTTTCAAAGTAGTCTTTATTCAATAATAACAAACAGAAAATATCCTTCGTGCCCTATATATGTATGGTAGTTTTTAGTCTTTAAAATTAGTAAATATTAATAAATATATTATGATCCAGTTGGCTGCAGCATCGCCTGAGCTCGTTAACAGGCTAATTCCAGATCACGTGAAGAGGCAAATTGGTCTACAGTTTTTACCGCCTGTTACTACTACTATTGGGACATAGTATTATCTATTAAGGAGATTTGCTGTGGAATTCTTCTTATTAAGGGTTGTAATCACCTGCACCTCACCTTCACCAGAAACCTAATGAAATCGTATCATCTCTTCTTTCAAGACAACAAGTTTGGGCCCACGGGAGAAAAGAAAGGAAGACTGGTTCTGTAATTTTATTTTTATTATTATAGTATGAAAAGCCTCCAAGTTGTAGGTAGAAAGAAGGCACAACCAAAAAGTCAAGTTTTTGGGGTTTATACTTTTCCATGTCTGAAAAGAAAGCAAGGGTTATTCAGAATGGGAGATTATGACTTGTGTTTTTCTTTATGTTTAACCTACTTTTGTAAGATAATCGGTAAACCACAATTATGCATATACGCTGTTGTACCATATGCATTAGTAAAGTAATTTTATGGTCGATTTTTGTCTACAACTAATCGCTCTTTTATGGTCATTACATTATGTGTTTCTCCCTAGTCCAATTCCAAGTTTTTTGCATGATTGCGGTGTACACAGGTGCAATTAAGTTTGATCCATAAACATGTGTGACAATGTCCTTCATCCAATTCAAAGCATTTTTCATCTAGTTAGCATTATCTTTACCGCAGGTAGAGATGTGAATGATTACATTTTAAAATTGATGATTACAAATGCATTATTTGCCAATCATTTATCAATGGCGCCAAGACTTTTTGCCTCAATCAAGTGTAACTTCCATTTGAAACTCGATCCATAAAGCTTATTGTTTTTCGCCGAATACTAAAACTTCATTATTGATCCTTCATTTTTAGGCATCCGCGTCACTAAACCTATCAGTAGCGCCACATCATCTCCATCCTTACTGACTCGTTACTAACAACTCATTACAAATACAGTTTTTTCACATCATCATTTTTAATTAGATTAAATAATTATAAAATAAATAAATTAGATAATTATAAAATAATTAAATTAAATACTTACAAAAATTAAATATTTATAAAATAATTAATATAAATAATTATAATAAATAATTAATAAATAATTAAATTAAATAATTAATAAATAATTAAATTGAATAATTATAATTAAAATTAAAAAAACATTTAAAACCCAGCCCCCACCCTGGTTCTTCTTCTCCCTGCACCCCACCCTCTCCGGCTCTCCCCCACTGCGGCTGCCCCACGACGCCTTCTACCGGCGACCTCAAGGCGTTGGGCCAACGCTTCGAGTTGCCTGTTGGCAGCAGGGGGTCTTAGTTTGTGGAACATTTATGTGTGTTTTTTTTTAACAACAATACTAATGTACTCCTAAATCCACGAATGATGGATTTATTTATTCCTCCAAGTAATCATACAAACCCTAATTCACAGAAAAAGGAAAATCAACAACAGAGAGATTTGAAGCTCTTCATCACTTAATTTGGAGTCTCAAGGTGAAAGCTTTCAACGCGAGAAGAACAGATTTCAATCTCTCTTTAGCTTTAGGATCAATCAGATTACCTTCCTCGTCGAATTTGGGAGGATCTTCAAACGCATTGAGGAAAAACTCAGGCTTATTAATGAAATGAAGATCTAGGTAAACACCGCTTTGCCGGAGTATATACTGTGACCTTCCGCCACCAAATCCGCCGCCTAATAGCAGCAGCCTTATCGGCCCATACGTTGGGTGGTCTAGACGCCCAATCAATTGCGTTCTTCAAAGGTGCAGTGACGGAGTAATTGTACTCAGGTGAAGCAAACAGGAAACAATCGGCTTCGAGAATCTTCTGGCGGAAGGCGGTAACGGCGGCTGGATATTTGCCGTCTATCTCGAGATCTGTGTTGAGCATCGGCAGTGGAGAGATGTCCACGTATTCAATTGACATTCCGTCAACGGATTGCTTGGCCAGATCAATGGCTGACCGGATAAGGCCATGGTTGAAAGAAGCTTTGCGAAGTGAACCGCAGATGGCAGCAACGTTGATGATCGGCTTGGCTGCCAACACAGACATAGCAGACTCCATTTCTTGACCCTCAGATAAACTTCATTCTGTCCGATTATATAAAGGTTGAAACTAAACCTTAGAGCATCTCCAACCATAAACTCTATTCAAATCACTCTATCTCTATATTTAGTGAGCTCATTAACTCTAAATAAAACTTCAATTCCAACCATAAACTCTATCCATCCCTTTAAAACTAATGGGACTCATAACAATTATATTTTTAACTTAATTGGATGGATTGTTGACTTGCAAACACAAACAAAATCAATTAAATAGAAATAAAACAATAATTATTAGATAATTAAATAAAAGTGGTGGAGTCCATTAATAGAGAGGACATTCTCTCACTTCAAATATAGAGTAAACTTTTCTCTCACTCTATATATATAGTGAGAGATAAAGATAGGTTGGAGGAGAAAAACTCTAAATATAGAAAAAGATGGGATGATAGAGGTTGGTTGGAGATGCTCCTAAGCACCTGAATTCAGGTTGAATTTTTATGAATGAGATTCTATTTGCACACAAAAAGGCTAAAAACATGCCTACACCAATTTGGAAAAAAAATCTTTAAGCATACCGGACAAGTGACGTGTTTCCTTCGATTCAAAATAAATGCACTATTTAATTTGGGTGTATCAAAATTAGTGATACACTTTAAAATTTTATTTTATTTGGTAAAAATTACGGGTCCCACACCCACTAACTAGTTACTTTAATAAATTAAAATAACTCATTTACCTTTACCTTTACTTTTAAACATCATTAACCTTAGAGCATCTCCAATGATAGTTTTTTCTAAAGCTTATTACTATTACAATAAGTCTCTGGAATACTTTCTACCATTGGAATACCTAGCTTTTTGAAAAGCTTATTACAAAGACTTATTCTCTACTAACCTTTTAACCATCTTTCAATATTTGTCTTTTTTAGTCCCTTATGTTTAATAACATTTTATTTTAAACCTTAGATATGTTATATATAAATTCTTTATTATATTTTTATTAGTTAATAAATAAATTATATAATATTTAATGCCAATTAATAATATTTTTGTATAAAAGTTCTTAAAAAATATTATATTTAGTAAGATGTCCAAAAAAAATTGTCAGATTATATATAGGGGGTATTTATAAAACATTTGAGATAGATAAAGGTAAATTGAAATATTATAAAAGAAAAAGTTTTTGTAAAGGTTAACCATTGGAGATGCTATTTATGAAAAGGTTTTTGGTTAGTGGAATGTTGATGTGTCAAAAGTAATAAGTCTTTGTGAGGTTAACCATTGGGGATGCTCTTACTTTGTTCAAGAATTGTGGACCTATTTCCCACTAACGATCCAATTAATCTAATGTAACCCTCATTATAATCTTTTGCCTCAAAAACCGTGAAAATAAGAATGTATCACTTATTTTGAATCGGCGGAAGTATCTTTTTTTTTCCTTCAAATATTTATCATCTTAAAAACTTAAATATAATTTGTTTTTTAGTAAAGAAATAATATTGATGCTTATTATTGGTATCTAATTCATGTTAATACTCACCATAAGATAACATGTGTAGTCTACTAATTCTCTTTCCTCATATTATCTTATAATTTTGACATTTGTCTTAATCAAGTGAGCACAAATAATAAGACACCAATATCATTTCTCCTTTTAATAACATTTAACATATAATATATGCGGTTATATTTTATTTATATTTCGTTATATATAGACATACTAGTTTCATAGTCAGCATGGATGGGCGGGCTAGTTTCGAGAAATAAAATGTATAACAATGAAAAAAAAGGTAGGAAAACATATAGTACGAAAACCATCTTTTAAATTAATACATATCGTGTAACACCACATTTTTTTTGAAGGATATCCAATTTAGTTTTAAACTAAGGTTACGGAAGCATTTAGTTAAGTCCCTAATTACGCTAGGTTTACAAAACGTGGTCCCACAAAATATTACAAACCAAATGTTAGTTAAAAAGACGGTATTACTAAACACGCTTATTTTACAAAACACATATTTAAAGCACGGTCAAACTTCCCGTCCAAGCCCGACCCGTTCAAACCTTCCAACCTGAAATGTGTCAACAAGGGAGGGTCTAGCACAAAAGCTAAGTGAATGAATTACTAGCCCTACCAACTACACTAATTACTTAAACACGAAAGTTAAAAACATCTCCGGTTGGGTAATCACTTATTTGAGAGGATCAGTGGCTTTGCGGGCCTTAAACCATGGTCGGCCAAAACCACGGTAACCGATAGCCTGTATCCAACACCCCGGGTAAACCCCCTAAACCGTGCAACGTATACAGGTAAGGTTGGATACCCTATTAGTTGATACACTATGCTCAGCCGATACCTTCCGACACTGACCTCATCCCGAATGTGCACATAGTCATGTATGGTATTCCCCTAACACTAGGCATATATAACAAGTAGACTAGCTACAAAAAAAACACCGCGAAAAACGTCACAAGAAGTTCCCAATCGTGAACTGCGTTCGCGAACTAAAGTTCACGTCGGGAACTTGATCGCGAACAACATCACGACCGATACCCAAATTCTCTGTTAGCACTTCCCGATCGGGAAGAGGAGTTCACGGCGTGAACTCCTCAAGTCTGGTAATTTCCTGCGTGTTTACTAGTATACCAATACCAAACGAATAAACCGAAACCCAAGTTGTAGGTTAAATTCACTCACCTTTCAACCTTCGATCCTTAACTCAGTGAGCTAGTATCACTAAGTATCCTTCCCGGTTCCTGTCAACAATTGTACCGAGTTAGTGATCGATCCACCGAAATGTCAAAATCGTCAATTTAACAAGTTGCAACCTAAGACTCATAAAATGCACATTTTATGACATTACCAACTTGTATATCAAACACATATCACCAAGTAGTCATTTATAACCTTATAAACCGTTCTACCACTAATTCACTCAAACGGGCCAAAAACCCGAACTTGACTAAATCACTTCCCCATTCCCATCTACTAGCACATAATTCCTATGCTAGCAATTCACAAGCATTTAGAAATTCCATCAAGATTGTAACTATCACAATTCCAAGTATTACACTTGCTCAATTATTGGTTCACCATTTCAACACATCATCCAAACACTAGCTTGATTGCTTCCCAAATCTATCAATACTAGGTTCTTAATATCCATAACTTAACAAACATGATTTCTTAGCCTAATAAACCATTCTATCCATTCAAGCATCAAGAAATCCAAGATTTGGCAAAACCCACCTTCAACTTCCACCATTAATGGAGGTTGAAGGTGATTTCCACCCAATCTTGCTTCCTCACAACAATCAACCATACAAAGCATGTAAAAGCTTGGATAAACACACATTATTACATCCATAACAAGATTCAACCACAAAACACTTGAAATCATAAACCCTAGTTCATGCTATGGTTCAAGAACTTCAAGAACAAGTAAAAGAAAAGATGTAACTTACTTCTAGACTTCTTCTATCACAACAAGCAGCAAAATTCCGAGATTTAACCAAAGAATCAACCACCAAAAACTCAAGAACAATGGGAGAAAGCTAGAGAGAAAAGATGGAGTTTTTCTTTCAATGAAATAGTAACTTTTAGATGGATAGTGTTGTGAACAAGGGAAAAGAAGAAAGGAGGGTTCCCTCCTCTCTCTCACACGACCGGCCACACAAGGGTGGGGCCCCTTTGTGGCTTTTTCCATAATTTTCAGTATATGTCTAAAAGTCCCTTTCGTAGTTAATTTATTTAAAATAGCAAACGGACTCCAATTTCAAAACGAAAGTATTTTCGGAAACGAAATTCAGCAAGGAATCCAAAGATATAAAAATCACATCATCATGTCAAATATATCACAAGTCGGGTATTTTAACCCCTTGGTTAAAATACCGCAAAAGACAGAAAGATAATTAAATTAACTATGCATTTAATCAGATAATCATTTAATAAGATACCTTAAGGTCAATAACTACCAGGCCGGGTTTTGGGATGTTACATATCGTATTTAGACAATAAAAATAACCTTAAGTGTTCTAAATTTTCATAATATTATTTCAGTTTATAAATAGATACTATCCATCTAAATGTCATCCTTTCAAAAGACATATTTTAAATGAAAAATTAGTTATACAAAAAAGGACATTATTATTAAATTGTTGTTTTCATTTAAAGAAACACATCATTTTAAAAGACAAATTTTAACAAATTTTTATTCAATTGTAAATAATATTTTATATTATAAAACCAGTTATATTCAATTGACTATATATAATAGTCAATTTAACTGTTATAGTCAATTTAAATCATATAAACATGTTTTTATTAATATTAAAGTAAAGTGTTATGAATTAACATATATAAAAAAAATGGATTTGTTAACCATTATCCTTAGGGCAATTAGGTTTTTCCATAAACAAATAAAAAAAATGAAATTAAAAAAAGAAAAGAAAAGAAGGAATGCTAGCATGCATGATTGCATACACCCAATAATTATTTTGATTATATACATAAAAAGTGGTTGGATGTGTAAAAGGATACAACTTTTATATTCTAAATTAAAAAAAAGTGTAATTAATATGTAGTATTCTTAAAAATGTACCTTACATACCAATAACAGGTATGCTACATTGTTTAAAAAATAGTAATTAAAAGAAAAGTGCATTGTTCATAAACTATACTATAGTACCGGTTTGCAGAAAATCACAATTTTTTTAGAAAACGAATATTATATGAAGATGAAGGTTGTTGCAGTTTTGTTTCAAAAACCTAGAATACTATTTAGGTTATATAGACCCTCAAATCCTCAACACTCGGTTTCAATTTGATTCGAAATTATGTATTTGTTTAATTTGATTTATCTTGTTTTATAATTTAGGTGATAATAATAGAAAATTTACAAAATTAACAAACATTCGTATATAATTAGCCCGATAATTATAGTCAATAAGAGTAGATATTTGAAACTTTTGAAATCAATATATCCGGTAATTAAACATCTAATTAATACACGTTTTATTTAATTGAATCAGACGTTTAAGAAAATGATACAATACTAAATTGTGTGATTTTAAAATTTATCAAATTTAGTACAGCACTTTTGTAAGCATATACTTTACTAACAGTCTAACATTGCTCAGTTATCATGTTTTCTATGCTCAATGACTTTAAAAAAAGTATTATGTGAGCTTATGCTGTGTAAACTCTAAAGTGTTTAAATAGGTTATTATAATGAAAAAGAACTATAAATGCTAGCATGCTATTTTAAATATGGTTTTGAGTGAGGTTCTAGTGAAGGATGTTTTAGGAGGTTTTAAGGTTTTAAACTAAGTTTAGAATCATTTGGGAGGTATTGGAAGTGTTGGAGAAATTGTATGCAATTCCAATAAAAATGTCAAATATTGAAATTTAAAAAAAAATATAAACGTCTAAGTTACAAATAAGAAAAACATATGTAACTAAATACGCATAACGAAGATCAAGCATATAATAAAGCAAAAAGTTAAACAAATGCAATTTTCTCACGATAGTAGTTCCTGAAGCCATTTATAACGTCTTTAACAACTGGATGAGGTCACCTTTCTTAAATTTGGAGTAGCCTTTAATTCCTCTAGATTTTGCTAATTCTCTCAGTTCAACAAGTTTCATTGTTTCTAATTCTTCTCCATCTGTACCACTTTTCACCTCATCTTCTATATTTTCCACATATGCAGATGGAATTGGTGATCTTTTCACGAAATTTGAAGGTGGTCGACTTATATTTGTTACGTTTGATGCAGAATTTAATCTTTCATCTTTCTTTTGTTCGTTTTTCCTTTCACTCGTTCCCGTGCTCCCTTGTGTGTTTGAGGTTTTCCCTACAGGACAAAGCCACTCAAATAGCATCTTTTTTCTTATTTTTATCAAGAAAAAAAATGTTTATTAAGTAAAATGAATTATATTACCTTTAACTTGCTTCCTTGAATCACGGAGAACTTGTAAAACCGATTCAGCAGATGTACTGTTTGTTTTCCCCTTAGAAGTATTAGATTCTCCTGATATTGAAGACTGTATTCTTCTTAAAAGTGCAAGTATTTCTTCTTTGTTATAAGTGTTATCTTCTGATAATTGAGATTTGTCACTATCATTATCATTATAATCACCATTTATTGATCTTTTGCTATATAATTTTCTTTCAACAGGTCTTGTTCTTCCATTGATGTCAAATCTAAAGTTTGATATTGGAAATTGGTGTTTATATATGAACGGTCTATCTGCAATTTCTGTCAGATTTAACAAGCTGCATCAAAAGATTGTTTTTTCAGTGTATGTTTGTATGCTAAGAATCATTTGAGATTCGATTTCAATGAGTTTTTGCACAAAATGAGTAATTCTTTGGTACGGGTGTAACGGGTTGTGTTGGGCTGACCCAGAAGCATTTTTTCTCCAAAACATTTCAATTTTTTTCTTAACTAATTAGTGTGTCAGGTAAGACTATAAACAAATATGTATATTTCAGTGATTATCTATTTTTAAATAAGTAAAAAATTGCACTAAAAATACACTTTGGGCGACTTTCGGCTCGATTCATTATAAATTAGTTTTGTTGGTCTTATCCGTATAACTTGTTAAAGATGGTACAAAACCCAAATTAACCTAATCATAAGTAAACGGGTTGAAACTGTACAAATATATTTATAAACATAAACAAGTTATTTATGACCTATTAGAGATCAATATAACCTTTTTTTATAATTATCTATATTACTTTTTTTGCAATAAATGACTTTGCATTAAAAATACATTTTAGTATTAACAATGATTATGTATGTATGCTTCAGCTCTAGCTTCTCTTGCAACTTTCCATGGTCTTTTATTAAGAATGATTATGATTATGAGCTGAATTTTCCCCAAACAGAAATCGTATGAAATTGACCATCGCATTATCATGCTCATTTGCAATTACAACCGACTTATAAACATTTGTTGGCAACGTATCCCTTCTATTTTGGGGATTTACAGAAGCAACAAAAAAAAACGTTTGTTGTGTCAATTACCCAGCTAACCATAATTCGAATATGAAAACCTCAATGACAGATTAAAGGTACCCAATTACGCTAGAACAATGCATACATTAGCAATTAATTAAATTTATACAAAAATTTGAGTATATAAATACCAGATATATCAAAATCAGATGTCTCGGTCTCAAAGAATTAGGGTTACGAGCAAAGAGTACCTTTTAGAGAAAAACTGCTTGGATTTGTTGAAAGCAAAGATCGGATGCAACGCAGCTACAGAGTGTGGGTACGTGATAATTGATTCCATTTTACTTGATATAATATCTGTTTTTGGAACGGATTAGATTCTTTCATTCAGTCTCCATATATACCAAAAGTTGTGAATGTGATTATTTTCTCTTTTTTCTAAAATATTTCACATTGTTTGAATACAAACAAATATAATTGGAATAATTATATATGCGTTAGTGGGGCACCAATTTAAGTGAGCATAACTCTGGAATGCGGACTCTTTATTCCTCAAAAACCTCTACAATGGAGTAATGAGTTTTCTCATGTGATTCTCAATGATTATCAATTCATCTAGAATAAGAAGTGACGCAAAAACATTAGCACAAGATGATCATGAGTTCTTGTTTCAACAAGAATTTAGGTAATATATCTGTAATTCAATATAAAATAAAATAAAAACTTCAAGCAAATCTTTACAGGACTTGAAACTATAAAAGCAGAAAGTAAGAATGTGAAATTAAACAGCATCTTGTAATATGTTGATATTGATTGGTTTGTTGTAATAACAAAGAAAGCTAACAGAAAACAGCATACATGATATGATTATCACATTTTTCCTGCAAACTTAATTAAAAAAACAAAAACAAAAACAAAAACAAAAATCGTTTCTCCTAGTTACAAAACAACCAATCAATTGAAATTTCAAGATCTTCTATCTAATTTCCTGTCAATTGACCGTCTTTCCTCTGCCTCCCTTCGTCTTTGTTGCCTGTAATTATGAAAACGATAGAAAACGAACATTTCAAGCACACTTTTATAAACTTACGTATATTCTAGGTTTATTTTTTTTTATTTGATTAGGTTTTACTATCATACTCGTTGTAGGATTTTAGGGATCAATTATTCAATTCCATATAATATTCAATTCATTAGTTTATGTCATCAAATTTTCACTCAACACATTTATACAATTGAAACAAAATTTTTCCTTGTATTAAAGATAATTTAGTTGTGTTTTTTTAATATTGCAAAATTAAGGTGTCAGATTTATTATTTATATTGATAAGTATTTAAATGAGTGTGGAAGACTCACGCAAAAGCTGTGTAGCCACTTCCAGCATTAGCAGCAGATAGGAGTGAACCAACATTAGATACCGAATCCTGTCCACTGCTGGTCAAAGGAGGTCTCCTGTCCCCATCTACCTGAGAAATTTTTTAAAATAATAATAATAATTAATATTTATGCAAATTAGCTTTATTGGATAATCTACTACAAACAGTTACTTATTAATGGGTTGGGTTGATTTCAGCAGCATGCAATTATGCAAGAAATGATACCTTATCCCACTTGGATTTCTTATTAGGTCTACCCTCACGAGTCCCAGTATCAACAGCAGCAGATATTGTTGGCACAGCTGCAGTTGGAGGTTTTGCAGTTGGAATAGGAATAGGAATTGCAGGTTGTTGTGTTCCACCAGAAAGAAAATCAATCTTTTGGTTTTTCTTTTTCTCTTGTTCTTTTCTCTCCAATTCCAGCTTCATATCAGCCTCTGTTCACATCAATCGTTAGTTCCAAGAAAGTAACAAATAATAAGAAATAAAAAGACGTACCAATTTGATCATAGTAGTCACTTTTGTCATAACCATGAGGATCAAAAACATCTTTACTAAAACAAGATCCTATTTCATCAATGTCTTGATATGTTACAGCATGTAACAAGAAGTCTGGGTTGCGGTACTCTTTCCTGTTTCGCACTTCTGAGTTAAAACTTCTCCCACTTTTCTTCTTCAGCAACACAAACTTTTTAATCTTTTCCTGCACCAGCAAATTATTCTTTTTTTTTTAAGTATTTAAATTCAAATAAATTATATATTTACAGAAGCTTACTTGCAGTTCATCTGAGCACTTTGTGTTTGGTGGTGGTGGAAGAAACTTATCCAATGGGTTAATTTCCTTGTGCTCATTTTCACTGATATTTACACTTGTTTCAGGTTCTGATTCATTCTCTTTATAATTAACTGCATCAGATTGTATTTGGTTTAAATTATCAGATGATTGAGGTGGAGTTGATTGTACTTTTCCTGGTGGTGTTTCTGCACACAATGTATATTCACATTTAATTCATAAGAATCATAAAAAGAAATAAATAATTGTGAGGTTGAGGAAATTATAGCTCTTAATTGTCAAGTTTAAGTATTATTATTGTAGTTTTAGATGAGCCTTTACTTGATACAATCTCAATGGTCTCTTAAGTTGTTCAATTGACGCTTCTTTTATGCTGACTAAAAGCCAACTAGTAGTGTTCATTTAGATGTCAGTGTTAACACAAACTGTTCTTTTATCATCCTTAATAATTGATATACCATTGGGAAGTCGAGAATAAACTTTTTGAATATATGGTCAAAGAAGAGTCAATATACCCTAACTCCTTTAAGCTTTTTAAAAATCTTAATCAGTGTCTTCAAGATTGAGTGATTGACTATCTGAACCCATTTCAGTCTTTCAACACTTGTGAAATTAATATTGAAAAATTATTACAAAATAATATGACAGGAGTTAAATTTGCTAAATTAGAGTACGTACCATTTGCAGTTTGGAGCTCTGCACCAAACATTACACGACCCATTGCCATGACTTCCCCTTCCTGAAACAAAAAACAACTTATGATAACATATAAGCCAGAGAAATAAACAAGATAATTCAGAAGAAACAATAACACAAAACACATTTTATAGTAATCTGACTTCTTTAATTAAGGATTAGACTGTCTTTATACTAAGATGTTATCTGTTAACCAGCCCAACAGCTAATCTGAATACAATATGCAAAGTGAAACACAAGTTCACAGTTATACGACTATATTTATTTGATACAAGATGCTTTCTCCAACTAATAAGTCGAAACCTAATGTTACAAGCTACTAAATTTTCAGCAGTATGGAGATTTGGTTAATTTGGATTTTCAAATATGTAGGTGTCTGAATGTGAGTGGTCATGATCTGGTACCCTTCATGAAAATATTGGGCGAGAAATTCCTTTTGAAGCAGTAACTAAGATCCTATCTGAGTGATTGTGAGTTTGGGTATGTATCAAGAGCATATTCACAGAATCGAAATTCTTTGAGCAAAACATAAATTTCACCATTTCAAACTAATTCAAAAATGAACATTCTTCAAGAAACACATAAATCAAGAGCATATTCACAGAATGAAAAGCCAAACAGAAATCCATACAGTATAAAATTACCTCAGCTTCAGGTGACAAGGCCGCCTCATCATGACCGTAATCAACAATCGTTAGGGTTCCCTTCCTACTAATCATATGCTGAGCTGGAGGAGGAGTTGGTGTTGAATTATGAACGGAGATCGGTGTGGTATTATCATTAGCAGAATCCAAACCAACAACTGGATCAACACTGTTTCCGTAATTAACAGCTTCTAATTCATCTTCTTCCATATTTTCGTTCTGCTCCTTGTTCTCGGTAGGGATGGTGTCGTTTTCACTGTTTTCCATGTCTTCTTCCATATCATCATCTTCATCTCCGTACATAGAGAGAAGGGCGATTCCTTCTGATTCCTTCTTCTTGGAGGCCATAGAAGATTGAAGCAAAAGTACTGAAATGTTACGAGTTGAAGATTTACAACATGCGATTCAACTTTCCGTCTTTTTAAGCAAACCAGCAAAGAAACAGCAAAGCAATCAAACAGAAAATCAAGAAGACGGATCGAAACAAGCGCACAAAATCGAGCGCAGAGTACAGATAACTAAAAATCGAGAGCAAAATTAGGGCTTCTTTGCTCAAACCGAATTTTTGGGTATCTTTGCTCAAAAGTAACTTATTAACTTTTTAAAAAGTCAATAAGTTAATAAGTTGTTTGGGGAATGTTTCAAAAAGGAGTTTTTAAGAAGTAAGGAACCTCTTACTTTTTAAAATTCTTTTTTAAAAAGTTAATAAGTTAATAAGTCCTTTTTAAAAAGCTCATCCAAACATGCCCTTTATTTGTATGGAGCTTATTTTTAGTTTTGTTTTCGACTGCTTAAGTTTTTATTTTTCTTATTTCTATAGATTATTTTTTATTTTCAAATTTTATAACCTTATTATTTAAAAAACAAACTTACAATTTAGACCTCAATACTTTTACTTTAGAACAATTTAGCAGCTTGATTCTCTTGATGAGTGTCATCGGTTGCATCCATTTTGGCCCTTAAAAAATTACCCATTTGTATCACAAAAAAATCATCAACAATACTAAGGTGTACTTTATTGCTTTTAAATTTTGTGTATTCAAGGGTCTAAAGAAATTCATGTGCAACATTTGAAGGTAGCTTATGATAGAGAATGTTTGTTTTGTCCTAAACGAACTCTTTTGCTGTTTATCAAGTTTACAAGGAGCATTTTTCATACTTTGTGAAAAGACCATGTTGCTAATATTTTTGAAGTTCAAATGTTAATGTCTATTAGACCGGTGCGAACAGTCATGTAATTGATAACGCCAATTTTGCCAAATCAGCTCACACTTCAATTGACATAGTCATGCCATCAATACTCATATTCTTCAGTTTTTTGGACACACATAAAATACTTTATTAAAATACATTGGGCCCCACCACCAAGTGTTCTCCCCTCTTCCTTCAACCAACAAATATGAATTTCTCTCTTCAACCGATGTGTGGTACCAATGAGGAGAAATCGTCGGCTGTTTGAGAAGCAGAGTCCCCGTTGGAACTGGTCTTATGACACAACTTGTTGAGTTCTTCAACATCATTAGATTAGAGACACACTGTGACACTTCATGATCAACAAAAGTCCTTGTCGAGTACATATGTTGCTCGATAAAGATTAATCTTTTGAGAAACTGTGATATTCTCCATTCTTGGTAATGTACCCCGTAAATGATTCAAAAACACCTCCTGAACCAGGCTGGGATCCGAGACCCATATACCTTCTTGTTTTATACACATAGTAGACAAATATATTCGCTTACTATTAATACTTCCATGAATACTTTGAGTTTTCGTTTTCTTTTATACTCCACTATATTTTACCCTTTTGAACAAAATTTTTGACATCTATAGAATATGAGCAACGAGTTGCGTTCAAGTAGGTTCATGATTTTTACAAAGTCCCGAGGAACAAATCTCAATCATTGATCAATATGATCTAATGATCAAGATTAATCACATACTTTGTACATGGAGGGATATTTTGGTCATTTGGCACTAAAAAAAATTATTTTATTTTATTTTTTAATTTTTATTTTAAATTATTTTATTTTTTTATTTTTAATTGAGGGGTATTTTGGTCATTTTGAAAAAATATTTTTTTTATTATTTTTTTTATTTTTTATTTTTTAGTTTTTTTCTTAAAAAAAATATTTTTTTTAAAAAAGCTATTTATTTATTATTATTTTTTAAAAATTATTAATTTTTCATTAATAACGCATAATATTATTGCATAGTGAATCACATGTGATTGCATTTCGAATCACATGTGATTTAACTAAAACATGATTTTTTACACTAAAATCACACGTGATTAAGTTATACACGTAATTATCAAATAAATAAATCTTTTAATATAAAAAATAATAAAAAAAAATTAAAATAAAAAAAAATTGAAATTTTTTTAAGCGCCAAATTACCAAAATACCCCTTCATAAAAAAATAAAAAAATAAAAAATTTAAAATAAAAAATAAATAAATAAATAAATAATTTTTTTTTAAAAAAAATGACCAAAATACCCCTCAATATATAAAATATGTGATTAATCTTGACCATTAGATCCTATTGATCAATAGTTGAGATTTATTTCTTGGACTTCCTATAGATGATGGACCTCCTTGAACGTTTCTCTATGAGCAATATGATTTCGACCTTTCCTATTATGTTATTTTCTCATAAATTTATTGATAGCGTCGATCAGTCTTAATGGATACAATTTTTTTAATTTCAAATGTTGAATTGATATCCAAGCTTAAATTTTGTTAATTTTGTGTGAAATGAAAAAACTAGTTGTTTTTTGAATGTAACATCCCGAGACCCGGCCTAGAATTTTGAATTACTTTCAGTAAGTAATTCTGTTGTTTATTATTTTTTTTGCATATTTTATTTGATTTAATCAAGCATAAAAAATGATAAATTACATTTTTATTAAACTTTGAATTACAGTTCTGAAAATATTTTCGTTATTAAAATCCGAGATAGATAAGTATTTTTAAATAAATCAAACGCGACCTAGACTCTCAGTACTACACTGTGTTTAATGAAATTTCAGCCCTCCCCCATGTCTGCCACGTTTTTTATGAGGTGTCCAAAACATCTTATTTGTTGTCTGCACTTGTTCGTAATATATCACACACACACACTCAAATATTGCATGTTCTTCATCTCTCAAGAATCAAGCCTAAAATCTTTCTAACTCAGCCCTAAATTCGAAATTGAAGCAAGCTTAAGGTAAGATTTCTCCTCTTAAAGCTAGGGTTTATAGTTCTTGATGCATGGATGAACTAGGGTTCTTGTGTTTAATGGGTTTTATGAGATTTTGGTTAAATTTGTGAAATTGATGAATTCTTAGGACTTTCCTGTGTTTGTTATGTGAATTAGAAGTGAAATTAATATAGAGAAACTTGATTTGATTAGGGTTATGAAATCCACCATTGTTGTGTTCTTGAGGAAGAAGATGGGTTTTACCAAAATTCTTGAAAGTGATGTTTTAATGTTAAATTTTGTTAATTTAAGTATAACTAACATGTTATAAGTGATAATTGTTGTATAGGATTGATTGTAACTTAAATTGTTGAAATGGTCATGAATTTTCAAGTTTGGATGAGTTTTTGGTAAAAATCCCGTAAGCACAAAAAAAAAGACAGATTTTGACCATTTTGCAAAAATCATATAAAATCAACCGTAACTCCGTTTTGGGCGTGCGACCAGTCGTTTCGAAGGTCTAGGAGTCTACTTTAATAATATAATATTTTCCTGCACATACATGGTTATAAAAATGAGCAGATTTCTGAGTTAGTATCAGGTGGTCAAATGTATCTTTTTTAGGTTAAACTTGTATTGATTATTTTGGGTGTTTCAAAATATATCTAATTAACATGAAGTTGGTTATTATATGGTAATTGTATACTTGATGAAATGATAATTAAGAGTTTGTAAACATTGGAAGTTAATAAAACGATTTTGACCCGTTTGGGCCTAATATGATGAAACTTGACTAAATGCATATTTTTAACATTTGACTTATACTTTGAATGTTTAGTTGGAATTAAAATGTCATTAGTATGTTTATGGAAGTGTTAATTGATTAATTGAGCATTGTATGGTAGTGTTTGGATGATTTTTTTTTAGGTAAAAGGCATGAACTAGTCAAATTGGTAATATGTGACTTAACTTGGAAATTGTTAGGCATTATTGTGGTTCAATGAGTTGATCATACAAGAGTTTTTTATAAAGTATATTAACATGCCTTAAATGGTAGTTTGTGGTTTTGACCCATTTTCTAGAATAGCTAGTTAAATTCATGAATTGTTGACTTTAGTCAAACCTGGAAGTTGACTTTAGTCTTGGATGACTTGTAAACTTGAAACTATCAATTTCATGTCATAAATGTGTTACTTGATTAACTGGAAGTGTGATTATGCTAGTTTCGGGTCTTGAACCGTTTGTTTGACAATTGGTGCAATTTGACCTAAATAAGGTCAAAGTTAGTTAACCTTGCAAGTGGATGCAAGTAACTTGTTAGTTATGTAATTTTGATGTTGAATAAGTAGAATAACTCATTGGAAGGTGTTGTGTATACTCCCGATTCATTATTCTCGTGTTGACCCATTTGGGTTTAATTTGTAAGTTGATTAAAATGCATAATGAACTAACTTGATAAAGTTCTAAACCTTGGTAATTATTATGTGTGGGAATGCAAGTAATTAGTTGTAAGTTATGGTATAAAGATATAATCTTGAACTTATATTACTTGTTGCAAAAATTGGTGATTTCGGGTGACTAATTCGGTGTTCGTTTTGTACAGGAAAGAGCAAGGAGTCTCAGTAATATAAGATTACTGAGCTCGGTATAAAAAAAGGAAGCTAAGGTGAGTGGATTTAGTCTTCACCCATTAGGTGTAAAACTTGGTTAGGAATTGGCTGCAATGGTAAAAAGGTGCAGGATTTAGTGTCTGGGGAAGTTCGCGTCGCGAACATAGGGTTCGCGAACGCGAGCATGAGGCAGGGATTTGGGGGCTGGATCGCGAGGAAGTTCGTGGTCGCGAACTTTGAGTTCGCGTCGCGAACTCTTAGTTCGCGAACGCGAACTTTCCTGGGTGCAGTTTTCTTGGCTGCAATTATTATTGCAAGCCCATACTTCGGTATAAATAATTCGGTAATTAATTGAGTGCACTTTTGGGGAAGAGGTCAGTAATTGGAACATTCTACTGGGCATAAGTTTACTATTGACAAGGTGTATCGCCCTTAGAAGCACTGGTTGTTCTAAGGGGGTACACACTGTCTTTGAGTAAAGGGCCATCGGTTATCATTGTTCGGCCAACAATGATTTAAGGATTCGGCAGAACCACCGTTACTCTTCAAAATTAACTAATTGGGATAATGGAATTTATCATCGGTTGTTTGATTATTTTATTGGTTTAAGTTCATTCACTTAGCTGTTAGCTAATCCCCACCTCGTTGACCTTTTTGCAGGTTTATCTTTTGGGCGGGTCAAGGGGTGTTTTAGGAATGGTTGACCAACACTCTGTTTTTGATATTGAAGTAAATGGACCGCCGGATGTTTTAACAATGTTAACTACTTATAATATTTTGGGTTAATTTGTAAAAGGCCGGTTATATAATAACTATTTTTATGATGGTTGTTTATACGCTTCCGTTATTTATTTAAAAAAAAAAAAAAAAAAAATCGGGTTTAATTTTTTGCGGTGTTACAATTTGGTATCAGAGCCTTGGTTTGGCAATGTGTGCACATTTAGGTGTAACATTCCCGAATCTTGGCTCGAGCTTGGTCAAACATTCCTAGATTCAGGTTTGGGTTAGTGAGTGAACTTTTGGGGTGTTAGTAGTTAGTATGTAGGTACTAACGAATTACACTAATTGTTCGTGAGATGTTGTGATTGTTACAGGTATGGCAGATAACGATAATACAAACCACCCGAACCCACCGAATAACAACGTCAGGAATGATCAACCTTCGGGAAGTAATCCGGTATATAGTGAGGAGTATGTCCAATCGTTGGAAGGTCAACTTCAAGATCTCAGAAATATTGTTAGAGAATACGAACAAAATCATACCTACCAAATACCAACTCCACCCGTGAATACCACCACACAACCTCCTACCAACATGCCACCCCCAACGTTTAATTATCAATATCCACCGCAAAGATTTTATCCTTATCCTTACCCTGGTTATCCGCCGCCGCCACCTCAGAAACAACCTTGCACATATAAACAGTTCCTTGATTGTAAGCCCTCAGAATATGGTGGAAGTACAGACCCCAGTGTTACCTTAAATTGGCTAATGGAAATGTCTAGGGCCCTTGACGCATGTAGTTGTGATGATGATCGGCGAGTAATGTATGCCTCTCGAAGATTGATAGGTGATGCAATGCAATGGTGGGGTACCATTACCGCAAATTTCACACCAACTCAATTAGCTTCAATTACATGGAACCAATTTTATGAACAAGTATGTGCTCAGTATTGTAATTCATTCGAGATGAACAAGATAAGGAGAGAATTTATGGGATTAAAAATGGATGAAAGGATGAGTGTGGATGAATTGATAAAACAATTTAATGGGAAGTTACGATTCGTGAAACAATGGGTGCCAGACGAACAAGCTCAGTTACAACACTTTATCGATGCACTACTACCGCAGTATCGAGGGTCTGTTAGATATGCAAATACTCTCACCCAAGCCTTCACATTGGCTAAGTCTGCGGAAAGTGATCACAAGGCGAGTGAACGGATGAATAGAGAAAAGACGGGGTTCCATAAATCGAATTCAACACAATCTAACTTTCAACAAAACCGAAAGGGGCAAGGTAATCAAAGACAAGGTAACTCAAGTCGCGAGGAAGTGAGTTTTGGTTCAGATCAGAGAACTCCTTGGTGTTTTAGGTGTAAGTCATCACATTCAGGATCATGTACAATTCAGACTTTGAGGTGTACACGATGTGGTCAGTTTAAGCATGATGCTAAAGATTGTAGTTTTCCAAGAAACGTGTGTTGGAATTGCCATAAAGAGGGTCATCGGGCGGGGGAATGCCCTTCAGCTAGAAAGACGGGAGTGGGTTCTGGATCGGGTGGGGAATCGTTATCAACAACAAGCCATAAAAGGAAGACTTACCCTCCACCTGAGGGTAGAGCGTTTCGAATGACTGTGGAGGATGCTATTACAACAGATGATGTCGTTACTGGTATGTTTCTGATAAACTACTTGCTTACATATATATTATTTGAAATTGGAGCAAATTGCTCATATATGATTATGAACTAGGTGATGAACTGAAGTTATTTGCTTGTGTTTAACCCATTAAAAGTAACGGTAGTTAATGATATATTGATATATCAATTTGATTTTGAAAAGTGTTTGCTATGAACTTCTGTTTTTATAGTGCCTTTAGTAGATTGATGTAATATTAGGTATAAACTGAGTAGTCTTGGGAAGGACTGACATTTAATTAGAAAGAAATTTATTAATCGTGACCTGTCGAGTCACATGTAGTAACTCGTAAAGTATATGTTGGAATTATTTTACTAATATGAATGAATTGTTTCTTGCCTTGTTATGGATGTTATAAATGAAAGACATATAGACATAAATATCTTAGAGAAATATAAAGAGAATAACAAAATAATTTAATGTTAAATATACGATTTGTTCCCTATGCCGGACGTGAAAAAAAATTGAAAAATTGACATAAAGAATCAAGGTTATTGACCATATTGAATTGATTTCCTATTATATTAATGGGTGAATTTTAGAGTGAATATAAAATTTAATAAGGTTGTGAAATTTATTAGAGATAAATTTTGAAATAATGAGAATTAATGCTGTTTTATGTGAAGATTGATTAGAATTTAGATTTCGAAAGGTGTAAATTCTGAGAAGTAGTGAATTATGACTGTGGATTTATTATTAATAATTCTAAAATTACCAGATCTTTAACAAGTTAAACCATAATAGAATACAAAATTTCGATGGAATAAAGGACAAGGCGTAATATTTTAGACATTAAAATAATTATTAAGACTGTTTGCAAGAAGAATTATGTAACAGCTTATGATTAAAACAAAGAAAGAAAGAAAGAGAGCCATGAACAATAATTATTATGGTGCAAGTTGAAATAGTTTTGAGATTGTAGATACATTGAGATTATGACAAAATGATTAGATATTAAACAATCGCATTGATGTCGCTACTTCGGAGTTTTCAAATTTGAATTTAATACTCGTTCAAAAATATAAATAAATGAATGTTGTGTTATTTTTTAGATTAAACTAACATGATTAAATATGATAAATTGTTTATGTTAAATCCTTGTTGTTTTGATGAGAATGTTACCTTGTTAGTTTGAGCTTGTTGAGATTCCGGGGACGGAATCTTTTTAAGGGAGGTAGATTTGTAACATCCCGAGACCCGGCCTAGAATTTTGAATTACTTTCAGTAAGTAATTCTGTTGTTTATTATTTTTTTGCATATTTTATTTGATTTAATCAAGCATAAAAAATGATAAATTACATTTTTATTAAACTTTGAATTACAGTTCTGAAAATATTTTCGTTATTAAAATCCGAGATAGATAAGTATTTTTAAATAAATCAAACGCGACCTAGACTCTCAGTACTACACTGTGTTTAATGAAATTTCAGCCCTCCCCCATGTCTGCCACGTTTTTTATGAGGTGTCCAAAACATCTTATTTGTTGTCTGCACTTGTTCGTAATATATCACACACACACACACTCAAATATTGCATGTTCTTCATCTCTCAAGAATCAAGCCTAAAATCTTTCTAACTCAGCCCTAAATTCGAAATTGAAGCAAGCTTAAGGTAAGATTTCTCCTCTTAAAGCTAGGGTTTATAGTTCTTGATGCATGGATGAACTAGGGTTCTTGTGTTTAATGGGTTTTATGAGATTTTGGTTAAATTTGTGAAATTGATGAATTCTTAGGACTTTCCTGTGTTTGTTATGTGAATTAGAAGTGAAATTAATATAGAGAAACTTGATTTGATTAGGGTTATGAAATCCACCATTGTTGTGTTCTTGAGGAAGAAGATGGGTTTTACCAAAATTCTTGAAAGTGATGTTTTAATGTTAAATTTTGTTAATTTAAGTATAACTAACATGTTATAAGTGATAATTGTTGTATAGGATTGATTGTAACTTAAATTGTTGAAATGGTCATGAATTTTCAAGTTTGGATGAGTTTTTGGTAAAAATCCCGTAAGCACAAAAAAAAAGACAGATTTTGACCATTTTGCAAAAATCATATAAAATCAACCGTAACTCCGTTTTGGGCGTGCGACCAGTCGTTTCGAAGGTCTAGGAGTCTACTTTAATAATATAATATTTTCCTGCACATACATGGTTATAAAAATGAGCAGATTTCTGAGTTAGTATCAGGTGGTCAAATGTATCTTTTTTAGGTTAAACTTGTATTGATTATTTTGGGTGTTTCAAAATATATCTAATTAACATGAAGTTGGTTATTATATGGTAATTGTATACTTGATGAAATGATAATTAAGAGTTTGTAAACATTGGAAGTTAATAAAACGATTTTGACCCGTTTGGGCCTAATATGATGAAACTTGACTAAATGCATATTTTTAACATTTGACTTATACTTTGAATGTTTAGTTGGAATTAAAATGTCATTAGTATGTTTATGGAAGTGTTAATTGATTAATTGAGCATTGTATGGTAGTGTTTGGATGATTTTTTTTTAGGTAAAAGGCATGAACTAGTCAAATTGGTAATATGTGACTTAACTTGGAAATTGTTAGGCATTATTGTGGTTCAATGAGTTGATCATACAAGAGTTTTTTATAAAGTATATTAACATGCCTTAAATGGTAGTTTGTGGTTTTGACCCATTTTCTAGAATAGCTAGTTAAATTCATGAATTGTTGACTTTAGTCAAACCTGGAAGTTGACTTTAGTCTTGGATGACTTGTAAACTTGAAACTATCAATTTCATGTCATAAATGTGTTACTTGATTAACTGGAAGTGTGATTATGCTAGTTTCGGGTCTTGAACCGTTTGTTTGACAATTGGTGCAATTTGACCTAAATAAGGTCAAAGTTAGTTAACCTTGCAAGTGGATGCAAGTAACTTGTTAGTTATGTAATTTTGATGTTGAATAAGTAGAATAACTCATTGGAAGGTGTTGTGTATACTCCCGATTCATTATTCTCGTGTTGACCCATTTGGGTTTAATTTGTAAGTTGATTAAAATGCATAATGAACTAACTTGATAAAGTTCTAAACCTTGGTAATTATTATGTGTGGGAATGCAAGTAATTAGTTGTAAGTTATGGTATAAAGATATAATCTTGAACTTATATTACTTGTTGCAAAAATTGGTGATTTCGGGTGACTAATTCGGTGTTCGTTTTGTACAGGAAAGAGCAAGGAGTCTCAGTAATATAAGATTACTGAGCTCGGTATAAAAAAAGGAAGCTAAGGTGAGTGGATTTAGTCTTCACCCATTAGGTGTAAAACTTGGTTAGGAATTGGCTGCAATGGTAAAAAGGTGCAGGATTTAGTGTCTGGGGAAGTTCGCGTCGCGAACATAGGGTTCGCGAACGCGAGCATGAGGCAGGGATTTGGGGGCTGGATCGCGAGGAAGTTCGTGGTCGCGAACTTTGAGTTCGCGTCGCGAACTCTTAGTTCGCGAACGCGAACTTTCCTGGGTGCAGTTTTCTTGGCTGCAATTATTATTGCAAGCCCATACTTCGGTATAAATAATTCGGTAATTAATTGAGTGCACTTTTGGGGAAGAGGTCAGTAATTGGAACATTCTACTGGGCATAAGTTTACTATTGACAAGGTGTATCGCCCTTAGAAGCACTGGTTGTTCTAAGGGGGTACACATTGTCTTTGAGTAAAGGGCCATCGGTTATCATTGTTCGGCCAACAATGATTTAAGGATTCGGCAGAACCACCGTTACTCTTCAAAATTAACTAATTGGGATAATGGAATTTATCATCGGTTGTTTGATTATTTTATTGGTTTAAGTTCATTCACTTAGCTGTTAGCTAATCCCCACCTCGTTGACCTTTTTGCAGGTTTATCTTTTGGGCGGGTCAAGGGGTGTTTTAGGAATGGTTGACCAACACTCTGTTTTTGATATTGAAGTAAATGGACCGCCGGATGTTTTAACAATGTTAACTACTTATAATATTTTGGGTTAATTTGTAAAAGGCCGGTTATATAATAACTATTTTTATGATGGTTGTTTATACGCTTCCGTTATTTATTTAAAAAAAAAAAAAAAAAAAATCGGGTTTAATTTTTTGCGGTGTTACAATTTGGTATCAGAGCCTTGGTTTGGCAATGTGTGCACATTTAGGTGTAACATTCCCGAATCTTGGCTCGAGCTTGGTCAAACATTCCTAGATTCAGGTTTGGGTTAGTGAGTGAACTTTTGGGGTGTTAGTAGTTAGTATGTAGGTACTAACGAATTACACTAATTGTTCGTGAGATGTTGTGATTGTTACAGGTATGGCAGATAACGATAATACAAACCACCCGAACCCACCGAATAACAACGTCAGGAATGATCAACCTTCGGGAAGTAATCCGGTATATAGTGAGGAGTATGTCCAATCGTTGGAAGGTCAACTTCAAGATCTCAGAAATATTGTTAGAGAATACGAACAAAATCATACCTACCAAATACCAACTCCACCCGTGAATACCACCACACAACCTCCTACCAACATGCCACCCCCAACGTTTAATTATCAATATCCACCGCAAAGATTTTATCCTTATCCTTACCCTGGTTATCCGCCGCCGCCACCTCAGAAACAACCTTGCACATATAAACAGTTCCTTGATTGTAAGCCCTCAGAATATGGTGGAAGTACAGACCCCAGTGTTACCTTAAATTGGCTAATGGAAATGTCTAGGGCCCTTGACGCATGTAGTTGTGATGATGATCGGCGAGTAATGTATGCCTCTCGAAGATTGATAGGTGATGCAATGCAATGGTGGGGTACCATTACCGCAAATTTCACACCAACTCAATTAGCTTCAATTACATGGAACCAATTTTATGAACAAGTATGTGCTCAGTATTGTAATTCATTCGAGATGAACAAGATAAGGAGAGAATTTATGGGATTAAAAATGGATGAAAGGATGAGTGTGGATGAATTGATAAAACAATTTAATGGGAAGTTACGATTCGTGAAACAATGGGTGCCAGACGAACAAGCTCAGTTACAACACTTTATCGATGCACTACTACCGCAGTATCGAGGGTCTGTTAGATATGCAAATACTCTCACCCAAGCCTTCACATTGGCTAAGTCTGCGGAAAGTGATCACAAGGCGAGTGAACGGATGAATAGAGAAAAGACGGGGTTCCATAAATCGAATTCAACACAATCTAACTTTCAACAAAACCGAAAGGGGCAAGGTAATCAAAGACAAGGTAACTCAAGTCGCGAGGAAGTGAGTTTTGGTTCAGATCAGAGAACTCCTTGGTGTTTTAGGTGTAAGTCATCACATTCAGGATCATGTACAATTCAGACTTTGAGGTGTACACGATGTGGTCAGTTTAAGCATGATGCTAAAGATTGTAGTTTTCCAAGAAACGTGTGTTGGAATTGCCATAAAGAGGGTCATCGGGCGGGGGAATGCCCTTCAGCTAGAAAGACGGGAGTGGGTTCTGGATCGGGTGGGGAATCGTTATCAACAACAAGCCATAAAAGGAAGACTTACCCTCCACCTGAGGGTAGAGCGTTTCGAATGACTGTGGAGGATGCTATTACAACAGATGATGTCGTTACTGGTATGTTTCTGATAAACTACTTGCTTACATATATATTATTTGAAATTGGAGCAAATTGCTCATATATGATTATGAACTAGGTGATGAACTGAAGTTATTTGCTTGTGTTTAACCCATTAAAAGTAACGGTAGTTAATGATATATTGATATATCAATTTGATTTTGAAAAGTGTTTGCTATGAACTTCTGTTTTTATAGTGCCTTTAGTAGATTGATGTAATATTAGGTATAAACTGAGTAGTCTTGGGAAGGACTGACATTTAATTAGAAAGAAATTTATTAATCGTGACCTGTCGAGTCACATGTAGTAACTCGTAAAGTATATGTTGGAATTATTTTACTAATATGAATGAATTGTTTCTTGCCTTGTTATGGATGTTATAAATGAAAGACATATAGACATAAATATCTTAGAGAAATATAAAGAGAATAACAAAATAATTTAATGTTAAATATACGATTTGTTCCCTATGCCGGACGTGAAAAAAAATTGAAAAATTGACATAAAGAATCAAGGTTATTGACCATATTGAATTGATTTCCTATTATATTAATGGGTGAATTTTAGAGTGAATATAAAATTTAATAAGGTTGTGAAATTTATTAGAGATAAATTTTGAAATAATGAGAATTAATGCTGTTTTATGTGAAGATTGATTAGAATTTAGATTTCGAAAGGTGTAAATTCTGAGAAGTAGTGAATTATGACTGTGGATTTATTATTAATAATTCTAAAATTACGAGATCTTTAACAAGTTAAACCATAATAGAATACAAAATTTCGATGGAATAAAGGACAAGGCGTAATATTTTAGACATTAAAATAATTATTAAGACTGTTTGCAAGAAGAATTATGTAACAGCTTATGATTAAAACAAAGAAAGAAAGAAAGAGAGCCATGAACAATAATTATTATGGTGCAAGTTGAAATAGTTTTGAGATTGTAGATACATTGAGATTATGACAAAATGATTAGATATTAAACAATCGCATTGATGTCGCTACTTCGGAGTTTTCAAATTTGAATTTAATACTCGTTCAAAAATATAAATAAATGAATGTTGTGTTATTTTTTAGATTAAACTAACATGATTAAATATGATAAATTGTTTATGTTAAATCCTTGTTGTTTTGATGAGAATGTTACCTTGTTAGTTTGAGCTTGTTGAGATTCCGGGGACGGAATCTTTTTAAGGGAGGTAGATTTGTAACATCCCGAGACCCGGCCTAGAATTTTGAATTACTTTCAGTAAGTAATTCTGTTGTTTATTATTTTTTTGCATATTTTATTTGATTTAATCAAGCATAAAAAATGATAAATTACATTTTTATTAAACTTTGAATTACAGTTCTGAAAATATTTTCGTTATTAAAATCCGAGATAGATAAGTATTTTTAAATAAATCAAACGCGACCTAGACTCTCAGTACTACACTGTGTTTAATGAAATTTCAGCCCTCCCCCATGTCTGCCACGTTTTTTATGAGGTGTCCAAAACATCTTATTTGTTGTCTGCACTTGTTCGTAATATATCACACACACACACTCAAATATTGCATGTTCTTCATCTCTCAAGAATCAAGCCTAAAATCTTTCTAACTCAGCCCTAAATTCGAAATTGAAGCAAGCTTAAGGTAAGATTTCTCCTCTTAAAGCTAGGGTTTATAGTTCTTGATGCATGGATGAACTAGGGTTCTTGTGTTTAATGGGTTTTATGAGATTTTGGTTAAATTTGTGAAATTGATGAATTCTTAGGACTTTCCTGTGTTTGTTATGTGAATTAGAAGTGAAATTAATATAGAGAAACTTGATTTGATTAGGGTTATGAAATCCACCATTGTTGTGTTCTTGAGGAAGAAGATGGGTTTTACCAAAATTCTTGAAAGTGATGTTTTAATGTTAAATTTTGTTAATTTAAGTATAACTAACATGTTATAAGTGATAATTGTTGTATAGGATTGATTGTAACTTAAATTGTTGAAATGGTCATGAATTTTCAAGTTTGGATGAGTTTTTGGTAAAAATCCCGTAAGCACAAAAAAAAAGACAGATTTTGACCATTTTGCAAAAATCATATAAAATCAACCGTAACTCCGTTTTGGGCGTGCGACCAGTCGTTTCAAAGGTCTAGGAGTCTACTTTAATAATATAATATTTTCCTGCACATACATGGTTATAAAAATGAGCAGATTTCTGAGTTAGTATCAGGTGGTCAAATGTATCTTTTTTAGGTTAAACTTGTATTGATTATTTTGGGTGTTTCAAAATATATCTAATTAACATGAAGTTGGTTATTATATGGTAATTGTATACTTGATGAAATGATAATTAAGAGTTTGTAAACATTGGAAGTTAATAAAACGATTTTGACCCGTTTGGGCCTAATATGATGAAACTTGACTAAATGCATATTTTTAACATTTGACTTATACTTTGAATGTTTAGTTGGAATTAAAATGTCATTAGTATGTTTATGGAAGTGTTAATTGATTAATTGAGCATTGTATGGTAGTGTTTGGATGATTTTTTTTTAGGTAAAAGGCATGAACTAGTCAAATTGGTAATATGTGACTTAACTTGGAAATTGTTAGGCATTATTGTGGTTCAATGAGTTGATCATACAAGAGTTTTTTATAAAGTATATTAACATGCCTTAAATGGTAGTTTGTGGTTTTGACCCATTTTCTAGAATAGCTAGTTAAATTCATGAATTGTTGACTTTAGTCAAACCTGGAAGTTGACTTTAGTCTTGGATGACTTGTAAACTTGAAACTATCAATTTCATGTCATAAATGTGTTACTTGATTAACTGGAAGTGTGATTATGCTAGTTTCGGGTCTTGAACCGTTTGTTTGACAATTGGTGCAATTTGACCTAAATAAGGTCAAAGTTAGTTAACCTTGCAAGTGGATGCAAGTAACTTGTTAGTTATGTAATTTTGATGTTGAATAAGTAGAATAACTCATTGGAAGGTGTTGTGTATACTCCCGATTCATTATTCTCGTGTTGACCCATTTGGGTTTAATTTGTAAGTTGATTAAAATGCATAATGAACTAACTTGATAAAGTTCTAAACCTTGGTAATTATTATGTGTGGGAATGCAAGTAATTAGTTGTAAGTTATGGTATAAAGATATAATCTTGAACTTATATTACTTGTTGCAAAAATTGGTGATTTCGGGTGACTAATTCGGTGTTCGTTTTGTACAGGAAAGAGCAAGGAGTCTCAGTAATATAAGATTACTGAGCTCGGTATAAAAAAAGGAAGCTAAGGTGAGTGGATTTAGTCTTCACCCATTAGGTGTAAAACTTGGTTAGGAATTGGCTGCAATGGTAAAAAGGTGCAGGATTTAGTGTCTGGGGAAGTTCGCGTCGCGAACATAGGGTTCGCGAACGCGAGCATGAGGCAGGGATTTGGGGGCTGGATCGCGAGGAAGTTCGTGGTCGCGAACTTTGAGTTCGCGTCGCGAACTCTTAGTTCGCGAACGCGAACTTTCCTGGGTGCAGTTTTCTTGGCTGCAATTATTATTGCAAGCCCATACTTCGGTATAAATAATTCGGTAATTAATTGAGTGCACTTTTGGGGAAGAGGTCAGTAATTGGAACATTCTACTGGGCATAAGTTTACTATTGACAAGGTGTATCGCCCTTAGAAGCACTGGTTGTTCTAAGGGGGTACACACTGTCTTTGAGTAAAGGGCCATCGGTTATCATTGTTCGGCCAACAATGATTTAAGGATTCGGCAGAACCACCGTTACTCTTCAAAATTAACTAATTGGGATAATGGAATTTATCATCGGTTGTTTGATTATTTTATTGGTTTAAGTTCATTCACTTAGCTGTTAGCTAATCCCCACCTCGTTGACCTTTTTGCAGGTTTATCTTTTGGGCGGGTCAAGGGGTGTTTTAGGAATGGTTGACCAACACTCTGTTTTTGATATTGAAGTAAATGGACCGCCGGATGTTTTAACAATGTTAACTACTTATAATATTTTGGGTTAATTTGTAAAAGGCCGGTTATATAATAACTATTTTTATGATGGTTGTTTATACGCTTCCGTTATTTATTTAAAAAAAAAAAAAAAAATCGGGTTTAATTTTTTGCGGTGTTACATTGAACATAATAAATTCATAAATACTAATTACTTATTAGTTTGTAGGGATATCATACTTTTTTCACATTTTCAAGTAAATACTACAATATTCTCAAAATTACTGTACAATAAATTCATAAATACTAACAGCACTCTCCCGTAAGGAATGAATTGCCTTCTTTGATACGATCGTTGCTGCTGTTGAATTGCTTGAGGAAATCTATACGATTTGTACTCGCGATTTTGTTGAATTTAAGGAATGAGTATATTGCAGCGAAAATTACTTGACCAGAGCGCAATTTTGTTGAATTTGAAGATTGAGTTTATTGCAGTGAAAAATGATTGATCAAAGTCACGGATTGTTTTCTTGTCCATGTGCGTTGTTGGACTCCCGTAAGTTTCCTCTTCTAGAATCCTACTGTGCTTTTATCTTCTCCAAATGTGCTGCTTATTGCTTGGCATGCTATACATTTAGGGCTTTAATATGTTTGGATAGAAAATCGAAATCATTACCCCCTTAGCTGCCCTTTCATTAACTATAGTGCAGTCAATAATTGATGTGGTTGAAGTTTTCTTCACGAATCATAGGTTAGTAGGCAAGTCCAACCTTGTTTATACATAAGGAGATGCATAGTATAAAACTTCTGAATGCAGTTAAGTTATTGGACTATTTGGTTGATCCATGAGCTGTATAAGTTTATTGATTCTTTCCTAATTGTTTTTTTTTTCAAGTTATGGCAGTTCATCTTACAAGGGTTCATATGAATAAATGTCAATGGCTCTGATTCCTGCTGAAGAATGTTCGACTTGTTCTCCAAGCTACCACTACGATGTATTCCTGAGCTTCAAACACAGTGACACTCGGAAAACATTCACCGATCATCTTCTAACAGCTTTGTTACAATCAGGGCTTCGCACCTACAAAAATATACACGAATACGGCGAGCTGGAGAGTAACGAAGCAATCAGACGCTCTAAAGTGTCAGTAATCATACTTTCAGAAAACTACACTTCTTCCAAACGGTGTTTGGATGAACTCGTGCTGATTATGGAATGTAGAAAGAGAATTGGCGAATTCGTGTTGCCTGTATTCTATCGCTTTAATCCGTCCGAGATCCTGAAGCAAAATGAAAAGTTTAGTGCCAAATTTGATGGATGGAAAGACGATTGGGGATCTGCACTATGTGAAGTTGCTAATTTGGCGTCAGAGTACGGGATGATTTTGGATAACTTTGCTGATGAGTAAGTTTATCTTAATCTTCCTCTAGCTTTACTTACATAATTTAAACCTAATTGCTAAATAATACAATGAAATATTTATCCCTTTCTCCTATGTAAATAGCCATAGTGCTTAAACTCTTAGCATGTTTGACCATATTAGGTATGAGGCAAAGTTTGTCCAAAAGATTGTCAGAGTGATTGAAGACAAACTCAGTCGATCGATTGTAAGAGTTGCTCGATACCCAATTGGGATAGATTTCCGAGCCCGTAATATCAGTTTATGGTTACAGAACAAAACAACAAGTGTTGAGTTGCTTGTTATATGTGGTATGGGAGGAATCGGAAAGACAACAATTGCAAAATATGCTTACAATTTAAACTTCAGAAGATTCGAATGTAGCAGTTTTCTTTCAAATGTTAGAGAAACATGTGAACAACCACATGGTTTAGTCCAGTTGCAAAATCAGCTTCTTTCAAATGTTAACAAGGGAGATAGACCAAAAATATGGAACATTGATGAAGGTATTACCAGGATTAAAGAGTCATTATCCCATAAAACAAGTTTACTTGTTTTGGATGATGTGGATGAAATGTACCAATTAGATGCACTCATTGGGAACCGAGAGTTTTATCCAGGAAGTAAAATCATTATAACAACGAGAAATAAGTGGTTACTAAAATCTCACGAAGTACATAAACTGCACACCGTTGAAAAATTAGATAAAAAAGAATCATTAGAGCTCTTCAGTTGGCACGCTTTTGGTCAAAAACATCCGGTTGACAGTTACACAGATCTGTCACAACGTGTAGCACACCATTGCTTAGGGATTCCCTTAGCTCTTTTAGTCATAGGTTCTTCATTATCGGGTAAAAGTACAACCGTTTGGGAAAGTGCACTAGAAAAATTAGAAGCAATCCCAGATGCACAAATTGTACAAAAACTTAAAGTAAGTTATGATTGTTTGCAAGATGATCATGATAGAAGCCTTTTCCTTCACATTGCTTGTTTCTTTATCGGGGAAGATAAAGATGATATTGGTAAAATATTGGATAAATGCGGGTTTTTCTCGATAGTTGGGATACAAAATCTTATTGATAGGTGTCTTCTAAACCTTGAGCTTGGTATCAGGTTAAAAATGCATCATTCAATTCAAGAAATGGCTAGAGAAATTGTTAGGAAAGAATCTCCTCTTTGGCTTGGGGAGCGTAGTAGATTGTGGCATCATGTAGACTCGTACACTGTATTAAAAGAGAAAAGTGTAAGTGACTTGCTTCTATTTATTTATTATTTATTTATTATTTAATTATTGCATAAAATAGTAACATAATATAAGCCAATTCCTAATTCTAGTAACCCCCTATGAAAATTGTCTAAAATAGCAACGAACGGTTTTATGGTTAAAATGGTTGTACGCCGTGTTTGGATTCTTCTTCATTAGTAACTTTCACAAATTTATTAAATTAATATCTGTAATTAGTAAAAATAAATACTATTTAGTTCAATAAATTACTAAAAGCTATTTAAAGACTTAACTTACTGGTAGCCTGTTTAGCAGGTAAAATGTTTCTAGTTTTGCGAAAAAAATAAAATATCGTTGCTATTTTAGAGAGTTTTCATAGTCGGTTGCTAGAATTAGGAAATGACTTATAGTATCCTATTATTTATTTATTTATTTTAGAGTAAATTACATAAATGATCTCTATGGTTTGTATGAATTTATGGATTTCATCCCTCAACTTCTTTTGTTACACGGACAGTCCTTAATTCTGAAACGTGTAACATCACGTGTCCCTAAAACTTAATGGAGTTTTTTGCTGTAAGAATCATTGGTGTTACAAGTTTCAAAACTATCTGTATAATGGACAAAATCCATAATTTCATACAAACCATCGGGACAATTAATATAATTTACTCTATTATATAAGTACCTATCAGATACATACATTTTTTTATTATTATAACAGGGTACAGGAAAAATTCAAGGGCTTATGCTCGACATGCGTATGTTGAACAAGGGAAAATCTGCAGAATCAACCTCATATGGTCATGAATCCAGAAAGCGTAAACATGAAATGATTTTTAATAATCAGTCAAGCCAACAAACTTCATTAAAAAGGAGACATCTTAATAATGTCTTCTCTTGGGAATGGGTGCAGACTTATTTAAAATGGTCAAATGAAATGGATTTGGAAAGTGACGCATTTGCAAAAATGCACAACTTAAAATTACTCAAACTCAATTATGTAAAATTGAATGGATGTTATGACATATTTCCTGAAAACTTACGATGGTTGTGTTGGCATGGATTTCCATTAACATTTGTACCAAGTGATTTGAGAATGAGAAATTTAATTTCTCTTGATATGTCATATAGCAATTTGGAGTGTGTTTGGAAGCAAACCAAGGTATTAGAAAATTCAAATTCATTTCTTTTTCAGTAAATTACATAATTCGTCCCTCGAGTACACGGATTGTCCCTAATTTTAAAACTTGCAACACTAACGGTTCCTAAAAACTACAGGGACGATTTATGTAATTTACTATTTTAGTTGTAAGAGTAACTTTTTTCTATTCCTTAACAGCTTCTTGGATGTTTAAAGATTCTTAACCTCAGTTATTCTCAGAGGCTTATAGAAACACCAGACTTTTCAGGACTTCCTAGTCTAGAAAAGTTGTTGCTCAAAGGTTGTGTAAGATTAGTTGAAGTTTGTGAATCTATTTCAACATGTGAGGATCTTACTTTGCTTAATTTAGAAGATTGTAAAAATCTAAAAAATCTTCCCCAAACACTTTACAAGCTCAAATTTCTTCATACACTCGTTATCTCTGGTTGTTTAAGTCTCAGTGAGTTTCCTATGGATTTGAGAAATATGCAGTCACTTAAAGAGCTTCGTGCTGATGGGATTACCATCATTAACCCATCACTAACCATGGTTAAGAAGACCAATTGGTGGGGTCGGTTAAAGCCTCACAGGAATCCTGATGTTGTTTGGTCTTCTTTACCACGTTCTTTAGTGAAATTGCATCTTGCAAGCAGTAATCTTTCACAGGATTCTTTCCCGAAAGACTTTAGTAATTTATCATCATTAACGTACTTAAATTTAAGCAAAAACCCGATTCGGTTTCTTCCAGATCCTGTTAGAAGTCTTGATAAGCTTGAGATATTGGATTTCACTTCATGTTCAAATTTGCAACTGCTTCTAGATTTACCGACTAGTTTAGAAGCATTGTGGTTAGATAACTGTGAATCATTAGAACGCGTTACTTCTCTTGATGGAATTGCTTTATCGAACCTCGTGAAAGAAAATTGTAGGAAGCTTATTGAGGTAGAAGGCTATGTTCGGTTGGAACCTATTGAAAAAGTCAACAAAGAAATAGTCAATGACTTGGGTTTGACTGATATTGACTTGATAAGAAATCTTAAATTACACCTTGCTGATGGGTTTTCATATTACAACGGGAAACGTCCTATACAGGTCTCTCTCTCTCTCTCACACACACACACGCAAGCACATTTTCATTTATTTGACTTTTGAAAAGGGATTAAGGTCAGCTTCAACTATGTACTCCAAACATATATTTCCTCAACACTTGGAGTTCTACCAAAAAAAAAATCTTCAACCATGCCCCATAATTGGAATTATTTTTGGAGGATTGTAAACTTTCCTACAAATCCTTCAAAAGTTTATATATATAACATACAATATGCATAACAAACAATTGCAAAATTAAACTACAACATTGATTCAAAATATGAAGTATCATACAACAAAAGCTAAGAATTACAACAAATGAAATTACAGGTTAATATTTCTATAAAAAAATTTAATCTTTGTTGTACGTTATTTGTAGTAAATTATTGATCTCCGTCGGATGATGTTAATTATAAATGCTTGGAATTTGTAATTTATTAAAAAAGTTATTTAGTTTCCATTTAACTTGATAAATAAAATTCTTGTATTTAATATATATATATATATATATATATATATATATATATATATATATATATATATATATATATATATATATATATATATAAAGGTTTCGAGATGGCCTAATATATATTCATTGGTATCGGTTAGGGGTTATATCAATTCGGTATATTCAATACATTTTTCCCAAGTGAAGGTGAAGCAGTCCCAAAGTGGTTTGACGAAAACAAAGTTAGTGAGTCATCAATCTCCTTTACTGTGCCAGCTGGCACTAGAATGAAATGCCTAAACATTTGTTGCAAATATGGAGACACATACATTGATGAAGCATGGAGTCCTCACCCAGCCTTTGCTAAAATTCACAATATAACCAAAAATCTCACATGGATATATTGTCCTGTTTTCTTTGGCCTTCCAGACCATGAAGAGTTGACCTGGTTAAGTCAATGGAAGTTTGGAAAGCAGTTAGATTGTGGGGATGAAGTTAGTGTTTCTTTCGTTTTAGGGGATGCTTTTTGTGTGAAAGAATGTAGTGTGAAACTTGTATTACAAAAAGATGATGAAATTGTGGATGAAGATTTGTTATTTCTTGAAGAAGGTGAAGTTGTGGGTGGAGATCTGTCAGCATTTGAACGGATTAAAGGGACGTATTTCCTCTTTCGTGATCAGTTTAGACACATTGTAGGAACGGATGATTGGACTTCCACCGAGTGGTTTCGGGATTTATTTGGAGAATCCTATGATGTCATAGGTTTGTTTTTATTATTATTATTATCTATTATTTATTTTATCATACGCGCTAAATTTATTGTTTATTATTGTAGAGGCATTAGCTGAGTCATGGGATGGTAACTGACATCATCTGCTACTGCAAACGGACATTTATGGTACAATATGTTACTCGCTTAATATTGTAATAATATAATACAGGGGCGCCAAATTGGTAAGGTGTACCAAGGGTGCCAAAATTACAAGGGGTTGTGGAGTAAATTCATTAAAGTACAAGGAGGCTTGGTGTAATTTATTTTCTTTGATAAATTTTCTTTTCATTTAGCTTCCTTCAGTTGTAGTGACTTGTTGTCCAGGATTACAAGGGTAATTAAGTCAATGTCTTATGACAAGTTAGGGAATCCCTAGTATAAGCAGAGCTGCAGGGTCACAACTTAGTTTATGCGTGATCTGAGTATAGAAAACAAGGGGTGGTTGGTGGTGGTGGGTGATGGGGTAGTTGGTGGGTGTGGGTGGCGGTAAGTGGGTGTAAGGTGGCGGCAATGGTAGTGGGTGTGAGGTGGCGGCAAGTCATGGTGGTGCAATAGGTGGTAGTCAAGTATATATGAAGTGTGAAAGAACTGGGAATTTAACACATAATTATTAGTGACCAACTTCGTTTACAGAACATATTTCTTGATTTATATAATGCTGATATTTAATATAATCAAGTTTACTAATTATTTTCCACGTGCATATCGATTTGTATTATTTTACACTATCCTGCTATAATTATCGTGTCAAACACTGGAAAGTTCATCCTTACAACTCGAATCTCAAACTACTTTGGCTAAACATATTGTATGACTTCTCTTCATTTTTGAGATGAATAAATATAATCCAGCATTTGACCAAATTTCTAGATACATTAGGCTTCCACAGATTAATAAATTTTGCTTAATGTCATTTGAAATGTATTAAGTTAGTTTACCTGCAATGTTTCAAAATTTCAGTTGAACCAATTGAACCACTCAAACTGGAAAAAAAAAAAAAAAGGTAGTCGGTCGGTATAAACCAGTTAGATCGGTGGTAATAACTCGATCTGTCTGGTTGGATATAAAAGTTCGGTTGAACCGGCCGACCAAATCGCAAAATGTCATGTTTTTTTTTTAAAAAACAGATGAATTTTTGTATAGCTTTTGAAACTCATAAAATAATAAATTTAGTTCAAATATAAGTTATGATTTTATATTTTATTAGGAGATTGATCGGTTCAATAAGTAACTGGTTTTTAAACATTGATTACTTGTGATAGAAGATGTGCCGCATAAACGGATTTAGGTTGATGAATCAGCAACTTAAAAAGGTAGGTCAACGGCAGATTCTGCCGGACGGGTGAGATGGTGGTCGGCGCCAAAAATGTCAACCGTTGGTCGGTACTAATGGCTGACTAAGACTGCTGCCAACGCTAAGCCGGTTGGCCGCCGGTTGGCCACCGCCGGTTCTGGCGCCGTTGGCACGGACCGCCGGTTGGTCCGCCGGTTTTCCGCCAGTCGGCAAAGTCGCGAGGGAAGAGACGGAGGAGGAGAACGCTGGAGCGAGAGAGAGAGAAAGGGGAAGAGAGAGAGAGCGTGTAATATTTTCTTTTTATTTTTTTTTTTTAATTTTTTTTAAAGTTTTTAAAAAAAGTAATATTTAAAAAAAATCTAAAAAAAATCTAAAAAAATCTAAAAAAAATCTAAAAAATTCAAAAAAAAATCTAAATGAATCTAAAAAATTCAATTTTTTTTTTTAAAAATAAACTTTTTATATAATGTCTTTTTTTAATTAATGTAATTTATTTTTATTAGTTATATGTTTTAATTAGTTGTATATTTTATTAGAAAAAGAAAAGTAAATGGTGGGGCCCAAAGTTGGTGAAGTGACGGAGTGCTGTTGGCATGGGTACGTCAGTTTAGTGTTAGTTAGTTTGTATGCTGACGTGGCGCTGAGTTGGCAGCAACTGACGGCGTCAGTTGCCGTCACCATTGGCACCGGTCTAAGAACTGCCGTGCATAACTGGCTTTTTAAGCCCCTAATTATGTATTAATTTTTTAAAGCATTTTGTTTGACTAAACTTTTTAATTTTCTATTCTATCGATTAATAATTAATGAATTTTTTTGTTTTGAGTTTTATCAATGAAAATTGGTTGAAACAAAATAAAAAGGTAGTAGTTAGAAGATCTAAAAAGAAAAACGATTGCTAGCACAGATTGTTAAATAAGATGTTGAAATTTTTAGATAAAATATTATAATCAAGGTTAAAATGATTTAAAATAGACGATTAATGAGAATATATCTTACTTCTTTTGAATAACGTCATATTAAAAGTAAAAATAAGGTTGAAGGGTAATATTATATTAAAGTGAATTATTAGTGGATGACGTGTTCCTTATTTTACTAAATAAGGTATTTATCAAAGTGTATCATTTATTTTAAAATTATTAAAAATATGAAGTGTATCCTCTTAATGTGATACAGAACTACATGAGCAGCAAATGGTTTCCATATCTAGGGCTGTCAAATCGTGCTATTGTTTCGTGTTTTTGAGTAACACGATACGAATTCGTTCAACACGAAAACAACACGACACGAAGTAGTGTTTTATTTTGCTAACACGAACACGACACGATTAAAAACGATAAACACGACAACACGAGATAAATAACATATATACCAAATTTCGTACTTACAACATAGTAAAAACACGAAAAACACGACAAAAATATAACATAAATTTCTAAATGTTCCCAAAATTATATAACTATCGTGTCAATTTCGTGTTAATATCTGAACACGAACACGACACGACTTCGTGTTTGTTTTACACGACACGAACACGAATTCAATTATCGATTTCGTCACAATTACATTTCGTTTCGTGTATTTTTGTCGTTTCATGCCAGATTTTAACAGTCGTAGTAAAATTTTTAGTTACCTACATATCCTTCCAAATTTTAAAAACTTCTTATTTAAAAATTTATTTTAATATTTATTAAATTATTATCAAATAAATGTTTATTTTTACTCTGCAGAAACGTACCGGCTGCAATCATTGGTTTTAATTTAGAAACCATGTGACCACAAAATCAAGAGAGAAATAACTAATTATTTAAATATTTTTAAATTAAAAATAATAATAAAAAAATGAAAAAAATAATGACATTGTCACCTAGGTGTAAATTATTTTCCAATTTACTATTTTTCTCATAAAAAATTATTAATAGACGGTGCTGGGTGACACTCTGTTTTCATTTCCATTGGTGATAATAATATGGCTGTATATTAGACACCTGGTGAACATCTTCCAACAACTTCAATTTCAAAATCAAGCCCACAAAAATTCTGAAATGCTAAACAAGATCCCAGCTCACAATCTCAATTTCTAAACCCTAAAAATCCCCTTTCATTCCATGGCAACCACCACAAGAAAGGAAGGCCATGGCCTCCTTCTAGGGCGGTTCGAGATCGGAAAACTTCTCGGTCATGGCAGCTTTGCTAAAGTCTACCTTGCTCGCAACGTCAAAACCAATGAACTCGTCGCCATTAAAGTCATCGACAAGGAGAAAATTATGAAAGGCGGCTTAATCGACCACATCAAACGCGAGATCTCGATCCTCCGCCGTGTTCGACACCCTAACATCGTTCAATTACATGAGGTAATGGCAACTAAGAGTAAGATCTTCTTCGTTATGGAGTACGTTAGAGGCGGTGAATTGTTCAATAAAGTTGCTAAAGGTAGATTAAAAGAAGAAATCGCTAGAAAGTATTTCCAACAACTAATTTCGGCAGTAGGGTTTTGTCACGCTCGAGGTGTTTTTCATCGAGATTTAAAACCTGAGAATATATTATTAGATGAAGATGGCGATTTAAAGGTGTCAGATTTCGGTCTCAGTGCTATCTCTGAACAAATCAGAGGTGATGGATTGTTTCATACTTTTTGTGGTACTCCTGCTTATGTTGCTCCTGAAGTTTTAGGGCGAAAAGGCTACGAAGCTGCAAAAGTAGATATTTGGTCTTGTGGTGTGATTTTGTTTGTGTTAATGGCTGGTTACTTACCATTTCATGATCAAAACATAATGGTTATGTATAAAAAGATCTACAGAGGTGAATTTCGGTGCCCTAGATGGTTTACACCCGAGTTAACTCGGTTGTTAAAACGATTACTCGATATCAACCCCGAAACCAGAATCACAATTCCTGAGATCATGGAAACCAAGTGGTTCAAAAAGGGGTTTAGGAATATTAAATTCTATTTTGAGGATGATAAGTTATGCAGTGTGAAAGATGGTGAAGATGAAGATGATGGTATCGATTATTCATCTGATCAATCTTCATATTCTGAATCAGAAAGTGAAACTGAAACCAGAAGAAGGCAAAACCTAAACAGCAGCTTACCTAGACCACCAAGTTTAAACGCATTTGACCTAATTTCATTTTCTCGCGGGTTTAGTTTATCTGGTTTGTTTGAAGATGGAGTTGAGGAATCAAGATTTGTGTCACGAGCACCGGTTTCGAAAATAATTTCAAAATTGGAGGAAATTGCACAAGTGGTTAAGTTTACAGTTAGAAAGAAGGATTGCAGAGTTAGTTTGGAAGGAAGCAGAGAAGGAGTTAAAGGTCCATTAACAATTGCAGTTGAGATATTTGAATTAACACCTTGCTTAAATGTAGTTGAAGTTAAAAAGAAAGCAGGCGATAAAGGGGAATATGAAGATTTTTGTGAACATGAACTTAAACCAAGATTACGGGAACTTATGCAAGCTGATGAATCGGGTGAACCCTCAAATCTACCTTCTGATACTGAATGAAAAAATAAATACATTAACGGGGTACGGTTTTGTTCCATTTACTTGCTTTTTTGTTTGTATGATATTGATCTTGTTTATCATTTGTATGGTTTGTTAAAGTGCTAATTGAGTATTTGGTTCAAGATTTACAAGTTGTTTTGCCAGTTACTCCATAAAGCTTAACAAATATATCGAATACATGGTTGTAGCTTACCTTAATATGTCAATAGAACTTTGGGAATGAAAACATGTAAGGGTCTGTTTTATTCCTAACCGAGTTAGTCCTAACCGAGTTAGTCCTAACTGAGTCAGAACTTGTGACTTAGTTAGTTGTTTTTTTTATTTGTACCGGAGTAGTAAAATTTGATGGACCGAGTCTGATATACAGACAAAGGTAAACGAAACTTGGATCGAGTCCGAACATAAATTGAGCGAGAAGCAAATCAAACGACCCTAAGATTTGAGTTTGTTCAACAGAATGATTTTAGATGAATTATATTGTTTATTTTATATTTGTGTATGTTTGAAGTCAAAGAAAGGAAAGAAGAGGTAGGTTTCCAACTTTCCGCAACCTAACTTAATATGTGGTTCAGTGGTGTGCTGTGAATGAAACTTGAAATTCAATTGGCATGTGTTGAGGGTGAACATGGTTAGGTTGTGGAAACTTGAATTCAATGAAACTCTTATTAAAAATGACAAAAATTGCCCTTACATGTATAGATAAGATGTGAACATGGTTGAGGGTGTTTTTGTCATTTTACGTAGAAGAGGGTCCGTCCTATTACGGTTGTTCCAAGAAAAACGAGTATAGTAGTGGTGAATGCTATGCCATATTATTAGAGGCAAAACTGGACATAAATGGCATATACCTTGTCCTACTTGCAAACAATCATACCTTTGCATTTGGAATCTTTAGTCAAATCATCAAGTTTCCTTTATCTTTATTTGGCATTAATATATTGAACTAACACAAAATATCTCATTAGAAGAGGGTTGGGTATGACGGCTTAAGTCAAAGAGTTACTTCAGTCTTCATTGTTTCTCATTTCACATTTACAAATCAAAATACATCTTCACTAGTAACTCAAGCTAGTAAACCTATTTTGTTACCATCTAAAACACCACATCATATAACACCCAAAAAATACTCCTTGTAGATTTGTGCACGTAGATCGCGAACATGTGCGTCTATGAGATTCTAATGATCGTGTGCGAATAGACGAAAATGAGCCTCCTAAATACAAGATTTATATAAACATTTGACTTCTAATTTGTTTTTATATTAAATTATTAAGTTAACTTAAAATTTTAAGATTTTATATATAAGATATATATAAAAAAAATGGGTCTTTATAAAATTTTGGTCATGTGCGGCCGCAGTTCCTGCATCTCCTTAAAAACACTCATGCTCAGCGCCAATTTGCCACCTCACATTGGCATGACGCCAACGTCGTACGTAGATTTCCCATGTATGTTATGCTATGTAGTCAATAGCGGTTGTAAATAGTGGTGGGAAATAGTAGATATACTGAGAATAACGGTGAGATAGCGTTTGATTTTTTGGTAGATTAAAGCCAAAATCATCTGTTTGATACTTCCCATATTATTATTTACTATAAATTTTATATTTATATTATGCTTATAACTAATGTTTTATGATTTTAATTATGTATATAGATATATAATTAAAATATAATTATACATAATATATTAAAAATCGCTATCTTACTACCATAGCCACTATCTGATCAAATTAAGGATCTTGATAGCCATTTGATTTCCCACCGCGAAATTGTTATGCATTTATGACTTATGATTGCTTCTTTTCAGTTTTTAAAAACAGTAAAAGATTAAGATTGCTTCATACCGTTAAACTAAAGGCAGGCTTCATGTCACTTGTACAAGTAGCTTTGGATTATTGGTAGAAGTTGGTACATTATTAACAGTGACAACATACCTAAAACATAGATTTAAATTACAATAAGAATTAAAATATACTCCCTCCGTCCCTAAATAAAGTTCCCATTTCACTTGGGCACAATATTTTAGGAGAAAGTTAGTGGTGGGGTATTTGGTATTACTTTTGATTAAAATATAAGGTTTGATTGGAGAGAGAAATTGTTTTAGGAGATAGTTAGTGGTGAAAGTATTGGTAATAATATTATTATAATAAGTGGGCCCCTTAAGTTTAAGAAATGGAAACTTTATTTAGGTACAAAACTTGAAGGGAAAATGAGAACTTTATTTAGGGACGGATGGAGTATTATTAGACTGCCTTTTGACTATACTTGTTAAAGCGGAGATATGATTGAAAGTACATGTTTAATAATTTTTATTCTGATGTAATATTTACAAAAGTTGAGGTGATGTGACCATTGAAGATATTTAGTCCGTCAGAAAATTATCTTCTACCTCCATCACCTTTAATGATGTGAGCTATTCGAATCTTACTTGAAAAGGAACTTTTGAAATTTAATTTGGCAAACAAGTTTTAGATTTCACTTTGCAGCTTGTCATTTTATGGTCAAAATAAATTGAAAAATTCGATTACATACAAATGTTGATAAAATGATAAAGTAATATTAAAAAATTTGTGCTTTTTTGGGGAAATTTTTACTTTGTCCGACACGCATTGTTGAAACGGGCAAGCAACAACATTTTAGGTTGGGAGGGTAGCCCCAAGAGGTTGCAACTTTTGAGATTTGAACTCAAGAAATTCATACGGCGCGGATCAACACTATATCAATAATTAAGAACGATGAACTGTATGAACAATATGAGAAATATTAAGAACACAGTTTCACAAAAAGCTTCAATGTATATTATTAAGTTAACAATACACACGTACGTTTACAATTCGTAAGGAACTATATATAATAGTCCTTGAAGCTAAACTATTTACCCTAGTTATTCTAGGATACGATATACATCTAATTATAAACGATATACATTGATTTACATTCTATAACTATCTCTGCGAAGATCTCGGACTTGATATGTTCCATAAACGCGTATCAGTAGTAAAACCAATCACCAGTAGTAAATAAGTAACATCAGTAGTAAACTTGGTGATCAGTAGTAAGTCCATAATCATCGTCAGTAGTAACTACAATGATCAGTAGTATCTTCAATCTTTGTATGATCAGTAGTAACTAAGTTATAGAGAACACCAGCATCAACTTCATCAGTAGTAAATGTTTCTGCCCCATCAGTAATAAACATAATTATTACCAACTGCAGCATCAGTACTAAGTTGATCTGTGATTTGCTCTAACAATCTCCCCCTAAACTTATTGATTATCCTTTAATCAATCAAGTTTCTTATTTACTTCTTCTTTTTCTTTTCTTCCAACAACTTTGCTCTTTTCTTATCACCTTCTAAAGTCTGTTGGTTCCTTTTATTCCTTTGTGCAATGATATATTTGCTGATTCTTTTAACAAATTCATTCAATTTGTTTTGGAGCATCACAGCATCATGTGGTTTAATAAAATTCATGCACCATAGTTGATAGAGAGTCTTCTCAGAATGAGGATACTCTTTCTCATAAAGGAATAAGTCACATTTCTTACTTGTATATTCAAAGAAGTACATGTTGACAGTTGGTAGCACATTCCAAGCTTGAACATTTTCTGAATCTGTGTACTTCTCTGGATAATTTTCTGGATAGAAAGCAGCATCAATCATTTCAGTAAGATAACCTGCAGCTGAATTCTTCCAGTTCTTCTTAGTCATTCTTGGTTTACCAATGATCAACATCTTAATAATGTCACTTCTGGTTAGGGACATGACCAAAGGTTTCCAAGCTCTGAATCTTTGAGTGACCTTATCTTCTCTTATAATCTCAATCATATCATCTATGTACCTCCAGTTGATGATTGGATTATTTTGTAGGGGAGCAATGGGGAGATCATGAACTTGAACCATTTGTAATTTTTTATTTGGTTGATCAAGTTCTGAAGCAATTGTCTTTCTTTTCTTTGATGTTTGAGAGGATACACCAGATGATTCTCCAGATATTGTTTTTCTTTCTTTCATTTCTTTGGAGTCTATCTGTTCAAGTTTAGTGGTGTACTTCTCATTACTATCTTGCTCAGTAAGATCCTTCTTCTTCTCTACACAGTACTTTTCAATTAAATTGATCAGCTTCATTCTTCCAAATGCCTTTGTGTTATACCCTTTTGATTTTAAGAATGTGATCATTTCTTTCTTTTTCTCTGCAAATTGTTCTGGCATATCAGCCTTTTGCTCTTTGCATTCTTGTACTTGTGCTTCAAGAAGTTCTATTGTTTCATGTTCAAGTTGCCTAAATTTTTTCAGTTCTCTTCTTTGTAATTCCTTTCTTGTTTCAGCAACTTGTTTAGATTTGATCTTCTGTTGAAATTGTGGCAGTTTTGATATATCTGCTATATCTGCCAATTTGATTTCTGTGAAAGGTTGTCTCAATATTCTAGCCCTTTCTGCTAATCTTTTGTTTTCATTTGCTAGAGAGACTTCAACCTTCTTTAAATATTTTGCTCTCTTTACCTTCCACCTATCCTGTTTGGCTGATTTGGCATAATTGATTTTGTTGACAATTTCATGACCTTGTGCTCTGTTGGGTTGGTCTTCATCAGCAACTTCTTTTCCCTTTCCTATGTAATTGTCTTTCTTCATATTTGGTTCAGATTCAATAACAAATTTGGGACCATAGTAGTGTATCTGAGATATGGGAAGTATTTTAGGATGTGGAGGCAGGGAGCATTCATCAACTTCTAACCAGTTGATATCATCATCAATATCTTTTACCACCATTTGTGTTGTTGTTGTTCTTTTTGGAGATGGTGGAAGTATCACTGTAGGCTCTAGTAGTGGTGGCAGCTCAATAATGTCATCAGTAGTAACTAAGGTAGTTACTACTGGTATGTCTTCAGAGATTACTACTGATAGGTCATCAGTAGTGTTTGCTGCCTTTTCTTCATTTACTACTGCTGTTATATCAGTAGTAGGAGTTACTACTGGTATGTCTTTTTCAGCTTGTTTTTTAGTAGGAGCAGTAGTAATTGGCTCTTCTTCTGTAATCATCATCTCTGGGCCTTCATCAACTTCTGTTTCTTTTAAATTCAAGAGGGAGGAAGCTGCTGCTGCAATGAATTCATCAATCATTGTCTGTATGTTATCCTTCTCCCCCTTAGTGAGCTCAACTGGAGGAGCCTCACTATCATCAATCCTCTTTTTCAATTTTCTGATAAGCTTTGATTGTTGATGAAGCCTAAGTTCATATTGTCTCATTCTTTTGTTGATGATATTGACATTTCTTTTCATAGCAGCCATAGTTTTTCCTTGATTTGTTTGGTAATAAAGACAATCTTGTACAGTGGATTCCAAGGAATCCACTTTAGCCGTCAATTGTTGGATTTTAATACTGCCCTCACTCCATCTAGCAAGATCATCGGGCTTACTAACAGGTACATTGGTTTTAAGGTTTTCCTTCCTTTCCATCAATTTCACAGATCTGCCCTCATCACTGCTTGGTGAGTCATTGGGTCTTTTAGACATTCTCTTCTTCCTAGAAGAAGCAGAGATGCCCCCCCTTGTGGTTTCTTGGCACCGGGGTCCTTTGAGTAACTCCTCAAATGAGTCATCACTCAAAGTTGCCGAGGTTTGGGTCCTAATGATGTTTTCACTGTCCTGTGCACCCACCTTTGGGGCATCAGTAGTGAAAGCCCTCCCCTCATGTCCTCTCTCCTCCTTGGAGGACAACTCTTTGAGCCTGGGGTGTGACTCGATTTGTCCCCTGGTGTCCTTTAAAGATTTCTTTCTTTTATAGATTGTAGATATATGTTTGGTTTTGTCTGGTAGGTCTTCTACAGAGTGAAGAGTAGCACTCTGCAGATTTATATCAAGTTCCTGGGACACATTCAGGACTTCTGTTTGAGTTGGTGATTGAGTGGCTATATGGGGTGGTGTTTGGGCTGTATTTGGGGGTGATGGAGTGGGTTGAGGTTCAACTTGGGTTGTAGCAATGGTTGAACCTTCTCCAATATTGGGTTGATCTTTGATCATGTTTGGAAACAAAGGGGTTTCCTTCCCTGAAAATTTAAATTGTTTTCTCATATTTGAGAAAACTTTCTTGTTCAACTCAGGTAATACAAAAATGTTTTTAGGAGTTGACAAGTTTTGTAATTCACAGTTTATGATATGTTGTAGAAATCTGGGATACATTAAAAATTTAGAAGAACTAAGATTTCCCAACATACCATCAAAAATCATATTAGAAAAATTGAATACTTGGTCTGTGCATAAACATACAACAGCAGATGCTATTGCCTTGTTAAACTCATTCCAAGTACTTCTTTTAGGAGAAATACAATGCTGAATGGTATGAACCAGAAATTTCCATTGTGGGGATAGAAGGCCTTTTTGAAAAGTTACAATATTAAGTCTGCCTTCATACCCCATTTTATTTAAAGTATCAGCAATGTATTCCTTAGGAAGAGTATACATACCTGAATCATCATGAAGTTGTAGATGATGTCTGATTGATTGTTCAGTTACAGTGATGTACTTTCCATCTACTTTCGATTTTATCATTGATGATGTGGTTCCTTCTGTTCGCTCAGCATTGGTCCAGAAATCCACCAAGTGCTGTTGATATGCCTTCGGCTTTACAGTTAAGGCAAACTGTATATACGAATTTCTCAAGAATTTTACGATTGGACGGAAATCTTTTGTTCCGTCGGGATTTTTTAAAAATGCAACCATGTTGTGAAATTCTGAGTATCTGAGATCGGTTTGCACATCGAGAGCTTGTAAAGTTGCCATTGTTGTTGAGATTTTGCAAGAATTTTGTTAAAGATGAAGGGTTTTTGATCGTAAACTAGGGTTTATCGAAAGGTGTTTAGAGAATCGAAGTGAAGATAATGCTAAATTAATCATCTGCCGCCTTTTATATCTTTCGATTAAACCTGCAAAACTACGAAAATAGCCTTCGAATCATAACATAACGGTTATTTTCATGGGGGTTAGTTTGGTAATTGTGTTTATGAAAGACCAGTAGTAAATAAGATATCAGTAGTAAAACGTCAGTAGTATCTACTAACATCAGTAATGACTAAGGATTTTGACATCAGTAGTAATTATAGACATCAGTAGTAACCATTACCACACAAGACCAGTAGTATATGTGAATACCAGTAGTACTGACTTACCAGTAGTATCCATGTAAACCTAAAATGCACCAGTAGTAATGAACTATCAGTAGTATTTTGTGCATACACTTTCACACCAGTAGTACAGCAATACTAGTAGTAAAACACTTAAGAAAATAATATTTTACAACACTAACTTTACACATAATTTTAAGTGAGATTTTAAGTTATTAAAATCATTCCAATACTACTGACCAAGAAGTTGAATCTTCCTACATCAAATGCTTTTGTAAAAAGATCTGCTAATTGATCATCAGTATGGATTTTAACTACTTTGATTAATTTCTTTTCATTACAATCTCTTATAAAGTGAAATCTTATTTCAATGTGTTTAGTTTTTGAATGTTTTACTGGATTATTCACAATACTAATAGCACTTTGATTATCAATAAAAATAGGAGTTTTAAGGATAGAGATACCAAAGTCTAGAAGTTGATTTTGAATCCATAGTACTTGAGCACAGCAAGCAGATGCAGCTACATATTCTGCTTCAGCAGTAGATGTTGATACATTTGTTTGCTTCTTACATTGCCATGACACTAGTCTTGATCCAAAGAATTGACATCCACCAGTAGTGGACTTTCTATCTTGACATTCACCTCCATAGTCACTATCTGTATAGGCTATTAGTTCAAAGGGTGAGTCATGTGGATACCATAGACCTAGTGATGGTTTGCCTTTCAAGTATCTGAATATTCTTTTGACAGCCTGCAAGTGTAGTTCTTTGGGTCTTGCTTGATATCTTGCACACACACAAACACTATACATAATGTCAGGTCTTGATGCAGTTAAGTACATCAAAGATCCTATCATTGATCTATATAAGTGTTCATCTACATCCTCCCCCTCAACATCAGGATGTAGGTGTTTGTGTGTTTCCATTGGTGTACTAGCACTTTTACTGTCTTTCAAGTCAAACTTTTCCAAGATGTCTTTGACATATTTTGATTGATTTATCAAAATACCATCAGTTCTTTGACTGACTTGGAGTCCAAGGAAGAAGTTCATTGGACCCATGGAGCTCATCTTGAATTTAATCTGCATCAGCTCTTCAAATTCTTTGCATAATAAATCATTGGTTGATCCAAAGATGATATCATCTACATAGATTTGTACCAGTAGTATATCATCTTTGACTTTCTTTGTAAACAATGTTTTATCAATGGCTCCTCTTTTGAAATTGTTCTTTAATAAGTATGATGATAGTGTGTCATACCATGCTCTTGGTGCCTGATGTAGACCATATAGAGCTTTATCCAATTTAAACACATAATCACCATGTTTTGGATCTTCAAATCCTGGAGGTTGGCAAACATAAACTTCTTCTTCAATCTTCCCATACAGGAAAGCACTCTTCACATCCATTTGATAGACTTTAAACCTTTTGAATGAAGCATATGCTAGGAATATTCTTATTGCTTCAATTCTGGCAACAGGAGCATACACTTCATCATAGTCTATACCTTCTTCTTGAGTGTATCCTTGGGCTACAAGTCTGGCTTTATTCTTGATCACTATCCCTCTTTCATCTTTCTTGTTTCTAAAGATCCATCTTGTTCCAATGGCTCTTTTTCCTTTGGGTAGAGGTACAAGTGTCCAAACAGCTTGTAATTTAAATTGAAGGAGTTCCTCTTGCATTGCCTCAATCCAGTTTGAGTCCTTCATTGCTTGTTGGATCTTCTTTGGTTCATCCTGAGACAGAAAGCATTCATACATACATTCATTAGCAATTAAGCTTATATTACACATATTTGCAGTTAAACTTTTGTTTAATTTGCTTCTTGTTTGAAGTGGTGAGTTAACATCACTTAGAACAAGGTCTAAAGGATGGTTCTTTTGAGTCCTTGTTGTTGTAGCTTTATCCACCACTAGTTGATTTTCAGGGTTGGACTCTTTTGCCTCAGGTAGTTGTTCTTCTTGAGATCCTTCATTGTCATTAGTATTTGGTTCATCATTATCTTGGTCAGAGTTACTACTGCCATCATCTTCATTGAGATCAGTAGTATTGAAGTTGTTACTGGTATCAGTAGTATCTTGAGAATCTAGGTTATAGTTGGGACCAGTAGTATTTTCAGTACTATTACTGGTACCAGTAGTAATGGAATTACTACTGACCTCATTCTCAGAGTTACTACTGCTTTCAATATTTGAGTTCTTACTGACATCAGTATTAACTATGGGAGCAGTATCAACAACTATGTATCTCATCTTTTCTTGACCAGTATAAACAGATGATGTTCCTTCCTTTTGATTAAGACAATTTGAATTACCTGCATTGAAATTCATATTAAAATTAAAGGATTTGGTTAGATTGTCTATGTCAAATAGCCAATCTGGACCATTTCCTTGTTCATTAGGTACATTTTCATTAAAGGATACATTGATGCTTTCTTCAATTATCCTTAGTCTTTTGTTGAATACTCTGTATGATTTGCTTTGAGTAGAGTATCCCACAAAGATTCCATCATCAGCTTTGCAGTCAAACTTACCAATTTGTTCTCTTGTAATCAAAATAGTACAAGGACAACCAAATGATTTTAAGAAACTTATAGAAGGTTTTCTTTTATTGAAAAGTTCATATGGTGTTTTAAAGTGTGGCTTCACTATTAATACTCTGTTTTGAACATAACAAGCAGTATTAACAGCTTCTGCCCAAAAAGTAATTGGTAATTTTGAGTCTGCTAGCATTGATCTTGCTGCTTCAATGATGGTTCTATTCCTTCTTTCAGCTACACCATTTTGTTGTGGAGTTCTAGGTGAGCTGTATTGCCTGTCAATACCTTTAAGATCACAAAAGTTAATTAGGTTAGTATTTTTAAATTCTGTGCCATTATCACATCTTATGGCTTTCACTTTTTGATCAGATGTGTTTTCCAGTTTAACAATTAAGTTCTTTATGAGTTCACTTGTTTCATCCTTTGTCCTGAGAAAGAAAACCCATGTATATCTGGAAAAGTCATCAGTAATAACAAGACAATATTGTTTCTTTCCAATACTCATTACATTTGTAGGTCCAAAAAGGTCCATATGTAAGAGCTGTAAAGGAACAGAAATAGAGTTCACAGTTTTGGACTTATGAGAAGTCTTGTGTTGTTTACCTTTTAGGCATGCAACACAGTGATGATCACACATGAATTGTTTTTGAGGAAGTCCAATGACCAGATTTCTTTTTACTAAATTATTCATGTTTTTAAAATTTGTGTGACACATCCTTCTATGCCAAAGTTCTGATTCAGTGGTGTTTGCCTTGGATATAAAACAGTTGACCTCATTTGTAGAAATGAGTTCTCCCCCTATATCCAGGCAATACACATTGTTTCTCCTTGGGGTTCTTAAAACAACATATTTTTCATCTAAAATAAACTCAGGAGAAAGAATGATGCACTCAATGTCTGTGAACAGAATCTTGTTCTTTTTATCACAAACTTGAGACACACTGACAAGATTGTATTTTAGTTCAGCTACATAAAATACATTATCAAAGGTAATTTTTCCATTAGTAACAGTACCTTTACCTGTAATCTTACCTCCTTTTGGGTTCTCACCAAAAGCCACAAATCCACCATCAAAGGACTTGAAATCTTTAAGAATTTGCAGATTTCCAGTCATGTGCCTTGAGCATCCACTATCAATATGCCATGTTCTACCTTCTTCTGGGATCTGAATGCTCTGCACAAGAGAGTAAAGGATTAGTTAAGTTTGGGAACCCAAGCTTTATATGTCTTGGGTTCATCCTTTGAGAAATGAGCTTTTGGGGATTTAACTTTAAAGACTTTTGGTACCCATACTTGTTTATTACTGGTATTTTGTTTTACTACTGTCCTTTTGTAGTTATTACTGGTGTGAAAATTTCCTACTGATCTTGGTTTATACCCATTGTTTCTAGCTTTTGAATACTTTACTACTGATGGACCAGTAGTATTTGGGTACTTATCATGTTTAGAATGACCAGTAGTGTTTTTAGGGTTAACACCAGTAGTGTTTTTGAAATTTGTTTTGGGAGCAGTAGTATTTTTGAAATTAGGGTTATTACCAGTAGTATTCTTGTACTGGTACCATACAGCATTATAATTAGGGTTAACACCAGTAGTAAATTTGTTAGAGTTTCTACTGGTGTTGGAAAATTTAAAATATTGTTTATTTTGATTGGATTTTCCATTATTCTTGAAGTAATTGCTGTACTTTGGGCTTCCAGCTCTTCTGTTTTGAACAAACCTTGTTTTACTTCTTCCAAATCTTGGATTTTCAACAATTGGATTTTTAATTTTATTTACTACTGAATGACCAGTAGTAACTTTTAACTTTTGAGTTTTAGCATTTTCTTTAAGAACTTTAAATTCTTTTAACTCTTTGCAGTTTATTGGATTGTAGTGACAATCCTTTGCTAAATGGTTCATTTTATTGCATATAACACATCTTAGTTTCTTATTTTTAGCACCTTCAGGTATTCTTTGGTCTAAGAGTTGTGTTTTATTTCTTTCATTCCCCCTTGTTAAAATTTTTGGTACATTATCTGCATTATATTTGGGAGATTCATTTGGACTTTGAGCTGTGTGAAAACTTGTATCAATTGATTTTGGTGATTCACTTTGAGATATAGTAAATTCAATTGATTGTTCATCATCAGAAGAATTATTTGATTCAGATGTTTCATTAGATGATTCAGTTTGATTTTCAGTTTTTAATTCATTAATGATTCTTTCTGAACTGTTTTTAAGAGGTGGAATGATTTTATATGGAGGTGGTACAGCATGATATCCCACCCCATGAACAACCTTTTCTGTAGTTTGATTATTAGTTAATTCATCAAGAATTTTAGTGCTTCTTTCAAACTTTTTAATTGTTAATTTATTTTGTTCAATTTCAAGTTGACATTCTTCTATTTTACTTGTAAGTTCATTATTTTTTGTTTCATAAAACTCTTTCTCATCCACAGCTTGAAGCAATTCTTCCTTGATCCGTTGATCAATCATCTTGTACACCTTTATTTGATGTTCTTGATCAGCAATCACCCCATCAAACTCATAATTTCTTCTGATTGCTTTTGCTAAATCTTCATTTAATTTATTGTTTTCTTTTTCTAGATTTTTAATAATTTTAGCACATTCAGGAGTACAAGGTTTAGATTTTACCTCAGTTTTGTTGTCAGTAAAGGCCATGAGAGCTTGATTTTGAGCATGCTCTTCTGCTTGGAAGCTCCAGTCATATCCTTGTCCTTGTTGTGACACAAGAGCAGTTGATTTTGATCTTTTGTCTGGATGAGGACATTCTTTTGCAAAGTGACCAAGGTTGTTACAGTTGTAACATTTGACTTTAGTTTTGTCAAATCCTGCTTTGTCACCTTTGTTGAAATTGAGGCTTGTCCTTCCAGTTCTTTTTAGGAATCTTTTGGTCCTTAGGCTCAGCATAGCCATCTGCCATTTAAGATCCATCTCCTCAAGATCATCTGGATTCAGTTGTTCCAAGTCATCACTAATCAATGCAGTATGCACATGACTAGTGAAGAAGGATTCTCTTGCAGTATCCTCAGAATCTGCAGCCTTTCCTGCGGAGGTTTCCTGTCCTTGACCTGTACTAGACACAAAAGCAGCATTGTTAGAAGAAATAGAAGGGTTTTTGTGATTTACCTCAGTTTCAAACACTCTGAGATCATTATAGAGTTCATCTAACTCCTTTTCTTCTAAAGCATCTCTTTGTCTGTACACCACTGTGTACATGGCCCATTCTTCACTAAGAGACCTTAGAAACTTCATGTTGACATCCTCTTGATCCATCTTTACACCAACTTGGTTGAGTTCACCAATTAGTTTGTTGAATCTGTCAAACACTTGAGTGAGTGTTTCATTGGGCTTTCCTTTGAAATTTTCAAAGTCTTGTTTGAGAACAGACTTCATATTCCTCTTGGTGCTCTTTGTCCCAACGAATCTCTTCTCCAGTGCTTCCCACAGTATTTTTGCATCATCATATTCAACAAAGAGATGTTGATAATCATTAGGAATGGCCAGTAAGAGAGTGCTTAGAGTTTTGAGTTCAATGCCTTTATCTTTCTTCTCCTTCTCACATTTAAGTTTGTCTGCCTCAGTTGCAGAGCTACTTGCTTGAAGTTGACCAGTTTTGTTTCCTTCACAAACGACTTCCCACATGGAATAATCTGTAATAAGCATGTATTGCTTAATACGATTCTTCCACATCCCAAAGTTATTGGGTGTGAGTATAGGAATTTTGTTGGCCTGAGTGCTTTCATTATTATCAGTCATGATTAATAATGTGTGTGTTTTAAAGATTAAAACTTTTTGTTGTTCTTAACAATTAGTAGATCTAGAACCAATAAGCTCTGATACCACTTGTCAGGATCGATTAACTATAGACAAGTTAATAAACACCTTAGATCTATTTGATGATAGAAGTTGCAGCGGATCAACACTATATCAATAATTAAGAACGATGAACTGTATGAACAATATGAGAAATATTAAGAACACAGTTTCACAAAAAGCTTCAATGTATATTATTAAGTTAACAATACACACGTACGTTTACAATTCGTAAGGAACTATATATAATAGTCCTTGAAGCTAAACTATTTACCCTAGTTATTCTAGGATACGATATACATCTAATTATAAACGATATACATTGATTTACATTCTATAACTATCTCTGCGAAGATCTCGGACTTGATATGTTCCATAAACGCGTATCAGTAGTAAAACCAATCACCAGTAGTAAATAAGTAACATCAGTAGTAAACTTGGTGATCAGTAGTAAGTCCATAATCATCGTCAGTAGTAACTACAATGATCAGTAGTATCTTCAATCTTTGTATGATCAGTAGTAACTAAGTTATAGAGAACACCAGCATCAACTTCATCAGTAGTAAATGTTTCTGCCCCATCAGTAATAAACATAATTATTACCAACTGCAGCATCAGTACTAAGTTGATCTGTGATTTGCTCTAACAGGTTTCTTTAAGTCTCCATAAACATGATTTTTACTTCTTAGCACTGTTGTCCATAAGGCACAACCTCGGTTAGACTGGCGATCATTTCATTGAGAACGAAGGAGTTGAGCTGTGACCGTTGTTGAAACATTCTTTGTTCATCAAGTAATAACATGGACGTACCTTGCTACTGAAAATACGGTAGTTGGGGCCGATGAAAAAGTAGAGGCAATGCGTTGGTATTCTGATGAGACACCGGTAATCATATGTGTAACCAACTTTTTATTTTTTAACACCTAATCTACTACATTTTATTTCCACCAAGACTTGAACTCATGATTTTTATATCATGTGTAACATCATACACACCAACACTACAAGGGGTATATGTAACCAACTTCTTTCCGGGATTGGAGAATCGATGTTGTTGAGTATGGTTTTAGTGGTTTCTTCAAGGAGGTCCAAAAAATTTATAAAGTCCCAAAAGACAATTATTGGCCCTTGGATCAAGAAAAAGTCAAATGTCAAGATCAACACTCCAACCACCACCACCACTACACCAACACATGTGATTCAATACATCAATACCCCACCACCACCACCACCGGCGCCGGCGGACGGCAGTGGTCGTGTCCAACGGTGGTGGCTGTGTATTCAATTTATAATGAATCACATGTGTTTAGTGACTTGAAACACATGTGATTCGAAGTAATGTTCGTCTGTATTTTGGAACCTCTGTTTTTAGTGAATCACATGTGTTTCATCTTTTGAAACACATGTGATTCGTAGTTTGTATGCTTCTTGTTTTTAGAAACTCATATTTTTAGTGAATCACATGTGTTTCGTGACTTGAAACACATGTGATCCGAAATAATATGATCGTCTGTATTTTTGGAAACTCTGTTTTTAGTGAATCACATGTGTTTCGTCTTTTGAAACACATGTGATTCGTAGTTCGTATGCTCACCTTCTTTTAGAACTCCCGTTTTTAGTGAATCACACGTGTTTCGTGACTTAAAACACATATGATTCGAAGTAATATGCTCGTCTGTATTTTTGGAAACCCTGTTTTTAGTAAATCACATGTGTTTCACCTTTTGAAACACATGTGATTCGTAATTCGTATGCTCTCCTGTTTTTAGAAACTCATTTTTAGTGAATAACATATGTTTCGTGACTTGAAACACATGTGATTCGAAGTAATATGCTCTTCTGTATTTTGGACCCCCTGTATTTAATGAATAACATGTGTTTCAATACATCAATACCCCCCCCCCCCCCACACTGCCAGCACCACCACTGTAAGCCAGCACCACCACCGCCGGCCGGCGCCGGCTCTGCTCTTCTGTATTTTGGACCCCCTGTATTTAGTGAATAATATGTGTTTCAATACATCAATACCGTTATACCGCCACCCTCACTGCAAGCACCACCACTGTCAACCACCACCACCACCACCGGTGACGGCGGACGGCAGCACTCGGCGGTGGTCGGCGGCCGGAGGTGTCAGTGGCTAAGGGATTTGATCTTGACCATTTTGATCCAATTGCTAAGATTTGTCCCTTAAAACTTTAAAATTTTGGTGGACCTCCAAGGATATGATTTTAATATGCGTGCAAACAATAAGCCCTGATCGAAATGTGAATGATTCATTAGATCATAATCTATCACGCATATAATGGGCCTAACGTCGGGCATATGGGCCCACTACACAAATGGGCTATACAACTTCTTTCCCTTGTTTCGTACAAGTTTGTGCTGCCTTTGTTGTTATTTCATAATTGTGGGCCTCACCACCAAAACAACAACACACACACAATTACAAGAGCATAGCTAAATCTACAAATATCTAAAAAGTACATGTGTGATACTTATTCTAACACCACCAAGGGGCAAAAGAGAGCAGAAGAATGTACAACAGCAGCAGGTTTTAAGAAGGAACCTAAATCTATCTGCAAACACCACCAAACTAAATTTCATGTTTTTTTCAGCCAAACCTTATTTCTTTATCTGCTGCGGATCGCCATCAAGATTCAAGAAATATACAAACTCAGCTTTGAATCTCATACGTCTTCAGTATCCGAGACTTGTACGAGGGTTTTAAGCATGTTCATAACCTCTAACGAATCATCCAAATAGTACTCAGCTTTGCTCGGTTTCTGCCCAACTGTGCAGGCAAACACCGAATTATGGTTTAAAATCACCCCCTTTTTTATTGCATTTCCAATACTCACAAACATGTCTTCATCACTTCTATCATCTCCAATGCAAACTACAAAATCAGCTTCTTTTCCACTTTCACCCATCCATGCAAATATCTTTTCTGCAACTAATCCTTTACTCACACCCTACAAATTAAATGTACCTAACATTAATATCCCAACAAAAACAGGAAATGGTTGTATGTAAAGATATATACCTGCTGTTTAACTTCTACAATGTATTGACCACTTTTGACTACAACAGGTTCATTAGCAAGCACGCTTTCAAGATGATCCAACAATTCCTTAGCTTGTGACAGACCAAACCTTTGATCTGCATGCTGATGGTGCCAAACTAACCCACTTTCTTTTTTTTCAATATACGAACCATCAGTGGTTTCTGTGTATAAATTCATAACAGGTTCTGCCATCTCTATCCACCCAAAATCCTTACTTTTTCCACATGTTTCCCATTCTTTATCTGCATCCCACCTGGTTTGAAACCCACATTTTTCTAAGTATCTATGTATACATAGATAAAAAGTAATTTTCTAATAAAGGTATTATGACTTTAGATAATTAATTCCATATACCTGATAAAGTATCCATGTTCAGCTGCAATGCCAAGTTTATCACACGTGGCAAACCATTTTCCAAGACAATCGTTCCCTCGTCCACTGATTATAAAAACCTTATTCTTAGGATCATCACATAGTTTGTTAATTGTGGAAATAACATCGTCACTCGGGCTTTTATTTACCGATGTAGGTGGGATAAGAGTGCCATCATAATCCAAAAGTATGGCCCGATTATGAGCTTTTCCATAAGCATCAACAATCGCCTCATTAGTCAACTTCCTAAACATGGGATCGAGAGACAAAACCCTAAACCCGAAACTCAACCCCATACCCCAACACCTTTTTCTAAAATGGTCAACACAAGTCAACTCGAGCTCTTGAAAAAAGCTTCGTGACCAATACGCGATATCATGAGAATGAATGTATTTATAATGTTTCTCGTGACGTATACTTTTTTCCGTTTCTGAAGCCGAGATGGCCTTGTATATGCCTTCAGCTGTTGCGTGGATGTTCCACGGGTTGACCCGTATAGCACCACTAAGAGAAGGAGAACACCCGATAAACTCAGAGACTACTAACATGCTCTTTTGAGGAGAGTTTGACTGGTCAAAGTCAAACCCCGGGATCCCTTGTCTACACACGACATACTCGTGTGGTGTAAGATTCATCCCATCCCATAAAGCTGTCACAATGGCAGCCTCGGAAATAGTGTAATACGCAGCCCGTTCGGTTAACGAAACGGGCCTATCGATAAGCACAATAGGGTTATACCCCGGGCTACCCAATTCGTCATTGATTCTTTTACAGCTTGTTCTTATCTCTGCTTCTACTTGCTCAACATCTTTCCCTTTCCCACGAGCGGGATGCAATATTTGCACCAAAACCGCACGCCCGACCCAAATTGGATGAGATTTAAGCATTTGCTCCATTGCTAAAACCTTCATATTCACACCTTTAAATACATCGGTATCATCAACGCCGAGCACAACCGTTTTCCCTTGAAACTCATGTTCAAGCTCTTGAACCCGTGTTTGTTTGCAAGGTTCCATTAGAACGGATTCCATTTGACCCAAATGGACCCCACTTGGCATAATCTTGATTCCAATTGACCTCCCGTAGTATTCCAACCCAATATACCCCCGTTTGGACTCATATTCCAATCCAAGCATCCGACTACAACAAGCGAGAAAATTACGCGCGTAATCAAACGTGTGAAACCCGATGAGGTCAGCATTTAAAAGTGACTTCAAGATTTCCTCTCTCATAGGTAAAGTTCGGTACATTTCTGAGGATGGAAACGGGCTATGGAGGAAAAACCCGATTCTCAACTTATTATACCGCCTTCTTAAAAAGGTTGGAAGCACCATTAAATGGTAATCGTGTATCCAAATGTAGTCATCGTAAGGGTTGACCACCTCGTTGACTTTTTGAGAAAACATCACATTAACAGCCACGTAAGCTTCCCACAAAGACGGGTCAAACCGGCCGCCAGATATCAAAAGCATGTAATGGAATACGGGCCACAGATGGTTCTTACAAAATCCGTGATAATATTTTTCCAAAAGTGAAGGTGGGATAAAAACAGGCACGCATTTAAATTTATCGAGCAGTGTTTGTGACACGTCATCTTGTTGACTAGGGTCAACGTCAACCCTAAGTGAGCCAATGTAAATAACCTCCATTTCTGCAGGCAAACCATCTTTGATATGCAAGTATAACGAATTCTCATCCCAGGTGAAATTCCAATATTGCCCTCCATTTTCATCATCGGTTGTAGCAGTAGCTTTAACGGGTAACTGATTTGCTACAATAATCAACCTATCCGTAATGGTGGTTGAGAGTTCATCAGATGCAACACTACCAGTTTGATCAAAATCATCAAGCTCGGATTTAATTCCAGGAGCAGTCATAGCCCTAGATAACGGTTTCTTTTCTGGTACTTGAACAGCAGCAAATTTCCCATTTGCTAATTCAAACAAATTCGTGTATGATTTCGACATCTTAATTTGTGACTAAATTCGACGCTTTTGGAACCAATTAAGTATGATCAAGCGATTATCTGAAACATGGGTAACATCATACTTGAATCAAAATCACTACATTTACGGAAAGTATTGATAAAATTAGTCATGCATGTCAAAATGGGGGTAAACTTTGGTAAATGTGTATCTATCGATTCTAATTTAAGCCCAAAATGATAAGCACAAAAAGCAACATAAAATGTGGAAAATTACCTGGACGGATGATAAAGAGTGAAGATTGAAAATGTGTCTGTGTGTTGAACAAAAGCCATTACAATTGAATTTACACACGGCTTTTCTCTGTGTCTGTGTATGATAAATATATTTATAGTTGGGAAGGATATAAGTACAAAAATTGCCAAGGGATAAAGATATACGGGTGCCAACTGGATTTATGATTTATATGGCATGTCTATGCGTTATTACACGTGGTGTGGAATTTTTAATTTTTTTTAAAACGTATGAAATTAAAAGAGCCAAGTCCAAACAGGCTCAGAAAGCTAGACAACACACAAGGGGGGCATACTATCGAACAAACAAAAAGAGAAAAAAAGGACGAAAATTCACAACTTTTAACGAAATTTCACTTGCAAACTTAAATAGAACGATTTCTAAAAATAGATCCACTAAAAAACCAAAATTCTCAAAATATATTTTCCTTCAAATCTTCTCAAAATAACCGAACCACTCTGTGACTTCACACAAACAAGTGTAATATGATCACATAAAAAATAGTCTCGTCGCATTCTGGTCGTACAAAAAAACATTTGGACCACACAAAAAATCAACATACCACATGAAGTCGCACAATCACATAAAATTATAAAATCGCATGGTATATTCTGAGTAAGTCAAGTCGCACAAGTTGTTTAGGGAAAAAGGTCTATTTTTGTAAAATAAAAAATATTGAACAGCCAGTTAATATTTAGTTAGTGCTTCAATTCGAGTCAAGCAACGACATCCAAGCAGGTATTATGCCTTCCTCAAACCTTCCGTCTTTGGGTAATAAACCATAACCTTGGTGGTCAGTTGATCTGCACCAATTAGTTCTATTTTGTAATTACCTCTAACAAATAAATAGTGAATGAAACAAATAGCTTCACTACCCGTGAGATTTTCTCATAAAAGATAAAATAAAATACCAATCAAATAAACATATAAAAAAAGGTCAAGTTTTCTCTTGTACAAACAAAACTAAACTGTCTTGTCTAAAGATCTAAAACAGCTAGCTGCTTAAAAGCCAAATAAACCTAGTTCGCTGGCCTTCTCCTTCTCAAAAGTCTCAAAGTACTGATATATGATTGTAACTGCAAGCAAGATTCCAGTACCAGATCCAATGGCTCCCATGAAATCTGCTAAAACAGTTAATGCACCAATACACATTCCTCCAAAAGCAGCTGCTGTTGGAATGTAACGGTTCAGTTCTTTCTGAAGATTTGAGTCCCTGTGTCCAGGCATCACCATTTGTTGCTCCTGCACAAACACATCATTAATTATTACTATTATTATTATTAATTAACAAATTTAATTTAATGAAATGAGTGAGATACCTTAAGTTGCTTGGCCACATCTCTAGCAGATGATCCAGAAACTTCAATCCAAGTTTTTGAGAAAAGTGCACAAGCTGTTAACATGAACACCAAGTAGAAAAGAGCATGGAATGGATTTGCAGCCATATCCGCCAAACTGATGCAAAAATATAATATAAATAAACAACCCAAAGCCAAAACTAAACCAAAATTTTATAAAAAAAATAATATTACCTTGAAGGTGCAGTTACATAGTAAGCAATCCCACCAACTGGGACAGATTGACCAGAGTATTCAGACTCCTTCCACTTTCCCAATAAATCAACCAAGAAATTTCCACTATATTTTCTATGGAGCAACTGCATCAAAAACAGATATCTGTAAATATAATCGATTCACAAGTGTAAATTACTCAAAATATGGATGAATGGGTTACCTGAGAGATGAAATAAAGATTGGATACAAGTGCAGACTGAAGAATAATTGGCATGTTTGAAGTGTAAAACAGTTTAATAGGATATGATCCTTGTTGCCCACGAGCATTCTTTGATCTCACTGGCAAAACAACACGGAATCCTTGGAAATAGATAACAATTAGGAAGATTAGAACAGTTGCCAGCAAGTTTGTCACATTAGGAAGATTTTGTCGGTAAAAAGCCTCCCGTAATGCCCTAACTTTATCTGATCTGGTAATCAAAAGATGGAATAATGCAATAACTGCTCCCTCAAATTCAGCACCACGACCACTGTTGATAGTTGTTGGGCTAAATGCTTTCCAGATAATGCTTTCACTGCAAAATTTAATAAAAAATTATTACTTGTTGAATCATAACAAGAGCAAGTAACCAGAAAATGTATTTGAACCATTAAATAATTTAAATTACCAGATATTAGTGGCTATGAACAGTGAAATTCCAGATCCAAGACCGTATCCTTTCTGAAGAAGTTCATCCAAACATATAACAATAATTCCAGCAAAACATAACTGAACAATGATCAAAATAGCATTCCCGACACCAAGTTGACCAACACTGCCATACATTCCTGATAGAACATAAGCAACAGCTTCACCAACAGCAATCAAGATTCCCAGCAACTTCTGAGCACCATTCCTAACAAAAATCACAAACATAATAATTTCAATTTCAATATAATATTATATTATATCAAAAAGTGGTAATATATTTTTAAAACTCACAAAAGTGCACGGTCTTCACGAACGTTGTTGTCCACTTCAATGATTTTTGAGCCAGCCAACAACTGCATAACCAGTCCAGAAGTGACAATGGGAGTAATACCAAGCTCCATAACAGTCCCACGGTTTGAAGCTAGAATAACACGCATCCAGTAAAAAGGATCTGCACCCGTTGTTGAATGTATTCCATAAAGAGGAAGCTGACTGCACACCAGAAAGATGAAAAGAGAAATCACAGTATATATGACTTTTTCTCTGAATGGAACCTTTCTGTCTGCACTCTGCACTTCTGGAAGAAATGCAAGAAATGGTCTCACCAGATGTAACACTCTAAAACCACCTCCCATGGTAAAAAGTCAGAATCACACAACCTGGTCATTTGTGTAAATGCAATCATCAGTATCACATATTAGCATTAATCAAACCAAATATGTTTTAATATATCAGCTACCAGGTTGAATTACATACATACATACATACATACATGCATACATGCATACATGCATACATACATACATGCATCCATGCATACATGCATGCATACATGCATACATGCATACATGCATACATGCATACATGCATACATGCATACATACATACATACATACATACATACATACATACATACATACATACATACATACATACATACATACATACATACATACATACATACATACATACATACATACATACATACATACATACATACATACATACATACATACATACATACATACATACATACATACATACATACATACATACATACATACATACATACATACATACATACATACATACATACATACATACATACATACATACATACATACATACATACATACATACATACATACATACATACATACATACATACATACATACATACATACATACATACATACATACATACATACATACATACATACATACATACATACATACATACATACATACATACATACATACATACATACATACATACATACATACATACATACATACATACATACATACATACATACATACATACATACATACATACATACATACATACATACATACATACATACATACATACATACATACATACATACATACATACATACATACATACATACATACATACATACATACATACATACATACATACATACATACATACATACATACATACATACATACATACATACATACATACATACATACATACATACATACATACATACATACATACATACATACATACATACATACATACATACATACATACATACATACATACATACATACATACATACATACATACATACATACATACATACATACATACATACATACATACATACATACATACATACATACATACATACATACATACATACATACATACATACATACATACATACATACATACATACATACATACATACATACATACATACATACATACATACATACATACATACATACATACATACATACATACATACATACATACATACATACATACATACATACATACATACATACATACATACATACATACATACATACATACATACATACATACATACATACATACATACATACATACATACATACATACATACATACATACATACATACATACATACATACATACATACATACATACATACATACATACATACATACATACATACATACATACATACATACATACATACATACATACATACATACATACATACATACATACATACATACATACATACATACATACATACATACATACATACATACATACATACATACATACATACATACATACATACATACATACATACATACATACATACATACATACATACATACATACATACATACATACATACATACATACATACATACATACATACATACATACATACATACATACATACATACATACATACATACATACATACATACATACATACATACATACATACATACATACATACATACATACATACATACATACATACATACATACATACATACATACATACATACATACATACATACATACATACATACATACATACATACATACATACATACATACATACATACATACATACATACATACATACATACATACATACATACATACATACATACATACATACATACATACATACATACATACATACATACATACATACATACATACATACATACATACATACATACATACATACATACATACATACATACATACATACATACATACATACATACATACATACATACATACATACATACATACATACATACATACATACATACATACATACATACATACATACATACATACATACATACATACATACATACATACATACATACATACATACATACATACATACATACATACATACATACATACATACATACATACATACATACATACATACATACATACATACATACATACATACATACATACATACATACATACATACATACATACATACATACATACATACATACATACATACATACATACATACATACATACATACATACATACATACATACATACATACATACATACATACATACATACATACATACATACATACATACATACATACATACATACATACATACATACATACATACATACATACATACATACATACATACATACATACATACATACATACATACATACATACATACATACATACATACATACATACATACATACATACATACATACATACATACATACATACATACATACATACATACATACATACATACATACATACATACATACATACATACATACATACATACATACATACATACATACATACATACATACATACATACATACATACATACATACATACATACATACATACATACATACATACATACATACATACATACATACATACATACATACATACATACATACATACATACATACATACATACATACATACATACATACATACATACATACATACATACATACATACATACATACATACATACATACATACATACATACATACATACATACATACATACATACATACATACATACATACATACATACATACATACATACATACATACATACATACATACATACATACATACATACATACATACATACATACATACATACATACATACATACATACATACATACATACATACATACATACATACATACATACATACATACATACATACATACATACATACATACATACATACATACATACATACATACATACATACATACATACATACATACATACATACATACATACATACATACATACATACATACATACATACATACATACATACATACATACATACATACATACATACATACATACATACATACATACATACATACATACATACATACATACATACATACATACATACATACATACATACATACATACATACATACATACATACATACATACATACATACATACATACATACATACATACATACATACATACATACATACATACATACATACATACATACATACATACATACATACATACATACATACATACATACATACATACATACATACATACATACATACATACATACATACATACATACATACATACATACATACATACATACATACATACATACATACATACATACATACATACATACATACATACATACATACATACATACATACATACATACATACATACATACATACATACATACATACATACATACATACATACATACATACATACATACATACATACATACATACATACATACATACATACATACATACATACATACATACATACATACATACATACATACATACATACATACATACATACATACATACATACATACATACATACATACATACATACATACATACATACATACATACATACATACATACATACATACATACATACATACATACATACATACATACATACATACATACATACATACATACATACATACATACATACATACATACATACATACATACATACATACATACATACATACATACATACATACATACATACATACATACATACATACATACATACATACATACATACATACATACATACATACATACATACATACATACATACATACATACATACATACATACATACATACATACATACATACATACATACATACATACATACATACATACATACATACATACATACATACATACATACATACATACATACATACATACATACATACATACATACATACATACATACATACATACATACATACATACATACATACATACATACATACATACATACATACATACATACATACATACATACATACATACATACATACATACATACATACATACATACATACATACATACATACATACATACATACATACATACATACATACATACATACATACATACATACATACATACATACATACATACATACATACATACATACATACATACATACATACATACATACATACATACATACATACATACATACATACATACATACATACATACATACATACATACATACATACATACATACATACATACATACATACATACATACATACATACATACATACATACATACATACATACATACATACATACATACATACATACATACATACATACATACATACATACATACATACATACATACATACATACATACATACATACATACATACATACATACATACATACATACATACATACATACATACATACATACATACATACATACATACATACATACATACATACATACATACATACATACATACATACATACATACATACATACATACATACATACATACATACATACATACATACATACATACATACATACATACATACATACATACATACATACATACATACATACATACATACATACATACATACATACATACATACATACATACATACATACATACATACATACATACATACATACATACATACATACATACATACATACATACATACATACATACATACATACATACATACATACATACATACATACATACATACATACATACATACATACATACATACATACATACATACATACATACATACATACATACATACATACATACATACATACATACATACATACATACATACATACATACATACATACATACATACATACATACATACATACATACATACATACATACATACATACATACATACATACATACATACATACATACATACATACATACATACATACATACATACATACATACATACATACATACATACATACATACATACATACATACATACATACATACATACATACATACATACATACATACATACATACATACATACATACATACATACATACATACATACATACATACATACATACATACATACATACATACATACATACATACATACATACATACATACATACATACATACATACATACATACATACATACATACATACATACATACATACATACATACATACATACATACATACATACATACATACATACATACATACATACATACATACATACATACATACATACATACATACATACATACATACATACATACATACATACATACATACATACATACATACATACATACATACATACATACATACATACATACATACATACATACATACATACATACATACATACATACATACATACATACATACATACATACATACATACATACATACATACATACATACATACATACATACATACATACATACATACATACATACATACATACATACATACATACATACATACATACATACATACATACATACATACATACATACATACATACATACATACATACATACATACATACATACATACATACATACATACATACATACATACATACATACATACATACATACATACATACATACATACATACATACATACATACATACATACATACATACATACATACATACATACATACATACATACATACATACATACATACATACATACATACATACATACATACATACATACATACATACATACATACATACATACATACATACATACATACATACATACATACATACATACATACATACATACATACATACATACATACATACATACATACATACATACATACATACATACATACATACATACATACATACATACATACATACATACATACATACATACATACATACATACATACATACATACATACATACATACATACATACATACATACATACATACATACATACATACATACATACATACATACATACATACATACATACATACATACATACATACATACATACATACATACATACATACATACATACATACATACATACATACATACATACATACATACATACATACATACATACATACATACATACATACATACATACATACATACATACATACATACATACATACATACATACATACATACATACATACATACATACATACATACATACATACATACATACATACATACATACATACATACATACATACATACATACATACATACATACATACATACATACATACATACATACATACATACATACATACATACATACATACATACATACATACATACATACATACATACATACATACATACATACATACATACATACATACATACATACATACATACATACATACATACATACATACATACATACATACATACATACATACATACATACATACATACATACATACATACATACATACATACATACATACATACATACATACATACATACATACATACATACATACATACATACATACATACATACATACATACATACATACATACATACATACATACATACATACATACATACATACATACATACATACATACATACATACATACATACATACATACATACATACATACATACATACATACATACATACATACATACATACATACATACATACATACATACATACATACATACATACATACATACATACATACATACATACATACATACATACATACATACATACATACATACATACATACATACATACATACATACATACATACATACATACATACATACATACATACATACATACATACATACATACATACATACATACATACATACATACATACATACATACATACATACATACATACATACATACATACATACATACATACATACATACATACATACATACATACATACATACATACATACATACATACATACATACATACATACATACATACATACATACATACATACATACATACATACATACATACATACATACATACATACATACATACATACATACATACATACATACATACATACATACATACATACATACATACATACATACATACATACATACATACATACATACATACATACATACATACATACATACATACATACATACATACATACATACATACATACATACATACATACATACATACATACATACATACATACATACATACATACATACATACATACATAGTGATTAGTGAAGACAAATTTATCAAAAGAATGCGGATTTCCACAAATTACAGGAGCAGCTAAACAAGTATACAAGGTATTCATACAAATTTCTTCCAGTTGATTTGGATAAACAAACACAATTGAGATATGCATTTATACCATGGAATTGACACCTCTGAATTATAGAACTTTATTTAATACCTAAAATTTTCTGAAATACTAGAAAAACAGTCACTTCAAATGATGGATCCTCCTAATCTTCTGATTTTAGCAACGTGAAAATCATTGAAAGTTGCGAAATCAAAAAGATACCTAAACTAGAAAACAGGAATTGGTTTTTAAGCATCGTTGACCAACCGGAACTAAATCATACACGCAGATTAACAGATCTAAATCTAATCAAAACATAGAAGACTTGCATCTCATCATCAAAACGCAACAACCGATCACCAATTAATAAATCAGTATAGATCGAATCATAAAGCAGTCGATTTGAAACTTTTTACAACGATTTTAGAGATAACAGACAATCCAATATGAGGATTATGCGTAAACGTAGATGTAAGCAGATTCATAATATAGATCAAGGACTTACAATGCTTGAACTATTGGAAATTTGATGTAATAGAGCCCTAGACTTTTATATGGGAGGGATCAGGGATAGTTATCATGAACGGAGAGATAACGCGATAAAGTCTCCGGTTAGCAAAGATCTTTTACAGCGTTACGAAACATATAAGAACAGGATGTTACATAAAGTGCCCTTTATCATCAACATATTTCCACAATAGTACCCTTAACTCTTTTCTATTATCATTCAACCCTTATTTAGTTGTTTATGTTTTAACTAACCCGGGGGTTAAATTTCTAATCTCAAGTACGCTTTGTGTACGGTCCATGAACCGGACCGAACCGCTTGAAACGAGAATTTGAAAAACCTATTTTGAAGAATCGAGATCTTATTTGGTGCAACTTATCTCCTCCTCCATTAAACTCTTGTTCTCCTTGGTTTTATTGGATTGGTTCTATGCACATCTCAAAGAACAAAAATTATCGTTTTTATATTATTGTTGCCATGACCTACTAGTTTTGTTTGAAAATATCGTAAATATGTCATATATAATCCTCAATCTATAAGAAAATGTGACATCTTAGATAGCATTCATTCTTTTTCTTTTTCTTTTTCTTGGTTAAAAACTTAAAATGTAGATGTGTTAAATTATCAAATTGTCCTAATTGTTTAAGAAAACCTATATAATTCTCTATAGCTTTTTGCTATAAGTTTCATTTTTTTAATATATCATTGTCGTTAGAAAAAATATATATTTATGAATGTTCAGCGCTTCAGTTTACAAATTTTCAAGTTTACTGGTTTGTGTTATATACATTTTACCATATTAGAATGTTGTGTTTAATAACTTTAATAATACATATTAATGTTAGAAAATTAATTTAATTCATTTGTATTTTGGATGATTTTGTTTCTTTTTCGTAGAACTTGATATAAGTGTTGTAGCTTACTGAAAGAATTGTGAACCAATAGGGCATATTCCTGACATTTAAATTAACAAGAAGGGAAATTCTGTAAATATTACGACCAAACAACTCAACATATGGGCTCGGAATGACACGAGGTTTTCGCCAATAATGTCATGCCACGTTGGAAACCTTTACACTTGGGATCCTCGTGGAGTACGCTTGAAGATTATTTTGATTTCTTTTTTATTTCTTTCCTTAAATCTTATTCATTTAATGACTAACTAGATATACACGAAACTGATGGATAATTCCGGAGTATTAGTTTTTCTCTCTCTTTATATGAATTACTTAGGTTAAATATAAAGATGCCGATTTAAATAAATGTTTTTCAGATTTATCGCTTCATTTTAATATACGTTCAAGGTAGCTCATCTTTTTAGCTCATCTTTTTTTTTTTTTTTTTTTTTTTTGTGAAGTTATAAGAAATAAATATTAGTCCTTAACCAATCAACTCTCAAATCACCACCACATGTGATTTAATACATCAACACCACCAATCTCACCCCATGTGTATTAAATCATAAGTTATTACACACCGCCGACCACCACCACCACCGCCAACCTCTGTTGGCGACCGTCTCCGCCACCGTCAACCCCTCACGACCTTCATCTGCTTTCAATCATATGTGATTGTGTATCCAATCACATGTGATGGCGGCGGCGGACGATGGTCGGCGGCGGCAGTGGACAACAACGGTAGTGGTAGTCGGTGGTGGTGGTTATGTATTCAATCAGATTTGATGATGGTAGTTATTAAGAGATTTTTCGATCTAATTTTGTCCCTTAAAAATTTGTTTTAAAGGTGGATTACCTAAAATACACTTCAACATAGGCCCATTTAGAGACAGTTCAATGAATGCCTTCTTAATCCATACTCATACAGATCCAGCCAGTTACTTAACCCAACTACCCCATTTTGCCACATCTTCGCAACCTTAACAAGGAAAGTCTCCTCAAAATCATACAAATATTAACTAGGAAATAAATTTTACAATAATTCAGTTTGATATATGTGAAGGATGTTTGGAGTAAATTTAGATAGATTTTTAGATTACCATTTTTCATAACTTAATTTCTTATTTGCCTATGAAATACATGTAATTCATAACAGCAGAAAGAAAAACGATTAATAAAAAAGGGTAGCCAAAAGGTAAAGTCATCTGAAAGACTAAAACATTAGCATTCATGGATCTGTCACAACTATATGATTACGGAGATTAAATAAAAAAATAAAAAAAAGTTAGAAGTTGAGCGAAATGTATACATGTTATATAAAAGTTTAAATCTGCGGTCAGATCCAAATATAACAGCAGAGTGACGAGTTGCAGCGCATCATATCTCAAACTAAAAGATAACAACCACTTTCACTGTATATAAAAACCTTTCACCATTTCCTTTCCCTCATGCTGGCAACTGAAGCTTTGAATTGTTTTTCCAACTGTTCACATGACATAGCAATTCAATATTATCTTATAACTTGAATCAATTTTGACCAGTTAGAGATAAAACATAACCTAAATCAACCCATTCTGTTATTAACTTTAAGAGAAAACAGTGGACTTACCTTATAAAGTAATAGTAGAAGAAATCAGCATAAAGAGCTGTTTGCAGTATGCCAGAGAAACAGGCTGAAAGAAAGAAAAAAAAACACACAGGATCACCTACAAATACACCATACATAATACAAGAGCAGAATTGAGTTTTTTGTAACTTACATATCCAACCGTTGAAATGGTCTTCTGTAAAATAGCGATAAATCCAGTTGAGAATGTACAACGCACGATAAGCCCTAAAATACAACAACAAGATACTTAGAACCCCTATTTGACCTATTAAAGGTAAAGTAAATTGTAACCCATTTCTAGTTAGATTAACTGCAAGTAATATGACAAAGGTGAAAAAGAAAATGGAGAATTATACCCAAGAAAGAAAACATATTGAACGGTCAAATTGTCAACATTTCCACTTCGTTGCAGCATAACCAACTGGGGGAGAATAGCAACTGCTTCCAAATATATAGAAAATGCCCAACATATCTGCACAAGTATCACATTAAACTGGTTATATTATCCTTTAAACCGTACAACCATAAGTGATAAGAAACAGATGATCATCATTTGCTAGAAATTAAGTGATAAGAGTATACTTCCATTAACCAGACCATAAGAATATATACTTTTACCATGTAATATAATCCTGCATTTACAGCTATATTTCCAAATTTACCCTTGCTTAAGATGACATCATATACAATAGCACATGATTTTAACATAAACATGGGATACTGTAACATATTGGGGACATAAAAGTTAATCATTCAGCAATGTTATGTTTTCTCCAGTCTTATAAAAGAAAGAAAAGTATGTCCACAAATAGACTTGGCAAATTTAACCCATCATTTTCAAGTAAAAAAAACATTAGTTGACGGTTGAGCACTAGAATAAACATATACTTCGTATTGTCTTTCATCATAACTTGACAACAAATACAATGTATGTGACAGTTTCTTACTCAAAAACAAAATAGAAAGGGCTTTGATTTTCTAGATCTAACAAGATCATCTGCAAGGAAAAGTTAATTTTGTCCTAGAAACTAAAACTAAGGTTGCGTTGTTTAGGGAAATAACTCAACTGTATTACAAGTAAACAACTTATTAATTTAGGATTTTTCTTCAACCCTGAAAAAAGACATAACCAAAGACACAATTTATCCAATCCTAGAATAGCTCATAGTCAATCAGTCACACAATTAAATGAAACAATGGCCTCAATTCACATTTTTTTTTAGAAAAATCCAAAAGAATTTGAATTTGGCATAACTCTTAGAAGAGGTCAGAATCAACAATGACTAACCTCGATTAAAGTAAACTTGTCATTAACCAATAAAGCCAAAAGGAAGGTGCCCAACACCAAATATTGATACTTAAATGAATCGAGATCACGATCGTACGATCGTTTCACTGCACGATGCCACCGCATGCAATAAACGATCGCCAGAGAACTTGCTATAAACACCACCTTCATCACCGTATTATACACAGAGATGAAGACGGCGAATAGGTTTAAGTATCGAGCCAGAAAAACGACGGCGTACAGCTCCTGCGTCTTCAAAGAAATTCCTATCGGAAATCAACGGGAATTAGTTTACATCAAAAGCCCTGGTAAAACCCTAGGCATTGAAATGATAAGTTTACCTGAACATGATTTCGTAGCGTATATTTTGAGAAGGAGGACTACTATGCTGACTAGATGGAACATGTCGCCGGAAAACCTGAAGATATTCATTGTGGCGGCGGTGGTGGTGAATCGGAGAGGTTACTCGGTGATGTATGGTGGTAGTGGCGGTGGTCTTGTTGAGTATTTTGGACAACCGTTCGCTGGAGGTGAAAGTACTGCACACGTCAATTTTTATTTTTTTAGTTATGTATCATCAAAAAAGTAAGACAATGGAGTAGTTATTTTTATTTTCTTTTTCTTGTTTTTTAATAATAAAAATACTAATAATAATAATTATAATAATTACAATAGTTATTTTCTTTTTCTTGTTTTTTAATAATAAAAATACTAATAATAATAATTACAATAGTAATAAAAGTAGTAATACATAAATGATTTGTAATAGTGTTATATTGCACACCCTTTAACATTTGTGTTGTGTTTATCATTTTGTGTGATATACATATGGGTTAATGAATTCAGTAGTAACTGTATTTTTTTTATAAAAAAAATTTCTTTATTTATTCTATTTTTTTTTATTAAATTCAATTAATTACTAACAAGTATTAATTATTGGATACCATATTTTTTAAAGATGTACGCTCCGATTACTCTGATAACCTACAACATGTTAACATTAATTTACCACAATAATTTAATAATTTTTTCACAATGTATATTGACCAAAATTGAATATATTTTTTTCCCACAAGCTACAATGACAAAATTAATCTTTTTTTCCCAAAGTATAGTGACTAAAATTGCATTAACCTCACTAATAATGGTTACGTTTATCATTTTGTTACCGGTTAAAATATATATCTGGTTGCTAATAACTTAGATGATCAGTTTTTAAAAATACAATTACCTAAACAAACAAAAAATAGAATGTCCAAAGTAAACTTTTTTCCAAAAATGATGAAATGATAGGGTTATAAAAGTGTTAAAGTATACAATTAATTGATTAAGGGTTCGAGTTAAACGAGCTCAAGTCAAGTTTGAGTTTAACTTAAATCTAGTTTATTAAACAAACTCGAATTCTAGCTTTAGACACACAGTTCATTTAAGCGTGTGAACTACACTAGCTAATATAATTAGTATGTAAATATTTGTGTATATCATAAATTTATATAATTGTATATAGATTATACATTACACTACGTATATATATAATACTTATATCATATAATAAGGATTATACTAACATAAAGAGTTTATATTTATTGTAAATATAAACCTAAATGAGTCATCGATGAGATTAGCGTTAGCATTAGCCTGTAAAATTCGTCACGAGCTTGAACTTTCTAAACTTAAATGAGTCGAGCTCGAGCTCGTGCCTAGGCGAGCTCGGAATTGATATATCATTTTTTTACAATTATATATGAAATAAGAAATAAATAAAATACACTTCTACTATTTTGTTTCACCAAATAATCCTACTTTAGATGAGCCATCCACACCTAAGCCAGGAGACTTCCATGACATGATTTCCTAACAACTAACACCAATATATATGAGTGTTTGGTCACAACCTCCTTAAACAAATTACATCTCCATACTTAACTTGCTACATTTGCAAATTATGCCACATCATTATATACATAGATAAATATACCATCCGGAAAAGTATATATATATCTTCATCCCCACCACCATCATAATTCATATCCATCATCATCTTCAGTTTTGCTCAAATATAGTCGATATGGCTCAAGAAAATGCAATATTCAGGAATGATATTATTGGAAGGTGGAGAGTGACGATGGGTGTGACACTATTAAGGGTTCTGGCATTGTTTGCTACTGCTGCTGCTACAATTGTTATGGCTCTTAACAAAGAGACACACACTTTTGCAGTTGCTACAATCGGAAATACTCCCGTTAAAATCACTATTACTGCCAAGTTTCAACACACTCCGGCAAATGTGTAAGCTACCGACCTCATTCCTCAATCCCATTGCATTTCGCTACATAAACGTAACGAGCGGTCAATAAAAAAATTGATTTTCTTTTTCAATTCGTGACCCGGCTAGAGTATTTTCTTGCCAAATATTGACATAATTGTCGATAAAACTCACTAACATTCGATGGAGTTCAATTATAGATGTTGAACTCACTCCCAAAAGCTAACTTGAAAGAGAATGTGACACCTAAACTTATAAGCCTCCATTCGATATATATTTTTGCCGATAAGGGTTCATAACAAAGTGTCTCTTGTATCTCGTATGTGCTAATAATTATAATGTGTTTGTATAAATGCAGAATGTTTGTAATAGCGAACGGGGTAGCGACTCTTCATAGTCTATTGATGTTATCGTTAACTTTTGTTAGCCACAAGTACTATGATTTCAACGGTCTGCGGTTTTTAATAGTCGCTGCATTGGATATGGTAATTCTCAATCGACTTCCTACTGTATAATTAATAGTAATATAGATATAGTAGGGACGGCAATTCACGTCGCAGGTCCGTGGTTTGGCGGGTAATACAACCTAAACCCAACATGTTTATGTAAACGAGCCGAATATTTCAACCCTAACTTACTTTCTTTCAACTTGAATACAACTCATATAACATGTTTAATTAAACGGGTTAAACATCGAATTGATCAACTTTTTAAATATGTATGCAGAACTACTAAAATATATCTATCTTGTAAATATATCCATAAATAAGTAAAATATGAATATATATATTTTTGAACATGTTTAATAATTAACCTGGTGGTAGGTCGACCCATTTAAATTATCATCAACTCGAATCTAACATGTATAATAAACGAGTAAGTTAATTCGACTCAAAACTGACCCGAAACTTGTTTGCCTCAACCCTAAGCTGTTTATTTTCGTATCGGTTTCAGCCTATCAGATCGGGTTTCGAGTTAGGTCAGAAATTGTCACGCATAAGATATACAATCACTTGAAAGTTATATATGTGTGTTTTAGATATTTAGCTATAAGTAAAAAAACTTTCTAAAACCATAGTTACAAAAGTTATGCAATGTACCTAGCTAAAAAGGGAATTAACGGCATGATCATGTGATTATATTACTATCTTTTTGTAACCATGGTGGTAAGCTGTTTAATATCCTTCTTTTTGTTGGTGGTGATTTTAGGTTATTATAGCAGTAGTTTCGGGGGCAGCAACTGCAGTTGCGTTCATGGGGCAACTAGCTAGAGACGGCAACTCTCATGCACGTTGGAACAAGATTTGTGACAATTTTGAGAGATATTGCGACCAAGGATCCGGTGCTATGCTTGCTTCCTATATCGGGATCTTGTTTTTTATGCTAGTCAACATTGTCAACGTCTTTGAACTTGGAAAAGTCAACACCTTCAAGAGCCCTATTGTTGCATGATCGATGTGTGTGATTGTTGAAAACGAACTTTGTATCATTTAAAGAACATGATTTTTTAAGTTTCTTACGGTTAATATTGTGTAATTTATCTTATGTTGACATTTGATATCATTTCCGTTAATTTTATACAGAGTATTGTTAAAGACTTTTTGAATGAGAGTTATGCGAATGATGAGTAAACATTATACCAAATTTTTTTTTGTTAAAAGTGTAACGGGTTGCAAATCGCTATTCGATTGTAGAAAATGTGTTTAATGCAAAGGAAATGAAGATGGTGATTGCAAAATTACATCTTACATACCATTATTTACATTTTACAAATATGTATTGAAAATTGAAATCAATCAAGGCCTTCAAATTCATCGACATTTTCGTCCTCTGAAAACTCATCCTCTGACACATTATCAACCAGAGAATCTAAATCTAAATCTGATTCTACTTCTAATTCTATATCGTTTGAGATCCCAGATTCAAACATTTGGCGCCTTTTAACAGCAGCCTCTACTCTTTGATGAAACTCATCGTTTGTGCTTGACAGCATGTAACGAAGCTTGAAATTTACACGATTATCCATCAGAATCTTGTGTCGAGGTATGATTCGATCTTCAAGAGAATAACTAAAGAATCTGCAAACAAAAATGCAGAAATATTTAAAAATTTGACTTTTAACATGTGTCCATTATCATAGTTAGAAATTGTTGCTTTTAGTATACAAGTTCAAAGAGTATTTCAGATATTTGACTACTCATTGAACATAGGGGATAACTGTCATGAAATTAATGTAATAACCGAGTTTATTTATGTTAATCTTATAGTAAAAAAAAGCAACTCGTTTGACCTTCCAAGTCAAAGCGCAGTTCATTGTCTATTGATATTAAAACATAATTAACCCTTTTAATATGTAATAACTCCTAAATAAATTATTCTTATACAGTATATAAGTTTTGTAATAACTTGGACACGCTAATTATTTATATAAGTAAAAATTGTGGACAACGAAACCCCACAAAAATTTAGAGTATACCGTGGAAACTCTATGAGGTCATTTAGCGGGCGAACCATGGTTCTTCTTAGATACCGATATTTAGGGCGAATAACATCAACATTGTACCGAAGTAACATTGGAAAATCAGCAATCATTTTACCCAAAGTTTTAATATCTATTCCAAGTGAAATAAAGTATTTAACATTTGGGTCCAATTTCTTTGATATGCTGCAGCCCAAAAGCTCTGGACCCAATCCTATCACTTTCCCAATGTCTCCACGAGAAACTCCAGCTTTCGTCAACAAAAATATCACCTGCCACAAAAAAGTGAACTTTTATATAAATAATACACATTTTTTTGTTACATGTTACACAAAAAGAAAGGTTTTGCTTCTTTTTAAAAAAAAAGATAAAAACAGTTTTGGTATATACCACGGGTCGTATCTTCTTGTATAGGCTATAAGTTAGTAATGATGGAAACTTGACAAGCATACTAGCAATTCCCTTTTCTTCAACGCCTATATCACGAAAGAATTGCACCTTCGAGTTTAAAAAAAAGGGTTAGTATAAGATTATTTGTAGATTAATCTAAATACGATAATAATACCTTTTGAACAATATTGGTCTCTAGGTCAAAACAGAAGACCATAGGTTTAATAGTAAGAATTCTTCTCATGCCATCTCGAGAAATACCAAGATAATAAAGGTATTTAACAAGAGGTTTCCATCTTTCTTCAATGCTGCATCCCATTAATTGTGGTCTAAATGCTAATAATCTACCCACTTCTTCGTTATTGAGCCCAAATTCTTTTAAATATGCAACCTGAAACACACAAAATGCAGAAAATCATATTCGAGACAGTCATTAATTATAATGAGAGACAACTTTTTGGGAAAATTACTGAGTTTTCCAGCTGTAAAATGAAGGGGAAAAAACAAGAAAGTTTGAATACCTTTTGATTGATTTCCTGAATAGAATAAAAGCCGAGTACTTTAGGGAAATCAAAAACCATAGTCCCAAAATCTTTTACATTCATACCCATTTCAAAATAATAATTCATTCGGGTTTTGAGTTCCTCCATGCTAAAAGTCAACAATTCAGGACACCTGCTAATTACATAACCCATCCATTCCCTTTTAACTCCATTTTTCTCCAAACACCAAACAATTTCATCCAATTCTTCAATGTCACGTTTTAACACCTTTTCTCCACCTCTAACTAACGTTACCCCGATAAATCTCCCGTTTACATGAATTGATTTGAGCCAATCAGCAATAGTCTTTATTGATTCAATATTTCCTTTTGAATTACAAATTAGTTTCCCAATTTGAGGATATGATAAACCATTGTGTTTCAGCCACCTGCAAATCACATAAGGCAAAAAGATTGTCTATCTGTGTATGATTATAAGATTTAAAATACCTATTGAATAATAATTCTAACAGTTTTTCATTGTTTTACCTGATTAGAGGAATCACATTGGAGGTTTCTAAGCAAGCTTTAGCACGAACATTGAAGGACGAATTAGCAAATTCAGGCAACTGTTTCATTGTTGCAGCTTGAATCATAACATAATCAATAAACTCAGGGAACAATCTGGAAGCTAAATTAGTAGAATAAGTGATCCCAAACTTCCCTTTTCTCATAGCTTCCTTAAAAATCTCCAATGTCACTTCCCTCCTAATCTCAAGCGCTCTCATAATTACTTCATAATCATAATTATCACTAAATACTTCCTTAATTGCAGGCAAAGAGGAGTTTACGTCGACGTCTGCTGGAGATTGGGCGTAGATTGAGCCTGGAAACTGAGGGGTTCTTTTTCTAGCCATTGATAGCTCCAGAAGCTTCAATATTTCATCATATTCGTTTGGATTTTGGGATTTGGGGGAGTTTTCGTTTGTTTGGAAGAGGAGGGATGTTGATTTTGCGTTGTGTGTTCGGAGAATTTTATCTTGGTTGCTTGAAGTGGTGGGGTTTTGGATGATTTGTTGTTGTTGGGGGTCGGGATGGTGGAGAGAGGATGCTGATATGGGCGGGGGGTTGTGGCGGATGAAGGTCATGGAGAAGGCGGCGGCAGAGGTGGTGGTGGAAATGGGGAAGCGGAGGACGGGAAGGTGGTGGCGATGGTGGTTGTGGTGGGAAGACAACATTTTTTGGATAAGTGTCGCGCGAAGTCATCTCTAGTGATATTTGCAGACTTTAATTACGAAAATGTATGCCAAATACATAATAATAAAAACAATTTTAAAAGATAGAGTAAGTTTTATTCATGTAAATTAATTTTATATTAATAGATAATTATAGTTTTAATTAAAGGAATGAAATGTAATATATGGTAAAATAAATAGAGAGTATGATTATTTTTTTAAATAAAATTATTTTGTATAGATAAAAATTACTTTATTACACTTATTGAAACACTTCTAATTTTTTTCTCCACTTCCCTTAATTTCGTTACATTGTCCCGTCACGACAATATGAGATACATGTTAGGTCAGCCAACCCTTGTGAATTCAAGGTTTTACTATCCAAAATATCCAATCGAAAACTTTCATAACAAAAATATTTGAATTACTTCAACCTATTATAATTAACATGGTAGTATGATAGTCATCATCACATTAATATAAAATATAGTGAATTAGGTATTTGACCAATTACAGGTGAACTTTGTTTTAATGTCACATAAGTTTGTGAGGTTTCATAATAAAAGTTAAAACCAATTAGTTGTAAGGGAAGTAGCCTAAAACCCTTATAAACACATTACAAATTCATTATTTGTCCGATATATAACATTACTAAGACGCCACTCCAATATGTGACATTATTTGTGTACAACATTTGGGGGGAGTAAATCCATTTCTTGCTTTAGAAAAATTCACTCAAGATTTTGTTGACCAAATTGACTTCATGGAATATTTCACCGCCACCTGGCTCCCTAAGATTGGTTAGTTGGCACTCCTTTAGTTACTTAAGTTTCATAGAATTGTTATGTAATTCATGCACAATTTCCTATCTAGAAATGTGGTTAACAACAATGAAAACTTTCCCACTTGCAAGTCAAGAAGCATCTGGTGCAATTATCACGTGAAATTAGAAATCAAACTTTTTGATGATTCACATCTCGGTGCACTCCAAAGAGTCGATTGGTTAGTACACAAATTAACAACCGAATTACACTCAAGCTATTGGTTAGATCGATATGCACACGAAAGTGATTCTTTTCAAACCGTGAAAGATGAATACATCAATTCAACATCATGGTACCGTGCATTACAAATTTCCGACACTAATGTTACCTTAAACAACAACAATGGCAGTAACAACCTTTTTGCCAAAATAGTTAGCCAAAATGATAAAGACCGTATACATCTAGTTTCAAATCCTGGTTCCGAGTTTGCTTTTTGTGATTGTGAGTGGTCGTTACGGGGGAATCTATGCAAGCATGTGGTCAAAGTCAACATGATATGTGAAAGTCAACAAGGGTGTCAAAGTTCAATGTCGTTTCACTCGTATCAAGAGATACTTGTGAGCATGTTGAAAAAACCACCTGATGATTCACTTGAACTTGATTTGTCTGTAGCTTGGTTACACCAGATTCATAGTCAGATTCAAAAACTGGTTGAATTGAATAAGTCAACCGATATTGGTACTGTAGTCAATGTTCTTCAATTGCAGTGGAGTAACAAGAAAAACAGAACATCCGTACACGCCCTCATCTTCAAAGAGTGATATTGTTCGTAAAAGAGTCGTAAGAGGAAAAGATTGTCAAGTTTAAGATAAGTGATATTGTAATTGTAACCAATTAATATACAGTTAACATACATCATATCATATAAATCCCCAAAATATGTACATATATCTTAATTAACTATAAGATCTCATTTGACCAAAGCTTGTACAAACTTCCCAATGAAATATCTCTCTACACGACGCTTTTTCCATAACAAGAATACACGATCTCATATTCTCATGTTCTATAAACGTGTAGTTTTACATATGATACACATCTACCTCAAAACATTATTATTCAAAGGCACACCCGGTGGTTGTAACCACTTAACGATAACGGGCTTGCAAATTAACATCATGAAGACCAACCCAACCATAAACGTGACAATACTAATCCAAACAAAAACAGTTACTTTCCAAGACCATAACACCCTTTTCAAAAAGGGAAGTTTTGACTCGAGATTTAAATAACTTGTGTATATTTCAGGAACACCGCCACTTTTTGCAAATTCTGCCCGTGGTTCTAGTACCACCCGTAAGCATGATGTTGGGATTTCCCGTTCTGTATAACCTTTAAATTTGATGTTTAGGGTTTGGGATTCTGATACTAAACCCGTGATTAGTGGGACCAGATTAAATAAAGTCGTCATAAGGCGCATAGGCTGGCTTCTGAATTTGAGCATACATGGTTGTGTTGTACTTGCCAGAAATTTTCCATTTGCAGAGAGGAAGTCTACCCGCACCTTTTAAGAAAAAGATTGATTTTTATGATGGTTATGCAAGGTTTATATAAAAAATTTACCACTAAAAAGTGCTATATTCAAATTAGAAACAATAAGTAAATGCAGATTACTTGATGAATACCTGAAAATTCCCAAGATTTCTGTTGTAATCTGATTCTGGCAAGGTTAATGAGACAGTAGCCTGTAATTTGTGACCAGTAGGAATAACGCGCAATTGACCAATATTTCCAGATTTAATGTTAATCTCATCACCACAATCCAAACAAAAGGGCTCTGGACAAGAAGACATTATTGGCACAAAAGCCATTGGAGTATTTCTTGTAAAATCAAAATGTAATTGATCCATTATTTGGACAGGCTTTTCTATGATAACTCTCATAATCATGCCACTGATTACAAATGCGGAAATTAATAGACCAAGCAAAATGAAACCAACAAAAGCAGCCCACAACAGCCCCCAACTTATTTGCAGACATAATTTCCCTGTGGATTTATTTCTATTGATCAATTGGTATACAATCCATCTGACATTATCCAAACAAGAGCTCAAAAACCTCGTAATTCTTGTCATAATGTAACGTTTTGCACGCCTCATAAACGCAAATGGGTCGGTAAGAAACTTGTAAGATGTATATGTTAACCACATGGGGAATTTAGCAAACCTAACTAACAAGCTTGTTTGAAATGCAATAGCTTTGATGAGTAATCTAGCTAAACGAAAAAGGAAATTCGAACCAGAATTCGATGTATCAGACGGATCACTCACACTTTCGTCACCAGTCACAGTGGTGATTACGCTAGAATCCGCATTTATTTCTTGGGTTAATACCTTATTAACGCTGCTGGACCTCTTACGAAGATTGTATTTCTGATCATTCTTCAAATTCAATGGAAACTTGTGAGAAACATTAGATCCATGAAGATCAAAATCTGGTACACCAGCAGAACTGTTCTTTAAACGAGTGTGTCGGCGGCGCCGGAGACCAGCAGATTGCGGGTCCGGTGTGTGGTTTGGTTGTTTTGAAACTGAATCTGATGAAGAATCGGAAACAACTGAAAGATTGGGTTCGGAATCAAAAGAGTTGGAAGCATCGAAGAAGGGGAATTCATCAAGTGCATCGCTGAATTTAGCATCATCGTAATCCATAGGGGTGAATTCAGAGACTTGTTGGACCATTGTAAATCGGAAAACTCAGTTAGGGTTTGCGTAGAAGAATTAGAAGAAGAGGATAATGGTTTGTGTGATGTCTGTTTTTTCCCCTGAATAAGATGAAGATCATGTTTTTCTCGTTGCAGAGATCGTCGCTTGAGAGACGTGCTTTTGATTTCTTTGTTTTTTCTATTGACTAAGTTACATCTTTAGTCCCTGTAGATATACGAGAATCATGGATTTAACACCAAGTTTGAAAATGTACATTCGGATCTAAAATTGTTCGAATTTTGAAACTAAATTTTGTCTTATTATTGGGGAGTCTCATCTTCAAAATAATAATATTGGCAAAGCTCCATTAATAGAATAGATACCGAGTAATACAGGTAACCAAACCACTTAATTTTGAAGAAGATAGATGTCAAAAGAATAAAGAAGACAACATTAAAATATCATCAATAATAAACAAATGAAAAAATAACTACCTATTTATATGGTATCAACAGGTGGTATAATATAAGTCGGTTGTCAAAAAAATTTAAGAAGTGGCATAAGATTTGGTTAAACCAACCTAGAATTTTTTTTTTCACAATTGTAATTATTACCAAAGGTGTCAAAAAATAGAAGCGTAAAGTCTTTCCGCTGTGTTTTTGAGATTTATTACAAATTTTGTTCTCAAAACGCTTGTTTATACACAATGTTTACCTCCTTTTGATGTCATATATACACAACTCTATGAAAAACAATAGAATATATATATACTAAAGAAGTAAAAAACTCACACTTATCACATTCAAATTCAAAGTTTAGTCCGAACTCCATATCCTACAAACCATGTTTTCATCTTATATATCATCTGGTGTCAACTGGCTCGATATCAGAATGATCATAAGACGACAAAGAGAACAACCGGTCTGTCTGAACAGTGGAAGAGAGTTGACTTTGACTATTTTGAGTGAATTTACCCTCCCGAAAATCTCTCATAGCTTTAAATCTCAAATCTTCAGAGTAGTCACTTGATTCTGGGTCTAATTCTGGGACGCGTGTTTGACCTTGAAGCATACTCACAACTTGTGACATAATAGGCCTAATTGATGGAGAACCATTTGTGCACAAAAGTGCTACTTTTACCATGATTTCTGCTTCATCTTTGTTGATTTCTGACCCCAATTTCTCATCGAATAACTCGTTGTAGTTCTTACTTTTTTGCAATTGACAAGCCTGCAAATGACCCGTTTCATTTTCATAAAATTTTACATCTTTGGCCCGTTTGAGATAATATACAAGGCAATATTAATTAAAGTGCAATGCTCATACCCAGTCTAGAAGACAAATGCAATTGTCACCAGGAATGTAACTTGTGTTGTTCTTTCCACTCACAATCTCCAATGCCAACACCCCAAAGCTGTAAACATCTGCCTTGTCACTCAAGAAACCCCATAACGCGTACTCAGGTGCCATATATCCTCTGCAAATCAATCAATTAAGATTCTGTTAACATGAGAAAAAGAGGCTATGACCATTAAAAAAACAATTTATAATTCATGTAAAAAACCCAATGAAAACTGCTTATTCTTTCTCTTCTAATTTTATAAATAAGTTATGTGTAAGATATCCTTACAAAATTAAAGTAGTGAAATAGTAATGTACTTTTTTTTCTTCATAAAGTGGTATATAAGGTTTTATGCATTCGAATACATTGCAGATGACCTTTAACCCGTTTAACCACTTAAAGATAAAACATAACCCAAATAATGAATTACATTGTGCCAGCTACTCGTGTGCTAATATGGGATTGGTCATCCTCATTAAGCCTAGCCAACCCAAAGTCTGATATTTTAGGGTTAAGATCTTTATCAAGAAGAACATTTGTAGCTTTTATGTCTCTATGCACAATTTTCAGTCTTGATTCTTCATGAAGAAAAGCTAAACCTTTTGCTATCCCAACACAAATCTTAAACCGTGTTGCCCAATCGAGAAGTAACTGATTGTTACCCGAACCTAAAACAGGCGATAACAGATTAGTTTGACCCCAAAAGTCAACCTTTTGTTTTTTTGGAAGCATAGTACTGAAATACTAACCAAATAAAGCATTTGAAAGGCTATTATTCTCCATGTACTCATATACAAGCAGTAATTGATCATCTTCAATACAACATCCATGAAGCTTAACAAGATTCGGGTGTTGTAAACAAGATATTACACCAATTTCATTTAAGAATTCGCGGTTTCCTTGCCTTGAATAAGAAGAAAGCTGCTTAACTGCAATAACTGTTCCATCAAACATTGTACCCTACACCAAATCTCACACAAGTTTAGAATACATACATGTATTAAAACGGGCCTAAAAAAGTTATAATTAACAAAATGGACCACCGTCTAAAGTATATTGCTCAGATTATGACCTTGTAAACAGGGCCAAAACCTCCTTCTCCAATTTTGTTTGTCGCATTGAAGTTGCGTGTGGCAGATTTTAGTTGCTTTAATGAAAATGAAACTGTTTTCAACTCGATTCCTTGAAAATCTGTATAACAAAATCACCAAATGAGTATACTCAACCCACTTAATATTTATGAATTTGTACCTTTATCTTTGATTTTATTGCGTTTCAACCACCAAATGACAGCTATTGCTAACAAGACTAAACACAAAGCTCCAACTGCAATACCAACATAAACAATTTTCGTCTCCTTCTTTCCACCAGCTGAACAAGTTTTAAAAACTGCCCAAAAAGAGTTTACGCTTGATTGATGCTCAAGAATTAAAATAATAATAAAAAAAATAAAGATATGATAAAACTTACAAGGGTCAACAGATATAGCCGATATTAGGGGCCCATAAACTCCTCTTCTAGGAAAACGGGTTGTCCCTTTACCAGCCCAATAAAAACGTATTTCTAAAATGTTATTTGTCACACTTGTATTAAATTGAATTACAATCGGCTTTCCAATTCCACCAGAATCATCTTCAATATTAAAATCCTTTTTAACAAGTTGCCCCTAAAAAATATAATACTTCAGTGAAATGACCAAAAAACCCTTGCCATCTTCAGTTATGAATTTCCTATTAAGGGGGTGTTTGGAAATGCTTATTAAAAATAGATTATGCGTTTTCAAAATTGATAATCACATAATCAACGGTTACAAAACGTGATTATGAAAAATAGTGTTTGGATTTGATTATGCTGTTTGAAATCACAACAATCAGATTATTAGCCTTTTTAGTGTTTGGCAAACTTGATTATTTGTTTAGTTAATAGGTAAAATGCAAATAAGCCATTTTCAAAACGCAATAAGCACCTCCCAACCTACTTTTCCAAAACTCCATTTTGAAGACCTCAAAATGCAAATAATTGATTATTTCAGAGTTTTTGCCAAACACTCATTTTAGATTATTTGCGTTTGCAAAACGCAATAAGCAGATACTCTACCCCAAAACACAATCCCAAACTCCCTCTAAATTTTAATTTATTTCTACACTCAAATTTTATAACCCTCAAGAAAACACAACAACATAAACTTAAATAATTTTATTAAATCCATAGTTATTGTGAAAATTAAACTATAACTTAATCCTATACAAATCTAACACAAATGGTGGCAAAAAATAAAAATGGTTACACTAAATAGAAATGCTTGATTACCTGGATATAAATATCAAAAATCCGTCTGCCAAGACTTCTATAAGTAGTATCATTAGTGAACTGTAATTCAGCAAAGTGTAGATTAACAGCATAATCCCCATTTTCCAAGCAGTGACTAAAATAAACAAGTGAAAGTGGAGAAAGGCGTGCAGTTGTGTAAACAGAAGATAATAAAGTTGTTAAATTATCCAATGTTGAAATATATCGCGTGTTTTGGAAAACATTGTCATCCATGAAATCCCCAGTGCTACTAAATCCCCAACTATTATTATTCTTATTATTATTATTTATGAATAATCGAGACGAACCACCATCAACATTTGCATCTCCTTCATAAATAATATCTTCATTATTTTCTTTTATCCTTAAATCATTTCCACCACTATTAACATGCAATGAACACCCATCTGCCATAAATAAATCATATAATAAGATTAATGAACATAAAAATTACATACATTTAATGATACTTACATCTTGGACACTTGATATCCTCAGTGCAGGCAAGTATATCCTTTCTGTTGATAATCATATTTTAAAATAATAATAAACATCATTTTTCAACCAGATAATAAAACTGCAACAGTAAACAATGTCTTACAATGGATTCCCTGTTAAAGAGCTTTTATATAAGTTGATATATGTATTCCTGATCAAAATTACAAAGGAAATTATCCGTTATTAATTTTTAATTAAATATTTAATACCAACAAGAAAAGCATACATACGTGTTTTGTCTACATGAGGGTCGATTAGGTTCTTGCCAAGTAAAATTGTTGTATGACAGGTCACTACATCAAATGTATCTATTAGTTTTTTTTTATAAAAAAAACTATAAAATAATAAACGCAAAATAAAATAAACTTACATGCTAGCTCCATTTAGCAAAAGTGAGTCTGGTATATCTCCACTTAGCATATTACCAGTTAAAAACCTATTCATATACATATTACATTTTATTTCAGCCATACCCAACCAATAAAAAAATTGAAAATAATTAAATATTATCATAAATATCGTCACACTTACACAAATCTCAAGCTTCTTCCAATGATATTTGGGGATATTCCCCCTACTAGCTTGTTATAACTTGCATCCCTATTAAATTCACATTATATTACTATTAGTGGTAAAAAGGGCGGGCTCAAAACGGGTAATTTAATACGGGTCGGATCGGGTTGGGTTGGAATGAAACACTTTATATACTTACAACATTTCCAGTTCTCTAAATTGCCAAATATAAGCAGGTAATTCTCCTGAAATGTTGCAATTTCTCAATACCCTAAATTCAAGAATAAAGTTTATTATAAGTTGTATGCTTATGCATAAAAAGTTAAAAACCAGTAACTCGAATTTTGCACATACAATCTTATTAATCCACTGGCATTATTAAGTTTAGGAAATCCTTGTACTGGTCCAGCCATGTCACTAATCCTCCTGTTAACAAAATAATTATTTATTATAAAATTTAAAAAAAACTGACAAAAAGTGTGTTTATCATTAGAAAAGATGTTTTACTTACAAATCAGTTAAATCCTCAAGAAATGATATATTTGAAGGAATGGGTCCCTCCAGTCCACTTGCAACCATTTCACTTCACATTAAAAAATAAATAATAAAGTGAATGAAATAATTCCTGGTGTGATTCTATAATGCATTTATTTAATTTATATAAATGAGAAAAAAATCTTACAGTCTAGTAAGTTGTCTCCAGTTCTGTATGACATTAGGTATGGACCCACTGAAGTTGCAATCATTTATCCTACTGTATTATTACATAAGAAAGATGTAACAGTTCCAATATTAGGAAAAATGGTAAACCCTAAACTTATATGTTTTACAAGAATTTCAAAATTTAGCTTTTTCTGGAATAATGTAAAATAATTACAAATTTGTTAAATTTCTTAGTTCACCAAGAGCTGCTGGCAACTTCCCCGTAAACTGATTTGAGGACAACATCCTGAAATTAAATTAAATTAAATAATAGAATAAACAAATTTAGCTAAGAGAAAAAACATGCTATATTATGTCATAAATAGATTAATAAGTCTTACAAAGATTTCAAATTATATAATCTCCCAAGTTGAGAAGGAATAGTTCCTGAAAGACGGTTTGCTTCAAGGTCCCTGAATTAAAACATTGTAACATTAGACAACAATAATTTCATTTGATGGAAAATTCTTAGAAAAATAAATAAATAAATAAAAATGTCACATACAGCTTTGTGAGAGTGGTAATATTCCCTAGTTCAGGTGGGATTTTGCCCGTTATTCGATTACCAAGAAGAGAACTGCATTATTATCAAATATATCATAAAGAAAAGATACTCAAATTAAAATGAAAAATAAGAAGAAAAAAAATATATAGAGAGAGAAATCTCACATATCTTGCAAACGTGTCATACCCCATTCTGGTGGTATTGTGCCATTTAAGTAATTGTAAGCAAAATCTCTGTAAAGAGAGTAAATATACTTTAGACTTATTTGAATTTATTCACTATAATATATAATTGTACATATTAGCTCACATCGATTTGAGGTAAGGAAGCTTAATCAAATCAGGTGAAAGAATACCAGCAAGACTATAAAACTTCATTGTGCTGCATAAGAGTAAACATATTATAAATTAACAAAAATCAGCCAACTATACAATAACAAACCACCCTAATCAATATATTCATTATATCTAGTACATTTAAACAATTAAACGTAATATTTATAACATATTATTGCACTATAGAGCATAGTAGGACAAGAGTATTATACATCCTCACTACATGACAGCTGTCAGTGTTGTTGGTGATGTTGCAATCACATCCAATACTTGCATTAGCTTCCTGAGATATCTTTGGCACATCTATAATGAGATCAAGATTGCAACTTTCACCATTAAACCTCCAATTTGTTGCACCCATGGTAGCAAGAATACTTTTAACAGCTTCCACTGAATCAAATATACAAAAAAAATAAAAAAAATATATATAATCCAAATGGTGAAATTATCCGTTTTTAGATAAATTGATCGGCCACATGACTCAAGGAATTTGCGGTCATATACAAAATGCCAAACTACCCATACCAGGCATTTCATCAAACACCTAATAGGCATTCAACTGAGACATTGGTACGTCCCATAAGCTAACTTTGAATATGAATTCTAAAACTATTTGATAATGTTTCATAATGGAAAATTTTGACTTAAAGTCATAACTAAATTCAAAGGATATCGTTCTTCATATTGGCAATCATATTTGTAACATTTAGAGAAATTCTGAAACGTTGAAAACAAAATGAAATTTACCTTGTTGCTGAGGCACCATTGATTCAACAGACGTTAACAAGATGAGTAGGTTGAGTGACAGAAGCAGTAGCTCCATTGACGCAGATCGAGAAGTGGGTTTGACTTTCGAGTTTTGTGAAACATGAAAGAAGATAGAAATGAATTATTGAAAGACTGGTTTGGTTTACTTCATTTAAGAATCAAGATGGAAAAAAGTCAAATTTTGTGAGATCTGGCGAGTAAAATGGAGCCATAAATGAAAATACGTTCATATTCATGCAAGTGGGCATTTCGTTGACTACTAATAATTTATCTGCTCAATGACACTGACAACGATTTGGATAGTTGTCAGTCAACCTGCAACTACGGGTCAATTATGGCGGCTTCCTTTCAAGAGAGCTTTTAGGGTAAACAAAAACTTTTTTTTTTAATGGCAAGTTAGTAAGTTAGAGCCATACAATTTCGTTTCAATATATATTGGTTGGAGGCGAGTTATAAGCCAATTAAGGAATGGTCGGAGTAGTTAGCGATTTAGTTATTGAGTGAGTGTACCTGCTGTTCGAATCTTGTAGCTATGCTATATTTTTTTAATCAACTTTTTTAATATTATAATTTACCCCTTAAACTTTAAGTTTTCCTGAATAACAATTAATACCCTCAACTTAAATATTTAACATCTACATCTTTTAAAAAAATGATAGTTTACCCTCCAAATTTTTATATACCTAATAAATTACTTTTCTTTAATTTACTATCTTTAACTTTAACTTTTTTAACAACAAATTACTACTATGAACTTTAATATTCAACATCTACATCTTTTCAAAAAATAATTGTTTACCCGAATTGTTTTTATATTTCTATACAACTAATAAATTCCTACATAATCAGAATGTCGGTTTTTCTCTAAAAATTACTATTAAATGTTTTTTTATATGATAAATGTTAATAGTATACTTTTTATTTTTATTATTAAGAGTTAATTACACAAATGGTCCTTTAAGATGATACCACATTGCAAGTGTGATTCTAATATTTTAATTTCGACAAGTGTAGTCCTTTATGTTTACCGATTTTGCATGTTTGGTCCTTTAGGCCAAACGGTGTTAAATTTTTCTGTTAAAACCTCCCACGTGCAATACACATGAGGGTAAAATAGTCATTTTATCATTACTGTACAACCATTCATACCTAAGTTACAAACATTTATAGCTGTACCATTAAAGTTACACAATGTACAACAAATCTTTCTCTCTATCTTCTTCCCCATTTTCAAGATCTAACATCTTCCCCATTTCTATAACCATTTTTAATCTTCCTCTCCATTTTGTCACGATTGGTTGTAATTTCTAATACTAATTCCTTCTCTAAACAAGCAACAGCAAAAGCATGGAAAAGCACTTCAACCTATATATAACAGTTGTTCACTAATTTCAGATGCAAACTATGTAAGTCTCGGTGTTAGGCGGCGGCACTAGGCGTAGCGATTTTAGGGTTTGTTCTTGAGAGGAAGAAGATTGAAAGGATTCAAGGGTTTTACCGGACTTGATTTCAAAACTCAAACCCAGATACAAAATCACCCTGCTTCTTTTGGTCGCCGCGACCACCGCCAACACCACCGTACGATCGGCAAACGATTCAGATCAGCAATCACATGGACGATTCAGATCTACAACCGATTCAAGTGTGTATGTAGTTGTGTACATATATTTTGGTTTTGATTTTGTGTAAAAAATGGAATGAAACAAGTGAGGAGTGCCGTCACCCACACCGAATCTAGAGGTTTTCCGGCGAGAACTTGATTGTAGAAACAAGTGAAAGGAGTTGAGTGGCAGCTTTTTGGTTGTCGTTTTAATCACGGAACCGAGATCTGAAACTCTGTTTTTTGTCATTTGAAACCTAGATTTGAAGATTTGTTCGCCAAACCTCACAAAATCAAAACGTGATGATTCTAAATGGTATTAAATCGTGACAGAAATGGAGAACTAAGAGGAGATGATGTTGATGGAGTATTTTAGGATTTCAAGTTAGAGTTTTGATTTTTGGGGAAGAAGATGAAGTGGGGGAACTTAGGTTTGGTTTTTAATTTTTTATAAGAATAATGTGAAAAGACAAAAATACCCTTATGTGCATTGCACATGAGGTCACTTAACAGAAAAATTTAACACCGTTTGGTCTAAAGGACCAAACGTGCAAAATTGGTAAACATAAAGGACTACACTTGTCGAAATTAGAAATTAAAAGTTTAGGACCAAACTTGCAATCTGGTATCATCTTAAAGGACCAAACGTGTAATTAACTCTATTATTAATATTATTATTAGTAATTTATATGCAAAGTTGGTTTCAACAAGACCTAAATATTTCAAATTATATAATCTAATTTGAGCATAAAGTTTTGAGTTGACATAAGACGTCGTATGAAAAACCCCGCAGCAACGCGCAGGTAACACAATACTAGTTAGAAGAACATGTAGGATCGATGTGTGAAACAAGAAATTGATGCATCTTTTTAAAAAGGTTTCGTACATTATCATTCATTATACGAACGCCTTAAGTGTATAATATAACTAGACATGTAATATTAAAAATTAGATGAGAAATGATTAAATATAACATAGTAATATTAAAATTTCTCTTAACTATAGTTTAAATATTTTCCATATGTATAGCACAGTGTTGAAGTCAAAACCAGTCTTATTTTGCAAATCTTTCGGGCTCTTTGTTAGTTCATGACGTAAATGTATACATTTTATATAACACAAATTATACCATGTATTGTATTAAATAAGTTCGCAGTTGATATTGGTGATTTCAGCTGATATGTATCATTAGCTGAAGCATCACAATAGTTATTCATCATTTAATAAACAAGACCGAAGGTTGAAAACTAAAGGAATATTTGCTTAGGTGATATGAAAATAACGGATGAATGTCACCAGAAGATATGAAGGAAACCAATTAGAAAGTTCTTGCACAATTGAACCTTTTCAACTAATATAAAAGATTTTGAGAAAGCTTACAAACGAAAAATTTACGGGATCTGTAAAAGAACACTATTGAATGTAACTAATAGTAAAGTGGTATTTAGATTTGAAAACAATTTTTGACAAAACTTACCTAAATTCGAATCATGTTGTCGTTTCGTGTTAAAAAATCGTAAGTATCTTTCCAATTTTATGTTAATATCTAAACCAGATGACGAAACGACATGACTTCGTATTTATTTTACGCGAACACAAATTTAATTTCAATTTCGTTTAATTTCATTTAATTTCGTATTTTTATGTGTAAGGTTTTGATGTTCCCTGCGGCCCTACCCAAATACCCCCTCTGCCTCCAGCAACTCTCTTCAAAACAGCTTCCATCGTAATCCCATCTCTGCAACTCTCTTCCCAGCAGCTCTCTACAATCGCGATACCGGCAGCTCTCCGATCGACACCTCCGCCGCCCGCCATCCTCCCGCCAGCCGCCGATCACCGCCAACTTCTCTCCGGTATGTCCGGATTTCAAATCGATTGTGATTTGCTGTCTATTTAAACCTCATGTTCGATTGTGATTTTGTATTTAAATTTTAATTTATGTCTATTAAACTCAATCTTGTCTTTCATTGATTGCTTTGCCATGAATGTTTTTGCTTGTTTTAGCTCAAAAAGAAACACATACTAGTGTATAATTTTTATGGTTTTATCAAATTGTGAGGGAGAACTGTAAAACTTCATATTCGCTTACTGGCATTTTAATAGCATCTTAAAAGTTTAAAGCCTACTTCAATTTAAAGCAAGCAAAATATAATTGATTTTCTCAACTGTCAGAGTAGATAACTGTTTGCTACAACCTTTGCTTGAATTAAAATCATGTCTAGATTAGGTGTATTCAATCGCATGAACTGCATGACATATAGTTATGAACCAGTAAGTGTGCTAAAAAACAGTAAGGTTTGTGAAAACAGTAAGATGCTACAAAAATAGGTGCAAACAAAATAAGTGCAAGAAACAGTAGGCTATTTAATCTATTCTTATTTATTGTAGGAGATAAATGGACAGACTCACGGAAGAAAAAATACAAAGATTCGAGGAGTTTGTTGACCGTCACCTAAAACCTGACCTTGTTAAGGCCATTGCTGAAAGGTACAAGTTTATTCAATATCTCTACTTTTATTTATTTGTAAATTTATTCAGGAGTTAGTATCACAAGACCTAATTGTTATTGATATTGCAGAGACAAGGTTTTTGAACAACAAAATGTCTTGTATCCTTCTGTTATGTCATTCACAATCTCATGATTATACTAACTTATGCTTTTGTATTATATATACTTTCACTTAACACCATTAATTTGTAGCTCAGATTTGAGAAAAAGTTTGGAAAGTTTGGAGAAGAACGATGTAACAAGTTTAAGGTCAATGGTGAATCTTGGTTCTGAAGTATACGTACAAGCTGATGTGTATGTTTTTTTTTTTTTTGCTTATTAAGTTAAACAATCGATGATTATTTTGTTATAAAAATTGTTTCAAATGTCTGCAGACCTGATACGCGTCACATATTTGTAGATGTTGGACTTGGATTTCATGTAGAGCTCACTTGGTCAGAGGCTTTAAATATCATCCCTGCTAGGGAAGAAAAGCTAGCTAGGTACATTTTTTTATATAAATATTTTGTTAATTTATTATATTTGTAAGAGGTGTTATGTGTGTTAAAAATGTGTTATATGTAGGCAAATTGAAGAATACACGCGTCTCATTGCTCAAATTAAAGCCCAAATCAAGATGGTAAGTTTATTGTAAAGTTTTTATTTGATCTTGAACCTTTTATTTATAATATATTCTTTTTGGCCACATAGGTTTCGCAGGGGATTCGAGAGTTGCTACAATTGCCGGAGACAGAATTATAAAATTAATTAGGGCGTGTTATAGGATAAAGTAAAAAACAACACCTATCAAGTGTGTGCCTAAATTGCCGTTGATTTAGATCCGATTGTCTAATTGTTTTGGAAAAATATGTAGCTAAGATGGATAGTTTGATTATGTGTCAAGAAACTTTTTTGGTAAATGTAAATGACCGGGTAGTTAGATAAAAAAGATTTCAATAGTGAATTGTATAATACTAGATCATATCTATATAAACGTACTTATCGTTAATGTAACAATGCATCAAATTTTAAAAAAGTTTCTCAATTTTTTCAATGGTCAATTATTAAGTTACTGGTTTGAGTCTTGTAGTGATATTCAAACGGTCATGCCTTCCTCGAATTTCAAATGTGAAAGGCATTAATTAAAACCTTATAAATATTCTTGACATCTCACTTACGGCATATCCTTACTATTGTAGATAGAGGTGCACATCGGACCGGTTTTTTAACCGAACCGGTTTAAAAACCGGATTAAAACCGGTTTCAAACCGGATTACACGTCGGAATTAGCGGATCGGATTCACACCGGCGGTTCGGAATCGGATTAAGCTTCCAGCGCTCAAACCGGTTTTATAACCGGTTTCGCAGGACCGGTTTTTTAACCGGATTTTTCTGAACGTTAGAACCGGTTTTGTCCGAACCGGATTTTTCACCGGATTTGTAACCGGTTTTCGCCAGAACCGGTTTTTTAACCGGTTTTCGAGGCTGCCAAAAAAGAGCTGTTATATGACCGTTATTCTAGTCGCTGGGGTCGATTTCCAGCCGTTTTTTTTGTCTTTTAGGGTCCCCAATACACCTATAAATACCCCTTAGGTGTTAAGGATCAATCACCACTCAAAACACTTTCATTTCTAGCTTAAAAACTCACACCATACTAAAAAAACGCAAGTTATCGTTGCTATGGCTTATGATTCTCAACCTTTGGTTGGTATAGGTGATTCTTCTACCGACGTTACCGTTGTTAAGATACTTCCTACGAAGAGAAATCCGTGATTTGGTGCCATTTCGACTTATGTTTGATGTCGGATGGATTGAAAAGAGCTCGGTGCAAAAGATGTTCGCGTTTCTTTAAAGAAGATGGAAATACAACCTTGAGGAATCATGCTAATAAAAGTTGTAAGGTCGTGAAAATGGGCTCGACGAGTGGCCAAACAACCATGGGAAATGATGGCAAGGTGTTTAGATTCGAAGCTAGTAGGCTTCGTCAACGAATGGCGAAGTTGGTGCTTCAAGAGGCGTTGCCCTTTAACTTTTTCGACAACAAAATGTTGACGAGCATGATCCAAGAAGAGTTGGAACCACGCTATTCCCATGTAAGTCGTACTAACTTAAGACGTGATGTTATAAAATTGTGGAAAGTTGCTAAAGATGATTTAAAAAAAGGTTTTGAAAATTTACAAACGGGGGTTAATTTAACTAGTGATGTTTGGACTGCCCCAAATGCTACACATGACTCGCACCTTTGTGTTACCGCTCATTGGATTGATCCCAATACTTGGGTAATGATGAAGCGTACGATTGCGTTTGAATTATTTGGGGCTCCACATTCGGGGGAAGATTTATGTTATAAGAAGTTATAAATTAGAGTAAAAAATCTTTTTTATGTCTTTTGATAACGCGTCCAACAATACAAATGCGGTTCAAAAACTAATTCTTAAATATAAACCGATTTGTAACGGTATTTTTTTCCATAGTCGGTGTGTTGCACATATTATTAATTTAGTTGTGCAAGATGGGTTATGTTGTATCGAACGCACAACAACCGCTTTTAGAGTAATGCTAAAAGATGTTTTTGGTACTGCCGGTTTAAGACATAATAAGTATATGAAATTTTGTGTCGATGCGGGACAAGATTGGTTAGGTCCAAATTGGGACGTACCTACGCGTTGGAATTCTACTTGCCACATGTTTGAGTGTGTTTTGCGTCAAAAATCATCTTTAAAAATTTTCCATAATATGTTAGCCGATCGAAACCGTGTTGTACGATTTGAGGAGTCTAGTTAGGAAACGATCAAACAAGCTACCGAATTACTTGGTGTTTTCAAAAATGCAACAACTTATTTGTCAGGAGTTTACTACCCCACAAGTCCATTGGTGTTAAAACAACTTTACTTAATGTGTGACAAAATAAATGACTTTGAATTTAGGGGTCACCCATTTACCGAAATGGTGGTACCAATGAAAGAAAAACTTAGAAAATATTTTATCGAAATGCCCCCCGTTATAACAATAGCCGCTGCTTTAAACTCCATGATAAACACGTCAGGGGTTGAGGTGTTAATTACCAATATTTGTAGCGATTTGAATTTGTGTGACCAAGACGTTCATTTTGCTGAAAATGCCATTAAACATTTCAACAATTGTTTAACGAACATGTTTAATGTTTACTTGGAAAAATATGGCCCAACAACACACATTCATACCATGATGCACGATGGGGCCTCTGGTTCGGGTCATAAGGATTATGATGAAAATGTTAGATTCTACAACACTTTGAAAAACGAAAATAGCAAACGAGCTCGTGATAACACCACTAGTAGCGAGCTTGGGAGGTATACACTTACCGATTTCTTGTCAACTATAAGTGTAGAAGAATTTTCAAACTTTGATATTTTGGATTGGTGGAAAGGAAAGGGTATCCAATTTGTTAAAAAGAAAGACGGTTCAATGAGAATGTGTATTGACTACCAAGAGTTGAATAAGGTAACTATTAAGAACCGTTACCCGTTGCCGAGAATTGACGACTTATTCGATCAATTTCAAGGAGCTAGTTATTTCTCGAAGATCGATTTGAGGTCGGGTTATCACCAAGTTCGGGTGAAAGAAGGCGACACCGAGAAGACGGCTTTTCGTACACGTTATGGTCATTATGAATTTCTAGTGATGCCGTTTGGTCTTACAAACGCGCCGGCTATCTTTATGGATTTGATGAATCGGGTTTGTAAATCGTTCCTTGATAAGTTTTTGATCGTGTTTATTGACGACATTTTGATTTATTCGAAAACCGAAGAAGAACATGAAGGTCATTTGAGGCTTGTTTTAGACGTGTTGAAACGGGAGCAGTTGTATGCAAAATTCTCAAAGTGTGAATTTTGGTTGCGGGAAGTGCAATTCTTAGGTCACGTGGTGACGTGTGATGGTATTAAGGTTGATCCGTCCAAGATTGAAGCGGTGTCAAATTGGGAGCCTCCGAGGACTCCTACCGAGGTTAGAAGTTTTCTTGGGTTAGCCGGTTATTACCGGAGATTTATACAAGACTTCTCGAGAATCGCGATTCCACTCACGAAGTTAACGAGAAAAAGTGAGAAGTTTGTGTGGGAGAAGAAGCAAGAAGAGGCGTTTAAGTTGTTAAAAGAAAAGTTATGTAACGCGCCGATCCTTACGTTACCGGATGGTATGGAAGATTTTGTGGTTTATAGTGATGCTTCGAATCAAGGGCTCGGTTGTGTGTTGATGCAAAGAGGAAAGGTGATCGCGTATGCCTCGCGACAATTGAAGAATGCGGAATTAAGGTACACGACACACGACTTGGAGTTGGCGGCGATTATTTTTGCCTTGAAATTGTGGAGGCATTATTTGTATGGTACTCGGTGTACGTTGTACACGGATCATAAGAGTTTACAATATGTGTTTACACAAAAAGACCTTAATATGCGACAAAGAAGGTGGATCGAGTTGATTGCCGATTATGATTGTGAAATTGTGTATCACGCGGGTAAGGCGAATGTGGTGGCCGATGCCTTGAGCCGAAAGGTATATGAAAAACCGAACCGAGGAATTTTATCACGTATAGAAGTCGTCTCGAGCATTATCGAAAGAATCAAGAATGCCCAACGAGAGGTTATGGGAAAAGACGAGTTAAGACAAGAACGGTTAGGTAAGAACCAACATTTTCTCGAAAATGCACAAGGGTTGAAGACCGTAGGCGGTCGTATTTGGGTTCCTAAGTTCGGGGGTGTCCGAAAAGAGTTTTTGTATGATGTGCACAAGTCGAAGTATTCGATTCACCCGGGAAGTACAAAGACGTACCAAGATATGAAATGGGTTTATTGGTGGCCCGGAATGAAGACGAGAGTAGCCAAGTACATCTCGAAGTGTGCCACGTGTGCACAAGTAAAAGCCGAGCATCAAGTACCGTATGGGGTAGCTCAATCATTAGTTGTACCGGCCGGGAAGTGGGAAGATATAACTATGGATTTCATAGTAGGTTTACCGAAGACGAGTAGAGGTCACGATGCCATTTGGGTCATAGTTGACCGGTTGACCAAGAGTGCGTTATTTTTAGCAATTCGGGAAACGTTGCCACTTGAGAAATTGGCTAAGTTGTATGTTGATGAGGTGGTTCGACTCCACGGGGTTCCGTTATCGATTGTGTCCGATAGAGACGCGAGGTTTACCTCGAGATTTTGGCGGTCATTACAAGAAGAGTTGGGTACAAAGTTGCGGTTGAGCACGGCTTATCACCCGCAAACCGACGGTCAAAGTGAAAGAACGATTCAAACGGTTGAAGATATGTTGAGATCGTGTGTGTTAGACTTCGGTGGTAAATGGGATGAACATTTACCGTTAGTCGAGTTCTCGTATAATAATAGCTATCACTCGACTATTAAGATGCCGCCTTATGAGGCGTTGTATGGAAGGAAATGTAGAACTCCATCTTGTTGGTTGGAAGCGGGAGAGACGAAACTCACGGGTCCCGAGATCGTGAGAGTGGCGAATGAAAAGATCGGTATTATTCAGACCAACATGAAAGTCGCCCAAGATAGACAACGAAGTTATTCGGGTTTGAAGAAAAGGCCATACGACTTGGATGTCAGTGATATGGTCATGTTGAAGGTGTCACCTTGGAAAGGTGTAATGCGGTTTGGTAAGAAAGGGAAGTTAAGTCCAAGGTATGTTGGACCGTTTAAAATATTGAAACGGGTCGGGCTTCAAGCTTTTAAGTTGGAACTTCCACCCGAACTTCAAGGTGTGCATGACACCTTTCACGTGAGTTATTTGAAAAAGTTTATCGGGGAAGTTGAAAATATCATTCCGTTGCAAGAGTTGCGGGTTGACGGCCCGAACCGGTTGATTGAAGAGCCCGAGGCTATATTAGAAACGAAAACAAAGAAGCTTCGGAATAAGGAGATCGAGTTGGTGTTGGTCAAGTGGAAGCATTCACTTGGGCCGAATTTGACTTGGGAAGTCAAAGACGAGATTCGGAAGAGATACCCGGATTTCGTGAACTATGATGAGATTCCGAGAACGGAATCTTCTTAAGGGGTAGATAGTTGTAACGACCCGAAATTGTAAATAAATAAAATATGTAAAAATATGATAATTATGGATAAATCATATAAAACGCGTGGAAATTGGTTTCGTGTCGTTTGGACACCGTACGGGAAAGTTATGGGCGAAACCGGGTCGAGACAAAGTTGGAAAAGTGCAGCCCTGCTGCCTAAGGGAGTTCGCGACGCGAACTATAGTTCCCGATCGGGAACTAGCTCCAGAGAGTTTGGCATTTGGTCGCGAAGTATTTCGCGATGAGATAGCGATCGCTAAGAATGCGTACGATATGCAGAGTTAGCGACGCGAACTTAGTTCGCGCCGTGAACTCTGGACGACCAGCATTAAAGACGGGTTGAGCTCATTTAATGCCATATCAAAACCCTAGTTTTCTCTCTTGGCGATTTTCGAGCATAGCACCTGGTTTGGGTTGATTTCTTCACAAATCCTTGGTTGATTTCACTCCTAAGTGAAGATTAAAGGTATATCTTCACTCCTTGATCTTTGTAGCTTTAGATCTATGTATTTTGATGGTTGGGTTGAAACCCTAGTTCTTGGGTTGGTGATTTATGGTGAAATAATCGGTGTATACACTAAATAGATGGTGTATTAACAAGGAAAACAAGTATATGATTATGATTTGTAAGAATCTTCGGGTTGGTTAAACCTAGGGTTTAGTAAATCAATATATTTGGGGGAAATGGATTGATGTGTGTTATCTAGAGGTAGATGAACACATTGATAGTAGATTGTGATGTTGAACATTGTATGATCATTGTTTTAGGCTTTCGGTGACATCTTGGAAAGTCGGTGAAATTGTGAAGCAAGAGTTTTGGTGTCAAGAACACGGTTGGAGCATTTATTGCTAAGGTGAGTACGTGTGGAATTTACTGAGTACATAGCCCCTCTTAAATATTTTCATTACTTGTGTTATGGTCTATTTGCTTAATTGTGTAGACTAGTAGTTGATAGTTAGTTATACAGATGATAGTATTGAACTAACTTGTTTGATGATGAAAGTGATAGCCGAGAGCTAGATTGACATAACCATAGGGTTATGATGAGGTTGAGATGATGTGATGATACGGGAGACTCCCCGGTCATGAGGTGTGGATTGAGGAGCAGTTGGGACGGATTTCCCATTGACTCTTCCACATTAGTAGTCTTACTCATTGGACGTATTCCGGTGGGCAAGTCAGGTATCGGTAGCGTGGGCGATCCTATTGCCGGTACCTTGTTTCTAGTTAGCTCGGGGGCGTCCCGATAACTAGATATGTATGTGATTCTAGCTAGTTCGGGGGCAACCCGATAGTTAGAAGTGATTGCTAGGTAAGCAAGGTTGATAGGGTCACACCGAGGTGACTAGACTGAATAGTTGGATATATATATATATGTATATTGATTGGTTATATGAATCGTGACATTTCATTTTATTACCGGGTCTAAACCCATGTAGCTCACGAGACGTTTTTGTCTCACGTACTCCTTGTTTTGTTTTGCTATGTACTCAGGTTCGGGATCGAAGGCTTAGGTACGCATGGATAGAGATGCGGGACCTAGATTAGAAGAACACTAGATTGAATTTAGTCTTAGCTTGGTGATGATCTATTTTGTAACACCTACTTTTATACTCTGATTTCATATCAAGGTTTTTGTAAATCCAAATTGAGGATGTTCTTCTATTTATAAAAATGTTTTATTTTGGCCAATATTTGGTGTTAAAATTTGAGGTGTTACATCTTCAAAATCACTCAAACTGTATACAATATTAATGTAGAATACAATAATGAAAGTGAAATTATATAGAACTCAAAATGCTTACTTTATTCATTGAACTAGGTGGCTATTTATAGCCTAGTACATGCTAACATACTAGAGAAATGGTAAACCCACGTCTCCTTTTTTCATGCAACAAACACACTATCTTAAACCTCCCAAATACTAGGTCTCGCATGAGTATTTCAACCTACAACTTACTATTACTTTATTTAATCAAATAAAGTAAATAATCAAAAACTATTACTAAAACATTATATCAAGATTAAACCCAACATTTTGTTCATAAAAAATACAAAAAAATAAATAAATAAAAAAAATTGAAAAACCCGTAAATCCGGTTTTTAAACCGAAAACGATCCGATCCGATCCGAACAAAACGATCTGATCCGATCCGACCAAACGATCCGATCCAATCCGGTTTCAAACCGGTCCGAACTGGTTTGGACCGGTTCTTGTGAACGTCCCCTAAAACCGGTTACAAAACCGAACCGGTTTGGACAAAACCGGTTTTGACCGGAGTTGACCAAAACCGATCCGGTTTTTAAACCGAACCGGTTTTTGAAATAACCGGTTTGTGCACCTCAAATTGTAGAAACATATAACCTTCATTCAATTGGTCAAGAAAAAACTATAGAAATTTTGTTACCGTGTTGTGTTGCATCTTGTGATCCATTAAGTGAAAGAAACTGTTAGGACAAAATCAGATCAAAGAATATTACTTTATGAATATGATGAAGAAAATGATGTAATATAGTTTAGTTAGGTTTAAATTCAGACAATCTATATTTGAAGCTAAATTAAACAAATTTGAATTCAGTTTAACGTTAAATTTGGTTTTAAACTTAAAATAATTTTCAGTTTCCAAAATCGCTAGTCAGACGGATGACCCACACCGAGCGACTAATCGGTATAGGCCGGAATTAGACGGGGTCTAGGCAAAATCTTATGTATGTAAAATATTATAAATTTTGAAATTATAGGTTAAAATTACAAAAAAATATAATACACATGTAATTTAGCTAATTTTTTGAATATGTTCGATGATAAATTTTAAATTCATTATGTAACATACTCTCTCCGTCCTTTAATAAAGTTCTCATTTCCCCTAACATGTTTGTTCCAAAATAAAGTTACCATTTCTCAAATTGGAAGGACTCACTCAATAAAATAATATTATTACCATATACCTACCACTAACTATCTCCTAAAAACACTTTCTCTCTCTAAAAAACCATATATTTTAATCAAATTTATTACCAAGGACCCACTACTAACTATCTCCTAAAAATATGTGCCCAAGAGAAATGAGAACTTTATTAAGAGACGGAGAGAGTATATAAGACAACTGAATTTTTATTTGAAAGTTTGGGGCTAGTAGAAATACACAAACCCAATAAATAGGCCCAATCAATAAAAAATGCAAGCCAATAAAAAGACCCAAAACCCTAAATCTTCAACGTTTCCCTTCGCCTGTATTCGCTCTGCAAAGTGTCGTCGTGCTCTGCAACATTTGCTAAGACCCAAACCACTTCCTCGCTTCCATCTGCCGCCGGTTTCTGCCTCCCGCCGCACGGTAACCCCAGGTATCTTCAAACCCGATTATTGACTGCGCAGACCCTATTGGTTATCTAACTAGTAACTACCGCCTAATTACTCCGACTACACCTCGGCAACCCCAGCTTAGCTAGGTTCTTATTTTGTTGTTAAATGTGTTTGTAGCTTCAATGGCAATTAAAGGCAAAAAGTCACAGAAGAAACCAAACAAAAAGGAGCAGAGTAAAGAGTTCATATCTGTTAAAAACAAGAAGAAAAATGACATTCTGAGTGAATCCGATGTAGAAGACGAAGAATTGGAAGTACAGAGTGACGAAGGAGGAGGTTCTGGTTCTGATATGTCATCAGATGGTGATGATACATTTGCAGCCGATGTTTTACAAGGCAGCGAGGACGAAGGTACTCCATTCACTTTTAAGGTTTACTAATTTTATATTTTGAAACCATAATTTATGCATATTGCAATTTTGATGAATTGGTTTGGTTGTATTTGCTGATAGAAATGGGTGAACAATCAGATTTGGATTCTGATGATAATTCTGATATCGAGGGCAAATCTGCGTATATTGATGAAGAAAATAAGAGAGTAGCAAAAGATGCACATGCTGAACTACAAACTAACATCAAAGAACAACCTGACGAGTTTCGCCTGCCAACACAAGAGGTTTTTTATTTGCTGTTAATTAATGATTTAATTCACATGTTATTTTGCATTTAGATAAAGATTTTTCTTGTTTGGAATCCATAGGAACTTGAAGAGGAGGCTCGTGGGCCCCCTGATCTCACTGGTCTCCAACAAAGAATAAAAGAGAGTGAGTTTAGTCTTACTCTTACCTTTTCCTGGTCATAATTTGTATATTTTTTCCAACAGTTTTTAAATTACTGTTTTTCAGTTGTCCGTGTGCTTTCAAATTTTGGTTCTTTAAGGCAAGAAGGAGCAACGAGAAAGCAATACATAGAGCAACTTAAGTTGGATTTGGGATCATATTATGGCTATAATGAGTTCCTTATATCTTCATTAGTCGAGGTAATTACTTGAAGTTAAAATTGTTTGTTATTAAATATTACATACATATTTGATATTTTATGTGTGCAGATGTTTCCACCTGTTGAACTTATGGAACTAATTGAAGCTTTTGAAAAGCCTCGACCAATTACTCTTCGTACCAATACACTCAAGGTATTAGATACAGTTTTTTTATATCTATAGGTTGGTTTGTGGTTACTTTCATACTCATGATTATGGTCTACCTGGATATAGACACGAAGACGAGACTTAGCTGGTGTGTTGTTGAATAGAGGTATCAACTTAGATCCGTTAAGCAAGTGGTCAAAGGTAAGGTTGACTGAATTATTATTCTTCTGTTTTGTTTTGTTCTGTTATAATGTGATACTTACTAATAGGAATATATATACCACAGGTTGGTTTGGTTGTTTATGATCATCAAGTGCCATATGGTGCAACCCCAGAATACATGGCTGGTCACTACATGGTATTTATTTATAATTTTATATCCATATTAGATTCCTAGTTACTTACTTTAAAATATTATTAATAACCGTTGATTATATCTTTTTGTTTTTAATTAATTTTTATAGGTGCAAAGTGCAAGCTCTTTTCTACCTGTGATGGCCCTGGCCCCTCAGGAGAGGGAACGAATTGTTGACATGGCGTATGTTCCTTTTATATTTCTTTTATATTTCTTTTTTCTTTTGTTTAAAGAAAAAGAAATTTAGTATATATTTGTATTTATGTATGTAGGGCTTCTCCTGGTGGTAAAACGACTTACATTGCAGCTCTTATGAAAAACACTGGTATTTATTGTATAGTGTATACTATTTTTTTATGTACATTTTATATTTTCATTTCGTAGTTTTAAGTGTGATTGGTTGTTATTAGGTATAATTTATGCAAATGAGATGAAGGAACAGAGGATGAGTAAATTAACATCAAATTTACAAAGATTGGGTGTTACAAACACTGTTGTATGCAGTTATGATGGGAGGGAGGTTAGTTAGTTAGTTAGTTACTTTTCTTTAGAAGTTATTAATTGGAAAATTAATTTGAATTTGTTCAGCTGCCAAAAGTATTGGGGAATAACACAGCAGATAGGGTTTTGTTGGATGCCCCTTGCAGTGGTACTGGAGTTATATCTAAAGATGAGTCAGTTAAAACCTCAAAAAATGCTGTTGATATCCAGAATTGTTCACGTCTACAAAAGGTATGGTATTAAGTTAGTAATATTATTAATGGATTTATGAGTCAATGGTATTATTTTAGTATACTTTTTATTTATTTATTTGTTTGCAGGAGTTAATACTTGCAGCAATTGACATGGTGGATGCAAATTCAAAATCGGGTGGTTATGTGGTGTACTCTACTTGCTCAATGATGGTTATTGAGGTATGCATTCTCTATTATTATATAATTATTAGTTATTAATTAATTATTGAGGTAGAATTCAGTTGGTTTGATTGATTTTGGTTGCAGAATGAAGATGTTATAGACTATGCTCTTAAAAAGAGGGATGTGAAACTTGTGCCATGTGGATTAGACTTTGGTCGTCCTGGGTAGGCTATTTAATATTAATATTATTATTCTTTTTTTTAATAATATATTTTAATGCATATGATGTTATGTTTTTGTTATTGTAGGTTTGTTAGGTTTAGGGAGGGCCGATTTCACCCTTCATTGGAAAAAACAAGACGTTTTTACCCTCATGTCCACAACATGGATGGTTTCTTTGTTGCAAAGGTAGCAAAATGTGTGACCTTTTTTTGTTTCGGTCTTAAATTAATTTTTGACATTTGATTTGATTTGATATTTCAGTTGAAGAAAATGAGTAACTCAAAGGGTGGTCCAACAACAGCTTCTGAACTAGCAGAAGAAGAAGAAGGTGATGAGATTGAAGCAGCAGAGAAGACTCAAGTCGAAATTATGAAGAAAGATGATATGTTGAATAAGAAATTTACAAATAATAACAAAAATAATAATAAAAGTAATAAAGATGGTTCTCTTAAAAGAAAGATGGAGGAAAAACCTAAAGAGAAGAGAAAGAAATATAAAGCTCCTCCTAGAGAAGAAATTTCAAAAGCCAGGTAAATATACTACAAATCTTAATCAAATAAACATTTTTTTTATTTGTAATTTCACATTTTCACCAATCCTTTTTAAATGTATTATAAATTTAAATTAAATATGATGCAGGGAAGAGAAGAGAGAAGCTTTAAGAGAGGCCAAGAAGAAAGCTGCTGCTGCTGATGTCAAAGTAACAGAAACACCAACAAAGTCAAAATCAAAATCTGGGAAAAAGAAAGCTAAACCTACCCCTGATTTATGATTTGTATGACGTCATGTTTAAGGACTTGTGACCTAATCATTTTGAGTTTGAATCACAGTGTTGGTAACAGACGGTTAGATGCTTTATTTATCTGTTTTGGCAATTTTGTGATAGAAATTTTGTTTTCTGTATTTATTTAAAAATATTTGCTACGCTTTTTTGCTTTTCCTATCCATTTCCTTATGATCTGTGCAAATGTCTAATTTAGGTTATCCTTATCATATTTACCAACCAAATGAATCCGGGCTGATACTTATTTATGAGATATTGACCATGCTTTTACAATTTCACGCTAAGAAGCCAAAAAATGTATATTCTTTTCTGTAGTGTTTAATCACAATTGGTTTGTCATTAAACGCCATTTATCAGTAAGGCTACCTGTGCAGTGGGGAAAAAAACGTAAATAAACGTTAGGTTTTAGGTTTTTTTGGGCTTTTAAAAATAAGGTTGGGCTATATGTATTTTAAAAATAAGGTTTTTTTTCCCGGCTTTCATATCCCTTAACAAATTCAGACTTTTTGTATAGCAATTTGACAATGTGGTTTATTATCAACTTTTGAGAGTGGGGTATTATAAGTTAATTTATAAAGAAAAATAAAAATAAATGGTGACTTGGAATTTAAATGGTGAGGTGTAGTGGGTATTTCATGGACTAACACTACAAGGGCCGAATTAATTTGCAGTAGTGATGTCATCTTGACACACAATGTTCTAACACTATCAATACCTTATACAAGGTAAAAAAATCCAAATATTCCATGCAATTATAGCAAAAAAATCACGGGGTTTCCATCGTAGACAATAATACAAAAAAGAAAAATAACTACCCACAACTCCACATGGACCATACCAGTATAATAACTTACAAAAATTTTACATTGACCAAAAAATGTACATTCTCATAACACAATGAAAAGACCAAATTAAGTTTCAGAATGACCTTGTGTCAACTGACTGGACTTCAAACACATCATTAGATGATGATGTAGCAGAAAAACGTGTATCACTTTTAAGAGTAGCAGAATACTGAGTTTGGACACTACTGTCAATCTGGTTGTGACCCCTCATTGTTTGGAACCTTAAATCTTCAAAATAATGACCTAATTCGGGGGCTAGTTCTGGAACACATGTTCTTCCTTCAAGCATACCCACTACTTCAGACATAGTAGGCCTCATTTGTGGCGATCCATTTGTGCATAAAAGTGCCACTTTTACCACAATTTCTGCTTCTTCTTTGTTTATTTTGGACTCTAGTAGTCTTTCGTCAAATAGTTCCTCATATTGTTTACTAGTTTGCAAACGACAAGCCTGTAACATGAACCAATAATTGTTTAAAATACTTAGGTAATAATGTATGTATAGTTATAAGTTAAGGAAATGAAAAATAGTACCCAATCTAGAAGACAAACACTATCGTTGTTTGGTATGTATTTGTTGTTGTTTTTCCCACTCACGATTTCCAAAGCCACGACTCCAAAGCTGTATACATCCGCCTTGTAACTTAAGTGACCCCAAAGTGCATATTCTGGTGCCATATATCCTCTGTAAAAAAATTAAATTAAATATTCAACAGCAATATAAAAGGAATTTTGAATTTTAAACATAATTAATTACATTGTTCCTGCAACTCGTGTACTGACATGTGTCTTTTCATCCTCATCTAACCTAGCCAAACCAAAGTCAGATATTTTAGGGTTGAGATCTTTATCCAGAAGAACATTTGTAGCTTTTATGTCTCTATGCACTATTTTCAGCCTCGATTCTTCATGAAGAAAAGCTAAACCTCTAGCAATCCCGACACAAATCTTGAACCGTGTTTCCCAATTCAACATATTTCGGCTTTTATCCGATTCTGAAAATATAAAAAAACGCGTGACTAATAATAATTAAAAAATAGAGTTAAAAGGAACAAGAAAAGAGGAATATACCGAATAGAGCATTTGCAAGACTATTGTTTTCCATGTACTCATATACAAGCAATAACTGATCATCTTCAATACAACATCCATGAAGCTTAACAAGATTTGGGTGTTGTAAACAAGATATTACACCAATTTCATTTAAGAATTCGCGGTTTCCTTGCCTCGAGTAAGAAGAAAGCTGCTTAACAGCAATAACTGTTCCATCGCGTAATGTACCCTGCATCATAATTTAATTTAATTTAAATTTAATTTCCTTACAAAAATCCAGTGTATGTATTTATAAGTTATTGCCTTGTAAACGGGTCCAAACCCTCCTTCTCCTATTTTGCTTGTAGCATTGAAGTTTTTTGTAGCAGTTTTTAGTTGTTTAAAGGAAAATGATATCGTTTTCAACTCCAGCCCTTCAAGACCTGTTCACAACATCACTAATTATGCATATAACCTTTTAGAAATTAATATATTCAATAAAATTATACCTTTATTATTTTTTCTTTTTTTGATTTTTGAATACCCTTTCCACCACACGATAGCCAAAATTATCAACAGTAGACACAACCCCATAATTGAAAAACCAACATAAGCAGCCGTCTTCTTCTTCTTGTTCTTCCCAACAATAGTACATGGTTTGGAATCTGCCCGCAACATTTAATTTGTTAGCCTTAATTAACAAAAAGAAAAAAAATAATAATAAAAATAAATAAATAAACTCACATGGGTTAACAGAGATAGCTGATATAAGTGGCCCGTAACGGCCTCTTTTGGGAAAACGGGCTGTCCCTTTACCAGCCCAGTAAAAACGTATCTCTAAAATGTTATTTCTCACACTTGCATTAAATGGTACTACAAGTGGGCTTCCTACCGGAACCTCATCTTCAATATTAAAATTCCTTTTAACAAGTTGTCCCTGATCAAATTATATCATAATTAAATATCACTAAAAAGGAGTAAATTTCATGCAAACCACAAGCTTCAAAAATAGGGATAATTTATATGGAAGCTTCCAATAATATACCTGAATATAAATATTAAATATCCGTCTGCCAAGACTTCTGTAAGTAGTGTCATTAGTATACTGTATTTCAGCAAAGTGAAGATTAACAGCATAATCTCCATTTTCCAAACAATAACTGACATAAGTAAGAGAAAGTGGAGATAATCGTGCAGTCGTGTAAAGAGGAGGTAATTTTGTTGAATTATTTTGCAACGATTCAACGTAACGATTTGTTTGAATATTGTCATCCAAGAAATCACCAGTGCTACTAAGTCCCCAATTATTATTATTATTTATATGGAAGCTTCCTGCACCACCATCAAATGAGGCATCTCCATCATAAATAATTTCCTGATTATTTTCTTTAATCTTTAAATCATCTCCACCACTATTAACATGTAAAGAACACCCGTCTGTTGGAAATCAAATAATGGGATTATATTTCTAAAAATGGGTAATTGATCAAACGGGTCGGGTCATTTTTAGTATGGGTCGAAGTAGAAACCACTTACATCTAGGACACCTGGCATCCTTTATGCATGGAAGTACATCCTGTCTTTATATGAAATACATATAAGAGTGACAAACATTAACTTTACACAAAAAAGCACGAATCTTTATATACGATTCATAGAATTAGATATCAAATGGCCATCTTTATATTTTCAAGAATTAAATAATTAGAAAATGTTTACACTTACAATGTGTTCCGCGATAAAGAACTCTTGAACAGATTAAGGTATAGATTCCTGATACAAACACAAAGATAAATCAAAATAATGAACATGAAAAAGTCAAAAGTTAGCATAAATAAATATAAGAAAAACAGGAGAAGCTTTCTGACATGTTTGGACGGCATGTAGGTTCATCTGGTCCTTGCCAAGTGAAATTGTTGTATGACAGGTCACTAAATCAAATAAAACACAATCAAAATTGTTTCCATGTAATTAAAATATATAAAAATGGATTACTTCCAATTTCATAAATCAAAATTGATGTGGATCCAGTTGCATATCAACAATATTTTAGAGGTATTTTTTATATGAATCAATAGGCCATCATTTTTCTTGAAGATTGAACTAGGTTAAACCGATTTTCAAATTGAAAGCTAATCCATTAAACGTTAAAAATCAAACTAAGTCTCATGTTCTGTAACAAATGAATTTGTTCTATATCAATAAAGAAAACATACATGGTAGCTCCTTCTATCAAAAGTGTGTCTGGTATATCTCCACTTAACATGTTTCCAGTCAAAAACCTAATCATGTAACATCACATTGTCAGAAATCCAGAAATACACACACACACACACGCACACATGCATACATATATATACAAGTGCACAAATGTTCAAAAAAACAAAATTGACACGTACACGTAACGTAAGCTTCTACCAATAATGTCACGAGATATTCCCCCTACTAACTTGTTAAAGCTTACATCCCTGTTCAAATTATAAAAAAAAAACATAAACAATTATAAGTTATATCATATATATAGTTAAAACATATAATATTATTGCATTTGCTACTTACAGTAATTGAAGATCTCGTTTTTGCCAAATATAAGCAGGTATCTCTCCAGACAAGTTGCAGCTTCTCAATACACTTGGGAAAAATATATTACTTCATTAATAACAATATAATATTTTGAATAAAACGATTTAGGAGGTTATGCATACACTATTAGTAAACCGTTAGCATTATCTAACTGAGGAAATCCCTGATTTGGTCCACTTAATTCACAAATCCTCCTGCAAAAAAAAAAAAAAAAAAGTAATAATGAGTTCCCCTTCCTCCAACAAAAGATGGTCAGTTATTTCTAGAAAACACTCACAAATCGGTTAAATTCGTAAGAAGAGAAATGGATGAAGGAATTGGGCCCTGTAATCCACTTCCAATTATTTCCCTTGAGAAACGCATTAACTATGGTTAATTATTATAATAATAATAATAATCTAAAATACCACTTATGAATGGAAATTGATCTTACAGTTTGCTTAGTAGTTTCCACTTATGTAGGAAATTAGGTATGGGCCCACTGAAGCTGTTGTCACTTATCCTACTGTAATGTAACAAAGATTTTGTCAGCTATTAAGTTATTAACCTTCATAAACAAAATAAGTAAAAAGTGCTTACAAATCTGTCAAATTTCTCAGTTCAGATAAAGATGGTGGCAACGTTCCTGTCAACTGGTTTGAGGATAAAATCCTGAATGAAGCACAAGAAATCAAAATAAGGCGATTAGTTGAAGATTAAATTAAAATTAGGCGATTAGTTGAAGAACAAATCAAGATTAGGCGATCAGTTGAAGAAGAGGGAATCAGGCTTACAATGTTTGTAAGTTAATTAATTTGCCAAGTTCAGAAGGAATAGTCCCAGAAAAGTTGTTTGCTTCAAGGTTCCTGTTTCAAATAAAAAATATATTTAAAATACATTTTATAATGTGAAGTTGCTCCTTTACTCCATCTGACCTGAATATTATAATAGGTAGCGGTGTTGCGGGTTGACCCACAAACACTTTTTTGTCCAATTTTGTACAAAACTATAAATAGTCAACTTGTTAAATAAAAACTATTTTCTTATAATAATAATAAAAATAATAAAAATAATAATAATAATAATAATAATAATAAATAATAATAATCCAAGTCTTTGAATAAAGTGATTTAGGAAGTTGTAACAGGCGGCTAAAATTTTCATGTAAGACTTCAAATCAACTCTTTCATAAGTAAATGGGTCAAAACTGCCAGGTGTACTTACTAATTACTATCACAACAATACAAGTAACCAAAACAGGAAAATGAATGACATACAAATATGTCAAAGTGGTAATATTCCCCAATTCCACTGGTATTTCCCCTGAAAAGCGGTTTCCAAGAAGAGATCTGCATCAGAAACTGTATGTCAAGCTTGCGTTTCTAAAAAAATATTAAAAAGAAAATCATAAATAAGTGTTCACATTGACTGCAGCTGAGTTGAACCCAATTCAGACGGTATTGTACCATTAAGGTAATTATAAGCAAAATCTCTGCAAAAAAAAAAGGTTATAAACGTTAATTCACACTACTTTTAAACCTACATTAACATACCACTGCTTCTAAAAAGATCACTTACATAGTGTGAAGGTAAGGAAGCTTTATGAGATCAGGTGGAAGGATACCACCAAGACTATAATATTTATGTATGCTGCATTTAACGAAAATCAAATTCAACCGAATGCCAATTTTTTAAACTACATGTAGATTTTATAAGGATTTTTAAAGCGGAAAGAATATGAGTACATAATTTATAGAATAATAATAAAAAGATAATTGAAATGCAAGAAAATGTAATACATGCTTATAACATGACAGTCGTCGACTTTGCAGTCAATGTCACATTGCACACTGGAATCAGCTTCAGGGTGAGGCTTTTGAATTTGAGCAATCATTTCAAGTTGACAAGAGTTGCCATTAAATCTCCAATTTGTTGCACCCATTAATTTCATAATTTCTTCAACAGCTTCAACTGAACAAGAACAATAAATGTATAAATTAGGTAATTTTATTGAGCATAAAAAAATTGTTATCTATAAACATGGCAATTACATTCAAACAAAGAGTTGTAAATAACATATTATATCTCAAGGAGAGAAAAAAAATCACATGGATCGAGTTCAATTGGCATGTTAGGGTTTTAGTTCAAAGTCAAACCAATCCATTCATATTTAAGTTATTCAGCTTGGAATTGAAACGACTGCACACAATGTCTCTTTGAATTTCGAACTAAAACGGACAGAATTATCAACTTAACAGTCAATTGAAGAGAAGCATTTTTGGAATTGGATTTACCTTCTTCTTGTGGAACTACTGATTCTGCAAATCTAACGAACACGACGAAATTGAGGGCTAGAAACAGTATCAACTCTGATTTCCTCATCGACATCCTCTGTTTGAGTGATCTTGTGTATCGGAAACAAGTCAAAAGGACTGCTGAGGAGAGAGATTCAGGCATCAATTGAAGTGGATTTCATGACGTCATGCCGTCTTGTATCCATGACGGCTATTTGATTAGTATTCTTGATGTTGGTTTCAATTTCAAACAATGGCAACTCCAATGTGTGTCCTCCCTGGAATTATTTTTTTATTCCCTCTATCAAAACATGCCAAAAGTCAGACAAATAGTATTATTGTATTCTTTTGGTGTTGAATATTATAAAGACACCCAATTTGATTTTAAAAGTTATGCATATTATTTTTAAAAGTTATAACACTTGTATTGAACGAAGTGAATATCCTTGAACTTTGCTTTTCATCATTTTTAGAAATTGCATGAAATGCAATTTTAAAGAAATTTTATGTTAATTAATTATACGTTAACCTAGCGGTATGATATATGACTATCATCTTTGAGGTCTGAAGTTTGAGTCCCGTCGTAGACATATGTGGTAATTATGAGTATGTTAGATTTGTCGTCTGAAAAAAACAACAACATATGCTTAAAGACATACTTTAAAGAAAATCCACATATATTTATATTTAGGATTTTGATAATGACAACATTAAGAACTGTCATAAGACATGCATAAAATAATTGTACATTCATCTATAACCGACTCCTGAATCTTAAGAATTACTCTTTCGTAACATTTTAATGCATTTAAAGACAACCTTCAGAGCTGCCATTATCAAAACTCTTATATTTAAGGTTTTGCTAATGTGTCGCAAGTAACGGACATAAAATGAACCAAAATTTCCTTAATTAGTGTAAAATGATATTGATGAATCATTAATGTTATTGTTTTAAATCGGTTTTACACTTACCATTATTGGAAATGAAGTGTTTTGATAAATTCAATACAATAACATAAAAACATTTAATATTTATTATCATACGTTTTTAAGCACATACTAGAAAAATCCTTGTGTTTATTTTGATTACTACAGCTTTTAAAAAAGAAAATAAATACGTCATTATCGTTGGTTGAAATCAGATAGATGATACAGTTTGATTGGTTATTTTAAGTCAATACAAAACTGATTTATATTTGCAAGTTCGCCAGTTTAATGTATACGTTCTCTTATTATAACGTTACTATAAAAAAAATACCATAGTTTCATTTGATATTATAGAGTAAATTATAGCTTTCATCCTTTTGATTTTCCATTTTTATAGATTTCATCCGCCTGACTACATGTTAATTATTATTATTCTTATAATGCAATTACCATTCAATGGTAGAGGTGTATAAAGCCCGGGCCAGGCCGGGCTTAGCCTGGGCCTAAAAAAGACCGGGCTTTTTTGGAGTAAAAAAGCCCGGGCCTAAAAAAGCCCGGGCCGGGCTTAGCCCGGGCTTTAAGAAAAAAAGTAGCCTGTTTAGGCCTAAACGGGCTTAGCGGGCTTAGCCCGGGCTTTTTCGGGCTTTTTTTTTATTACTATTATATCTTTTATATAATAATATGATTAGAAAAATATATAAATAATCAAATATTCTTTATAACTAATTAAATAAATCAACAAACTATTACTTTCAATACTTAACCAACATAAAGTACATACAACTTATAATTGTCAAATTAGAATTCATTTATATAATGCAACGGTAGTCTTCATAATTCATATTATGGCTATATCATTAAGGTAGAAAATACAAGAGAAACTCTAGAGTTTTGGGGATTTAGAAATAGCCCGGGCTTTATAACGTTAAAAAGCCCGGGCTTTTGGGCTTTTTCAGGCTTTCGGGCTTTCAGGCCTTTTTTCGGGCTTTTTCGGGCTTCGCCCGGGCCCGGGCTTTAACGGACTTTCATGACTAAAGTCAGGCCCGTTTAGGATTTCAGGCTAAAAGGGGCTTGGGCTCGGGCTTTTTCAGGCCGGGCTTTTTCGGGCTTTTTTAGGCTTTTTTAGGCCCGGGCTCGGGCTAAAGCCCATATGTGCACCTCTATTCAATGGTACTGTTCATAAAAATATTACTTTAAAATATTGATTTTGTTTACTGGTAGAAAAGATGAGTTGATTCTGTGGCGCTAGAAGACAACTTTGATTATATTTAAAGGGTAACATAGTCTTTTCGTTATTGTTTCTCATATTGATATGTTTTTGCTTTCCTCCACCTCTCATTAAGGCAAATCTTTATGTTTTTACAATTCAAACTTTTAATCTTTACAGAGCTTTGGTGAATTCGGCAAGTCTTTCCCTTTTGATCGAGATACAGCCTTTCCCTTTTGAGATATGTACCTAAGCTCAATCTTAACCCCTTCATTTTCGTATTGGCAAATAGCTTTGTCAATTTATAGTTCTTTCATTTATGTCGTTTGTTTTAGGGATTTAAAATAACCATGTTTTGTGTCATTCTTATTAAAATTGTTATTGTTATCTTAAGATTATATTCTCTCTTTACAAAATGGCATTTTAAGAATCTTCATACTATTTTCTATTGAAGTTTTGGTATATTGAGGATATACATTTATCATCTTTATGTCATGAGTGTTGATAAATTTGAGATGATCTATTATCGTATTGTTGTGATTTGATAAATCATGGAAATGTAATGTTAGTAAACGAGACCCGCACGCGCAGACTTTAAAACACTTGTTTACTCTAATCTTACTACCAAATTTAACAATCCCTTCGTATTTATTTGGAACCCAAAAATATTCTGTCAATTTCTCGAATTTTTTCAAGTAAACATCAAATTCTTGAAATTTTTTTATCAACGAATAAGAATGTACCACGTGCCCAAGATGTCTCTTAATCTCCCTACACAACAACTCGACCAATGAGAATGTGTCACTTGTCCAGATCATCGTGAACTTTGACTTGTCCTTTCGAAGTTTGACAATTTTTGATGTTAAAATTGTTGTCATATGAATTATTTTAATGTTATATGAAAATGTTGCTGTATGAATTAGTTTTGTTTTATTTCAACAAAAATAACCGTTTTTTTTAGACGAATTTTTGGTCAGTCTTAGAAGCTGCAATAGTGGGACAAATTTAGTTGTCGTGACGACTGATGAGACCTTTTTTAGAGATGAGGCGGGGTGAGCATCGGATTAATCGGGATTTTAGAGACGAGGCTTTTGACCAAGTAAATTTCCGGCGTTGTGGTCAACGGGGAAGAATGAAATAAATGAATGTTTAGACAAATGTTCTTTTGGGAAAATGTAGACAAATGTGGTCTGCATACAACAAATTTTTTTATTGTGAAAAAAACAAACACCTCATTGATGTCAAATCCACGTTGCTTTTTCATTGTGTAGTTGGATTGGTTAATTTTTATTTCTTACTTTTTTTAGTTTGGGGTTTTGGGTTATAAATTAAGCGCTAAAGAGTAGTGTGGTATTGTGTGAAAAGTATGGCGTGTGTTTTTAAAGGTGTTCAATAGTTTTTGACGGTATTCCTTATGAGATTAAAAAGGAGGTAAGTTTTATTCTCTAAAAAAGGATATATGTTCAAGGAATGCATACTTGTGCTTGAATGTTACTGTATTTGTCGAACCACTAACTTACTAACTTGTCGTTAAAAAAAAAAAGTGGTAAAACATTAGTGGTCACTCGTGGTGAACGTGTAGAAGATTATTTTTTGTGCGACACTATTATACAATATCTTACTATGTCACAATGTGCATACGACATAAACAGAGATCCAAATATAAGTTTTTTTTTAATAATTATTCTTGTAGACTTTAATAATTACCTTTTTTCTGATGGAAAAAATGCATGCACATTAGGCTAGATACAAAAATTTGCGTATATTCAACATATATGCGTGAATTCGAGTAGCATTTTCAGAACATACACATTAATGTCAGATAGTAAACTTTGTTTTACAAGTTTTGGCTCATAACCCGTTGTGTACATACTCTATGCAGCTAGCTTTGTTCAACTCGTCAATCAATGCAAGGGCCGTTTGATAGTTGTTGACTAACTTAATTGCTAAGTGAGTCAATTGACCTTATGTCAGCATCAATAGACGTCGTAGAAAATGTTTCACGGTTTTGAACCTCAGATCGAGTGATCAATGGCGATGTTGGAAAATCGCGTGCACTTGTTTCACTTGTGTTAGAGTATTGGGTTTGACTTTGTGTCTCATGGAAATCCCTCATTGATTTGAATCTCAGATCTTGAGTGAGGCTGCTTGTTTGTGGGGTTATTTCGGGAACACAAGTTCTACCTTCAAGCATGTTCACCACCTCAGACATTGAAGGCCTCATTGATGCAGATCCATTTGTGCACAACAGTGCTACTTTCACCATTGTTTCTGCTTCTTCTTTGTTCATTTCTGACCCCAATTTTTCGTCAAATAGCTCCTCGTACTTTTTACTTATTTGCAATTGACAAGCCTACAAAAAAATGTTTACATTAGAGCAAATATGCAAGTTTTTAACGTTTACAAGATGTTTAACGATAATATTTGGTTTTATAAGTGTAAAAATATAGTCATAAGAAACTTAAATAGTAAAATGACACTATCTCCGTCCCAAAAATTATTGTCCACAGACAAAAAACACACAATTTAAAAAAAATGCATTTATTATACTGTATACCCAATAAACTTTTACCTTTACCACCTAACTGTCTCTTGATAGGTGGAATTTTTTAAGTTCACAACAATTTCAGGACATTTTAAAATGGAAATGTGAATAATAAAATTGCGACAGATTGAGTAATAAATTACCCAATCAAGAAGACAAATGCTACCGTCGTTTGGTTTGTAAACATTATTGCTCTTGCCACTAACAATCTCCAAAACCACAATACCAAAGCTGTATACGTCCGCCTTGTCACTCAAGTGACCCCAAAGCGCATATTCAGGTGCCATGTATCCGCTATAATTCAGTTCATGTTAACAAATTTCAATTTTCAAGATAAAAAAAAAAAGAAAACAAAAAAAAAGGTTACATTGTGCCAGCTACTCGTGTGCTAATATGAGATTGGTCATCCTCGTTAAGCCTAGCCAAACCAAAGTCTGATATTTTAGGGTTAAGATCTTTATCCAGAAGAACATTTGTAGCTTTTATGTCTCTATGCACAATTTTCAGTCTTGATTCTTCATGAAGAAAAGCTAAACCTTTAGCTATCCCAACACAAATCTTAAACCTCGTTGCCCAATCGAGAAGTAACTGATTGTTACCCGAACCTAAAACAGGCAATAACATAAAAACACGTACAAGAAACAAACAAAAACATGATGAAATAGGCGATAAGTGTTTGTAGTCTCACCAAACAAGGCATTTGAAAGGCTATTGTTTTCCATGTACTCGTATACAACCATCAACTGATCTTGATCAATGCAACAACCATGAAGCTTCACAAGATTTGGATGTTGTAAACAAGAAATCACACCAATTTCATTCAAGAACTCCCGATTTCCTTGCCTTGAACGAGAAGAAAGCTGCTTCACTGCAATAACTGTTCCATCAGGCAATGTACCCTGCATCACTCAAACTAGAATCACTCTCAATTCACAACAGATTAAACACATAAATAACTTTGTACTAGGTTATTTATTACCTTATAAACAGGTCCAAAACCTCCTTCCCCTATTTTGTTAGTGGCATTGAAGTTACTTGTAGCTGTTTTCAGTTGCTTCAACGAAAACGAGACAGTGTTCAACTCTACTCCTTGAAGATCTGCTCAACAAATATAATAATAATAAATAATAATAATAATAATGATAATAATAATGCATAAAGAATAAGTGAAGAATTACCTTTATGTTTCATTTTTCCACATTTTAAACAGCCTTTCCACCATAAGACCCCCATGATTATGAAAGCAAGACATAAGCCCATAATTCCAAAACCAATATACAAACCTTTATTTTTCGTTTTATTTCCATCAATTCGACACGTTTTAAAATCTGTAAATTGTAAACGATATGAGCTATATAAATTGCATATTTTTGGTAGTGAAATAAAAAAACATACATGGTTTAACTGCTATAGCCGATACTAGAGGCCCATAAACTCCTCTTCTAGGAAAACGTGTAGTCCCTTTACCATCCCAATAAAACCGTATCTCCAATACATTATTTGTCACACTCGCATTAAACGGTAGTACCAAGGGTTTTTGTATCCCACCAGCCTCATTTTCAATATTAAATTCCCTTTTAACCCGTTTCCCCTGTAACACATATACACAACATTAACAATTAGTAATCATACTTAACAGACTAATTAATTAACATACCTGTATGTAGATATCAAATATCCGCCTGCCAAGACTCATATAGGTAGTATCATTAGTGAATTGTATCTCAGCAAAGTGAAGATTAACAAGGTAATCCCCATTTTCCAAACAATAACCGACATAAGTAAGAGAAATTGGAGATAATCGTGCGGTTGTATAAATAGTTGGTAAATGAGTTGATCCTTGTAAAGATGCAATATAATGACCCGTTTGAATGCTGTCATCAAGGAAATCTCCAGTGCTACTAAGTCCCCAATTACTTTTTCCTTTATAAAAACCGGCTGCATCACCGTTAAATGAAGCATCTCCTTCATAAATAATTTCTGAATTGTTTTCTTTAATATTTAAATCATTTCCACCACTATTAACGTGTAATGAACACTCATCTGTAATACATCAAATGCAGCTAAGTTATGGTTCAGATTTTCTTTTTTTTTAGTAGTCAAAATGACTAAATTACCCTTGGATAACATAATATAAAGGAGTAAGATCTAGTTACATACATTTGTGACACCTGGTATTTGTTTCGCATGGAAGTATATCCTGTCTGTTTACAAAAGATTTACAAGATCAATTACCAATAATGTTGCAACATAATGAAATAAATCTTACAGTGTGTTCCCTGTTGAAGAGCTTCTAAACTGGTTAAGATTTAAATTCCTAATATATACATAAAAAATAAATAAAAGGATACTCGATTATTACTAAAAAATCACACAATATGGAAAATATTGGACTATGAAAAGAAGAATCCTTACATGTTATTTCGGCATGTTGGTTGATTAGGTCCTCGCCATGTGAAATTGTTGTATGACAGGTCACTGCATATATTTGTGACATGTAATTAACTCATGAGACATGTTTGACTTTGAGGTCAACCAAAAAGTCAAACTTTTTCTCATCTAGTGAAATGATATGAGTACACTACAAGAATCATTGAAAAATACATACATGGTAGCCCCTTCTATCAAAAGTGTGTCTGGTACATTTCCACTTAGCATGTTACCAGTCAAATACCTGTTTAAATAAATAAATTTTTTTCTAGATATTATTAAATCAGAATTGATAAATAGGCTATTGAGTATTGACTATACTTACACATATCTTAAGCTTCTCCCAATGATATTACTTGATACTTCCCCAACCAACTTGTTAAAACTTACATCCCTGTATATATAGCGTACACGGGAAGTGATGCCATTAAAAATATACATTAAATAATTATATATTTTTCATAATAAAAAAATCATTAGTGGTGTTACTTACAATAATTGAAGATCTCTTCTTTGCCAAATATAAGCAGGTATTTCTCCAGAAATATTGCAGTTCCTCAATACACTGAACGCAAGTGTACCTCAAATTAAGTAAGACTAAATGTACAATTTCCATTTTATTTGTAATTATATTTAAAATCATTTACATACACAGATAGTATTCCTCTAGCATTATCTAACTGAGGAAATCCCTGATTTGGTCCACTTATGTCACAAATCCTCCTGCAAAACAACGGTTAAACATCAATTACTGATCTAAACACAAAAAAGAAAAAAAAAAAACAGAATCTTATTTCAAAATTTCCATACTCACAAATCAGCTAAATTCTCAAGAAGATCTATATTTGAAGGAATTGGTCCTTGCATTCCAGTCCCTACCAGTTCTCTGCAAAAATATTACAATTTATTTTTATTTTGAAAAAAAGTTATAGTTTGCTTAATTGCAAATGCATGATGTTGATTCTTGGAAGAAATTGATCTTACAATCTTGTGAGTTGTCTCCAATTCTGTATAAGATTGGGTATGGGCCCACTTAAGTTGTTGTCATTTATCCTACTGAAAGATTTTGTCAGTTATGAGTTGCATTTAATATCTATTATAAATCAAAGACATCCGCTTTGACTATTGAGGTCAAATATAGTTTAGTTGATATCTTTGACCTCAAAAGTCAAAGTAGACTTTTTGTATCAGATGAAGTGTGTAGTAAGTATAAGTGTAAAAGGCTTTACAAATCCTTCAAATTTATCAGTTGAGCGAAAGAGGTTGGCAAAGTCCCTTTTAAGCGGTTTGATGACAACAATCTGGTTGAAATTAGTTACTTTAGATATTAGCTCATGAACAAATAGCTTATTATTTCAAAATAATAATAATAAAAATAATTTTTGGTCTTACAAAGATTCCAATTTGATTAATCTCCCAAGATCGGAAGGAATTTCTCCTGAAAACTGATTTGCTTCAAGGTTCCTGTTCAAAATTCTATGAAGATGAATCATCTTTTTCTTTTAAATCATCATGCTTGTTTCTCCATATCAAAATATTAAATTAGTTATGTTCATAACACTATAATCTGCCAAAAATGAGCACGAACTTCTATTGGAACTCTAACTTTTAAGGAAAACACTTTATTATTGACTTTACAAAAAGATTTATATAATTTACATGTTATTATGAGTACAACAATCAACTTATTACAATAATAATTTGAATGGTTGAATAACACGGTTTAGAAGGCTATATGCATTAGAAGTACACTTTGGGTGACTTCTTAACCTGTTTGACACACCTCACAGAATTAATCGGTTTCATTTCTAGCTAAACCTTATGATAAACATAAACTTAAATCGATCCTTTCAAATCATGTTCAAAACAATAACAATAACAAAAACATTTCCTTAAAATAAAATGAGCATAAACAGTAAACACCTACAAATATATGAGAGTAGAAATATTTGCTAGTTCTCGTGGTATTTCCCCCATTAATCGATTCCCCAAAAGAGATCTGCACTCAGAAAATAGTAGTTTAAGAACATGAAATTTAAAGTTAAAACACTTGTAACTTAGGTTAATATTCAGAATGAATTTAAAAAAAAAAAAAAAAGTCCTCACATTGACTGCAAGCTAGTTGAAGCCCATTCAACAGGTATTGTTCCATTAAGGTAATTATAAGCAAAATCACTACAAAAAGCAAAAAAAAACTGTTAAGTAATTTTGTTCGTTATATTGAAAAAATCGATCTATGAAATATGAAGCCTTACATAGTTTGGAGGTAAGGAAGCTTCACAAGTGCAGGTGGAAGAACACCACCAAGACTATAAAACTTATGTGTGCTGAACAAAATAAAGGGTAAATTAAATTATTTTTGTATCAAAATTAGTATGTCGACTACAATAATTATATTATTTCAATAATAACTAACTTTTCAATTAAAAATCATTTGGAGGTTCTATACATGCTTACGACATGACAGTTGGTGGAATTCCGATCATTGCAAGCATCATTACATTCAACACTAGCAAGGGCTTCTTGATTAAGTTTTGGAACTTGAGAAATTGCTTCAAGTTGGCAAGAATCGCCATTAAACCTCCAATTTGTTGCACCCATTGAACTCAAAATTTCTTCAACAGCTTCTACTGAAATGAAAAACTATTAAGTAATCTCATACAGAAATTAAACAAGCAAATTACCTTGAAATTAGCAATTAATCATTGATTATGGTAAGAAAAAACAATCTCGGTAAGGATTTGGTTTACCTTCGTCTTGTGGCAGAACAGATATTGCAAATTGGAACAGCATGATGGAGCTCAGTGCCGTACACCAAATATACAGTGCCTTTTTCATCGGCATCTTTCATGAGAGATAGTGTGTGTGTGTGTGTGTGTTTTTTTGGTGAAAAAAATTGTGTATTTTCACGTTCAAACAATAATTCAGGAGTCGTTAGGCATATGTGGTCAACCTGTGGTGGTTCTTTGAATGTTCTTTTATCATTATTTCAACGACGACAAATCTCCCTCACATTAATTAATGGAGTAATCCGTCAAGTGACGTGTTTAAAGAAAATTAAACTAGTGTAGATCTTGCTTCAATAAAAGTTAATCTTGCTTTAAAAAAATACTAGATTATGGACCCTAACAATGCGGGAGAGTTGGTGTTTGTTTAATCACTTATTATGTTTAACATTATGTATATTTTGGATACAATAAAACAATAAGTTTAAATAGTTCATGACTTTTGATGATTCATGATTGTTTTGTTTGTGGGTTTAAAAATTCAGTTACTAACGCGAAGTATAATCAAATGTATAATCAAATGAATGAAAAGTGATGTAACTAGCTAAGACTCAAGTTAACAATATTAAACTCTTTTGTACTCGTCAGCTGATCTCACATCAGTTGACAAGTCTTTCTTTAATCTTCAACCTTCGATATTTCAAATCTAATATTATGATGCTTCAACTGATGACACATATCAGCCGAGAACCTACGTTAGCTGAAAATCGGATGCTTGTGGGTTTGAGAATAATGGTGTCTTTATCCTATCTCCTATGTATAGTGTTTGATTTTATTATTGTGTTTCTAGCGCTAGTTCTAGTATATTGCAATTAATAAAAAGACATTTGTTAAATAATATGAGTCTCTATATTGATAATAATTTCACCTTTATTTAGGATGATTTCTGAACATTCACGTAACTCTACTATATAAAGTACCTTTAATTACAATGATTTCAGAAAAGACAAGTGGCTGGAAGTCTTAATTTACAGCTTAGCCATTTTCAATTTTTTATTATGTCATTTTTTAGGTTGATTACTCTTTGTTATTACTAGATCCGTTTCACTATATTTCGTTTTTATTTTATCTGTAAAACAAAAAATCAAATCACGATTTAATTATATAAACTTGCTGATGAGCTATTTGGACAATTTTGGGTTATTCCCTTTCTTGTGCTGAATTCAGTTGCGTGGCTAATTTTTGTGAAATGGGTTAGACATTAGATGTAACCAGAAAATCTAAAAATTTGATTTCAAACCGGATTGGTGGTTTTTGGAGCGACTGGTTCTTTTACAGGCCGTTTCATAAAAGAACAGTTAAGAATCGAAAAAACATTAGCAAGGATTAAAATTTATAAATAGTTTCACAAGCAAATCAAAACTTGACAACACGTTTTGTTTTTAGCAGTTGCACAATGAATGTAAAAAAGTTCCAAAAATACAAGCCACTTGAACCACCTAAAATCAATCTTGCCTCTAAACTCTCAAGTGTATGTGTATCCAACATTGCAAATGCACATTTGGAAGAGTGATTATGTGTCTCTAAATATCCTTGGAATGAGTTCATGTGCGCTTATGTCTAATGCCACTGGATCCTTGCATAATATTTGCCCTTTCTCTGAACAACTCGGGATGAACCATTCTTTCCTAACAACACCTGACTCAAACTGCACAAAAAATCCATCATTTTGTCCATGTTTCCATTTCCTTGCTCCCTGCCCTTTCCACACCTGTTCATAATATTAATTATCATTTCTTTAAACATAATATAAATTATAAACTTTACTCGAGTTTTTATCTAACTATATGCTTAGTGCAAGAACCCTAACCATCTTGTATCTCCATGAGTTTAATTCATATGAAAATTTATTATTTTTTATACACATATTAACAATCTAACATTTCGTACATAATAATATATACGGAAAAAGGAGAAATTGGTTCAATGTTCAAACATTGTCTGAATGGCTAAGCTTGTTTTCTTATGCACTTGCTTCAAGCCTTTAATACCCTCCCTGGCCCATATGTCATATCCCATTTCTTTTTGGGATTTTTATTATTACAATTAATTAATGTTTTTAGTAATAGATCATTTGCAAAATGCTTTTTTTTTCTTTCATTTAGTTTCTTTTTGTTAACTGACATTACTAAAACTAAAAAATTTAAGTGATTTATTTTTAATTTGTGATGACAAAATTAAATAGTTTTGTCAGTTACTTTTAGAATTTGCTCTTGATAATTTCTTTTTTAACGACAAAAGTAAACAAGTGTATACATTATATTTATTTTAAAACAATATTCTCTTTTATCACAAATCCTTAGGGCTACAATTTCCAAAGCTCATTAAAGAAATCAAAGTCCACATAACTGTTAGATGTTATTTCAACTTTATTTTATTAATTAACTTATCTAAAAATATATAAATGTTACCTGTGGGTATGATATGATACTCTTCTGTGCAACTAAACATGCTGCTTTAGAAAAAGAGTCCACAGCATATTGCCTCAAAAAGGAAACACAGTCACCATGTGTATGGGGTGATTCAAAAGCCTGTTTATGTCAAATTGGTCAAACGGGCTGAAAAAAATACTTGTAATGCATAAAATCAGTTTTTTTTATTTATTAAAATGACATGGTTTGACCAACCCATGAGGATATACCTTATCAATGTTGACCAGAGGTGCATATTTTTTAGTGTCAGTTTTCTCCTTATCAAGCAAGAAATAAACTCTAGCATCCACATTAGATGTTTGATGCCATGATTTTACAGCATTCTCCATTGTTTCTACTACAAAAGAGAAACTATCTTCACCAACATGCTTTTCTGCCTGAATAACAAATAACACAAATTCTTCAATCCATGTGATAACAAGAAGTTGAGGGACCAAATTCGTAATTTCATACAAACCAAAGGGACGATTTATGTAAATTAGTGAATGTCATAAGAAATAACATTACCAATTCGGACTTAAAGTCATTCAAGTGTTTTGCCAGATCAACATTGGATCTCATATTGTCAACTTCTTCAGATCGTTTTTTATCTTTTGACAATTGTGTAAGTCTCTTGATTTTTCTTGAGACCTCTGTGCTTTGTGGATTGTGTTGTGAGGCTATTTTAAAGGCATCCAATGCCTACATTACACATACACATTTAATTTTTATCAAATATAGGCTTCACATAAAGATTAGAGGTGGCAAAACGGGCAAGCCGGGTAACAGGTTAGGGTCAGGTTGGGTCACCCAAAACACTTTTTATCCAAATCTTTTTAGAAAAAATTATAAATAAGGAGGTTTTACACATGATTTGGATGATTATTGACCTGTTTGAACGATTTGACATGTTCTCTTTCTAGCTACTTTTTTTTTTATTTTAGGCATTTGATCCATTAGATATAAATGGATTGAGATTGCCATCTCTAATAAAGATACAAAATAAAATGGAGAAAACTTTTAAGCATATACATCATCATATCGCTCCATGGCCTCTAATACACATCCTTTCCTGAAGTAACCCTGTGAAAACAAAAACAATGACACGTTCTTCAAAAAGAAACTAGAAATAGATTAATACACATATAAATATAATAAGCTAGATTGTAGGCAGTTCTATTACCTTTTCCCAGCTGGGATTTAAAGATATTGTTGTTTCAGCATCAGCAAGTGCTTTTTGGAGCTTAACAAGATTTAGAAATGCTGCAGCACGATTGCTACAAATTCAAAATAAACCTTTTGTAATATTTGTATGGTAACTATATTAACTTCTCTAATTCAATACAAACTTTGTCCTTAAAACAATCAGCAAGTTCAACCATAAAAATCAAACCTTTTATATACTGCCTCACAAAGTAACCCTAACTCTTTCTACCCTCTAGAACAAGATAACTAGCAACCAATAACAATAATAATGGTTCAAGATCATATTGTGAGTAAATTCTACATAAAAGATCAATTCTTATGACATTTTACGATTAAAAATATACAGACCATAGAATTTAGGGCATCATATATTAATACGATTGAAGATTAAACATAAATTGCTTCCATTGTTACAAAACAACGAGACTTTAAAACAAATTTGAAGTATACGAGGTTCATTTCTAGTTAAAAATAGACCTAAATGAGTAAACTCATCAAATTGTATTAGGAAATTACTGCGGCTGACATCCGCAATCAAAATGTAGCAGAGATCAGATGAGGTATTACCTGTAAAGAGTAGGGTTAGAAGGATCTTTCTTGATGGCTTGAGTGTAAACGGCAGCTGCTTTTAGGTAATTTCCAGCCTTGAAAAACTCATTCCCTTGATCTTTCAACGACGCATCTGGTTTCGAATCCGCCATTAGTATTTTGATGAGGTTTATTGGTTTTTTGTGTTTAGGGTTTTGTGAGGGAGATGAATCGTGTGTCAAATGAATAATGATTGGGATTCGGGAAGAGTTTAGAACGTGTAGTAAATAATAATCATCATTTTTTATTTTAGATTAGTTACGGTGACGTGTTAAATTTATGTTAAAAATATTTTTGCTTTTTGTGAAGCTAATAATTTGAGCTTCAATGGGGGCCAAACACTACTTGTGGAAGACTATTTTCACGAAGGACAAAATAATTCGAGAGGATGTTCAGACAATGATATCGTGTAAGCTCCAACTATTTGTTTCAATAGTTAAGGTATTACTAACTACAATATTTAACATATTCCTAAATATTTTTTTATTTTTCAGTTAACAGCTCGATGCTCTTGGTAGAATGAGTATTAGTCCTATAATGAAATGCATATCTGCCATACGTCAATGGGTGCATCCCAAATGCTTTTAATGAATACTTGCAAATTGGTGAACGTTGTAGTCGTAGACGTTTAGATAATTTTACCAAATGTATATGAGATCAATGCTCTTAAGAGTTCTCAAGAAAAGCTAATACCGCTGATATCAATAATTTATATACAAAACACGAAAATTATCACATGTACCTGGGTATGTTTGATAGTATAGATTGTATGCGTTGAAAATGGAGAGCATGTCCATTTGAGTGGAAAGGGCAATTCGTGTGAGTACCTGAACGTATATTTAGTAAATGATAGTTGATGATGATGGATGTATGTTGATTCTTCTTGCTCTGAGTTATATTTGATGAAAGAGTGTTTAGTATTTTTGGGAGAGTATGATCTGCTTTTCAGAAGTTTAAAACTTCAACAGATAGAACAATAAAATTCATATTCATTGAAACTTGATGATTTTATTACATGGAGAGTGCCTCCTTATATAGACAACATATTATAATACGTATCATACATTGAGGACTAGACAAACATTATTGGTGACACTACTCTTAGACACCAAGAGTCCACTAGACTCCACTAGACTATTTCTTACAGTAACAAACACTTACATATAGTACATACACTATGACAGGTTATTCGACACCTATACTTATACCTATAATACAAAAAAAAATTAGTACATACACGTATGTACTTTTACATTTTGCTTTTACTACATTTTTTCCCCGAAATGATGGAAGGTTTGTCTTTATTCCATGATTGGTACTTCATCTTTGTTTTCCATTTGAGTTGAAAGGGTAATTCGTGTGCGCACCCTGGGTGGGGGGTCATAAATACCCAACAATTATGCTTAAAGTGGTTGTGTCACAAATACTGTTGATTATTACCTAGCGGGTGGAATTTATCCGACTTAAGTCTTATTTTGTGAAAACTTACTCGGTTGCACGAAACTCAAAATATCTGAATTTCAAAAGGACTAAAAAAAAAAGCACAAAATGATGTCAAACAATCTTTTGAGGTCCTACAATGTTGTTGGGTATTATTCAACAACCAACACGCGTCCTTACTCGGTTAATAAAAATACAGAGAATCATGTATATTTGCATAGTATTGCATAGATACAAAAAGTAAAACATGTCCCATATTTGAAAGAATACATCCAACTCAAACAAATAACTTTACTTTCGTTACTAACTTACAAACAAATCGTTAACATAAACCAACAAAACAATAAACTCTACTTCCCCTAAACGTATCACGAAACAAACAATTGGCTGTGCAAAAAATAACACAATCAATCACATATCAATAGTTCAATAACGAGTATTTAACGCGTAGAACAATCTTCCCTTTATCTACACCAAGTTTAGCTCCCGTAACTAACCAATGTCCCGGAACATCTTGCGGGCCCTTTGACATCTCCGTCATATCAACAATCTTCCCAAGCTTACCAGATTGACTTTGACTTTGACTTGAACCGTCTCCTTTCTCATCTCCATGTTTGTGAAGATTCGATGGGCTATGATCCCATACAGAGCGGCGTATGGTACACCCTGGTACTTTAGAAAACAGAAGCTTGAGATGCAAGACGCTGCGGGCCCCAAAGTCCCACACACCAAACTGGGCCCCGGTGACAATGTGGACCCCAGATAGGTCTCCAATGTAGGTTTCTGTGTGTTCTATAGGTGCTGTGCTCACATGAGAGAAGTTTTTCCATTTGATGGGTTCGAACCACCGGCTATCTTGTTCTTCTGGTCCTTGCCATTTGGGTGCACCGATTGCCATGTGTGCGTCCCAATGCGGTTGCAGGATCTTTGGTAGGGAGACTAAGTGCTGTAAATGGATTGCTAATCTGTTTTGTTTGATTCCTTCTAGGTTTAGTTTTAGGCCCGTTACTGGCTTACGTCCAACTGTCACCTGTAAGTAAATTCAAAGTATTTTAATTGTATAAATTGATTTTGAAGGTTTTATGAATTCAATTATAAAGAATACCTGCTCTAGACTAATGTAAAGTTTGGGGCCCATCAAACTAAACTGAAGTGATGGACAAACAGCTTCCTTTCTTTGAATATTACTTTGTTCTGGAGCCCAAACTCGAGAAATTTGGAACTCCAAAAAATATTGTAAATCCTCTATAGGTGGCTTGTCTGTAAAAAAGAACAATAATTATATTTCACATATTTTACGTTAATGTATATAAATATACGGCCACATGTCATAAAATACTAATATAGCTATATACTTACGCAAATGCTTCGTTTTGGTAATTATAAGTTTTTAGCTGGTTTATTTTGGTAACTTATAGCGTTAAAAAATGAGAAAAATAATCACATACGGTCAAAAAATTCTTGTAATTACCATATATGATTTAAAAAAACTTGAATTACCAAAATAGACCATAAACAGCCCACCTTATAAATAGATATAAATATAAAAAAATTTGACAAATTTTAAGTCAAGTCTTACATTCCAAGTATAAGTCAATGGCTTTGGTCAAATGTTTGATTCCAGGTACACCATCAAGCAAAGAAACAATTGGAGTAAATGTCATATTAATAACATCTGGTGCTGTTTCTACAGTTTCTGCCCATTTTGCATGACTTTGTTCAAGATCATCACCTCCTCTTCGTCTAAATATAACAGTTACATCCTGCATCCATTCAATCAATCAAATTGTGTAAATTAAGAAAAAAAACTAATTTTCAAAATAAATAAATAAATAATAACTTCAAGAAAACTAACCTTGTCTTTGTATTTCAAGGGTCCTGAACTTGATTGACTTTTTACGTCAACGAACCTGTGATCTCCAATATCTTTTACATAATTATCAATGTCTGCTAAAGATAAGGGAGATGATTGATGTTGTTTGATATAAACTACATCTCTCCCTCCAACTGTTGCTGATGTCACAATATGGGTCCCATAATTTTCAATAAAGCTGAAAAATGGTTACAAAATTGTGCGTGTTTATTAACTTTTTAAATATTAATTATTTGGAATTGTTTAGTTATGTATTCGTAATCGTATGTATAGCATAAACAAGTTCACATATTTTTAAGCAATATTGTCTTTGTAATGATAACTAACTCATTATTTATTAGGACAATTGCTTAAAAAAATGACAAATATAGAGACCATATAACTATATAAGATCTTCTGTTACCTTTTTCTTGGCAATTTCCCTGTCTATAAGTTTGAAAACTGAACACAGTCTTACACTCCTTTTGACGAGTGAGAAACTTTACTGTACTCGAAATTGTCAAATTTGGCACTTTTAGTTATCTTTCCTAGTAATCTCCCCTTGATTATAAATACAACATATTATATAACGGACAAAAAGTGTTTACAAACCAACTCGCGCCATTTTTGACCATTTATAAAAAATTACACGTTTCAACGTGAACAGATTTTGACGCATTACCTACTCCCATTTCAATCTGAATAAAGCTAATGGTAACATATAATAAAAACAAAAATACAGTTTCAAATTAATTTACCTTGCTAAAGATGCAGGATCCCAAGAATAAGGAACAGCACGTTTAACTTCTTGAAGCAAAACAAAATCTGAAATTTCTAGCCGAACTTCAAACAATGGAACTATGTATCCAATCATTGCAAGTGATTTTGTTGATGATGCATCAATTTGTCTTGAACCAGTAAAATTAAACATTGCATTAAAGCTTCCAAGAGGAATATCACCACTCAGATTTGATTTTATATTAAAGTATTTTGCCATCTGATGTTACATAGAACAATGATTTAGTAATTACACAGATACATGAATGGTAAGTTAATAATATAACTAGATCTCAGTCACACCAAAACTTATTAAAAACATGTTTGGCAATTCACTAAACAAGAATTAACTAACGACTGAAAAGAAATTGCAATCCAATTTAATAGAGAAACAAACAGACCTCATGAAAGGTTGAAACTGGTGTAGCTTCAGTGTCCCTTTCCCCTCTAGAAAAATCAATATCAACAGAAACATCAGGAATTATGACATCATCTGAGAAAACAAGTTGTTTGGTGTGTTCATCATCCAATTGAATCAAACGAGAACCAGGTGCGCCTTTGCAGTACAAAAGCCTGATATCAGATGTAACATCAAATCCTCTACCAAGAGCTTGAATCGAGTTCTTTAAAGTTGTCGTCAGAGCGTTGTTTTTAGACGATTCGTCTTCCATTGAAGCGTAATAATAATCTTTCATTGAGTCAAGCACGAAACACTGAAATTGAAGATGGATTAGGTGTAAGGTTTGGTTGATTTGAAGAACTGGAATGAAATTGAAAAGGGAATCGGAGCAGCGTTGGTTTGAATTTAGTGTGTGCGGGGTGGGGTATATGAGTTGGACTTTGACTGAATAATGGTGGTACTGGTGGTGGACTGGTGGCGATGGTGGTTCCGGCGAGTATGTCGCCTTTGACTTCAATAAATGTGTCTTTCAAACGCGTTTTTAGGTGTCATGATATTTACACGGTCTATTTTAATTCACGCACCACAGATTAATGTATCTTTACTTTTTGTATTTTGTTATTGTTCGTTCAAAACAAAATCAAGCGATGCAAACAATGACTTAAATATAGTCAATTTAATTTAATTAATCAAATTCAGCTAACTCGTCTATTACATGTTTTTTTATCCTGAACTGGAGAACTATCTATTATACTCCCTCCGTCCCATAAAAAATTCTCATTTCACTTGAGTATATGTTTTTAGGAGATAAACTAATAGTGAGGTCTTTAGTAATTAATTTGATTAAAATATAAGATTAGTTTAGAGAGAAAATATGTTGACCCACAATTAAAAAGAGAAGTGACATAAAGTTAGTGAGAGAAACATTTAAAAAATGATAAATAATATATAGATAATATTAATTTATTAGTGGGTCCCTTTAATTTCTTAAATGGGAAGTTTTTTGTGGGACAAATATTTTGGGTGAAATGAGAAGTTTTTTTTGGGACGGAGGGAGTATATACTTTTATCTTAAATTGCAAAACTTTTTTCTTTTATCCAAAATGTATTTCTCATTGTAAATGACTCATCAGAATCACCGAATTTTGTTTATAATGTACGCAACTTAGCTATTATCGTAAAAAAAATTAAGTTACAAAATCATGTAAGAATCCTTACAATTTGCCCATTAGGCCTCTCCCAACCTTTACCCATCACTAAACCCATCAGTAGCGCCACGTCAGCACATCCTTACTGACACGTTACTGACACGGTCGTGCCAAGTACCAACCCTACCCATCACTAAACTCATCACTAACACATCCTTTCCACATCATCATTTTAATTAAAATTAAATAATTATAAAATAAATACATTACATAAATTTAAAAATACATTTTTTAAATTAAAAAATATATAATATTAAATTTATAAAGAATACATTTATTAAAATTTAAAAAAGAAGAAAAAAACCTAATATTTTTGAGGAAAAACTAATATATTTTTTATATTAAAACAAATATATAAAAAAAATTAAATTAAAAAAAAACAGAAAAGAAAACCTATTTTTATTAAAAAAAATGAAAATGTACAAGTCTTTATGCACAAGGTACAAGTCCAATACCCCCTCTTCCTCTTCCCCACCCCCTCTCCCCTGCACGACGCTGCCCCCCTTCCGTCCTCACCCCGACGTCCCCCTCACGACGGCACCCACGACGGCTCGGTGCCAACGCCGTCGTGGGGCGACGGCAAAAGAACACCCTCGACGGGCTCCCCGACGTGCCGTTGGCACGGGTCTTACTAAGATAATTTTCTCAATTATGGAGAACATCTATGATATATTGATTTCTCAACTTTTTTGATTTGAAGTAAATATACACCTATTAACAATTTCAGTTTTCTTAAAGAAAATAATCCTTAGAAGTAACTGAATATATTTCCTCTTAATTGCATCTCAACTTATTACATTTGATAACCCAAATTCAAAAATTATAAACAAATTCACAACCCTAATCCTTGTACGTATTATTTATAAGAGAGATGATATTATATTCTATATGTTTCCATATTTATTTGATCAATATAAATGTTAAAAATCAAATGATAAAATTAAAATAAAGATTAGTAAATTTCATATGTCAATTTTTAGGTATAATAATAAAGTATTAAAATTTAATTAGTAGAAAACACTGCAATTTTTCATTATTCAATAAAGAACATAACAAAAGAAAACATAATAATGATACGAAAACACTTGAGATTATGTTGTGATAAATTGTAAGAAACTGAATCGGCATGTAACAGACTAACAGTCGATGAACAATTTTAACGAACATTTTTTGTAGGAGATTCAGCTGAATCACCATCTTCAATCCAATTGAAGGCGACTACATACCAAAAGGCCAATTTCACGTAATTGATTGAGAATCATTACTTTGAAGTGTGGAATTAGAATATATAATTGCAAAGAATTATTACTATGTTTGTCTTCTTATTTCACCAACAATTTTATTCGAAGGTAAAGTCAACCGCTTAAGTGATTATCTATGATGCTCATAAAGATATAGCTACTCTCAAATCTTAATGTTTGGTTTGTTACAAACAGAAGTAGATGCTTCATCTTCATTCAAAAAGATGAAACACAAACCAAATTGAAAGAGTACACTCAAATTAACCAAATTGAAATAGAACACTCAAATTCTCCGTTTTTTTATCATCTCTTATTTCATGCGAATGCAGGGATTAAACATACACACCAAGGGTTTAATTATTAAATTTTATGTCCTAATAAAAGATATCTACATTCCTCCTACCTTCTGTAAATCTGAGCACAACCACCGTAATTTCATGGGAAATCATGTGTAAGTTTCTTCATCTCCGTGCTTTCTATGTCTACATGAAAACATTTATTGTGTTGCTTCCAGTAATCAGCCGTAGGGTTTATCCACTCCGGCTCAGGAATCTCGTTTCTTGATTTAATTAGATCATCCTTTGATAAGTTGTACTTTTCATCTCGTTTTTTCACCAAATCCTGTTTTATCACACCTTCCCCCTCCGATTGGGGTGACATCATCAATGATGGAGCCCCCAATGGAAGCTTGTCACCTTCAATATCATGGTCAACCATCCATATAAAAGACTAATTAAACCAGCATAAATATTGGATAAAGCGAAAAAAATAAAATAAACTTGTTTGTTATAGTTAACCTTACCTCTATCTGTTTGCCATGTGCACCAAAACTTGCCGTATGTTTTTGCTAGGTTCTTCAATTCAGGCATCACAACCATTTCTGGCATTCGAGGGTGCACCCACAGACCAGATTTTATCTGGAAATTAAGAAGAAAAAACTCGTAATGCCCATGGATTCGAAAGATCTCCTGCTCAAAATGAGATTAAAGTAATTAAAATTGTATAAACCTCATAGGCATGAGAGTGCCACAATTTTTGTTCCTCAGGTGGGAGTGTTTCAAAGATGGTATCGGAAATTATATATTCCACACCTGCCCAAAAAGAAAAAAAATAATAAGTTCCAAAACCATCCATGTTTCGACCTTTACTTATTATGAAACTTAAGGATATATATATTAGTGGTGATAATTTGATATGAAACATGAAATGAAACCGACATAAAAGTAAATATTTTTGGCTGAGGTAAAAAACTTTCAGGCTTGTCTCGGGTCGACTCAATTGACCCAATTATTAAATGGGATAGATTCGGATCGATGAAAATTTATATGGACCCAATTACTTACTTAGTAATTTTTATATTTTTGTATTTTGTTATAAATTTGTAGAATTACAATAAATCATTTGACCCGTTTAACCTGGTAACCCGTGTAACCCATTTAACTAAACGAGTTATATGGATCGTTTGATTAGATTTGAGATATGTTACTCGTTTATATAAACAGGTCAATTTCAAATTGTATATTTCTAACCCGCAAACCCGATCTGAATTGACAGAATATATATGTTACCGATTAAACGGCCGTTAGAATCGTCGGTGTCGTAAACGGCAGACTGGAGGAAGTCCTGGTTAAGTCGTGTCACAAAGTGGTGAGTCTCGATTTGGCGATTCATGTCATGGCTGTACATGGCAAAAGTACAAACATGTTGACTCATCTGCTTGATTGGCTTGAAAGACTGCAACATTTCAGCACCTTTGTTTAGTATTTGTTGTCCCGCCGACATGGGTTTCCCTACCGGGATACCATTCTTATCTGATCCGGCGCCGTCGGTTGCATAAGTTGAAGACATCGCGATCAAGAACAAGAGGAGCAATTAAGTATTTTCTTGGTTGATGTTTTTATAAAGAGAGGTTAGCTGAACTTAAAAGGCTTAAAAGGTGGCGAAAAAGCATAGACGTGATGTGCCAGGTGGTGGAGGCTATGGGACACGTGTAAGAGCATCAATATTGTCAACCACATCTTAGAACAGAGGTAGAGCCGTATGGGTCGAAAAAATTGACACCAATTTAAACCGTATTGAACCGAAACTAGAAACATATAGTTGGTATAGTTTTAGTTTTAAAAATTCATCATTTTTTTGTTTAGGTTCTATTAGTTTCAGTTTAATTCGGTTCGGTCCTCGGATAGAGATGAGCATTTGGCTAAAAACCCTTAATAGAAACCAAACCAAACCAAAACCATGTAATTGGTTGGATTTCGGTTTTAAAAATTCTACTCCTAATTACCACTTGTATTCACAACAGGAATTGAACTCTTGATCACAAAAATGAGGCAACCACCATTTCGCTAGGTCAAAGGCCCTTTGATTAATATACTCCTATTAATTGTGAGCTCTTGATCTTTTAAATGATTAGATCTAAAGATTGTGATGAGGTTCTTGCATCCTTAATCTTATAAGGGTCTCAAATCAACAACGAAAACAGTAATCAAAAACATTAAATATTACGAATTAACACACCACGCTGAAACATCTTCAATAATACTAAGCATCAAGCTTGACATCGATTCATATGCCATCTAGCACAAGACACACCAAATTAATAATTATTCACTTACCAGCAAAGAACAAGTACTATGAAAGAAAGGACATATTTAAACATCGATCAACACAAAACAATATTAAGGGTGTCCAATAAATCTGCAGCATATTAATCGCCGCCATCTTCTTCTTCTTCTTCATGATCTTTCAACTCCCAATACCCGTCCGGCTTTTGAACCATACCATTATGCAACGGCGCCCACCAAGCACTAGGCAGGCCATACACATTCTGCAAAGTATCCGAAAACTTGTTTAGAAGCGAGATATCGCGGTTAATTTCCAACTTAAACCCTCCTTTTTTGCCTTGTGAGCCCGCAATTCCATGCATATAACCCTCCATGTTGTGCCAACTTGTGGGATCCCCAGGACCCTTTATGTACGGAGACTTCAGGGTATCAATCACCAACTCACGCCCCACATCCGAATACCCTATAAGCGGGTATTTCGGGACCACATCTGGAACATTGTTGATGCGTAGAAGGTAAAGATTTTCCATCGACTTAAAAGCTTTCTGAAACCCCAAGTCTCCTACTTTTGGGCAAGCAAATCCGAAGACGGTCACTGGGCAGGTCTTGTCGGGTGATTGCTTGTTGAGACCGTTAAAAACTATGTCAGCTGCGTTCATTATTGCAACTGCGGCACCCATACTGTGCCCAGTTAATGTCAAGCTAAGCTCATCATCTCTGTATTGGTCAACTAGTCTCTTAACCTCATCTACCGCCTAAACATTTTATCACAATACCCAACATCAAACTCATGAAAATGTATGTGAGGTGCGGCTGCGCAATTACTTTTCTGTCATTTTCATCTAATTATTGCCCAAAATATAGTTTGGTTCAGTTAATTAGATTGAGTTATGTTGAGTTAAACCCAAAATTTGGATTCTACAAATAATAGCTCGCTATTTACGAAAATGTCATAAAGTAATCTTAACATTCATTTTGAAAATCAATGACTTAGGGCCTGTTTGATAACATTCGGATTCACTGGATTCGGTCCAAATTCGGACCCCGGTCCGAATCAATCGTGTTTGATAACTTCCCAAGTCTTCCGATTCTAACTCAATCCAATTCTAACTCAATCCGATTCCGACTCAATCCGATTCCGACTCAATCCGACGAAATCAAACGGGGCCTTAGATTGAGTTCCGATGAGTTTTACCAAAATTTGTATTCTTCAAATAATTGCTCAATATACATATAATTTCACTTAATAATTTAATAGAAAAAATATTAGAAAGTCTAGTTTTTATATATATCTTGTATTTAGGGATTCGTTTTTATTTATTAGGGCCTTAAGAATTTTAGGATGCCCTAATAACTAAGGTTGTCCAATCATGCTATTATTTCGTGTTTTTGGGTAACATGATACGACACGAATTCGTTTTTCTCGACACGAAAACGACACGACACGACACGAAGTTGTATTTTATTTTGCTAACACTAATTCGAACCAATTAAAAAACGTTAAACATGACAACACAGAATAAATAAGAAAAATATCAAATTTCTTACTTAGTGCATTTTAAAAAACCGATAAACACGACAAAAATATAAATAAATTTCTAAATGTTCCTAAAATTATAACTATCGTGTCAATTTTGTATTAATCTCTGAACCCAAACACGACATAACATGACTTCGTGTTTATTTTACACGAAACGAACCCGACACGAACACGAATTCAAATTTCGATTTCATCTCAATTTCGCTTCGTTTCGTGTATTTTTGTCGTGCCATAACAAATAAAACGATGCATGTAATGTTAAGAATAATATAAATTGTACAAATTACCTGGTCTCGAGCACTTGTTTTATTGTAACGTGTTTTGGGATCAGCAGTGGTGTAGATCGAGTACCAACCATCATGTACTTTAGGTTTATCCTTATGGACCAACCCGAATATTTTAGGAGCCGGCACCAACTTAAAATCAGAATCATGAACAAAATCTGAGGGGTTGGCGGTCCCTCTCCAAACAACCATAATGTCTCTCCTCCCCAACGCTTGTTTCCCTTCATCTGTAGCCACACCAATAAACCCTATCCAGTTTGACTTCTTGCTCCAAGCTTGTGGGGATGGGGAGTTGACGAATGCACCGGGAAGTGGTACAGCTGACGTGGCGTACAAGTATTTAGTGACGTCATACTTGTTCAGGGGACGCCCTTCAATAAGGCCACAATTCTTTAACAGATTCTTTCGAGCATAGATGACGTTTCCAGCGTTTTTGGAAGTCAAATTCTTGATGTAAGCGTCGTAAGTAGCTGTAGCCATTTCACCGTAGTGGTTGATGTAGGTTCGGAGTTCCGGTGATAGGTCGTCTAGTGAATCCTTCCACTCGTCCTCCAGGCCGCTTAGTTTTTTCCAGGTTTTCGAGATATTATCGAAAATAGTGTCCATTGTGGATTGCGATTTGATTATTTCGATCACTGTTTTGAAGCCTTATTTATAGATTAAAATCCTTGAGCATGACATATGAAACGTTTGGAAGTGGAGAATATTGGCTTACTCTTTCGTCATTTCCCTCTTTAGGAACGCGCGTACCACACTTTCCAAACATTTTCAAAAAGCACGGTTCACAAATCCTAATGATACTTTATTAATTTTCAAAATAAACTTTAGATTTGTACGTGTTTAATTAGTTCATATTATATTAAAATCTCAATAAAACCATATAATAAAAATGAGTGTTTATTAGATTAATTAGTGTCTAAATCGTTTAAACTGTAAAAAATTGTACACATAGGTGTATATATAGATAGTTGAGGGGTACCTGCTAATTGTGGCGTTACGTAATGATGATGGCGATAGTAGTGGGTGGCAATGGTGCGTAGTATGGTGGTGGTGATTAGTTTAGAGATTAATAAAGATAATGAGATATATTAGTAATTGTAGTCAACATCTTCCTTACTAGCTTAGTTGGTTAGAGCCCCTTGCTTATAGCATAAGACCGAACCGAAACCAAACGTATAATCGGTTCGGTTTCGATTTTGAAAATTCATCATTTTCGGTTTTGTTTCTATTAATTTTGGTTCGGTTCAATTCTCAAATAACAGGTTATAGAGATGAACGTTTAGGCTAAAATAACCGAACCGAAATTAAACCAAAACCCACTACTATTGTTCCCTGTTGCACATCTGTAGTAATCTTTATTTAACCGTCAAAAGGAAAGTTTGTACTGTAAAATATTTGTTACCACTTTGTGGAACTATCATGCTAGTATAGTTAAACCAATATAATATAATCAACACCGAATTTTAAGAATTATACATCTATAAATTAATACAATCTTTTATGCAGCTTTATCATTAACAAAACGTACTCATATATTTATACACCGATACAATTATGATGCATCACCTTATTTTACCTTTTTAATAAAAATAGGACATATCAGTCTCTCCTCTTTCTATTCATCGTCTCTTAGACCAATGGGACTTCAATACCGAAGAGTTTTCTCCCATTGGCACGGGTTTTCGGTTTGAAGTCGTCTGTTTCAGAATTCGGTTAGCCGAAGAGTTGAAAGGGTGAAAATGTGGGGCCCAAAGCAATTTAATAGGGTATTTGATATTTTTATTGTGTGTGTATGGTGAGACCCAATAACTAAAGAAAATGAGTATTGTTGATATTAGTATGTCAGTTTAATGTTGGTTGGATTTTAAAATGACGTGACACTGATTTAATAATACTGAAGTGTCAGTTAATTACATGAGACTACTACTATTATTCCCACTTGCATATCTCTAGTAAAGTAGTAATCTCTGTTTAAACGTCAAAAGGAAAATTTTTGCTGTAAAATTTTCGTTACCACCGCTTTGTGGAAGTATCATGTTAGCATAGTTAAACAAAGTTAACTTTAAGCATGTAGAGTTTTAAAACAATAAGAAATTTTAATACACTTTTAAGGTTAATATTACTGAAAAATAAATTTTAAAAAATTTTAATGTTTCAAATTTAAAAATATTCGAAATCTCATACCAACAGTAATTGATTAAGATTAGTTCAATTATTTTAAAATTCTAAAATATAAAAAATGTATAGTTCGTTGTGGATTGCGATTCATTTCACTGTCTCTAATCCTTATTTACAGATCAAAGCCTTTGAGCATGACATATGAAACGTTTGCAAGCGGAGAACAATTTTAGCTTGTTTATTCGTCATTTCCCTTTAAGGAACGTATCCAAACTTACGAAAATATTTTCGAAAAAGAAGCATAGTTCAGGTCCTGATAATAGTTCTTTTTCAAAACAAACTCAAGTATATTTATTTAATTCACTAAGATTGAAATATTCATAAATACGTATAAATTAATGACTTTTTTTTAATCAATAAGGGGGTAAAACAATATTTAAAAATAAAAAAAAAGCTTTACACCGACAATTTTTGACCCGACGCAAACTTAACTTGAAAGTGACATGAAGATAAACATGTTGAGGTAAAGAACTTTTGATCAATTTTGGGTCGACTCAACTAGCCCGTTTATTAAACGATTTATGTTCAGGTCTATGATATTTAAATGGGTTGGTCAGCCAACCCATTTAATTATTAAAATATATATACTAATTGTTGGGTCGCTGAAAAGCATCCCGCACTGAAGAGATTTAACGAAGACAAAAAGGCAGATAGTTAAAAGACAATCTGAGGATTAGTTCCTCAGATTGTGGGTAATTGAATCTGATCAGTTCGGATTTCAGTTACCCAGTTACACTATCTGATCACTATCTGAAACAACGATCAATTACCCGTGCGGAATCAGATACTGGTTAACAGATCAGATAGTGTAACAGGTTCAACGTAATGGACAAAACGCTGAACCATTGAACAGATACTTCTCTTAGCAAAACTCTTAGTGAAGGTCGCTAAAGCTGAAGGCCATCTGAAGAAGTATGAGTATCTGAAACTCATGGCTGCCAAAATTGTACATAGGCCCAAAGTTTCAGCGTCACAGAAAGACACAAGTAAAGCACAAGTTTGTGCATCGCTGATTATGAGAATATCTTGCAAATCTTCTAGAAGATATCAGCGATCACCAGACGACAGAAAGTACTGTTAGAATTCCGTTAGTTGTGCTCGTCCCATGAAATATCCTCTGCACCAACGGAATTCTCACACGTGGAATCGATCGATCATTCCTTTGGCTATACGTTTCCCTATGATATAAATTGAGGACTTAGGCGATCGATATCTGTGTGCACCCAACAAGGTTACACGCTGCTGAAATTACTCCAGAACTTTATTCCCTTGAGCAGAGTGTAAACCACCAGTTAACTCTAGTTATCTGATTCGAGAACTGAATCTGTATAACGAAAGTGTCTGGTCTTGTGCTTGATCATAAACTTGTCTTAGATAATATATGTTGTTGTGTATCACATGCAAGCAGTTTAGTTAGGATTTGTTCTTTGTTATTCCGCAAACTGCTTGCATCTTTATTGTATCATTATTGATTAATAAAGAAAAATTTAAAAAGTGTTGAGTGTCTCCATAAAATTTAAATTGATCAGTGAAAGCGTATAGGTGTAGAAATTCACCTGTCCGGGACTAACACTCATGCTTAGTTTAGTTAAAACGTAACTAATAGTTAGTTAAAAACTAAAATAGCTACTTAGTAATTGTTGGTATTTTGTTATGAATTTGTTAGATAACTACAACTTGTTGGACCCATTTAATCTATTTGAACTGTTAACTTGTTTAACTCGTTAAATTATAAGAGTTATATGAGTTGCGTTCGGGTTGAATGTACACAACTTATGGCTAAGATATCTGACTCATTTATATAAACATGTAAGTTTCAGGTTGAATAATTCTGACTCGCGAACTCGAACCCGACCTAAATGCCAATGTTAGACTTTATTAAAGTAAATAATAGTTTTAGGTTTAGAAGATAATTAGTCAAGTTCACAAATAGAATATAAATGAAGTTTTTATTTATGTTGATTTTATCTCGATTCATAAGTTCTAAAATCAGATTTATGAAAATTTGGAAATTTAAACTCACTTTTGCGTGCCAATTTTTTGAGGAGGTATAATCGTAAAAGACCCATGTTTTATAGGGTCTTAATTTTTATATGTATTATATATATATAATTTTAATTTTCAAGTAACTTAATAATTTAATAGAAAAAAAAATTAGAAGTACACTTTTTAATATAAATCTTATATTTAAAGAGATTATTTTCGTCCATTTGAACAAAGCCTTCACCCCTGTTGCTAGGACATACCGACTCGTTATTATCATTAGCGCAAATTAAACAAAAAGGTATTAATTTAAAAAAAGGGATTGACTATTGAGACACCCCATAATTTATTTGAACACCCTAAATTCTTCAATAATTAACTAATAAATTTTTTCGAAGCCTCCATCGAACTCTGCCACTAACTACCACCATACCAACTCACTCGCATCGGAATCGGCCGGTCGACGTCGCCGCTCGCTCCGCCACCACCAAGTCGCTTCGATGTTCATTTTGTCGTCCATAAGGGTGAGCTCGGTCCAAAAACCGAACCGAAACCGATTACGATGAAATTTCAAAACCGAACCGATAAATTGTTATCGGTCTTGGTTCGGTTCGGTTTCGGTCCGGTTCGGTTCCGGTTCCCTTTTTTTAGGCCAAATGTTCATCATTTTCTGCAAACCGAAACCGATAGAACCGAAAACGATGAATTTTTAAAACCGAAACCGAACCGATAACATGTTATCGGTTTTGGTTTGGTTCGGGTTCGGTCGGTTTTCGGCTCGGTTCGATTTTTTCGGTCCAAATGCTCACCCCTAGTTGTCCATTCCGCCACTACCAACAAACTCCGCCACCACCATCGCATATGCCGCTAACCATCACCATCACCACCATCGTCGACCACCAGTTTTAAATTAAAAAAAGTTTGAATAATCATTTTAATTAACCGTTTGTGATTTTATTTTAAGTTTTGATTAGTTGGGGTGTTTATTTAGTAGGTAGGAGTGTTCAAATAGTAACACCCTAAAAAAATCCAACTCTGTTTTCCGAACAACCCAAAAAGGTTGTCTCCTTAATACATGTCATGTATGCTTTTGAACATGTACCAACTCTGTTTTCCACAATCATTTCAACAAATGGACAAACGCCACTTATTCATTTTTGTTGAACAGGCATGTTTTCAATCATCACACACACATGCGGTGTAAATTAATTCACACATTTAAATAACTAGTTAGAGATTCAAAAGTGTATGTATAATGTTTCAAGCTGAGAATAAGCAAGTACCAGCTGTGAGGATAAGGAAGATTAGACCGAAAGGCGTAATGGCGGATGCACGAAAAGATAAACACATCAAGATCTGTACATCAAAGGGAGTAATTAGGGACCGGCGAATTCGGTTATCTGCCAACACGGCCATTCAGTTTTACGATGTGCAAGACCGCTTAGGGTTTGACCGGCCTACCAATGCCATTGACTGGCTCATGAAGGAAGCCAAGGCTGCCATTGATGTACTCAATCATGATCATTATCTTCTTCAAGAGTTGCTACAACCAGAGGCGTTTGGTGGTTGGAGTCAGCAGAATTTGTATCACATTCAAACCAATAATGGTAGAAACCCGCTTCATTTGAATCAGAACCCGGAGGACGAGGGTTTTGAGTTTGTGAATATGGAGTCCAATTTCCATCCTCCAATTCTTCATACACAAAACAACAAATTTTCGAATGAAGATGATCGCTTATTGGGGTTTTCTTTTGAGCAATAGATTCAAGTTCAACAAGAGGTAAGCATAACTACATTGAATAAATTATACTTCAATAAGTGACACAAATTGGGTTACACGTTTTTTAAGGCAAAAGATTAAAATAGAGGTTAAAATAGATTAAAGTACATAGTTAGTGGAGAATGAGTCCCACTTTCCTTGAATAAAGTGATATTAATGAGTTTTAAAAGTAAAAGTAAGAGTATAATGGTAATTTCACTTTATTAAAGTGGATAGTTAGTGGGTATGGGTCCCACTATTTTTACCAAATAAAGAAAGTTTTCAAAGTGTGTCACTTATTTTGATACACCCAAAAATGGAAAGTGTGTCACTTATTTTGATACGGAGGATGTACATTTTTATATACTACTATAAAAACAAGAGGTGAGCATAAAGATTTTTCGGTTCGGTTTTCAGTTTTGTAATTTCATGATTGTCGGTCCGATCCTTAGATACGGGTGAGCATTTGGGCAGAAAATACCAAACCGAAACCGATCCGAACCAACACCTATTGTGATTTTCGGTTTTGTTTGGTTCGGTTTTGTCCGATCCTCAGACCATGCTCACCTCTAATAAAAATAAATACATAACTTATGTTTCTTCAGGAGCTTCAAGTGGATGAAGATGATCGAGAGTACTTCAAGCACTTGTGAGGAAGAAAGGATCAAGGGTATCTCATCCAACGTGGCATTGTTTGTTTTTTGTATTTCAGTTGGCTTGAAATTATGGATAATTATATAACTCTGCATCTGTTATAATAATTTTAATTTATATATGCTTTTTCTTCATAATCGGTCTAAGTAAACTCCAAACACACTCATATTTAGATAACTTTACATCTGTTAATTAATTTATATATTAATTATATATATAAGAACAATATTAATGTAGATTAACCTCTAATAGATGTTCATGTTACTCTCATTGATTAGTATAAAAATATGACATTTCTGAATAATAGAATTAGAGATATGAAGTAAATGACACATTGAAAGAGTTATGATGTGCATAGTGAACTTGTTAGGAATATTTCTATAATATTCATTAATGTGTCAAAACTTATAAAGTACAAGACCTAAATTGAAGATATGAAAGTTAATATTTGAATAAAAATTTAGGAGATAATCATAAATGTAAAAGATATAGTATATCTTTATTAGCTTAAAAGATTTAGTATTATCTTTTTCTTGTAAATCTCTAGGTTTTCTAGTATATAAAGAAACCTAGAGGTATAGAATTAGTCGTTCTTGAAACCCACGTTTTAACGTGTATGTGTGTGTACTCTAAGCCTCAAGGTCGTTTGATCCTGTTAATCAAAACCGTTCTACATATTTATATGTAGAATTGAGGCTTTTAGTAATCATTGTATATAAAGATGATGATGAAACCTTGTTTAGCAATACAAATATGTTCGTTTAATTCCGCAAGTTTTATTATTTGTAATTGCATATTCCAGATCAAGAACTAACTATTCTTGAGCCTAAATATCGATTTATATAGAGTTGTTCTAAACTCAGCAATTGGTATCAGAGCAAGGTGGCTCAAGATCTGGAATGAAACAAGGATCTGTCAATGATTATAGGAAGAATCAAGCATTAAAAGTTACGAAGATATTACTGTGTTTGAGCAATATTCATGGATAAAAGGTACGAATGGATAAATGTTAATATTGCTTAATGCATTAATGTTCATGCAATATTCAGTACCTCCAACTATTTGTTTAAAATTATTTTGACCAAATATTGATTATTGGAAGAAAATTTGAGGAAATCAATTATTTGGAACTTTTATGAAAATCATAAAAGATTCCATGTGAAGACAAGTCCATTATCAAATTTTAAGAATTAAAGGAACACATATAGCCTTTGGACGAACCCAATTAATTTATGGAAGGAGTATGCACAGATGCTGTAACACCTCAATTTTCAAAACAACATTTAAATACCATTTAATTCAAAAATACATAATATTGTATCAACATCAAATACCAGTTTTACAAAAACGAAAAGGTTTCTTGTTCGAGATTATCAGAGTTTACAAAAACGGTGTTACAAATTATATCTTAACCATAGGATAAGGACTCTAATCATCAACACCGAGCTAATCTCAACAAGGCCTCTTCTAAACGGGCCTCCTAGATCTTCGATCCCGAACCTGAGTACATAGCAAAAACACAAACATAGTACGTGAGACAAAATTTGCCTCGTGAGATACATGGGTTTTAGACCCGATAAACAAATAGTCAAATAATATCATTTAATCTTAAAATAATATTATTAAGTTTATTTTGGGTCACTTTATCACTTTCATCATTGGCCAATGTCAAGATAATCGGAATGCCTCCAATCTATCAAGACCATCATTTCCACGGTAATCGGAATGCCTCCAATCTACCGGGACTCATAGGTATTGGGTAATCGGAATGCCTCCAATCTACCACTAACCTTAAGGTACCGTAATAACCGGAATGCCTCCAATCTACTACGGCCCTAGGGACATCATCGTCGTCATCATTACTTATCTTTTATCGTTATGAGCTTATAGCTCCATCATTTCTCAATCATTCAAACATTTCATCATCATACAAGCAATTCATCATAAATCACATAAAAGACTAAATTACTTAAAGACTCGACAAAATCATTTAATCATAAAACATTTACTAGCTATGTACCCAGTTTGAAAGTTCACATGTACTCACCTTTGCCAAGCTTATCCAAATGTTGTGTTTCCTTGAACACCAATATCACTTCCCAAGATTTGAATGCCTCAAATCCTCCAACCGACAATCTATATCAAAACCAATACAATGGTTTGCATTATTCATCTATACTAACTACATAATCCATGGCTAGTTAACTACTAGCACCATTTCCCCCAAATTACCAAACCCTAATATCATAAATCACCACATTTTCATGTATTCATAGCATGACCACGTTTTTCATGACCAACTACCATAGATCTAAGTTATATTACTTCCCTTTAACCATTCATGAACGATTCCATAACTAGGGTTTGAGATTTAAGCTTTCCCTACTTGAATCTATGGCTAAAAACTCAAGAGGAATGAAGATTTACCTTAGATCTTCAACTTAGGAGCAAGAATCACCAAGATTTGATGAAGATTGAGCTCCAAACGATGCTTTACACTCAAAAACGCTCACACACTAGAAGAGAGAAAACTAGGGTTTGATGGAGATGCATTTATGGCCAAAAACCCAATTTAATGCACTGGTCGGAAGAGCTCGCGCCCCGCTCGCGCCGAGCTCGCGTCGCGAGAAGACGCGGGTCTGCCTGCTAGCTGCCGCTTTTTACCAGACTTCGCGTTTCGGTCGCGCCCGGCTCGCGCCGCGAAGTCGACGCGAAGTCGACGCGAGATACTCGCGTTCCAGCTCTGGTTCCTCTGCTCAACCTCGCGTTTCGCTCGCGCCAGGCTCGCGCCGCGAACTTGCCTGTGCAGCAGGGCTGCACTTTTCGGTTTAGGTTTCAACACGGTTTCGTCCATAACTTTCTCATACGGACTCCAAACGACACGAAACCAATTCCTACGTTCGTTAAACGATTTATCCTTATTTAACATATTTTGTACAATTTATTTATTCACCAAAATTCGGGTCGTTACAACTAACCACCCCTTAAGGAGATTCCGTCCTCGGAATCTCATCATAATTCACAAAGTTCGGGTATCTTTTCCGAATCTCATCCTTGACTTCCCAAGTCAAGTGCGGCCCAAGTGAATGCTTCCACTTGACCAACACCAACTCAATCTCCTTATTTCTAAGTTTCTTGGTCTTTGTCTCTAATATGGCTTCGGGTTCTTCTATCAACCGGTTCGGGGCATCAACCCGCAATTCTTGCAATGGAATTATATTTTCAACTTCACCCACGAACTTCTTCAAATAACTTACATGAAATGTATCGTGAACACCTTGAAGTTCGGGTGGGAGTTCTAACTTAAAAGCTTGCAAACCGACCCGTTTCAAAATCTTAAACGGGCCAACATACCTTGGGCTCAATTTGCCTTTCTTACCAAACCGCATTACGCCTTTCCAAGGCGATACTTTCAACATCACCATGTCTCCAACATTCAAATCATACGGTCTCTTTTTCAAACCCGAGTAGCTTCTTTGTCGATCTTGGGCAATTTTCATATTGGTTTGGATTATCCCAATCTTTTCATTGGTCAACTTCACAATCTCGGGACCCGTGAGTTTCGTTTCACCCGCTTCAAGCCAACACGATGGAGTTCTACATTTCCTTCCGTACAACGCCTCATAAGGCGGCATCTTAACCGTCGATTGGTAACTATTATTGTAGGAGAACTCAACCAACGGTAAATGTTCATCCCATTTACCACCAAAGTCTAACACACACGATCTTAGCATATCCTCAACCGTTTGAATGGTCCTTTCACTTTGACCATCGGTTTGCGGGTGGTAAGCCGTACTCAACCGCAATTTCGTTCCCAACTCCTCTTGCAACGATCTCCAAAACCTCGAGGTAAACCTCGCGTCTCTATCGGACACAATCGACAACGGGACTCCATGAAGTCTTACTACCTCATCCACATACAACTTTGCCAACTTCTCAAGTGGCATGGTTTCCTGGATTGCCAAGAATAATGCACTTTTGGTCAACCGGTCAACAATGACCCAAATGGCATCGTGGTTCTTGCTCGTCTTTGGCAACCCAACAATAAAATCCATTGTTATATCATCCCATTTTCCGGCCGGGATTTGCAACGATTGAGCTACCCCGTAAGGTACTTGATGCTCGGCTTTTACTTGTGCACACGTGGCGCACTTAGAAATATACTTTGCCACTCTTGCCTTCATCCCGGGCCACCAATACATCTTCTTCATATCTTGATACGTTTTTGTACTTCCCGGGTGGATCGAATACTTAGACTTATGAACGTCGTTTAGTAACTCCTTTCGGGTACCCCCGAACTTGGGAACCCAAATTCGTCCACCCACGGTTTTCAACCCTTGCTTATTCTCCACAAAATGTTGGTTCTTTCCCAATCGTTCTTGCCTTAACTCATCATTTTCCATCACTTCTCGTTGGGCATTCTTGATTCGTTCAACTATACTCGAGACTACTTCAATACGTGTTAGCTTTCCCCTAATCGGCTTTTCATACACCTTCCGGCTTAAGGCGTCGGCTACCACGTTGGCCTTCCCCGCATGGTAGACAATTTCACAATCATAATCTTGTATCAATTCGATCCATCTTCTTTGCCTCATATTTAAATCTTTCTGAGTAAAAACGTATTGAAGACTTTTGTGATCCGTATACAACGTACACCTTGTACCATACAAGTAGTGTCTCCATAACTTTAAAGCAAACACTATCGCCGTCAATTCTAGATCGTGAGTCGTGTACCTTTCTTCCGCATTCTTTAGTTGTCTCGAGGCGTAGGCAATCACTTTCCCCCGTTGCATCAAAACACAACCCAAACCTTTATGTGAAGCATCACTATACACGACAAAATCTTCCATCCCCTCGGGTAACGTGAGAACTGGGGCGTTACACAATTTTTCTTTCAATGTGGCGAATGCTCTTTCTTGCTTTTCTCCCCACACGAACTCACTACTCTTTCGGGTCAACAGTGTGAGTGGTGTCTCCACTCGGGAAAAGTCTTGAATAAATCGACGGTAATACCCGGCAAGGCCGAGAAAACTTCTCACTTCGGTTGGAGTTCGTGGCGGTTCCCACTTCATAACCGCTTCAATCTTTGACGGGTCAACTTTGATTCCTTCTCGTGACACAACATGACCAAGGAATTGGACTTCTCGAATCCAAAATTCACATTTTGAAAACTTAGCATACAATTTCTCTCGTTGTAGCACTTCTAATGTTTGTCTTAGATGACTCTCGTGTTCTTCTTCGGTTTTTGAATAAATAAGAATATCGTCAATAAATACGATAAGAAACTTGTCGAGGAATGGTTTGCAAACCCGATTCATAAGATCCATAAAAATGGCCGGTGCATTAGTCAACCCGAATGGCATCACCAAAAACTCGTAATGCCCATAACGTGTACGAAACGCCGTCTTCTCGGTATCTCCTTCTTTCACCCGAACTTGATGGTAACCCGACCTCAAATCGATCTTCGAGAAATAGTCGGCCCCTTGAAGTTGATCAAACAAGTCGTCGATTCTAGGCAATGGGTACCGGTTCTTTATAGTCATCTTGTTCAACTCTCGGTAGTCGATGCACATTCTCATTGAACCGTCTTTCTTCTTAACAAACAACACGGGCGCACCCCATGGAGATGAACTTGGACGAATAAATCCTTTGTCAAGTAACTCTTGTAACTGGGACATCAATTCCCGCATTTCGGTGGGAGCCAAACGGTATGGAGCACGAGCTATCGGGGTCGCTCCCGGAACTAAATCAATACGGAACTCTACTTGCCTCTCCGGTGGCAATCCCGGTAAATCGTCGGGAAATACCTCGGGAAAATCCCGAATCACCTTTACATTTTCCACCGACTTCTTCTCTTTCCTTCCATCTAACACATATGCTAAAAAGGACGAACATCCTTTGGCTAAACATTTCCTAGCTTTAACCGCGGTCATAAGACATGGCAAATGGTGTCGTCTCTCACCATACACATAAACTTTTTCATTGTCGGGAGTCCTTATCGAGACTATCTTCTTCCCACATAAAATCTTTGCTTGATTCTCACCCAACCAATCCATACCTATAACTATATCAAAACCCGCAATTTCCATGGGTAATAAATTCACCTTAAACTTTCTCCCATCTATTTCCAATTCACAATTCCGACACATATGTTGAACTATGGAGGTTTTACCATCCGCAATTTCTATATCATAAATTTCATCAAGAAGTTCTAATGGCACATTCAACATCACAACAAAATCATGTGACACAAACGAATAAGTAGCACCCGAGTCAAATAAGATCCGGGCGGGAATAGAATTTACGAGTAGGGTACCTGAAACGACATCGTGGGCCTCCTTGGCTTCTTCTCGGGTAAGTTGGAAGGACCGTCCATTGACCTTTGTCGGCTCCGCTTTCTTTTGAGCGGTCGACACCATGGTCTCACTTCCCTTCTTCGGGCATGCATTGCTATAGTGCCCTTTTTCATGGCACGAATAGCACTCAATTTCATCCAACGGTTTGACCCGGCAATCCCTTGCCAAATGTCCCGGCCTTCCACACTTGAAACACGACTTTGAGTCCACCAAACATTCTCCCTTGTGGTCTTTGCCACACTTCTTACAAGCACCAACACTCGATTGTTTAGAGAAGGTCGGGGTGAACTTTCCCTTCTTCACCGAACCCGAGCTCCCCTCAAACTTCCTCTTCTCAAACTTTTCAAACTTCGGTCTCTCGTTGATTCTTCTTTGGCCAACCTCTTCAACATTTCTCGCCGCACCGATAGCCTCATCGAGTGTGGCGGCCCTTTTAACCTCCAATTCATACTCCCACGGGAGTCCATTAGCATAACGAACAATCCGGGATCTCTCATCCGGATACAATTTGATCACAAACGGGATTAATCCCGTGAACTTTTTAGTGTACTCATCGACACTCAAACTTCCTTTCTTCAAATGCACAAACTCCTCTTGAAGTTTCTCCAAGTTCCTCTCGGGGCAAAACTTTGCCTTTAACCGCTTCACAAACTCATCCCAAGTCATCTTGTACACCGCCCTTTTTCCCAACGTTTCATACATGGTGTCCCACCACACGAGGGCCTCATCCTTCAACAAACGAGAAGCATAGATTACCATATCACCTTCCTTGCATTTACTAGCTTCAAGGATTTGTTCAGTTTCACGGATCCAACGGATCGTGACTTTCGGTTCGGAGCTACCATAGTAGTTATCGGGCTTAAAGGCCATAAAGTTCTTATACGTGCACCCCTTCCTTTCCCTCGGCTCGGGCTCACTTTCATCTTCTTCCGTTGATGATTTCTCAGTTTGAGCAACACTACTTGACTTGCTCTTTGTGCGGGGTGGAGATTCCTCCCGCCTTTCACGTGCCCTATGCTCATTGAGAAGTCGGTTCACATCCTCGTTCACTATGTCCCTCATTTGATTGAACATAGTTTGGAGGTGTTCTACGGTGACCGGGGTGTGAGTATTCCTTTCAACACCCGAATTTTCCTCCCCTTCCCGAGGTGGAGGACCAAACACCGGTTCGACAATGTTGTTCGAATCTTGCCCTTGATCAAGTGGGCCTCTTGTACTTCTAGTTCTCACCATTTTGCTATAATAAGACATTAATCATTTAGAAGTCAATTTATCAAAGTAACGGTAACATTGACCGTCCCAAAACCAAACATGACCTAATCCTCCAAGGTCAACCCTATTGAACCTACACTTAAGGTCTCAATAGCCATTTCACAAGTATCCTATGGAACCTACGGTCCTACTAGCTCAGTTTAAGTCTAGGATGGTCAACTCAACCTAGTTCGCTTAAACTATAGCTCTGATACCAAGTTGTAACACCTCAATTTTCAAAACAACATTTAAATACCATTTAATTCAAAAATACATAATATTGTATCAACATCAAATACCAGTTTTACAAAAACGAAAAGGTTTCTTGTTCGAGATTATCAGAGTTTACAAAAACGGTGTTACAAATTATATCTTAACCATAGGATAAGGACTCTAATCATCAACACCGAGCTAATCTCAACAAGGCCTCTTCTAAACGGGCCTCCTAGATCTTCGATCCCGAACCTGAGTACATAGCAAAAACACAAACATAGTACGTGAGACAAAATTTACCTCGTGAGATACATGGGTTTTAGACCCGATAAACAAATAGTCAAATAATATCATTTAATCTTAAAATAATATTATTAAGTTTATTTTGGGTCACTTTATCACTTTCATCATTGGCCAATGTCAAGATAATCGGAATGCCTCCAATCTATCAAGACCATCATTTCCACGGTAATCGGAATGCCTCCAATCTACCGGGACTCATAGGTATTGGGTAATCGGAATGCCTCCAATCTACCACTAACCTTAAGGTACCGTAATAACCGGAATGCCTCCAATCTACTACGGCCCTAGGGACATCATCGTCGTCATCATTACTTATCTTTTATCGTTATGAGCTTATAGCTCCATCATTTCTCAATCATTCAAACATTTCATCATCATACAAGCAATTCATCATAAATCACATAAAAGACTAAATTACTTAAAGACTCGACAAAATCATTTAATCATAAAACATTTACTAGCTATGTACCCAGTTTGAAAGTTCACATGTACTCACCTTTGCCAAGCTTATCCAAATGTTGTGTTTCCTTGAACACCAATATCACTTCCCAAGATTTGAATGCCTCAAATCCTCCAACCGACAATCTATATCAAAACCAATACAATGGTTTGCATTATTCATCTATACTAACTACATAATCCATGGCTAGTTAACTACTAGCACCATTTCCCCCAAATTACCAAACCCTAATATCATAAATCACCACATTTTCATGTATTCATAGCATGACCACGTTTTTCATGACCAACTACCATAGATCTAAGTTATATTACTTCCCTTTAACCATTCATGAACGATTCCATAACTAGGGTTTGAGATTTAAGCTTTCCCTACTTGAATCTATGGCTAAAAACTCAAGAGGAATGAAGATTTACCTTAGATCTTCAACTTAGGAGCAAGAATCACCAAGATTTGATGAAGATTGAGCTCCAAACGATGCTTTACACTCAAAAACGCTCACACACTAGAAGAGAGAAAACTCGGGTTTGATGGAGATGCATTTATGGCCAAAAACCCAATTTAATGCACTGGTCGGAAGAGCTCGCGCCCCGCTCGCGCCGAGCTCGCGTCGCGAGAAGACGCGGGTCTGCCTGCTAGCTGCCGCTTTTTACCAGACTTCGCGTTTCGGTCGCGCCCGGCTCGCGCCGCGAAGTCGACGCGAAGTCGACGCGAGATACTCGCGTTCCAGCTCTGGTTCCTCTGCTCAACCTCGCATTTCGCTGGCGCCAGGCTCGCGCCGCGAACTTGCCTGTGCAGCAGGGCTGCACTTTTCGGTTTAGGTTTCAACACGGTTTCGTCCATAACTTTCTCATACGGACTCCAAACGACACGAAACCAATTCCTACGTTCGTTAAACGATTTATCCTTATTTAACATATTTTGTACAATTTATTTATTCACCAAAATTCGGGTCGTTACAGATGCGGCAAAAGGTAAGAGTTATTTGTTTAAAAGTTAAAACACGCAAGTTTTTTTGTTTCCTTTTGGACGCACGAATTGGCTGGCAGCAGAAACAAAGGGATGAAAGTTTCTACTGATCCGATATTATTGCTGATCATTCATTGTTACTACTGATCAGTAGTAAATGAGGAAAGTAGCAAGTTACTACTGATCACCTCAAAGTACTACTACTGATCGCATAAGTGTTACTACTGATCTTATTTATTCCAAATCTACTACTGATTGGTTACAAAGGTTAATGATATACAAGATCAGTAGTATCAAGCTACTACTGATGATTTTGAAAGTTCTACTGCTGATTCTCATTATTACTACTGGTTCTCAATTTTTACTACTGATCAGTAGTAAATGAGGAACGTAGCTAAAATTCAACGTTACTACTGATTGATCAAAATTTTGCTACTGATCCTCATAGGTACAAATTTAGTACTGATTTCTTCCTCATAACCGATACATCATATCTTGGAAAACATGACACACCATGTTCGTTCCATATTACGGTTTATTGATAGTATACGGTTTAATCACTTGTTAATTTTTATTCTTGATAAAAAGAGAATAAACATAACTTGTGATATCAATGTGAAACGAATCACATTATTCACACACACAGGTTGAAGGCTTGATGAAGATAAAAGAAGATGATTTTATTTGTTACATATTTGATCTTCATCAGTTGATTATAGAAGAAGAGTGATTATATTTTGTTTGAAAAAGAAGTGGAAAGTCTTACTACATAAGATGTTATGTATTGATGTAACTGCAATTCAACAGAATCTTAACGAAAAGATCTGTTGAAGGCAAGAGGGCCCTTCATACAAGATTATGACGTTGCTGATTACTATAGTTAGACGGAATGTGATGCATAGTTTGAGTTTCTACTTCAACTTCAAATAGAAGATAGTTGGTTTTCAATGTAATTGATATAGCCTTGAAGAACACAGGAATGATATCACACTTTTAGGGGAAGAAAAAGTGTTGATCATTCAAGTGGAAGTTCAAGTTTTTCAGATTTGTATTTGATTATGTCAAAAAGGGGAAGAGACTTGAAGATTCCAAGCTAATTCTATAAGTTTTGTCAAATCAAATAGGGGAAGATTGTTAGGAATATTTCTATAATATTCATTAAAGATTTGATGTGTCAAAACTTATAAAGTACAAGGACCTAAATTGAAGATATGGAAGTTGAATAAAGATTTAGGAGATAATCATAAATGTAAAAGATATAGTATATCTTTATTAGCTTAAAAAATTTAGTATTATCTTTTCCTTGTAAATCTCTAGGTTTTCTAGTATATAAAGAAACCTAGAGGTATAGAATTAGTCGTTCTTGAAACCCACGTTTTAACGTGTATGTGTGTACTCTAAGCCTCAAGGTCGTTTGATCCTGTTAACCAAAACCGTTCTACATATTTATATGTAGAATTGGTGCTTTTAGTAATCATTGTATATAAAGATGATGATGAAACCTTGTTTAGCAATACAAATATGTTCGTTTAATTCCGCAAGTTTTATTATTTGTAATTGTATATTCCAGATCAAGAACTAACTATTCTTGAGCGTAAAGATCGATTTATATAGAGTTGTTTTAAAGTCAGCACAACTCAATGATACGTTTCCACGTTCCATCACATTTAGTTTTGATACTCTATTATTCTATAGTTATTTTCAATATTGTATTTCACAACAACGTATAAGAATAAGTCCAAATGATCAGAGGAATATAAAAACAAATTCAAGTAACAAACACAAATACAAGTAACAGAAATTAAAGCAACATCAAGTCATCAATAACACAAATGAATATGTGCATATCTCAAGGACTAAAATCATCTTCTTCATGATCCATCAACTGCCAAGAACCATCCTCCTGTTGAACCATACTATTATTCTTCTCACACCACCAACTAATAGGCACGCCATATTCATCTTTCAAAGCATCCAAGTGTTTGTTCACAAGCGCAATATCACGACTAATTTCAAGCTTAAAACCTCCCTTACTACCTTGTGTCCCTGCAACACCATGCATATAAGCCTCTAAACTATGCCAACTTGACAAGCTCCCTGGACTCTTTAAGTACTCAGACATTGTTGTGTCAATCCTTAACTCGATCCCAACATCTGAATACCCGATTAACGGGTAATTCGGGACCACATCCAATGCGTTCCTAATGCGTAGGGCATGAAGATCTTTCTGTGAAGTGAAAAGTTTCTTGAAGTTGGAGTCTCCGACACGAGGGCTGGCAAACACGAAACTGGTTACTGGGCAGGCTTTCTTTGGCATACCGTTCGGCTTATTGAATCCGTTTAAGACTATGTCGATGGCGTTAAGTGTCGCGATTGCTGAACCCAAACTGTGCCCGGTTATGGTCAAACTAATTTCCTCATTCTTGTATTGCTCCACAAGTCTCTTCACCTCCGCAAGAACCTGCCAGGATTTTAAGGGAAATTATATGTATACAAACCAATTTAAATAATAAAGCTTGAGTAATCAACTAATTAAAAAAAAAAATATAATCAACTAATTATAGCTAGATATTGTTGTTGATTTTTAACACCAATAAGTTCTAAGTGTAGTCGGATAAACTTGTTGAGCAAATATAATCTTAATAGTTATTAATAAATAAGTGCGCACTTTTTTGAATTTGTTATGTTAAAATATACTGACATAAAGGTAGCGCCCCGGTAACACGGTCCAAAGGGGAAAAAAATTCATTCTGGTTAATGTTCCTTTATAAAAAATATATAGAAAATCTGAATTTCATATTCAAACTCGGTTTTTGACGCGCTTTTTGGCATTTTTGGGCAGTTTAAACTGCCTTAGTAGAGTTATTTTGGTTTCCACGGATTGTGGATGATAATCGAAATTTTGGCCATGTTCTCTTAACTAGTACGTTTACACATAGCAATCACAATTCACTGTTCTTGATAATCACTCTGATTTTATGCGATCGAAAATTTCATTAGTACCAACGAAATACTTTAATGAGAAAGAAATCGTAAACGACTTCTGAGTTTTCCGACCATACGAAATCAGTACAAATTTATTAGAGATACGTACCTGATCTCTAGCACTAGTTTTATTATAAGGCGAACGTGGATCATCCGTAGTGTAAATCGAGTACCAACCTTGGTGTATTTTCGGGTCATCATCCTTGTTTTCACCAAATATCTTCGGACCCGCAACCAATGTGAAATCCAGATCATTAACCCACTCCAAGGTCCGAATGGTCCCTCTCCAAGCAACCAAAATGTCTCTCCTCCCTAACACCACCTTCGTGTCATCCGTTGCCACCGCCACAAATCCCATCCAATTAGACTCCTTGCTCCAAGCCTCTCGTGACAACGACTTGATAATAAACGCATCGGGGACCGCAGCCGATGACGTGGCATATAAGTATTTGGTCACTCGATAGTTGTTCAAGGGGCGGCCTTTACTGATCCCAACACTTGATAACAGATTTTTGCGTGCATAGCGACTGCTTCCAGCATACTTGGATAGCTTAACCGAGTTAAATGCATCGTATGCGGCTTGAGCCATTTCTCCATAGTGGTTGATGTAAGTACGGAGATCGGGCCTCGGTGGGTCTAGTAACCCATTCCAGTTTGTCTCGCCGCTTAGAGTTTGCCAATTTTTGGCGATGTTATATGTGTCTTTTTGGACATTATTATTATTAGCTTTTTTGCTTTGTCGTTTCTTTCTGTGAAAGAAATTCATTTGATTGCTTTAAAGCTCTATAAAGGAATTCAGGTGTTAAAGCATGATTAGCTATTTATAGATGACAGATTCTTGCAGTAAAATCCAAGTCATATAAAACGTAAGAAAGGAGGCAATGCTAGGTGGCTTGATCAAGAATAAATTATTAAATAACTACATTTAATTTGAGAAGTGAATTTAACACCACCATGTAATTAAATAAAATTTCACACCCAACAATATATAACTATTATAGTTAATTGTACAACATATTAAAATAATAATTGTTATATATGAATTAGCATATATAGTGTAGAAATAACTTACCATTTAAATAGTTATCCCTTGATAATATACAATTGGTTCAAACTGTATACGAACTTTTACCAAACATTATTCACTTTTATATTTCTAATATATAGACTAGAGTCTTTAGAATTCAAATTAATCCACATATGTAGTTTTTTCTGGTAGCAGTTAGTACAATATATTAGTAAATTGATTGTAGTACGTTCACAATTTGAGTTTATCACGTGTTGAGATCAGAATCATTATTTAATATCGTATAATACTTGTACTAATAACAAATAATCAAAAATATACCTGAGTATCGACTTTGGTGATTAAGTTCGTAATCTTTTTAATCTGGTTTGTCTACCTTATGTTCTAAGGGCTTTCATGTACATTAGCAGATAAATATCCTTTGGTGACCGGTACTTGATTTCTTGGTACAATTATACTTTTGTGGACTATCCGAATTCCATCTTGTTAGCTTGTTTTTACTATGTTGTAAAGTTTTATAGAATAACCGATCGAGTTCTAGTGACCTATTTGACAAATAATCGCAAATAAGGAATTTATAACAATAATCAATCAATCAAGTGTCTAGATAAAAACGATAACGCATTAAATAAAGGACTATTTGAGCTTTATCAATCGTCAATATTGGGTAGCTTGCTTTATGACTTGGTTTAGTTAGTTATGAACCGGATTTTAGCTTTTAGTTTTTTAAACTGTGAAGTAACACCTCTTATGATGTTTTACATATGTTAGTTGGTTTTATGACATAAAACGTTTTCGATTAGACTTCGGTTGATTATTTTGAATTAATTTTTTTTTTTTGGAATGCATAAAATCTAGAAATCGAAGTTTTACATCAACACGTGTAATTTAATGGCAGACAACATTTAAGTTTTATTTTTAATGGCAACAAAAGGAACTAAATGAGAGAGTACATGGTGTTAGTGGTTTTTTTTAACGGTAAATTCTAATCTACATCTAATTTCTCATATGTTTACGACGGATTTGAACCCCAACCTTAAGATTCTGAGACAAATACCATACCGCTAGGTCAAAGATCCTTTGATTAAATAGTGTTAGTGTTAGATGTTATCCATGATCTAATGGTTATATGTTTAAGTCTAGTTGCGGGTAACTTAGAGTAGATCCAATGATGTTAAAAAAATATATTGATTGCTTGACTGCAATTATTTATTTACCATTTTATATTTATTAATTTATAAACTCTAACTTATTATAAACTCATCTTATTCTGTTAACCACCACTCATTACCATCACTACTCAACACAATTACCACTACCACCCTCACACATCACCACAATTACTACTATCGCTACACACCATCACCTACCATCACTACTCTCACCACTCATCATCAGTACATACACCACCACTCACTACCATCATTATTGCTACCGCAAAACATAATTATAGGGTACGTATCCGTTAACGCATTTGCACAAGTACCTGTTAGTAATCTATTATAATGTTTTTGGTGAAAATTGTATTTTTTATTTAACATTATTTTGGCAAATAAAAACTAATAACAAAATTGTTTTTTTCGTACATTTTAGTTTACTGTATAATTGCAATCTTCTCGATAAATTTTAAATATTTATAAGTGCTCAATTTTTTTTTCCCGTAAATACTCTTTTTAAAAATGTAAATAAACGTTACTTTTAACTGGTTATAATTTCTTTTTATTTTGTAAAATGCTTATAAATATGTTTAACTATTTCATCTTATTATTTTTATGCTATGCTCGTGAGAAGATAATTTATTTTTCTAATTGTATGAAGAGAAAGATGAGAGAAAACAGGTAGGCATGGGCATCCATCCTTCTTTGTTATGAATCGATGCTGATGATGATTTGGTTCTGTGTCTATATATAGATATGTTATACATACAAATACAAATGGCATCGTCGCTTCATTACACTAGACCTACTTCACCCACACCCAAAATTAATCTTCGAAGAAGCGGTAATTTAGGGTCCAATTCCAATTCGAATCCGAATTCGCCGTCGTCTTCGTGTTGCCCGTTGAACTGTTTCGGTAAATTCGTTGTGTTTCTTAATTGTATCAAGGGAAGGGAATGAAATGAAATGGGGGTTTTCTTGTTTACTTTTTCTTTTCTTGTTTCGTTACTCATCTTCAAGTGCTTAAGGAAAAAAGACTTTTTATTATCGGGTATTCAATCGAATCATTTTTACATGATTTCCCCCAAAACAGATATATACATGTTCCAATTTGCAATTAATATTGTTTCGATCAAGAACTCATATTCATTTACTTGATACTTCTTTATATATAGAATACAAATATAGATATGCTAGGTGCCTCAATCAAATTCAATTCATAATGAAACTCAAACTTGATTTTGATCTGCAATATGGTGTTGTTTGTGCAGGCATAAACAGCATCTGGAAACATCAACAAATCTTTAGAGCTCAAGCTATGAGCACAAGTCAAAGTCAAACTCAAGGGAGGTTATGGTCTGCCAGTGATGCACCAGATCATCTTCTTGTCCTTGTTCATGGAATCTATGCAAGGTTAGGCACCAAACATTAATTAGAATACTATTTAACTGATGCTGTAGATAGAATTAATTAGTTGCAAGCACATTCTGTTATATGATATTAATACTTAATTCATATTTGCCTATAATATCCTACTATACTCTAAATTATGCAGCCCCAATGACTGGAGATATGTAGAATCAGAGCTAAAAAGACGTCTGGGGAGACACTTTTTGATATACGGTATCACTTCCACATTTTATTATTTCTTTAATTTGATTAATTATAGGTAATATTGACATTTAAATGTGTAAACTATTGACATGACATGAGTTAAATGGGGTTGAAAATGATTTTTGACAGCAAGTTCATCTAACACTTACTCAAAAACCTTTGGTGGAATTGATGGGGCTGGAAAACGGTTAGCAGATGAAGTAAACATCCAAATCAGCCTCTCTTTTTTCTATCAATTTTATATTTTAACAAAATTAATCAATATATTATTTTGAACAGGTGAAACAAGTTGTGAAGAGTAGAGAAAGCCTGAAAAAGATATCATTTTTAGCCCATTCACTCGGTGGTTTAATTGCACGATATGCAGTTGGTGCTCTTTATGACATCACTTCTAATTCAGGTAATGGAATGATTGCTGGATTAGAAGCCGTTAATTTCATAACCCTAGCAACGCCACATCTCGGAGTTAGAGGCAACAGACAGGTTTCCTTTTCATCATTGTAACTAACTAACTAACTAACTAACAAACATCTGGCAATTAATTAGAATTTTATGATTCAGCTTCCGTTTCTTCTGGGTGTTCCAATATTAGAGAGATTGCTGCTCCAATGGCTCCTATATTTGTTGGACGAACGGGTACTCAGCTATTCCTTACTGACGGTAATCCTGACAAACCGCCACTGCTTCTGAGAATGACAAGAGATTCTGACGAAGCCAATTTTATGTCTGTAAATCTATAACTATTTTTTCTTTTATATACATAGCAAAACCTTATTTTATCACTTTTTTTGCTTGCAGATCTGCCCTTGGTACATTTAAACACCGTATTTTGTATGCCAATGCCGCCTATGATCGTATCCTCCCTTCCTTTCTATATATATATATATATATATATATATATATATATATATATATATATATATATATATATATATATATATATATATATATATATATATATTATATATATATATATCTATTTATATATATATATGTGTGTGTGTGTGTGTATAGATTTTTAATTTTTTTTTTCTGTCGTTAATTAAAGTAATTTTTGTTTCCACTTAGCATTTACTAGATATGGTTGGTCGGCGCACATCCTCAATCAGAAGGGAGTCTGAGCTCGTCAAGGTTGTTAAATTAATTTCTACAACCATTTTCCTATGAATTGGTCGATTTAACTTGTGTTTTAAAAATGAAACGGGTGCCCAATTTGTATTTTTACTGCATAAATCCTCCTAGATCATCTATTGAAAAGGTTAGATTATTATTGAAATAATATAAATTTTATTACCATATTTGACCCGTGGTTTTTTGACCTTTTTACTTAACCCATTTGACTCATTTGACTTTTTTTCTTTTGTAGTTAAATCCTACATCTTTGTCTCGCGTATTAGAGATAAAACATAACTCAAATTGTTCCATTTACAACTATATAATAAAACTATCAAATGTTGTCTGCTTAATTGATTAATGTGTGTTATTACTGAAATATCAGAATCACACTTCAAATCTTTTAGCCAATAAATTTCTAATTGGAATTAGGGGGTCCTTTTTGACATTAACAAAAATTCTTAATTGTAACAAATAAATATAATTCTGATGCTTTTTAATATTTAAAATTTGGCAGCCCCCTTCCCAATCTTTGGATGGTTATAAACATGTTGTAGACGTTGAGTATTGCCCTCCCGTATTATCAAATGGATCCAGTTTTCCTCCTGAAGCAGCAAGAGCAAAAGAAGCAGCCAAAAATGAGCCTAATACCCAAAATACCCTCGAATATCATGAAATCATGGAAGGTAATTTTATAAGTAGAGCAAGTTACTGTGGTTTGTATAAGATTAGGAATTTCGTCCCTAACTTTGGGATTGAGCTTGGTAAGGGACTGTTAATATTTAATTAAAAATTCATAAGGGTAAATTTGTCATTTTAATAAATTCAGTGGTTGGATTTAATGGACGTCCAAATTAGGGACGATTTTGCGTTACAACTTTTCCAATTAGGGACCATATTTGTAATCTTGAAAAGTTACAAACCACAGGGACCATTTTTGTAATTTGGTATTATTTTTAGAGTAAATTACACGTAAGGTCCCTGTGGTTTGCCACTTATTACACCCACAGTCACTGAACTTCGTTTATTACACTGGACTTCCCTGGCGTATGCATTTTGTTACACCGGACGTCCCTCGGCCTAACTTCCGTCCAATTTGGACGTTAAATTGTCCATGTGCCAGGCACATGATGGGCATAATTGTCTTTTCCCTATTTTTCTATGATCTTCTTCCCCAACCTCCCAGCCCCTTCTTCCTCAAACCCTAAATTAAACCTCATTCACCCTTCTTCAACCCATATTATTTGATTTCATTCTCTCGCATTTCTTAATCCATGGCCCCCACCATTTCTTGAATCGGTATTTTCTTCCATTTTTTACTCAAATAATAACTTTTATCAGATCCCAACGTTGTTTACCAGTTATCTCACTTTGCACTGCTTTACTCCAGGAGCCCGAATCTTGTTTACACCATTGATCGGTTTTGAAGAATCTTGTAACTAAACATAAGTTTTGTCATCCTTTTTCTTCCTCCAAGAGGCCCATGAACCCGTCTGCATCTTTGTTCTCCAAGAGTCAACACTCAACACCACCACCGTCGATAACACCGTCGCCGTCACCCTTTCAAATACCCAACATCATCACTGTCATCAACGTTCCCGTCTGCCGCCTCATTTCTTCGATGCAGGTTTCACCGGAATAACGATTCAAATATATAGCTTAAAACAAATCGTCAGTTTGTGGTTGGCGACAGTGGTTATTTGTGGCGGGGTTCACTAGAATCGCAACCCACGATTTGCAGGTTTCACCGGAATCGTCAATTTGGAATCACAATTTGCAGGTTTCACCGGAATCACAACCATAAATCGAGGATAAGACGACAACGATGGTGGTTAGTGGTGGCACTCGGTGGTGATTTTGAGGTGCTGTGTAGAGAGATGAAGATAGAGGGGCGGCATGAAAGGATTTTGTGTCGGGTTTTTGTTTCTAGCTGCAAGTTAATTAGATAGATGAAGATAATTGGGTTAATTAGAGAGATGAAGATAATTGGGTATTTGGGGAAGAAGAGTTGTAAATTTACTTTTTTGCCCATCATGTGCCTGGCACATGGACAATTTAACGTCCAAATTGGATGGAAGTTAGGTCGAGGGACGTCTGGTGTAACAAAATGCATACACCAAGGACGTCGAGTGTAATAAACGAAGTTCAGGGACTGTAGGTGTAATAAGTAGTAAACCATGGGGACCTTCCGTGTAATTTACTCAATATTTTTATAAGTTATCTAATAACAGAATAAACCTCCGTTTGTTATAGAGGAAATGATTCGTGGATTACAACAATTGGGTTGGAAAAAAGTTGATGTCAGTTTCCACTCTTCAATTTGGCCGTTCTTCGCGCATAACAATATTCATGTACGGATAAAATGTTGTTATAACAATTATTGTCTGCAAAATACGAGCTTTAAGCCTTTATTTTTATTTTATTTTTATTATTTTTTTTTTTTTTTTTTTTTTTTTTTTTGCAATCTGTAGGTGAAAGATGAATGGTTCCATAAAGCTGGAGCTGGAGTAGTTGCTCATGTAGCTGATAGCATTATTCAGCAAGAAAAGCAACAACAATCTTCTTCACTCATTACTGCCAACTTGTAATTACTGAAATTGGACCTTTTTACCAACTGATTTCATGTAAGATAGTAGATACGTGTATGTATATGTATGTGAGATATGGGTTGGCATCTATACGTATAAGTATGTATATGTATGTGATATATGGGTTGGCATCTATACGTATACGTTATATATGTATAGACATGCAAATGCCGTCAGACATTGTAATGGTATCGAATTTGATGTACGAGTACAACAAATAATGCAGTGATTTGTATAAACAATGAAACATCTACTTAGTTGCAACAAATATTCTGGCCGGAGGAAATGCACAGCTGGCAAGATCAATCTATGTGGGTTTAATATATTACCATGGAACAACTTTGACGGCAAATTACATTCGTTATATTCGTTATAATTTTATTAAGCATATCGTTGGGAAAATAATAAACACGACCGGAAAATAAAATTGTATTTTTACCGTAGGTATAGGCTACTTATTATGAAAAAAATCAGCTTCTATTCGAATATCTAAATCCAGCTGAATTTCCAATCCGAAACTATCCGAAATTTCGAATATCCAATATATATCTATGGTATACATAAGTATTTATACCATAGATATATATATATGTGCATATTCATGCCCAATATATATGTATATATACACATATATATACATATGGATTTTACGTAACTTGCATTTTCAGTCGTAACTTGCATTTTCAATCGGAACTTGCATTTTCATTTACGAAAATGCATATGCATACCGTACATATGTGTGTATATACACACACATATATAGGGTATAAATATGACGATATGTATATCTATTGTATGCATATATATATGTATATATACATATATGTATATTTTACGAAAATGCATTGCTTCTTCAAATAAGGATGTTTTTTTCTTGATCTTTATTCTTTATATACAAGTATATAATTAATAATTATAACATTATTGTTTTGTTTTTCTCATTATAAAGTAATTAAATAAATATGAAGTGTCAAACACTTTAAATTTTTATTAAGATATATAATAATATCAAATGTCGGTCTTTTTGAGATGTTTTTGGAAATTTGAAATTTTTGGATATTCGCAAAATTCACATATAAAGAATTACTATAAAGCCACTTGCGTTTACTATCCGAAATTTCATACATCCGAATTACTATCCGAAATTTCAGACATCCGAATTACTATCCGAAATTTCAGACATCCGAAATTTTTATGTCCGGTTTCCTTATAGTGCCGGTTCGATCTCTAACGTGCAAAACCCGCATTCATAAAGCCACTTGCGTGTACAACTAGTGGAGTTCAGTGTTGATGTTTCTTCTTAAAAAATGATAACTTTCATCGTATATAATATCTTCGAAATATATAATTCATAATACATATTTTTAAAACTTGAATAAAATAAAATACTACATTTATGAATATATGGTACGGAGTACAATCTAATTATAATCGTTTATATTACATGCATATGTTACAATATTTTTTATGTGTTACAATACTATTGCCACAAGATTTACATCTCATGAATATTTAATAATGTGTTTCATATAGTTTCGAGTCTCCCACTAAACTTGTAAGTAGATGTACACTAAATTAAACCGAGCAATTAAGCCTTTGCAAACTCAATCGTATCCTTCCCATTGTGCGATTTTCTGTAAAAATGCTTGACATAGTCCGAGTACAAAACACGCTTATACAAAGCCTTCTCGCCCGTCTTCATGGCTTGCGGTAACGGCCCAATGACATCCCTAGGCCTCGGGTTCACAAAAATTGGGACCGACACACGGTTCTCATGCTTGTTAGCAACCACATGATGCTCGATGCTCTTGTACCGCCCATTGCTCATAATTTGAAGAGCATCACCAATGTTGATTGTCAAGGATCCTTCAATAGGAGGGACATGCACCCAACTGTCACTATCGAGTTTTCTAACATAAAGCCCTCCGGTTTCGTCTTGAAGAAGGATAGTTAGTGTTGAAACATCGGAATGGCCTCCCACACCGACTGTAAGCTCGGGGTTCGGGCATTTGGGATAGTAGTTTAGGTTCATTCGTCTTGACCCCATAAACAATGGTTGGTTGGTTTGGTCGAGTTTTGAAATGCCCAATCTTGTCATTAGAATTTCTAGTAGCCTTTTGATAAGCGATTCTGATTTGTTCATGTAGTTTAGGACTTCATCCCTACAGAAGAAACTAAACATGATTAGTGAAAGTTTATATACCAGATAGTGGATAAATTTTTGTTAGATAATGATATTTATTTCTACCATTTGTTTTTACTCATCTTCCTATCCATTTGATAGGATGTCGTGTGTAATACACTAATTATTTCTCTTAATATTATTCCTTGATTTTTACACATGTCTAAATCAAGTGACTAGGAAGATTAGTATAAGAAATAGTAGGAATAATACCATTACTCATTTTTGTTATATTTTTAATTGATGTGCCATTGTGTCTAATGATGTCAGCTAAAAAATGGGTCAAACATATCCAAAGTCAAATGTAGTATCTCAAATGTTCACAACCTTCAAATTAGTAACGTAAAGATTTGGATTATGTTTTTGTAGTTTCTATATTCGTGATTAATAATATAGAGTTGCGTTAAATAAGGTCCATTATTTTTATAATGTCTCGAGGAACAAATCTCAATTATTGATTGATAAGATCTAATGGTTAAGATTAATAAATTAATCACATATTTTATATACTGATGGGTATTTTAGTCATTTAAAAAATATTTATTATTTATTTTAATTTTTTTTCTTAATTTTCTTACTTCCTCCGTTTCAAAATAAGTGATACAAATTAGAGTTCACGGTTTTTAAGGCAAAATATGACAATGATGGTTGATTAGATTAAATTTGATAGTTAGTGGAGGATGAGTCCCACATATATTGATTAAAGTGAATTTATTGATGTTTAAAAGTAAAAAGTAAGGGTAAATAAGTCTTTTCGCTTTATTAAAGGAGATAGTTAGTGTGTGTGGCCCCCACTACCTTTTACCAAATATGGTAAGTTTTCAAAGTGTAGCACTTTTTTTGAAACACCCTAAAATGAAAAGTGTATCACTTATTTTGAAACAGAGGAAGTATTATATTTTTTAAATTATTATTTTTTCATTAATAACACATAATGTGACTGCGTACTGAATCACATGTGATTGTGTTCTGAATCACATGTGATTGAATTAAAACATTAAATGTGATTAAATGTGATTTTACACTAAAATCACATGTGATTAGGTATTACACCTAATTATTAAATAAATATTATTTTTTTAATAAAAAACATAATATAAATTAAAAAAAGTAAAATAATAATAATAATAAAAAATCGATATTTTTTAAGTGTCAAATGACCAAAATACCCCTTCATGTATAAAATATATGATTAATCTTGATCATTAGATCTTTTTGATTAATGGTTAAGATTTGTTTATCGGGACTTCGTAAAAAAAATGGATCTCTTTAAACATTTCCCTAATAATATTATAACTCAAAAAGAAAAGAGAGAGAATAAAAAAACAGTTTAATTACCCGCCTTGACAATTAACCACACCCTACCTCTTATTTTGATAACTATGAATATGCATAGCCCATAACCCATATACATGGCATTCATGTGCTCCCAATGACTTCCTACATGATGTAGTACAAATGATGCAGGTGAAAAAACATAGTTTTTCTTTTCTTTTTCCGATCGTGACAAATAAGGCTACATTAATTAAATGAGCATAACTTTGGAGGTGGTGCAACGCTTTACTTTGAAAGTTATTCCGATTTTTAAAGTGTTTTTTTCAATTTTTTGACTATGTTTTTCTCCTAGCCTTCAACATAATCTAGATTTTATTTAGTGCATGTTTGACAATTGACATATTGCAAGTTTCAGTTTATGATTTTATAAAACTTTATCTTATGTAGTTTAATGGTATTTTTTTAATCAACGCGGTTTGAAATAAATTATCTTGGATATTCTAGGAATCAACGACCAATCTGTCTTCTTGGCTTTTACTCTACGTCGTACATCTCACAGGTTCAATAAGGGGAAGGTTTGGAAACGGCCACATTAACAGTAAGAACTCGTACATAACGAACAAGGTGCCCATTATAACGGTAATATTCTTAAAAATATATATGTCGGCAAAGAACAAAGAAGTATGCTTGTTTGAAAGATTAACCACTAGGAGACAAACGAAATTCGGATAAGATTAATATAATAAAAATAATCTCGTACGTCTAAATGATAAAACGATATAATTAATTACCTACATGTCGAGGGCCAAAATGCCATGGCGTCATCATCAGAAACATAGAAACAACTAAGGTAATCTTTCCATTCCAAAACTTTGTCCACCTCCGGAATGAAGCTTGTAACGAGCCTAACATTTTTGGTAGGACTATTGTTGAACAAGTATTTCTTTTTCTCGTTAGAAGGCAATGCAAAAAACCTCTTTGTGGCCTCCTTCACGTCCTCGAGTACGCTAATGGGCACTCCATGGTTAACAATTTGAAAGAATCCCCAATTCTCGGCTGCATCACAAACCGATTTTATAACCTCGGGATCTTCTGAATTCGACATGTCGATGAGTGGGATCGACTCATCGGGTAACACTTTGCTCATATCGAGCCTTTTTTCAAGTGGTTGAATGAATAATTCGGGTATAGTTTCAATGTTGAGCTCCGATAGACCCTTCACACCATGGCCTTCGTCGACCACAAATGTTTTGAGTTCACGGCTGTCTGTGAGCGATGGTGCCATTTTATGAGAGAAACTGGTAAATTAAGTTGATTAAACTTCAAACGGTAGATTTAGCAATTATGCCACACCAGTAAAATTTTCATAATTTGCTCACTGACACATGCATAATTTATAGCATACGAGATAAACCATCTGATGATAGCCTGAAAGTTACTAGTTTAATCTCTCTAAATAAATATTACCAGATTGCCAATGAAATATTAGAAATTGGTTATGTCAAAGTACATTACAAGCATAATTAGTTCAGTCAGTCATCTTTGAGGAGCCTTTATAACATGAATACTTTTTTAATAAAAAATGAGTAATGATATTCATTTCTACAATTTTTTCTTACCCTTTTTCATATTTATTAAATCAAGACATTTGTCAAAATTAAGAGATAATATTAGGAGAGAGAATTAGTATATTACACATATCATCTTAAGAAGATAAATAAGAACAAATATTAAGATATATATCATTTCTCGTTAAAAAATAAGATTTGAATCTACCTTGTTTTTCGAAATCCTCTTGAGGGTATGGAAAAGAAAAACTAACAAGTTTGGTAGACGATACACATCAGAAGAGCTTATAGATATAGATTGGTAACAAATGTAGATTCGGATTGTCGTTCTTTATATAAAACAATTTAATAAAACAATATCCGATGAAGTTATATATATTAAAAACTAAAGCATATACAAAAAACAAACATTATGGGATCAATGGCTGAGATTCCAAAGTATCTTCTTCCTCTGATTCGTGGCTCGTAGGTGCTTGGGTGATATCCCCCCACGGTATTAACTGCATATAGTAGTATATGTTTTTACAACTTCAAGAAAAATGCATCTAATATTTTAATATTATAAAGGTTTTCTTTGTCATTTCAATCTTGCTAAAAACATTATCCTTTCCACTTTGTAAAAAGTCAAATGTATAATACACAAGTTTTCAATGACATGTGGATTGAATAATCATAATATTATAGATTGTGTCGACATATATAATACATTAGTTTATTAATAAAATCATAACTAATACATTATAGATTGTGTAATACATGTAAAAAAACTAACTTTGACATATAAACCGTATGCCATATGATATCATTAACTCACAACACTTAGGTTCACAATATCAAACGAACACAAACTCTGAACCACATCACTTAGCACAAATACTACAAACTATAATGCTTTAAGTATGCAGGAGAATTAGGGTGTGTTTGGTTAGCGGTTTTAGGAGGTAAGAAATGGGTATGGTAATGATTAATGATGTTTGGTTAAAAGGTATTTCAATCATTACTCATTATTAGGTTTTAAATCATTCCCTAGTAAATTGGGGGTAATGGATCCAAGGTAATGAATTCAGGTATGTATGTCATCCTCACCGACCACCACTACTATCGATACCATTTGGGCACCACCGACCACCGTCATTTCCGCCACCACCGACCGCCATCGTCTACGCCACCACCGACCACCATCTCCTCCTCCACCCTCGATCTCTGCCGCCACCACCGACCACTATACAATCACCACCCCCTAGTGCCACTTCGGCCTCCATCACCAACTAAGCTACCATTAATGAATAATGATTACTTATATGAACCAAGCAATAACAATGGTGATGATAATTATAACACCGCAAAATTTAGAAAACGTTTTTTTTAAAAGTGTGCGGAAGCATAAAGATAATAAATAGTTTAGGTTTAGGTTTACAAACCAAACGTCCCAAAACAAAGTCCAAAACATTAATATTTAAACGGTGTCACTAACGACATGACTAATTTTACAAAACATATCCATTTGAGCTTGATCACCCATTCCGTCCAAAGCACCGATCAACCTGAAAAGAGTCAACGAATGAGGGATTAGCACAAAGCTAAGTGAATGAACATAATCTACAAATTATATAAAGCTCAACAAGCTAGCACCAACATCTCCACGATCGTTACTCCTCGTAACCACTTAACCACTATTCCACTGAATCACTGTTCCCCCGAACCAGTAACCGCTAACTGTCTAATCACTAAGCACGGAAGTAATTATACATCTCCGATTGCTAAACACGGAAGTATTACTACATCTCCGCGTTCGGTAATCACTATCACTGAGGAACGGTGGCTTTGCGAGCCTTAAACCGTGGTTGGCCAAAACCACAGTAACCGTTGGCCTGTACCTAACACCCCGGGTAAACCCCCCTTAACCATGCAACAAATACAGGTAAGACTCGAATACCCTGTTAGTCGATACACTATGCCCAGCCGTTATCCATCCGACACTGACCTCTTCCCTATCCTCGATTGCCACTAACCGAGTTGTTGCTACTATTCAAGCAAAACCTTTTCATCTATGTGCACATATCCTATTTCGTCTAACCCGATCAAATAGGTACCAAACAAGCAAACTGTCAAAGATTCGCGCCCGACAAACGACCCGAAAACGTGAAATCAGAAGTTCACGAACGTGAACTAGGGTTCACGAACGTGAACTATAGTTCACGACGTGAACCAAAGTTCACGATCGTGAACTTCCTCCAGCGGGTGGTTCCTGCATTTTTCCTGTATTTTCCTGCATGTTTCCTGTATTTTCCTGCATGTTTCCTGTATTTTCCTGCACCTTTCCCCAAACAGGCAATACCAAACCGATTGTAACCGAACACAAGTTTGAGATTAAGTCCACTCACCGTAACCTTCGATTCCCGTAACTCAGTGAGCTAATATCACTGAGTTTCCTCCTCGGATCCTGTACACCAAAGAACACCGAGTCAATAACCGGTACTTATTAATAATCACCAATATTAACAATAATGAACACTAACTTTCCACCAAGTGTTATAAGTACTAATTCTAACCCACAAGTACATTAAACCCACTTATGCATACACAATTCAACAATTGGGTCAATCCACCATTTAATCACCCGAACGGGTCAAAACCGGATTATTAAACAATAATACTTTCTATAACTACAACCACATCATCCACTTACAATTCACCAGTTGTTATCAATAACATTTCAACCAAAACACTTATACTTGCACAATCCAAGTTTTTAAGTCACTTTACTACCAAATGGCACAAACGGGTCAAAGCCCGAACATAATTATATACTTACCAAAAATTCCACCATCTAGCACACACTTACTACAACTAACAAGTCATAATCATATAACAAATCATCAAGTTCATAGTCACCAACAATCCATGTAGTTTACTTCCAAATTACTAGTTACTCATTTTTTAACCAAAACATCTAATCACTAGTTAGCATTTCATCAATCTCACCAATACTTGGTTTAATACAACTAACACATTTAACATGTCATTTTAACATATCTAGACTTTACATCCATAAAACGTATAAATGACATTTTAGCCCAACTAGTCACACCAACACAATTACTAGTTCATAATTTAAGCATAAACCACCCAAACACCATAAATCTAACACTTTCACAAATACTTGACATAAATCATAACCCACATCTCTAAAATGTTCTTTTAACATTTCTAGCAACAAAACCCATATAGTTATAATTTACATATATAACATATCCATGTCACAAAACCCATAACACTTACTTTTCACATAAACACACTAACTTGTACACCTTGCTAAAATGGTTGTACCTTGTGCTAAATTACTTGTACTCATACAACAATACATGTCACAACTTGAATAAACACTTAGTATAACATTTAACACAATATACACCAACAAAACTTCAAGAATCATAAACCCTAATTTCACAAAAACTCAAGAACTTCAAAACAAACACATATAGGTCGAAGCTTACCTCAAGAGCTACTCAAAAACGGGTTCGGATTTAAGGTGGAGCAAGAAACGAGCTAGTAATCTTCCTTAGAAGCTCAAAAACACTATGAGTTTTAATGGGTGTTTAAGAGAGAGAGATGGAGAAATACGTAGAGCGAGAAAGAGATGAAGAAAGATGTGTGAAAAGGAAGAAGAGTAAAAGGGAAAAGGGTGTTGCACCCTTGGCTGCCGAATACACCCCCTAGGGGCCCCACTTTGGTGTTTTTTTTGTCTTTTATCCCATTTTAAACAATACGATATAGAAAGTCCCTTTTGTAGCTAATTTATTTAAAATACCAAACGAGCTCTATTTTTAGCCACGAAAATATATTCGGAAACGATATGAAAAGGAGAATCCCAAGATATAAAAATCATACAATCCTTTGAACATTTCAGAAACCGGATATTTTAATCTCTTGATTAAAATATCAGAAAAGGACAAGAGGTCAAATAATTCATTTAACATTTAATCAATTTATTCCATAAAGGGTCAAATAAATATTTTTAAAATATCAATATATACCTAAAACAATTAGGCCGGTTTTAGGAAATTACAATAATAATGGGGAATGTTCATTCATTTCCTTTATATTCTCATGACCTTTCCCATTACTATTCATTTGATTCAACAAGCACCCCCTTAGTGTTATTAGATACAATACATTTACTTTTTTATTTATAGTGTGGTTTCTTCATTTAATTCATTAACTACCAAAAACGTGTCATAGTTGAGCATTTACTTCTCTTCATGTGCGAGAAACCACTTTCGTACTTTGAACCTCTTTGCCAACTCTGGTCTTGGTACGGATGTCAGTAAAACATACCATGAATATACTATTTGCGTCTTGCTATGGTATCTTAAAACATATTACATTTATGGGTGCTGCTTTTAGATCCCATAAAATCCTTCAAAGGAAGACCAAAACCATGTTTCCATTATTTAATGCTCACCCACGTTCATGAGTTAGAGCTGTTTCCATGTGTTAATTACAAACATACGAATTATACAACATGATGGATGAGTAGCAACTTATTAGTCATGATATGTCTACAACTTGGAGTAATATTTACTTGTAGTCATCTTCCTCAAACCCAAAGACATGTCATTAAACCCAGGCATATGTTTTTGTTGAAGATCTCTACATTCGTGTGAATCAGCACTTTCAGGATCAAAACACTTCCTATCTGTCAAAACTAGGCCTTGTTTAATCCGACCCATCTTTCTTGAATGCAGAACTTGCTTTGTGATAATTGGCAACCGAATACACTCATATTCTTCTAAGCCAATATGTAAGTTTGCAAGACCAGATTTCATGAGACATTCACCTAAAACCGATGCATCCAAAATAGACATGTTTGTGCTTCGTAACCCATGTGGTGTTGTTGGGTGGGCCGCATCTCCAACGAGCACCACACGATCCCAAACAATCTGTTGTAGAGGATCGCAGTCGTATATCACATTTAAAAAAGGTTCTTTGGTTTCTTTAATGACTTGTACCAGTTCAGGCACCCATATTTTCTCTGCTTCTTCTTGCATTTTCTTTATCATGTTGCTGCTTGTTTTTATTGTTACGGAATTTCCCTATCAATTTGAGAGTTAATTATTATTAAATCCACAAAAATAAAATAATAAACCTTGTCGATGTGGCCATATCGACGAGGTTTATAGGTCAATTTAGTATCCTTTCGTGTAATGGGACAAGAAACAAACTTTTATTAGCTAATATTATACAAATTGTAAAGTATATGGTGATTTTTATATAAATCGCCCTTAATTTAAATAGTGTAATCACCTTACGTTGCGGCTCTGGTTGATTGAGGTACCAGATCCAATTGATCCGTTTGTTCAAAAGTTCATAAAAAACAGTGTGAGTTCCAGAAGCCAAGTCAAAGTATAGGCATCTCCCCAAATCTGGATAAACCTTTTTCAGGGCCATATAAATTTCTGACCTTTTGTTTTGAGAAAGATCCAAAACGCCTCTCCAAGCACAGTAACCAGAGTACCTAAATAATCATTCACTTTAGATAAACAAATAAAAAAATTAGAAAACATATTCGGATTACAAACCTTAACTTTAGGTCAGGGAGGAAAGCTTGGCGAATTGAAGATAAACAACCATCTGCTGCAACTAACAAATCACCTACAATTTCAACAATATTGCCTGTTTGAAGAACTAAACTTTGAACTTTAACAGATTTCTTGTCATTGGAAACTTGGAAGGATTGGAAAACATGACCCCAGAGGAATATATCTGGAGGTAATGCGTTGTATAAGAGACCATGGATATCAGACCAATATGCAGCCCTAAAATTGAAGTTTTCATCTCTTGTTAACATGCTACTAGACTTCTGCTTTTTCTCTTCATCATCAGAAGTAGTTTGGTTCTGTGATACAAAGTAAGATTTTAGTAAATTAATTGTACGTATCCAGACAAACTACCAATCCAATTGCGAATATCGAGCTCAGGTTTACTCGATTTATTTGGTCAAATATGTTACTTTCCAGATCCCTTAGCAGAGCTACTTGTTACTAGCAAACCTATTGACGTTAATTTTGAAATTAATAATTCTTCTAACAAGGTAAGGGATTCCTACCTGATCGATTGTGAGGGGTAAGGTGTGATTGTTGAGGAGATTTAGCGATTGTTGGTGTGGAAGCCAGGAATTAATTATCTTTCGAGCTAAAGGATCAAGGCCTAGCCCAGCACCGGTAGGACTTCCGGTAGGAGGACCGGTGGTTTTCTCAAGCACCACCACTTTCCATCCCGCTGACAACAGGGCGTGGGCGGAGCATACACCGGCTATGCTCCCTCCGACCACCACCGCACTCCCCTTACTTTCCCTCATCCGCTTCTACCTTTCAGAGAGTATCGATTTTTGATCGACTTGCATTTGAAAGTAAATTCAACATATTCATTTTCTTTCTCATCTCAATTTAATAATAATTTTAGTTAAAATATGAAGTTAGTTATGAGTAAGAGTATTTATAAGAAATAATTAATTTAGAATCTCTAGTAATAAAATTATTTTATTAAGTAGAGTTCATTAATTTAAAAAATAAAATTTTTTTGTGGGAAATAAATTTATGAAGAAATGTGAATTTTTTATGGCATAAAAGGAGTAGTGTGTTTGGAAAAACTGATACTTCCTCCGTATTATAATAAGTGATACATTTGAGTTTTCATGAATTTTGAGGTAAAATATTAAAATATGAATTAAAATATAATAAAGTACATAGTGGATGATGGGTCACACTTTTCTTGGATATAATGAGTTTTAAAAGTAAAAGTAAGGGTATAAAGGTAATTTCACTTTATTAAAGTGAATAGTTAATGGATGTTGGATCCCACATTTTTGCCAAATATGATAACTTTTAAAATGTATCACTTAATATGAAACACTCATTTATAGAAAGTGTATCATTTATTATGATACGGAGGAAGTATAATCTTATTGTAAATTATTAAAAATAACATTTGTAAAAGTCCTGAATAATAAGGTTAGTAAAATAAAAAGTTAAAAATATAAAAACTTCTAAATAAACTAATAATTTGAAGGAAAAAAAAACTTATTTAATCTTTGTTCAATAAACTTTAAAGCACTAATTTATAACTTCTCTAAAACATTTACGAGAATTTATCAAAATTAAATAATTTTAAAAGCTTATAAGGCACGGTAAAAAACACTTCCAAAACCTCCTAGTGGTAAATGTAAAATATAAAATTCAAATAAATATAGGTTTTAGATACCAAAATAACACATGGCACATACTTATTCGTTACAAACAAAGTCCTAGAGGAGAAGTGCACACTCTACGCGAAAGTGTACTCCTTATAAAGTCTAGTTACGTGTTGAGATATTTTGATTTTAATAAAGTAAGTGTAAACCTAGTCTTAATTTAATCCGATATTTGCTTGACGTGGTGGAGCATGATTGCATGATGGATGTTGAGATTACCGTTTTACCCCTACTGGACTTCCAAGATAATATAGAACATCACATGAATTTGGTCTCTGTTTAAATTATGTCACTTTCTAATTCAATCATCGATAAAAAGAAAAAAAATTGAAAAACTTATTCACAAATAAATAACGTAACTGTGTACGGCGAAACTTGTGGAACAAAAAACTTGGAAGCCCCTAAATCCTTCCCCATTCCTCACACTCTGTTTATCCGTCTGGAGGTGGACGATTCCGTTATAAAGGTTTTGTAAATTGTTTTTCCGATTATATATCTATGTTGATCATGCTTAATACAAAATTATTCCTCATTACTAGATCACTGTATGCTAATTAGGTTTATTGATTTCGTCTTCGATTTACAATCTCATCGCACGCCGTAATATTTTCATTTTTCGGGACGAAATATACGTGATCGATGCAAAATAGTACGTTGATGATCTTTGATTTTTAGGGGTTTTGCTTAGGTTTATGAATTGTAAGTAGAATATATTCTGAGATTTGAAGATTAAGATTTATGGTGGCATTACTTTAGTGACCGTCTTTAATTATGGCTATCTTGAAATCCTGAATCTGTACGGACGTTAACATTACTTTATTGTTGTAACTTTTATCAATAACTGAGTCGAGCCAAATTGAAATCCACTGGAAAAACATGAAATCCACTCAATTTGTTTAGTTTTTTAAGTCGACCTCAAGTTTTTAAAATACTCTGCTCGTAAAGCTGGTGAGGCTTATCTAGCTTTTGCTATTTTACATTTTTATCCTTTTTGTACGTGCATATTTACCTTATTACCATACTTTCTAGATGAGTTGAGCTAAGCCAAGCTCTAAAATATCTAGTCAAGTTGGATCGTACCTGAAAATAACAGATCGATTAACACTATAAAATAATTAATATTAGGAATCGAGTCAAGGCAAGCTCTGAAATGTCGATTAATTAATTGAGTCGCGATCAAGCTTGAAAATGAAGGCTCGATTGAGCTCGAGTCATGTTTCGAGCTTCGAGTTTTATAATCGAGTCAAGCTCGAGCTTGGCACTGTGTCGGTGTGTCGATTCGATTATAACATATATACATATGCCTCTGTTTAGCTGTATGATATATTAATATGCGTATGCCTCCTTACATTCTGCATTTTGTACATGATGATTGATATGATTTAAATTTGTGTGTTGGATATATAGAAATTAATATGGCAAGATATCAAAAAGTGGGAGGTCTGATTGCAGCAGGAGTTGTTGGTGGTGCTGGCCTCTATGCTGCTTCAAACATCCTCTACAATGTTGAAGGAGGCCACAGGGCTATCGTATTCAATCGATTATCCGGTGTCAAAAACAAGGTCAAATTCTCTTTAACTCTCAAAATCACCCTTTCGATTCTCAGTCTTTTTTCCTCTGTTTTGATGTAAACTGATTCTGATTATATGGGCAGGTGTATCCTGAAGGAACACATTTTTGTATCCCGTGGTTGGAGAGACCGATCATTTATGATGTTCGTGCACATCCTCATCTTATAGAGAGTACTTCAGGGAGTCGTGACCTCCAAATGGTATCTTATACTTGCAAAACAAAACTCAAAATGATTGTTTTTTTCTTTTTTTTGTGTTGGAGAATGAATTGGTGTTTGGTATTCAGGTGAGAATTGGTCTTCGAGTACTTGTAAGGCCTGAACCTGATCAACTTCCTACAATCTATCGGACTCTTGGCCAAGACTATAAAGAGAGAGTACTGCCTTCAATTATTCATGAAACTCTCAAAGTTGTTGTTGCACAATACAATGCTAGTCAACTCCTTACACAGAGAGAGGTCCCTTACCAACCTAACTAACTTTCTTTGTAACTAAACATATTTGTTACGGAAAAACTAGACAAAACTGTTTGGCCTGTTTTAATTGTATTTGTGTTGTAATTTGCAGAATGTTAGCCGTGAAATCCGAAGACTTTTGATCACCAGAGCTGCCATGTTTAACATTAGCCTTGATGACGTGGCAATCACAACTCTAACTTTTGGAAAAGAGTTCACACATGCTATTGAAGCTAAGCAAGTTGCAGCACAAGAAGCGGAGAGAGCCAAATTTGTTGTGGAAAAAGCCGAACAGGACAAACGGAGCGCCATTATACGCGCACAGGTCAAAATCCATTTACTTCTACTATATCAAAAAGAGTAATTATTACATATATTTTTTGTGGTAATATATTTTAATGGTTTAATTAATTTTTTAAATACAAATAAAAATGTTGTGCTACCACTAGACAATTAACTAGGAGTTTATAAGGTCAAAATGTCATATATAACAATCTAATTAATTTGTTTGTTTTGCAACACCAGGGTGAGGCTAAGAGTGCTCAGCTGATTGGTGAGGCTATTGCCAACAACAAGTCATTTATTGCACTTAGAAAAATCGAAGCCGCAAGGGACATAGCGCAAAGAATTGGCAAATCTGAAAACCGCGTGCTTTTGAACTCGGATGAACTTCTGCTCAATCTCCAGTCATTTAAACTAGATAACAAGTGATTAGAGAAGAATTCGTGTTCTTTTTAATGTTGTTTTGTTTAGTTGCTAGGTAATGTCGTCACCTATATACCACGCCTAGTAAATAATGTAGATGAAGCGGAACTTCTAATGCCCGCCATTGACCGGATTTACTTGAATAAAACAAACAGTCAGCTGGTTGTAATTTGAATCATGCGTGTTTGTTAGTCTACGAGTAAAGCACCTTACATACCCTCAATCAAAGCCATTTAGAAAAGGGACGCAAGATGCCATCTTACTTATTAGTAGGGGTGAGCATAAAAACCGAAAAACCGAATCCAGACCGAAAAAACTGAACCATTTGAAAATCGATGTGAGTGGTTTTGATTTTTGGAAAAACCAAATGTTTAGGGCGGTTTTCGGGTGCATACGAACAATCAAACCGAAAAAGCCGCCCCGCCCTGCCATATATGTTTTTCAAATTTTGTAATATATTCTTATCTTTATAAAGATTTGATGCTTAACTAGTTCAAAAAAATAATATTGGGTATATATCATTTGAACTTTTGGCACATTTTACTCATATACTTTATAGGTTTTGTATTGTATAACATTAGAAATTTAGCCTGTCTGTTTGTTTTATAAATAGAGGAAATGAGTTAAAGTTTGGAACCTTGTATCATAATTGTTAGGTTAACAAACTAGTAAATTTTATGGAAAACAAAAAAACCGAAACCGAACCGATTTATTGAGAAAAATCGAAACCGAAAAAACCGAAAACGAACGGTTTGTAATTCTGAAAAACCGAAGTATTCGGTTCGGGGTTCGATTTTAGTCAAAACCCGCCCCGAACCGCCCCATGCTCACCCCTACTTATTAGATGGTAACATGGGTCGGAATGTCACCTTGGGGCCACCGATGCGCCACATCATTTTTTCACATTTCAAATTCAAAACCCCCAAATACCCCTCTCTTATCACTAAAATACCACTTACTCACAATATACCTTAATAAAAAAAACCCTCGAAAAACACTCTCTCTCACGCCATGCTCGCCAGTGGTCCGGCGCACACCCTCACTCGCATAACGGACGGTGTAGTGGCGGAGGGTTGTGCTCACCAAAATGGTGCCATGTAGGGCAAATGAATCCGGCGGAGGGGGGTTACGCCACCACACACCCGTCTCTTACGGTTGTATTGGTAAGATATAGTAGAAGTATATATTATTGTTACATATAATTATACATAAAATAAGTGATAGCTATTAATATGGGACCAATCACACCTTGTCTTTTACTCTTGGGGTGAACATTAACACCCTAATATATAGGAATATAATGTAAAACGTAATATATCTTGTTCAAACAAGTCCACTAAAATATATATTGGAACAGTTAATATGGATATGACTTTAAAGAGATGACATTTATTCTAATGTTATCCGGATCAAGGATTCGAAGGACTTGAAGATGTTGTGGTACGCTTTTTCAGTGGGATGAAATGCATCCCAAAAAACATAATTTGAGACGTTTGCGCACAATGCTGATTTTTGATTACATAGAAAGTCCGCTTCAATTAATCCACTCCCACAACAACCGGTATGGACTTCTTCAAAATCATCTATTTCAAACAAGACAAAAGGAAGGCAGTGTTAAACTTGAAAATATTATCACCATAAGTCCAATAACCTGCTCATTTTGGACCGGATACATTCCTGTTTTCAGGGATCAAGTGGTTCAACCAGATTTTTAGAACATGTCCTTTATATAATAATGTCCTTACCCATTGGATCGTGTCCTTCAACCATGTCCTTGATTGGCTTGTATATATCCGCATACACGATTCTAGTGTCCCTTCTTTGAAGATCCTTCAAATTAGTTTCAAGCAAGTGATTGTAATCTCTTGAAATGGAATTTAGACTTTCAATACATTGACGGCTTGAAATAGGGTCCTTTGAGTTGAGAGTAATGATACCAGGCAAGCATCCAATCGGGGGTACACCCACCACCCCTATCTTCCTTGAACCCTCATTCAACAATTCCTGTAACTCAAAATTTTAAGCTTCATTTTTAATTAATACTATCTCCATATCACAATAAGTAATACACTTTTTATTTTTGACACTTTCAAAATAAGTTACACATTTTAAGATTTACATTATTTCGTAAAGAAATTGGACTCATCCTCCATTCCACTTTAATATAGTGATATTATATTATATTTATCAATACTTTTATTTTTAAACATCATTAATATCATTTTATTTAAAAGAAAAAGAAGTGAGATTCATTCTCCACTAACTATCCACTTTAATTCATCTTAACTCTCGTTTTAATTTTTTGTCTCAAAAACATGAAACTCATAATGTATCACTTTATTGATAAAGTTAGAAAATTGACATTCTTATATCTCAAAATATACAAATACGTGCGTAAAGAAAATATGAAGGAAAAAGGAGGCGAGAAATTGGCAGACCTGTAAGAAATCCCGAGTTTTTTGCCACAAGAAATTCTGATAAGCAGAGATGGTTGGATAGGCGGTTCGTTGAATGAGTACCGGTCCATAATAGTTGAAAGCGAAATCATTTGTACCTGAGCTCACAATGTATCCTGCCCTCCTAACTATATCATCCGTTTTTTCTTTTCCAATCGCCACCTCCATTTTTCTTTTGTACTCTCTGAATAAATCTAACTGTTGTGACACTGTGAGTACACCCTGGCATCGAAACAAGTATAAGAACTCGACTAGTCATAAATTATGCACATGATCTTGGTCGACTTGATTACAAGAATTTGACGCTATAGTGACTAAACTCTATGGCGATGACATATGCCAGAAAATTTTCGGTTTTACCTTTTTGCGACGACATGTTGTCGCCAAAACTCTATAATAAAACTTTCCTTTTACTTGGGGAAAATCTGTCACGACGAAACTTGTCACGAAGACTTGTCGTCAGTATAGATGTACCTTACGGTGACGACACTAATGACGACGGAAAGTTTAAGCTAGCCATTCATCTATGGTGACGACTTGTTGCCGGATAATCTATGGCTACGACATGTTTTCGGTATAGTTAGAAAAAACTAGTTGCTATAAGATGATTTCCTTGTAGTGTGTATATAATTATATCTATTCGATCTCTTGAAGAAAAGGGGATACCACACACACAGGCAAAAGTAGCAGTGTAGTATGTGAATCTTGGGCCATGTATGATACATTTAAACAATTTTCTTTTTTGTGTTTTTTGGTATCTTGGTTCCGACTCGCTTTGCAAGTCCACTGATCCCAGAGCAACCACCCGTTTTTTGCGGGTAACCCGGAGTCGGCGCAGGTGAACCTCCGTGGCGACATGGGGTATATTTTTTTGCTTCAATTGAGATTTGAACTTAGGACCTCCAACAAACTCTTATCACTAGGACACCCCTTATAGTTATAATATTTAATTATTATATTGACCGTTTGACACTACAACAAAAATGATACTTCGTATATATTAATTGAGTCATGTTTTAGTGACAAATGAAAAAAGTGTCACTTGTATGTAGGTTTTAGTGTCACTTTTTAAAAAGTTGAGAAAAAATTACTCTCATTTTATAAAAAAATGTAGGTAAAAGCAAAACAGTTTAATTAAGTTTTACTCAAACTTAAAAAGAAAGTTTTGTTATTAAAAGATTAAAATTTTATTATCTACACTTTTTGTGTTACCAAAAGACTTTTTAGCTAACCAACTTTTACCCACATTTTTTTATCTGCAAGTAAAACCGTAAAACATCTTTTAGAAAGAAGTAAAATTTTCTATTTTTCACCCGATCTTTAGTGACACTTTTTATTTACTATAGTGACATTTGAGAGAGAGAGAGAGAGATGATTACGCTTAGTTTGCATGTTATGGGATCAAAACCAGCACCAGCGGAAGCAAAGCTAACTCCGGTCATGAGATCCTCAATTGTTAAACTTGGATCCAAGTAAGGAGGCAAATTCTCCTTAACACCCACAAATGAAGCTGCCGTACGTGAAACCAAATTAATCAATTAACATAATTACTATTGCTGGTTAGTTAAATATCTATAATTTGTTCTTGGAGTACCCGAAAGCAATTATAGTCAAATTTCTCCATATATACGTTCATGTTATAAGATTATGCAAGTATATATATAGTAAAAATAAAATTTTCAAATTTATATACCGATGAAATCGGTGACAAGGCGACCGTTACTAAACCTTCCAGTAGGCTTATGATTGACAAAATCCTTCCCGTAAGGCGGAAAATTGCCTCTAGCAATAGTGGGTATGTAGTTGTTATTCCCAGGGTCAACAGTTGAGTCTCCAAACACAAACAGAGCAGAGACTCCCCTGTTTTCCGCATTACAAAACAGAAACTGTAGAGAGACAAGATTGATCATGACAAAATAAATCCGAATATTCATGATATTCATTATGGATCGATTACATGAGGGCCAAAATGGTGCAGTTATATAGGCCATTTGGGCTTATGTTTTTCAGAAATTGTAGTTTCAAAGCTTTAATTGAATCCAATCAGTTTCTGTTTAAAAAAATAATAATAAAATGAATCCAATCAGTGGCAATATATGTGCATGGGATATTGTCTTGCTGTCTGTGATTTATTACTACTATCTTTATCTGTATATTTTCTGATATGGAGGTTGGTTGTTGAGCTCATTTACTAACCCCCATACTCTTCTGATTCATTCTGCTGCCTTTTGGAAAGGTTACATTAGATTGAATAATAAAATGACGGCTCTTTAAAGGTAGCTTTTGGCTACGTTTTTTTTCTTCAACAGTAAAACAAAATATCTACCGAGAAAACTAGTGTGCCCAAAAATCCTATCGTGAAACCAGACCTGATAAAGAATTGAGTTTTTAGGTTTGGGTTTGTCAAGTTTACCCGATCGGGTTGGTCATGTTATAATTAGGTTAGGATTTTTAGGTAAAAATGAAAAAATATATAATACATTCATGAAGTTTTGTGAATTTTATGAATTTTAATAATACTTATAATTGTTCAAGAATTAGGAAAATTTGGGTTCGAATTGCACAAAACTATATATACCTCTGGTTATCGGAAATACCGATTAGTAATAAACGATTGATCTCTTCGTTTTGGTGGCTGTGAGGTCGTAGCTCGTAGTTGTGTAATTGAGGTTAGACGCTAATTGCAGGTTAAATTTAACGATATGGTCGAGAATTTACGGTTGATATCAGACCCAAAGATCCAAGTGAGAGATCCGAGTGAGAGATCCAATCAAACAACGCGAGTAGAGAGTGAGATACACTGAATCTTCGTTCGAATTGAGCCACGTGTAAGTGTTGGGGTTTGGAGAGGGATGGAATGAATAATTAGACATTTAGACGATACCATATCCTCTCTATAATTCCACATTGGACCTTTACTAGAAAAATCCATAAGACAGCTTATTGCCCTAAGCCCATGGGCCCCATAAGCCCAAAATCATCAACTTGTCAAACAAGGTAAATGGATTGAATTTTGAATTCGCTGTCTAGAAATAATGTGTACAACATACGCAATATAAGATAAATCTTACTTATGGATTCATAAAAGTGTCACTAAAGATTGGGTAAAAAGTATAAGAATTTCTACTTTTTCTAACGAAAGTGTTTTACTGTACACGAGTGTGGGTAATAGTCGGGTATGTAAAAACCCAGTGACAGATAAAAGTGTGGGTAGGAAAATCTTGAACCTTTTAAAGACAACTCATGCAATTGTTTACAATAAAGTCTAAGTAAAGCATAAATGTTTTGACATTTACCTATACATTTTATAAAGTGAGTAAAAGTTGGAACTTTTTCCTATATTTTTTAAAAAGTGTCACTAAACCCATATATAGTTACATTGTTTGTGTTTCACTAAATGTTGTTTTTCTTGTAGTGAAGTGTGGTAGCTAAAGGGGTCTCCTTTAACTTTAATGATGGATATAATTGTTTATTAGTAAGTATTGTAGCAACTGTCGGGATTATATATGAAGAGTACATGATATACAAAATATTCTATGAGAATCAATCCCGTGTGTAACCCCATAAACTAGTTATAGATAAAACATGGTATTGGAGGTCTAATTCATAGGTGGGATCGATCTCAGTATGAAACGTACCAAATGTAAAGAAACTAAAGATAAAACATGGTGTATCATCAACTGCCAGCATTGCATCTATATCAGCAATGATTAACAAAAAGAATATATGTATAGGTCTTCAAATGACTCCATTGTCATGAGTCTCATGACTCCATTGTCATGTATAAAATTGCTAAATTGGCGTTTATATGCGAAATAAGAAATTGCCAATAGCTTATTAGATCATCACAAAAATTCCAAATATAATAAATCGTTAAATTGCACAATACAAGAAAGCACATCATGAACTGCAAAATCTGGGGTTCCACCTGCTGTTTTAATCAAAATTGTTGCAATAACCAAAACGTGATACAGGAAGCCATATATCTTATCTATAATCGTATTACATTAAAACCCTAAGAATAGGATCTGAATGCGAAATCCAAGTCCTCGATCCTAAATCTAGAAATCAAGGACTAAAACCCTATAAATCGAAGCCGCGAACGAATACTGAGAATGTGGATTTGCGGTGGAGGCGATGGATGTAGGATTTCAGAAGAAGGCTGAAGGAAGGGGATATACCCACAGATATGCATCGGCACATAGAAGAAGAGGATAAACGTCGATGGGAAGATTAGAGAAACGACAGGAGTGAAAGAAAATGAATGAAAATAGGGTTTCAAAAAAATTAACTTTAAATATGGTGGAGCCTACATGTCACCGTATGTGGCATCCATGAATAATGACGTCATTATGATGTGGAAAGAGCTATGTGGCAAGAATTCAAAAACATTTTTTTTATTATATATAAAGATAAAGATTTGTGTGTTTAAACTAACAGATTATGGGACTTCTTTATACACTCAAGATAATACAATATATGGAAAATAATCAATGTTATTTGCTGGAATGAAGGCTGCATCGATGGTGACAGGCTGTGCATAGGTGTGTGATCTTGTTTCCTCTTTTGAATTATTTCTCTTTTTAACACTTTCTAACTTGGAACCCTAGCAATACGTGTTGTTTCTGTACCAATAATCTAGTAACAGCGGTTATAAATTCATACGCATATTTCCATTTTCCGAAAACACTACCCAAAGTCTAACCTATTAACTTTAATATTCAAATCTGTTAGAACAAGTATACCAATAGTGTAGTTTAGCAATCAAGTTATTATATTATTTTCATAAATCATAAAAGCTGAAATTCAGTAGCTTCGGGGTGATTTTAATCATAATATCTACATTTCCAGTTCAGGAATTATGAAAATTTGGGTTCGAATTGCGCAAAACTATATATACTTCTGGACATCTGGTTATCGGAATACCGATTAGTAATAAACGATTGATCTCTTCGCTAATGATATGGTTGCAGGTTAAATTCAACGACATGGTCAAAAATTTACGGTTGATACCAAACCCTAAGCGAGAGATCCAGCCAAACAATTACCCGAGTAGAGAGTGAGATACATTGAATCTTCGTTCGAATTGAGCCATCACCCATGTGAGAGTTTTGGGGTTTTCAGAGAGATGGAATGAATTAATTAGGCGATACAAATAAACCACATCATATGTATAATTCCATATTGGACTTTTACTAGAAAGTTCCAAAGATTTAGCATGTGCCCAACGCCCAAATCTTGAAAAGCCCAAACCCCATCAACCTGTCCAACAAGGTAAATGGATTGATTTTGTATTCGCTCTGTCTAGATAAAACGTACACAATATTATTAGTTTGTGTGTTTTATGTATATGAACCTGAGGTTTCATTCACAGGAAGCAGTAATGTATCACTGCCATGCACATGGAACAAACAAACTCCTACTTATGTAAAGACAATAGTTGGTGTCTAGGAACACAATCTTTCCCATAACTATGTATCATGTATGATTGTTTATTATTGAAAAAACATACATCATATGGTAATACACTAATGACTTACAATCTTATTTCCAATTGTTACTGATGTCTGATTGAAGTTGACGCATGGATAGACTCACTCTCAATTAGTTCAATATAGATTTTTTGATATAAAATGGAAACAATATAAAATTTACTCCTAGACATTTGTTTGTCTATTACGGAATTTAAACCCCAGCCACAAGGATTCACCGCCAGACTAAAGTCCTTTTGGTATTACAATCCTATTAATTATGTGCCTTTTAATTTTGTATAACAATTGACTCCAAACCCCTATCTTTCAGATACTACATAACATAAATCCCATTTATCGACTTATATTTGGGTAAAAATTTATTTAAAAAAGAAAACTTATTTGTACAAAAGTTTTTACTGTACACATAAAAGAGTGCGGGTAATAGTTGGTACTTGTAAACCTAGTGACAGACAAAAGTGTGGGTAAGAAAACTTTAACATTTTCGTGACAACCCCAATTTTTTTATTATAGCAAAAATAATTTGACAAAATGACCTATACATATATAGTGTGAGCAAAAATTACATTTTTTTTTTAAAAAAAGTACCACTAAAAACACATATATAGTTACATTTTTTTTGTGTCGATCTCTAAGAGTGCGTTTGGTTTATCGCAATTCTTCGTGATTAGAATTCAATTATATTATTTACGAAGGGATATTTACATAAATTTTAATTTTAATTCAATTCCTATGTAATTAAAAAAAATCACATCGTTTATTTATTCAACTAACTAACTATAATATTTTATATGCTTTTTACTTTAAATGCGTTAAAATATATTATTAAAACAATAAATAACATAAAATAAATTAATTAATTTTATTTTGAATTTTTTTTAAATAATAAAAGATTAAAAAATTCAAAAAATTAAAAATTAAAAATTGAAATAAAATTAAAAAATTAAATAATGCATAAGCATGAATTTGAATTGCAGCTAAAAGTTTTGTAGTCAAACGCGCATAATAAATTAAATTATATAATAGAATTCAGTTAATTTAAAGATCAATTACTTAAGAATTCAATTTGATTAGGGAGGATTACGATAACCATGTCGATTTATAATGACAACATATTGGTGTGATTAAATATTGATTTGGTTGTGAATGTACTGGTGCCTGTTTTGATGTCCCATGCTGTCTCTTAAACCATGCAGTTTGTTTGCAAAATGTGAAAGATGAGCTGTTAGCCATCATTTTATGAGTTGTGGTAGCTAAAGAAGGGGCCTCCTTTAACTTCAATGCTAAAAATAATTGTTTATTTAGTAAATATTAATGAAGCAACTACCGGGATTAAAATAAAATAATTGTTTACGGCCGCACTAGTGTAACCCCGTAAACTAGTTATTTATAAAACATGATATGGGAAACTAGATTATGGCTTCTAAGATCAATATTACCATCGAGCGGATATATAATGAAAACAAATATAAGAAACTAATTAAAGAGAAATAATAATAATAATAATAATAATAATAATAATAATAATAATAATAATAATACGGAGTAATAATAATAATAATAATAATAATAATAATAATAATAATAATAATATGTATCGAATCCATTGGATCGTTTTATATTAGTGGATCATTAAGGACCATGTCAACCACGGGGCGAACGATAGTAAAGATATAGTAATATGCTTTTTCGGTTGGATGCATCGAGTCCCAAAACACGTACTTTGACGCATCTTCACATAACACCGAATTCATGTTGCATAGAATTGCTGCTTCAAGATATCCAGATCCGCAACATCCAGCACTCACCTCTTCAAAACCTGTCAATATTTTTATGTTAATCAGCAGAGGTGTCTTTTAGGAGGTGCAACAGGTGCAGTCGCATAGAGCCCGCATTTTGGAGGGGCCCCTATTTTTTATATACATCATCCTATATGTATAATCTTAAAGTTTTAAGTTGACCGTTCACAAAAAAATAAAAATAAAATAAAAATCTAATTTTATTTATATATCTTGTATTTAGGGGCCCATATTCTTATTTTCGCACAGGGCCTTCGGAATCTCGGAGACGTCTCTGTTAATTAGTTACTTAGATTTTACCCAAAACTTGTAGTCTAGTGATATTGGTGAAATATATATATGGGTTTGGGGAGTTAACTATGTGATTCTCGAATGACTTCATAAAAGTTACTGGTTCGATCCCTCCATGGATAAATTTTACTAGATTCTAAGGGGAGATTAAAAAATGGTCATGAAAACGGTTAAGTCGCATATATCACGAGCTAATTTCAGCCTCACAAGGAGTCTTTATAACATAAATAAGTAAAATATTTTTTTTTGGTTTGTACACCTTATTTTTTTTGGTTAACTTACCAAGTTTGGTTGTCCCGAACTGAATCATGTCAAATATAGGTTTGTATATGTCTACATAATACACTTTGGTTTGTGAAATCTTAATTGTCTTCAATTTGTTTTCGAGAATTACGTTGAAGTCCATTGCAACCGTTAACAATGATTCAACGCATTTGCGTCCATGAATCGCAGCATCTTCGTTCAGAGTGATTACTCCAGGCACACAACCCATTGGAGGTAACCCTACCATCGCTATCTTTCGTGCACCTTCCTTCATTAATTCCTTCAAATATATTTCCGAAAAATTGTTACTACTTACGCGAATTTAAATACTTTCCCATATAAACATTTTAAATTTGGGTTTGTCCAAATTATGTATTAGAAGAAATTTAATTAATGATTCATATAATTCCTTAAAAAATTGAAAAATACATATAATACATCTCATAAACTTATAAAAGTTGGATTTCAAAGAGTGATGGTTAGTTATTTATACAATTAAAAAAATATATTAAAAAAGTTTGAGTTTCAAGTTGATGGTTAGTTATTTATACAATTTTAAGAAAGTATAATAATTAATTGTTACTTAATTTATATCCTCACGGTATAATTTAGATAATCCCTATAAAAATTGTAGGATTGGTTTTGTTTATGTAAACACGTGTATACTGTTTTGTTTAATACCAACGGATATGGATCCGTGAAAGTGACATATATGTGGTGATCTACAGATCACCCTTTACCCACTATTACATGCATTAAACAATGTCCAATATACTTATTTAATTCCATACGCGCACGTTATGTGAATCTGTCACCACACGTATATCTATACACACAGTGGGATTTTCTAATGTACTTCCTCCATTTTAAAATAAGTGATATATTTTTTATTTTGAAATATTATAAAATAAGTGATATACTTTAAAAACTTATCATATTTGGTAAAAGGCAGTGGGAACCACACCCATTAACTTTCTCCTTTAATAAAATGAAAAAACACATTTACCCTTACTTTTACTTTTAAACATCATTAAATTCACTTTAATCAATATATGTGTGACTCATCTTCTACTAACTATCACATTTAATCTAATTAACCTTCATTATCATATGTTGCCTCAAAAACCGTAAAATCTAATTTGTATCACTTATTTTGAAACGAAGGAAGTATATTATAAGGCGCATGTTAATGTGCAATTAATAAACATAAAATTTCTATTTAAACTGTAATTATATTTATTGTATTTTATAAATTGGTAGATATAACAATTCATTAACATTACTTTATTTGTTTTAACATAAGTTATACGTAATTAAATATAATTTAATATGTAACGTAAAACATATGTTAGAAAAATTCATATACAATTCAAATGAAAACTCACCTCTATAATTTATTAGTCATTAATAAACTATATGCTTCGATCTTAATTTCTCGCCCGTATTTCATAGCCAACTTACAATGAAGTTTTATATTATATTGCAGGAGAATAATATACGTACCTGGATGAAGTGGTCGATGTTTTGAAACAAAAAGTTTTGATAACTTGTTATATTCGGATATATAAGCTGAGTTACCGCTTCACCGAGTCCGTAATAGTTGACGATAAAATCATTTATTTGTTCCCGCGCTTAAAATAAACATGGCCTTCTTTATTATATCAAGCGTGCTTTCTTTACCAATTAACTGCTCCATTCTCGATTTGTACTCTTTGAAGTACTCCATCTGCTCATCGAATGAAATCGCACTCTACACACACACATTGAATGCCTAGATTATCAAATCTTTTTAAAAAATTACTACATTAATATGTTTACAAGCACTATATTAATACCATATATGTTAATAATTCAAAACAATCGTTGAAAAGTCAAACTGATGGAATAGTCTAAAAATAAGCTAAGTTTTGCCTGTACCAGTCTACGTACGTGTACTACATTGATTTATCGTAAAAAACGCCAGAAGTGCATATATCGTACTAGTTATAATATACTTGCAATAAATACCATTATTATTGCTAGCGAGTATAGCTACGCTCTTTTTAATCTACTTTCTTTTCTGAATCATCTTTCAAATGCAATATAGATTTATTTGTGCCAGGTACCGTGGGTGTGAAATGTAAACGGTTATCCCTTTTATCCGAGAAGAGAGTGACCGTTTTCGGAAATACTTCCGGCAAAAGTATTTGGTGGAAAATTATAATGTGTGCCGTAATGAGTAGGAAAATTACTAATATGAATAATAAAAAATAGGTAGTATTGTCTCATAAGTATGTAAATAACAAGACACTTTCAGTTACAATTTGTTTACTAAGTTTTATACAACGTTAAAAAACAATCCTACTTTCGAAAACCTGATATGAAAAGAATAAAGGTTTTGAATGTCAATTTGATTATTGTCTAGGTTTTGCAGTAATAATTACCCAATATAATAGGGGAGTTAATTTTCATACCACAAATTTTGATGCATATACTACACTGTACAATTATTTTTGCAAACTGTACAACTAAATAAAACATTTGTTGTGGTACATGAGTTAAAACATGTGGTGCAAAAATCACCACCTATATAACAGAATACAAATTTACATTTGTTGCAGTAACGAATTTAAACTTTAATGACCAAGTTGGAAATGGATTGAATGCTATTCATAAATATTTCCCATTTCATACAAGAATGACGAATACAAGTTATCTACACTCAATATTCATTTTTGTAGATTGAAGAGCACTGAAAATTATACATATTAATCATCTGATGATGGCCTAGTGGTTCCCGAATAAGTTCCCTAGAGGTCACGGTTTTGTTAGAAACGGCCACATAATGGTAATATTTAAAAAAACAAACACACGAAAAAGGTAGAAGAGAGAATGAGACAGACAGAGATTGTTGCAGTCATTGAATCAAAACCAGTGCCAGCAGACGCAAATGAAACTCCGGTTGTTAGATCCTGAATCGTAAGACTGGGATCCAAATAAGCTGGCACGGTATCTTTAACACCGGCATATGAAGCTGGATAAATTAAAATAGACGAAATTCATAAATCAAAATATATATATATATAACCTTTAAAACGAAAAAAGAAAACCAGATTTTAAGATTTTTGTTGTTTGTACCGATGAAATCAGTTACGAGACGGCCGTTAGTAAACCTTCCAGTTGGAATGTGGTTAATGAAATCTCTACCATAAGGTGGGAAATTGCTTTTCATAGGAGTTTGTATAAAATGATTATTTCCAGGGTCAACTGTTGAGTCGCCAAACACGAAAATTGCCGAAGGCTTTGGGTTAATGGCAGGAGCTTGAGATTGAGCATGGTTAGAGGTAAAGAAGATGAAGAAAAGATAAATAATTATGTTGTAAAGTGCATGAGATGAATTCATTTGTGTTTAAACGGACAAAAACTAAGGGGTAAGGCTATGGTTATATATATGTGCCGGCCTATTAATTACTAGTATGTTGCTCACCTAATTCCTTTCATAGAAATAGTTAATACTAATGTAGAATTTCTACCTACACCACCACATTATGGTGAAAGATTACCCTTTTGTCCAACAACTAACAAACTGCATTTCAATATTTCAAAGATAATATAATCAAAACTACTCAAATTTCTTAAATGCAGTTTATTAGGACACTTCATCATAATACTTTAATTTTTATCATTGCAACTGGCTTACTCATAACAAGAATACATATTCATTTAATATACGTAGTATACTTTACTTTATACTAATACCCACAAACCGATTAAAGCCAGACTTTTTATTTCGACTTTTATAATCATCTTTCACATTATTTCTTCCGGTTGTTAAAAAAATGAAATGCGAAACATTCAAGGAAAACTTCGAATTGGGAGGGGAAGTATATAACCAGAAAAATATCATTTTCCCTCTTCTCGTTAACCAAACGTCGCCAAACCGAAGATATTATATGATGAAGCAACCAACACCACCGTGTAAATGTATTCTTGTCACAGCCTTTTAGGATGTTATTAGCATTTTAATTAAAAAAATTTCACATCTGAATTTATCATTTGTTCACATTTAAATTTGAATTTGTTCACTTGTGAAATACTATCATTTTTTTTTTTTCAAATGTGAAATGCGATTTGTTCACATGTAAATAATTATTTGATAATATATTCACATATGAAAACGTACTCGTACTCGTAGATGACTGAACCATCCATATCCGATCTACACTAATAATCCTAATCTAGTGTTCAATTCACATGTTTAGTTTATCGTATCCAACTATCCATCACTGGATCCAATAAATATCCAGCATGTCGTATGATCGACCATTGTCATCATTATACACACTCTTTGTCATCAAGTTAATTAGTGATAATTATCTGATTTTGCTTCGCCTTTGTGTTTAATACATGTTTTAAAGATTTTGTTACGCAAGTAATCTGATGATAGATACATTTTTGGCGAGGAACACACTAATAATGTGTATATATTATACCTGGAAAAAAACGAGAAAAATAATGTTTAGTTGTATCACATAATTATTACTCCCTCCGTCCCACAAAAAACTTCCCATTTGAGATGGGCACAAGTTTTAAGGTGATAGTTAGTGGTGGGGTCATTGATAATAATTTTGATTAAAATATAAGATTGATTTGGAGAGAGAAAGATAGTTAGTGGATAGTTAGTAGTGGGGTCCTTAGTAATAATAATATTTTATTGAAATGAGAAGTTTTTTGTGGGACAAAAATTTAGGATGAAATGAGAAGTTTTTTGTGGGACGGAGGGAGTATTTCCTTTATCATGTTGATGTTAGTATTTAATGAAACAAAACACATCAATTACTTATTAATATATTACTTGTAGAAAAAGGAAACAAAACACAAAAAATACTTATTAATATATATATTTTTTCTTTTTAAACGTAGCCAATAGGTGTGGGCGATAATTAAAGGACATTAAAATTGTAGATGTACAAGTATTGAGACGCTTAGTAATTACATCATGTTTTGTTTTTTAGGAAGAGTAGTGGTGAATATGGTGCTAACGTAGCACTAACCACAATGCCACATCAAGTGTGACTCGTTGTAATGTTAGTGATTTCTAAGAAATGGGCTTTTTTTCATAATTAATGTACACTTTAATTTTAAGCATTCATATTCTTCTTAAATATTGCTCTTAGACTATGCATAATGATAATCAAAGCGTCACAACTTTCTCTCTTAAAACCAAACACATGACAAAACTCCGATCAAACCCACGTAATAATGAACAAACACACGACAAAACCTTAAAATTAAGAAGAGTCTTGGAGTTATTCTTAGCAAAATCCTTTTAACATATTGCTTATTAAAAAAGGGACAAACCACATAAATTACTTACTAATATAATCCACTCATAAGTAGAGATACAAATCCGATAAAAAGTATCTCAAACAATAAGAAAAGAAAGTGTAAAATGATTCCCTAAACCAATGTGTTCTTGAGTTTTGTTCTGTTTCCTATTGAGACACACCTATATGCCAAGGTATATCAGTTCTGATTCACACTCCTTCCTATTTCTGCTGCATCCTTCATGTTTCTGCATGTACAAATTTCAAATCATGAATAATTGGTAGCTCAAAAGAAATCAACTAACAATTAAATAGGTCACATCGGTTGGTCAAATAGGTTAAAAGTCATCTAAAATATAATAAAGACAAGAACTTCTAAATCACTTTACTAGAAAAATAGATTATTGACATGCGTGTCAGTTAGCCACATTTGATTCAATATGTAATTCTTATTGCATGATGGCGAAGAAAAAATAAATACAATTGCGAAACTTTAATTTATTTAAATGTTTAAATTATAATATTTTCTACTTATAACTTTTTAAATTAAATGAAATAAATGATGATGCAGATAGGCCAATTGCTCGACATTTGATAAATTTTTACAATATTGATATTGTTTTATTATATAAATTAGATTAGATTAGTGTTGTCATAATATAATTTGGTAATCATATATAAAGTTCAGAAAATGAGAATAAAAACAAATAAATCAATGCCAGCATTGACTAACCTTGATGAAGGTGGTGACTCTAGCTGCATTGTAACTGGACCATCATTCACCAAATTGACCTATTATGATCATAAATAAAACTATAATTCTTTTCCAAAAATACATAAATCAAACTACAATTATGATCACAAATAAAACTACAATTCGTTTCCAAAAATAACTAAACATTTTAATAAGGCTACGATTATGATGATAAATAAAACTACAATTATTATCCTAAAATAAATAAATAAACCTACAATTAGACAGAAAAATACTGAAAAAACTTGTAAGCATCCTTGACGATTAGGATGGTGTTTGGCAACAATAAAACTGTTAAGTGAAAGCGGGACAAAAATACATGTTTGACAAACATCTACATTTTAAAAAGGCTAAAATCAGCTTATTAAATTTTGTAAGCAATACTTGTTATAGAGTTTTCACAGTTTATATAGGATTTTGATCAAAAGGGAAGAATTTTGCAAACATATTTTATATTTTGTTAGCAAACTCACTTTCATCATTGCCCCAAATTCTCCATCTGAAATAAGACAAGACAAACCAGAAGAAAGTAAAAGATCAATATACAAATGCAAAACGACTTAATATAAAAAGAATTATTTCTCCCATACTTAGCAAACATTTTCATTTTCAAGTTGTATTTTGTTAAAAGGTCGGGTCGATATGAATAATCTTGTTCTTGTGGAGTTGATTTGATCCAATGCACTTTAGGTTCAAATATTTTAAATTCTTCAAAAATAAATAAAATAGTGTGTCAAGTATGGGTACAAGATTTGTATTACTTCAATAATTATGAAATTTCTGAATAAAATGACTTAGGAGGTTTTACGCATTAAAAAAAAAAACTTTTCAACCCATTTGACCCGTTTCCCTAAAAGCTAATATTTTTTTATCTTACCCATTTGACTTGTTAGAGATAATACATACCCAAATCGACCCATTCATAAGTGCAAATGAGCGGGTCAATACTACACGAATTGTTGAGATGGCCAAATGGGCGGGTCAAGCATGTTGGGAAATAACCCAATTTTTAATATAACTCATTAAATTGGTATATATATATATATATATATATATATATATATATATATAATATGTAACCCAAATTGACCCATTCTAGTAAATGAGTTCCTATAATAAATTGTTATATAGAAGCAAATGCAATTTTAGCATACCTTTTATTGCATCTGATTTATAACTTCTTTGAAATCTTTCCACTAAAGAAGCATAAAAGGATTTTGCTCTATCGGGTGCCATTGCAACATGAAAATCGGGCTTGTTACCCTTTAGTATCCCGTATAATGTAAATTGACTCACTGTACCACCAAATAAAATAGCATTACAAAAATACTCCCATAATTTGGAAGAATAAAAAAATGATAATTTTTCATTAATAGTATTCCTTTACCTAGTAGAACCTCATAATTTTTCTGCATTACCTGCCAATAGACACACAGCCTTTAATATTAATACTCTATCTCTTCCTAATACAAAAAAGAGTATTATGAACTTCATTTAAATATTCTAAATTAAATTAATACCTTTAAGCTTATTCTGTTATAATCGTTTGTAATTATTTCATCTAAAAACTATTTTGTTGTTGATTTCGCAGTATGTGCTATACAAAGCCTAATCTAACCATCAATTTATCATAAAATGGAAAATTGAAGGTTTGACATGAATCTAAGTGGAAAAATTATTTATTTATTAAAAAAAAATTGAAAGGGAAAACCTTAAGACTAGTCAATTTGACCTCAAAAAATCAAGTTTGTTATTAGGTGCTCATGGTACATATCCTTGACCATTATACATTAAAATTTACAGAATTGGATAACTGGACAAAAATCTGGGACAGTAACAAGTTAACAACCAACTGACCAAGAATGCCTAAACCAATTCTGGATTTTAAATATAAAATGCTAAAATTTCAAATGCAGAGCTGAAGGAACAATGAGATAGTTACATTTTGATCCCATGTTTTGCCTGATTTTTCATTAGGAAACAATCTCATATTCAGCACCTTACGACATCTGCAAACACAAAAAAAAATAAAATTATGTAGCAATGATTTTCCTCAATTTAATATACCTATCGTCAAATCATTTAAATTTATAAAAATTTTGAGGAGCCAAAAAGTGAAATTAGAAAACGAAATGAGGTTATGGAAGAAAGCATACATATAATCAGCATCGGAATCAGTATCGAGATCATGAACTCCGATTAGCACCAGAAGACCCGGTCCAATTGCCGACACCGTACGCCCTTCAACCTGCAATTAGACGCATATATACAATGGTACAGATCAAATACTTATATATAAGTACAAGTTTGTGTGAAGTATGAATGTATTGTGTGTGTTGTACGGACCTCCACGCTGGCGGAGGCAACTCGCTGGACCACAGCCTTCATCGTCGAAGATACCTGACCGGAGTAAAAACCTCAGCTTAGACTCAGGGGTTCAAACCCTCATCGATGAAATTTTAGATGACACACTTTAGCCCCTGATCTATTACAGAAGTTGCATAATTGGAAAAACTTAAAAAGTTAAATGCTAAGGAATAAGGATGGTTGTTGAGAAATTATTACACGTATTAGTTATAACGAGGATATTATCACCCCGTGCGTTGCTGCGGGTTTTAAAATTTTACCTTAAGAAAAAACACTATAATAAAAATTTAGAATATGAGGATTCGAGATTGTGGCCTTTCGGATATAGAAATAGTTGTGTTCATTTTATGCTTTTTAATCATATTCTAAAGGGATTAATCTCAATCATTCGATCAATATTAATTAATGATCAAAATTAATCACATAATTTATATATGAAAAAGTAATTTTTATATGTGGTCAAATATACAATTAAATATGATTATAACATAATGTTGTTTTATTTTTTTATCGATAAAAAAAATAAATTAAAATTTATGTTAGTGTCAAATGCAAAAATATCCCTCCATGTATAATTATTTATTAATTTTAACCATTAATTAACATTGATCAAGTAGTTATTTTTTTTATTTTTTTTATTTTGAAAAAAAAAGGGAGAAACCCCCGGTACAGAGCTTCGACATTGCCATCACCCCGACCAAGGGAACCCTGAATATATATATAAAAAACCAAAGTCTGAATACAACCAAACTACATACAAATCAAAACACCACTACCGAACATACAACACTAATCAAACAGCCTGCAACTTCTACACCACAAGAAGTTGACACTTAACATTCATTTTGATATTCCAATCCAACGCCACTTTATCAATCTGCTTTGAATTCTTCACTTTTAGATTCATGACCTGCAACTTTATGTTATTTTTGATAACATCCAGCAGCACCTCAGGCTTCATCCCCTTTTGATTAAATATACTATTATTTCTCTTCTTCCAAATATAGTAAACTGCAGCAGCCACAGTTACTCTTCTAATCACACTTATTATGTTATTATTACACGGCATTGTACTCAGATTCTGAACAATACCAGCCCAAACATCAGGCAACATACTAGCATAACTCCAAATCTTCAACTGATCCCATATATTCTTAGAGTAATCACACTCAAAGAACAAATGAGTATGAGAATCGTTACACTTCTTACACAATGGACAAACCAAGTTAGCATTATTTCCCCATTTCATCATCCTATCTTGAGTCTGTAATCTACCAAGGACATCCAACCACATTATGAAAGCATGTCTAGGATTTCCCTGAGAGAACCACACTACTTTATACCATTCAACAGTGATATCCCATGAACTAAATGTTAACCAAACATTTCTAACTGAGAAATCCACCAAAACTCCATTATTCATCTTCCATTTAATTTCATCAACTTTATCATTATTCAGAATAGGGACTGCAACATTCAGTAAGCTAGGATATACTAGCAACCAATCCTCCAGCCAACTCCAATAACCATCAACAATCATGCTCTCCATAGAAGCACTATCATCTACCCTAGCTTCATACATGCTTCTCTTACGAATTACATTACACAATGGACCATTAAAATCCCAATTATCATACCACATTGAGGTCTTCTTACCATTCCCAATTATGTGAACACAAGAATTCCTTACTTTGTCCCTGAAGCTCAACATGTTTTTCCACATATAACTATCCTTCCTCTGTGGACTAACATCCCAGAAACTCCTCCCTTTTAATTTCACCACATTCACCCATTCAAACCATAAACTTTTCTTTTTTGAGATAATACTCCAAATATGCTTGCAGAGCAAAGCTTCATTCCAAGTATTTAATTTTTTAATGCCCAAACCCCCTTGCTCTTTGGGCTTACAAACAATTTTCCAAGCAACTTTATCTCTTCCTCTTCTATAATCTCCTTGGTTCCATAAGAAGTTCTTTAAAGTTCTCTCAATATCCTTTATCGTAGCTTTAGGCAAAAGGAATACCGAGGCCCAATAAACATGAATAGATGACAGAACTGAGGCAATAAGTTGAAGTTTACCCGCAAAGGAAAGGTACTTGTGCTTCCAATCATTTATCTTGTTTTTAACCCTCTCCACAAGTTGTTTACACTCATTTATACCAATTTTTTTATCTATCAGCGGAACTCCAAGATATTTCATAGGAAGTTTTCCCAACATAAATGGTAACTCTTCAACAATTTTCTGTTTTTCAATTCTAGAAACATTACTACAGAAAAGTGTACTTTTACCAATACTAGGCAGCAACCTGAGATATTACTGAACTCTGACAACGCACTTTTTATGGTTCTAACAGACTTTATATCCCCGTGACAGAACACCAATAAATCGTCTGCAAAACATAAATGGGTTAGTTGCATCTCTCTACAACCTTTATGATACTTAAAACCCTTATGGTTGTTAATATTTCTTCTCAACACAAGTGAAAAAACTTCCATTACCAAGGTGAAAAGGTAAGGAGATATGGGATCTCCCTGCCTTAAACCCCTTCCATTTTTAAAGTACCCATGACGATCTTTGAACCGGTAATTAAAGACACTAATAGAATGCTTTATTGATAATCCTGAAATTGGAGAACCAGGTTTCTCCCTAATAAAACAGTAAAAACAATATGAAAACTCTCTTTCTCGATGCCTCAAAGAGGGGGGCGACCAGCTCTTTAAATAAACCCTAAACCAACAAACCTAATCCTAAAAGGCAACCAATTCAAAATAAGATAAATCCTAAATATAATAATATCCTAATAAATAATACTTAAATAAATAATAATACTTATCAAAATCCCATTGGGGAATTAGGATCGTATCATTACTCCGCCCCAAAAAACACCCCTTGTCCTCAAGGTGTGGCTTGTGAATCTCAATCAATTTTGAGTCCTGGATCCCATGGTTCGGCTTGGGACTCCATCGCATCCTCCTCGTCAACCAACAAAACTTGCAAAGTGCGATTAGCACACTTGTGACCCGGTGTAAATTTCTCATCACATCGAAAACATATTCCCTTAGCTCTTTTGTCGGCCCATTCTGTTCCAGTCAATGTTTTGAACTGTCCTTGTCGGTTTGAAGAACCAGTTTCATCTCCACTAGCTTTGTTTGTTGGCTCTGATATGATTCCTTTATTTGTTTCATCAATCATAAGTGCTAGTTTAATGACTTGATTTAACCCCACCGGTTGCAATACTCTGACCGAGCTCCGTAGCTCCGATTTCAAACCTTTAATAAAGGTTCCTTCTAACACCCGTTCAGAAATACCATCCAATTGAGCTGCCATAGATTCGAATTGACTAACATATTCTCGAGCTGTGCCGGTTTGACTAATATTCAAGAACTGTTCGTGCAGATCGCCGTCTTGAGACGGTTGAAACCGATCCAGTAATTGGACTTTCAAGTGATCCCACCCCCTAAACGGGTCTCTTCCATCGGTCCATCTATACCAGGCAAGTGCCGGCCCTTCGAGACAAATAACGGTTGCCCATAGTCGATCGACAGTGTTTGCGAAGCCCTGTACATCAAAAAATCTTTCTGCACGATATACCCACCCGTACACGTCTTCTCCGTCAAACACGGGCATCTTCAGTTTGCGTAATCGGTGATCCGCGCCGGGCGGCCATCCCCGATTTCCTGAAAATTCTGGTCCGTTGCCCGATCCATTAACCCATTGTGGTACCCCGCGCGTGGCGTAGTATAGGTTGGGTCGGGGCTGTTCGGTCTCGTAGGACTGTTTGATTTTGCCGTTCGACGTGTTTCCCGCCCCTTCCGTTGAGAAAATTGGAAATCCTTCATCATCAAAAAGGTATGGACCCGTGGTGTTGGGCTGTGATGCAACTGGTGGCGCCCGTAGGGTTTGATTGGAGGTGGCGGCTGGATTGGTGGACTGTGGTGTTGGCACCGTTAATTTTGGTTGCAAAACAGGTTTCGATACGGGTACCGTTACTGGTTGAGGTGCTGATTGTGAGGACTGCACCTGATTCATAAGGATACTCATGATTTCAGCATGTCGTTTTTCCAACTCCTCATGACGCTTTTGTGCCGCCTCATCCCTCTGTCGGATTTCGTCCTTTAATTCCCCAGTTGTTTTTTCGATCCTATCAAACCTCTGTTTTGATTCAGCCTTGTACTGGCTCAAATCCGCATCAACTTCTGCCACTTTCTTCGACATTATGGACTGGTAACAGATTGCAGGTAATTGTGAACAGTAATTCGCGATGAACAGTCGCCGAATGAACAGTGATCGCGATGAACAGTACCTCGTAAACAGTACTTTTTATTTATTTTTTTATTTTTTTTGTAACGATTGATACGAACCCATCCCATACTAGGCTCGCACCATGCTCATAAGTCCAAGTGTAGAACTCACTCCCAAAAGCTAGCTTGAAGGAGGAGGGGACACCTAGACTTATAAGCTACCATTTAGTTCTTTATTTGGCCAATGTGGGATCATAACAACACCCCACGCTTTGAAGAACCAACGTCCTCGTTGGTCACGGCTATGTTGGTCACGGTCGGCACCCTCCTTTCGGATCCGAGCCACCACTCCACAGGCCACCACTCCGAGCTCGTTGGTCACAGCTATGTTGGTCACGGTTGGCACCCTCCCTTCGGGTCCAAGCCACCACTCCACATGCCACCACTCCGAGTGTTGGAACCTCGCAACGTAGGGCTAGCTCTGATACCAATTTGATACGAACCGGTAATTAAAGACACTAATAGAATGCTTTATTAATAATCCTGGAATTGGAGAACCAGGTTTCTCTCTAATAAAACAGTAAAAACAATATGAAAACTCTCTTTCTCGATGCCTCAAAGAGGGGGGCGGCCAGCTCTTTAAATAAACCCTAAACCAACAAACCTAATCCTAAAAGGCAACCAATTCAAAATAAGATAAATCCTAAATATAATAATATCCTAATAAATAATACTTAAATAAATAATAATACTTATCAAAATCCCATTGGGGAATTAGGATCGTATCAGATCTCCATTAACACAGATCGTAAACGAGGCCGACGTCACACACATCATAATCCAATCTACCATTTTAACATGGAACCCAAATTGAATTAAGATTTCCTTCAAAAATTGCCAATCAACTGTATCATAGGCTTTCGCGATATCTATTTTCATAGCACACCTTCTCGCCCCATTCTTGCTATTGTACCCTTTCATCAGCTCTTGGGTAATTAACAAATTATCCTGAATAAGCCGACCCGGTATAAACGCACTCTGGTTCATATTAACAACCTCCTTTAACCCATCTTTTATTCTATTTGTAAGCATCTTACTTATGCATTCATACAAGACATTGCAGCATGCTATTGGTCTAAAATCCGACACCTTCTTCGGATATTTTAATTTGAGAATGAGGTTTATAACAGTGGCATTAACTTCACCGAGCAATTTTCCATTTCTGAAAAATTCTTTCACAGCCACACAAACGTCTCCACCAATCACTTTCCAAGCTTTTTTAAAGAAGGCTGCAGTGTACCCATCAGGGCCTGGAGCCTTATTATCATCGATTTCAAACAATGCTATTTGAATTTCCTTATCCGTAACCTCCTTAATCATATCCATTGCAGCAGCATCACTAATCTTTTTAGTAAACAGAGTAGCACAATCATTAATAGGAACAATATTATTTTTATTACCAAGGAATTCCTGGAAGTGTTTTATAAACTGCCCTGCAATCTCATCCCCCTCAAACTGATTACACTGCTCGTCACAGATAGACATGACTCTATTTAATTGCTTCTTACTTTTAATAGCATTGTGAAAGAATCGAGAGTTTTTATCCCCATCTTTTAACCAAGCTATTCTAGCTTTTTGAGCCAACAACTGTTCCTCATCATTCACTGCATCAACATACTCTTCTAATATAGTAGAAACCACTTCCTTTTTATGTGTATCATGTGGGTTGGCTTCCATATTAATCTGGGCCTTTTTCAACTCTTCTCTAAGATTTTCCACATTCTCATATATGTTGCCTTTTTTCCAACTCAATTGTTTCATGTAATATTTAAGGGCTTTCAAACATTTTACCAAAATATACATCTTCCCCCCATTTACATCCACCATCCAATTATCTTGAACACTTTGGATAAACTCCTTCTTTTTAGTGATGAAATTAGAAAACCTAAAAGCTTTCGCCTTCATATTCAGGTTTTTATCCATAGATAGAACTACAGGAGTGTGATCAGAAGTAACAAAAGGCAAGAAGTTCAGTTGAGCACTACCATACCTTCCCAGGAATTCACTATTAGCCATCCCTCGATCCAATTTCTTCATAATACTAGTAACAGGCCTTTTAGGAGATTTAATCCATGTAAAAAACATGCCCGAATTGCATATATCTTCCACTTCAATGTTATTAATGCAGTCTATAAAATCATTCATATCATTATTTATGGTAGAACTACCCATCGAGTGTTCCTCCACCTTCATAGTCACATTAAAATCCCCCATTAATATCCACGGCTGACCATTAGTTACATTTTTAGCCATAGCCAACCCATGCCATAAAACTCTTCTTTCACTTCCATTGTTGGCAGCATAAACAAAGTTACAAAAACATCTTTCTGCACTTTGTCTGAACTCTATCACACATAGAATAGTCTGTCTAGAAATCTGAACAGGGGTTACATTGACCACTTTATTATCCCATCCCATCACAATTCTACAACCAGTCTTACTATAAGCTGCATTAGAAATCCATTCCCAACCTCCAAATGCCCTTTGGTTCACCTTATTCAAATTATCTTCCTTAACATGAGTCTCAAGAATGGAACAAATCTGAATTCTTTCACTTTTAATCAGATTCAACACTTTTTTTTGCTTCCTATTCTGATTCATACTTCTTATGTTCCATGATGCTATTTTAAACTTCACCATCAAACAACAAAACAAGCAAACTCTATTCATTCAGAACATTGGGGTCAATACCCTTAACCTCATTCCCCATCATAACTTGATCAAGTAGTTATATACTTCCTCTGATTCAAAATAAGTGATACACTTTTAGTTTTACGATTTTTTAGGGAAAAGATTGTAATGATAATTAAATTAGACTAATTAGAGGGTTAGTGGGGAATGGGTCCCACACTTTTTGAATAAAGTGGGGTTAGTAATGTTTAAAAGTAAAAAGTAAGGGTAAAATGGTCATTTTACTTTGTTAAAATAGATAGTTAGTGGGTGAGGGTCACACTTTTTTTTTGCCAAATAAGGTAATTTTTTAAAATGTATCACTTATTTTGAATCACCATAAAAAGGAAAATGTATCACTTATTTTAAATCGAAGAAAGTATAAGATTGGCTATTTTAAAAAAACTATAATTAAAAGATATGGAATAATACATTGAAGAATTCACCTCCAATAAATTCTTAAGATTAAAACTTTTCATTTATATAAATTTTCTTCTAATTACCTTTATTTTGTTATGACACGTGTAGGGATATGTATCAATATGTACACAAAGGAATATGCTTGTCAGCTACTTTGACATGTTTATTTAAGAACCACATTGTATATTATACCAAACAAAAGTAAGATATAAACGGAACGGAACAGAATCTTTATATATATTAAAAGAAGATTTTTTTGAAATCTTTAAAGTCATGTCATAATGGCACATCATACCTAATGCTATGTATGAGGCCACTTGACACTTAAATGTAAGTCATTATTGCCACATAAAAGTCCACATATGCACTTTTAAGCCACCTCACTTTTATTGACTTTTATAAGAGTTAATTCCTATATTTTACTAAAGAGTAATGGTATTTAGACCTACCATTTAGACCTACTCATAGGCCTACTCATTAGATGAAGACACGTGTCAAAATCAAGGGATAATATTAAGAGAGAGAATTAGTGGTATACACATGTCATCATATCAAGTGAGTAGGCCTATAAGTAGGTCTAAATGGTAGACCTAAATATCATTTATCTTTACTAAATGTATATGTAAATACGTGTAGATCTTTTCTATTTCATGTTATACGATAGAACACTTGGTTATATTTTTTGATGATTGCTATTGTTAAAATGACGGTTACATTAAGTTTTAATTTATGATAATAAGTGTCAAATTCTTTATATATATATATATATATATATATATATATATATATATATATATATATATATATATATATATATATATATATATATATATTAAAAGAAGGTTTTTTTGAAATCTTTAAAGCCATGTCATAATGGCACATCATACCTAATGCCATGTATGAGGCCACTTGGCACTTAAATGTAAGTCATTATTGCCACATAAAAGTCCACATATGCACTTTTAAGCCACCTCACTTTTATTGACTTTTATAAGAGTCAATTCCTATATTTTACTAAATGTATATGTAAATACGTGTAGATCTTTTCTATTTCATGTTATACGATAGAACACTTTGTTATATTTTTTGATGATTGCTATTGTTAAAATGACGGTTACATTAAGTTTTAATTTATGATAATAAGTGTCAAATAAAATTATTTATCTTTATATATATTAAACCAAGGTTTTTTTTTTTTTTTTTTTGAAATCTTGACATGTCATATAAGTCATGTCATAATAGCACATCATTCCTTATGAAATGTATGAGGCTTATGTGTACATTCGATATCTACGTGTCATCACGCTTATGTGGATACGTATAATCAATGGGATATTTACTTATGTGTACAAGCATCTTGTAACGGTATGTCATAATAAAATTGCATTAAGGCACCAGTCAAAAGCTTACTTATGTCTAACCGTCATGGTGTATGTGAAATTAATGACATATTAAAAGCCATGTAACTTGTGTTTGTCTACTCTATATAAATTATCATTATGGATAAATTATCATTAATGGCATATAAATTATCATTATGGATAACTTACCTGTAACGACCAGAATTTTCGGTTAATGAATTAAACGGAAATATTGAGGAATAAAGATGGTAAAACGTTTAATCGAGTCTCCGTTGTGTTTTACCGTGAATTTGGAAGTTTGGGACTTGGTGTAACCAAGTATGGGTCAAGACTTGGAAGGAAACAAGTTTAAAAGACAAGAAACTGACCCAGACAGACCTCGCGGCGCGAGGCAGGCGCGAGGCAGTCGCGAGTTCAAACAGCAAGTTCAACGTCCAAACGCGAAGGTCTCGCGTTGACTTCGCGTTGATCTCGCGTTTAGGTCGCGGCGCGAGCCAGGCGCGAGACTGGCGCGAAATCTGGAAAATTGCGGCAACCAGCAGGCAAAGCCGCGTCACTTCACGGCGCGAGGTGGGCGCGAGCGGGGCGCGAGGAGCGTCTGGAACATATAAACTTGTGTGTAAGCTAGGGCTTCATTTCACCTTCAACCCCACACCTTGTGCAGCCGTTTTCTAGAGAGAAGTGGTCGATTTTGGAGTCTTGGAGCTCAAATCATCACCATCTTGAAGGATTGAATCATCAAGGGTAAGGATTCTTGTCTATTTTACTTAGCTACCTTGATTGTGAACTTTGTATGGGTAAAAATGGTGGTTTGGGGAACCAACCATGTCATCTTTGGGGAAGATGACTAAACATGGGTGTAGAACACTCATGGTAAGTTTGTAATCGATGTGTACAAGTTGGATTTGGGTTTATTGATGGAAATCTTGAGCTAGGGTTTGAGATTTCCACCAAGTTGGATGAACTTGGTGGTTAAGAATGTTGTTATGGGTTTATTGGTAGCTAGTTATGGGTAATAACTAGATTTTATGATGATATGGACGATAGGTCAAGAAGGCCTAAATATTGGTGACGTTTCACAAGTTGGAAAGCAAGGATTCGTGCTATTAAACACGATTCGGAGTTAGCTTGGCTAAGGTGAGTACATGAGACTTTTTAAACTGGGTACATAGCAAATGTTTCTTTTAAAATATATATGATGTTTTGTGAGTCTTTATTAATAAATGATTTTTAATAAAGATATGATTGAAAATATGAGAAAGTGATAATTAGTAGACTATCTAAGTATGTCTAAAGTGATTGATGATTTTGAAAGAGATCATGATAAAGAAAAGTAGTTAATAACTAATTATTGATATGACGTAAAAGAGTGTACTTTTATAATATGTGATTACTAATGACGAGATTAGTTGATCCGATTATGTGAATGCTAGTTAAGATTAGCATGTGGATAGATTGTATGATGACCTTATGGCATTGATGATAGATGTGACATATAGTCACATGTAATAGTTATGACGGGTAGATTGAAATAAGGCAGGTACATGATAGATTTGGAGGCATTCTGGATTATCATGGTATCTTGAATAAAACTGATGAGTCGGAGGCATTCCGATCACCCAACAAGATGTTGGATCTTACTGAACTGGAGGCATTCTGGTTAGTAAGATGAAGATAGGTCACTTTGGCTGAACACTGTGGCAATGGGGGTTCTACTGAATCGGAGGCATTCCGGTTAGTAGGGCAAAATGGGGTCTCGTTGGATTGGAGGCATTCCGAACAACTTGACGGGTCGAATATGCTATGAATGAATGTGATAGAATCACGGAAGAGGTGATTGATGTATATGAATGAGATAGGGTTACCACGGAGGTAACTAAAGTATATAGATATATATATACATTTATATATCTAATAAATGTGATTATAAATAAATGTGATTATTTATATATATTAATGTCGGGTCTAAAAGCCATGTATCTCACGAGACAATTTTGTCTTACGTACTATGTTTGTTTGTGATGCTATGTACTCAGGTTCAGGAGCTAAGGATTAGGTGCGGTTGCTAGTAGAGTCGCACAGATTTAGTAGGGATAGCAGGTGGATTTACGTTTGGCTTTGGTTATGATATATTTTGTAACACCAACTAATGATTTTTATTTTATACCAAGGTTTTTGTAAATCCATATTTTGGGACAATACTCTAAATGTTTTGATTTTAAAAGGGATTTTACGGAAATATTGTGTGTTAAAATTTGAGGTGTTACAACTTGGTATCAGAGCTATAGCTTAAGTGAATTAGGTTGGATTGACCACCCTAGGCTTAAGTTGTAGAAGTAGAATGATATATTTCCGTTAGATAACTAGGTTGACCTTGATAGCTATATGGCTAAGTTGTCTTAGGGTCGAACCCTAGGAAGAATTGCCTTATGTGGCCATTTTCGAGCTTGAGAGTCGTAATGGACTATTGAATGAATGATTGATTAAGGTATAGTTGTTATCTTATTATAGCAAAATGGTGAATGTGGAAAGTGGAGGAACTCCACTTAACTCGGGAGAGGGTCCGGAAGGTTATGTTAGCTACACGCCGGTAACATTTGAAGCGGTTCGCGATATGTTTGATCGGATGAGGGAAGAATTAAAAGAGGACATGAATCGGATTATTGATGACCGGATGACCCAGGAAAGGGAAGGTAATTCCAAACCGGGAATAAAGAGTAAGTGTTCGGGTAGCAAGGCCCACATGGAGAAATTCTCGACTGAAAAGGAAAATGATATGAGTCTTGATAAGAGAAATGGATGTTCGTTCGAGGCATTTATGGCATATGAGCCCAAGGTGTATTCGGGAAGTTTTGAGCCAAGAGTCACCGTCCGGTGGATTCGAGAAACTGAGCAAGCTTTGGAGAGTAGCAAATGTAAAGGGGAAGACATGGTGACTTATGCTTCTAGAATGTTGAAAGACGAAGCACACATGTGGTGGGTTATGATGTACGAAATCTTAGGCAAGAAGGCGATATACAAGATGTCATGGAATGAATTCACGAGCCGTTTGAAAGAGAAATTTTGTCCTAAGAGAAAGTTAGAGAAAGTGCAAGAAGAAGTTATGATTATCAGAAAAGGAGATGAGTCGGTGGATGTGTACACCAAGAAAGTTGATCAGGTAGTGGTTCAAGAGCTACCAAGAAGTGGAGAAAAGAGGAGAATCGAAGATAGTTTGGAACCATCAAAGAAGGGAAGGTTCACACCGACTTTGACCAATAAAGTTGGTGGCGGAAAGTGTCATAATTGTGGTAAGGGCCACAAAGGGGTATGCAAGTTGGGTACGGCTTTATGTTTCACATGCGGAAGAGTTGGGCACAGGGCAAAAGACTGTGGAGTGAATAATATCAAAGAAGTGGAGTGCTACACGTGTCACGAGAAGGGGCATTTTAGTGGTGCATGCCCGAAGAGAGGAACCGGTATGCTGATGTCAACTGCTCACGGCGAGGCTAGAGGAAGCCACGATACCGCTTCAGGTACGATGCCTATAAATCTTATGTTATATGATCTGTGAATTACTTGTTGATGAACCGCACGAGACGATGTCTAATGAGTCAGGTCATTATAGTCGTTAGATGAGCATTTGTTGTGAAAGTAGTTAGTAGAGTTAACTTCCATGGCCTATGTATAAGATGAAAGTTCTGAATTAATGACCGGTATTGCGAAAGGAGAAATTAAATTATGTGGGAGGGAGTAACGATGAGAATCCTTCATGGAAGTATAGAATGATAATTAAATAAATGATCAATATATTATGATTGGTGAAATACAAAAAAAAAAAAAGTCTGAGAGATAATTCCCCGGGTTGCTATGTGTATAGTTATGGGTTGGCGACCGGTATGTCGCGAGAAGTAAGAATAGGAAGGATTATGTTATCTTAGAATATTGAAAGATGGATTACGAGAGTGGTGAATAATTTCCACATGAGGATGGTAGTACAATGAAGTACTAGGTGTTAGTGTGAGTCGTGAAATACAAAAAAAAAAAAAAAAAAAAGGATATATGTATATAAAATGGAACCTTAGTTATTGGATACGATTGATGGAGTGTTGGCAAGTAGCCATGGCAAACGGTTGTGTCGGAGATGTCAGGCGTGACATCAAGAATGGATAATTTATTTTTAGTAAAGGTTTATGGGAAAAGTACGATAGTGTATGTATGGGTGACGATCGAAGTCAATTGGTTGACTCATGATGACCGGGTGAAAGAAAAGTTAGAAGTTTTAGTAAGAATGGATCGAATAAGGCGATTGATAAATGAGTAGATTGGTGGGAAGCACTAGAAATGATTATGTGTATACCGTGTGGTATTGTGTAAGTGGAAATAATGGCCTTGGAAGGCATGAGGTTTTAGAGAGATAATGTTATGTGGAAAGTGGAAAAGTGAAAAATTTGGATAGAATATGTGATTGATTGTGAAAGTCAAATGTGAAAGAAAATGATAGCATGATGGTAAATGTAATGAGGCATACATGAATTGTATGCAAGATGGAATAGTTTTGTATGAGTCACTTTGGATTGGAGGTTTTCCGATCATTGTGACAGTTTGGCGTCGGGATGGATTGGAGGCTTTCCGACATCTCGATAAGTTAGTTAAGTATAGTTTGATATTTAAGGAATATGAGGTTTGCATCGGACGTATGTAGAACCGTATGGTTAAGTTATTGCTATAATTATATGGTAAGTGAGAAATTGGATTGAAAACACGGGTCGTGTTTAAGTAGAAGTATGTGTAGGAGATACCTACAAGTTAATGGTTCATGAAAAAGGAATACTTTAGGAAGCAAAGTGGTTAGTAGCCAATAAGTGGTGAAAGGTGTATAACGGGTGGTTAGGCCACAATTGGATATGATTGAGGCTTATTAGCCGGTAATCGAGAACTTCAAGTATGGTATAAGGATGTTTGAAGGAAACTATAAAAGGTATAAGTAATTGGATGAAAGTTAAAAAGTAATAGAGATTTGGTATTGATTCAAGTGGAAATGGTTAATCGATTGGGGAAAATTGAAATCGAAGGAAAAGAGGAACAATTGAGAAAGGAAATTTAGATATTGGAATTCGGGAATGAAAAGCTCGAGAAGCGATGCCTTAGTAGTAAAGAATATGGAAATTTTGCAAAGTAAGTTTGACTTTAATCATAAGTCAAGGTTGGTCAACTTGTGGAATGTTGACTTTAGTCAAAAAAATTGGATTTTGACTTTCGTTTAAAAGGGGTTAGTCGAGGATAAGGGCATAATGTATCACATGTATGTGTGTATGATAGTGGTTAATGGATTGATGGAAATAATGGTATTCAAAGGGTACGACTTTGACCGTTGAGTATTTCGGGTTGAGTTTAGGGATCAAGTATGATTGTTGTTGAACCATGAATGTAAGGTCGATTTTTAAGGAATTGATGGTTAGTGAAACCACTAGTGGATAAAGAGATTATCAATATATGGTTGACTTTGTGCTTAAGTCAAAGATTTGACAATATTGACAATTTGGTCAAAACTAGGCATTGACTATCGTTTCGGTCAATTGGCTATTAGTAATGATTGGGTCATGTCATCCCAATGGGTATAAAGAGTTTGGTTAAATGAGGGGAAATGTTAAGGTTAGATAGTAAAGTTTTGACACGTTCGGATATTAGGAACTCAAGTTTGGGTTTTTGACCCGTTTGGGTATAACAGAGTCAAGTGGGCAATTAAATGCATAAGTATTAGTGGATCATAATTTGGAAGTGGAATGAGGATTGGAAATCCTTGAGTTGATTCCGGGGACGGAATCCTTTTAAGGGGTGGATAGTTGTAACGACCAGAATTTTCGGTTAATGAATTAAACGGAAATATTGAGGAATAAAGATGGTAAAACGTTTAATCGAGTCTCCGTTGTGTTTTACCGTGAATTTGGAAGTTTGGGACTTGGTGTAACCAAGTATGGGTCAAGACTTGGATGGAAACAAGTTTAAAAGACAAGAAACTGACCCAGACAGACCTCGCGGCGCGAGGCAGGCGCGAGGCAGTCGCGAGTTCAAACAGCAAGTTCAACGTCCAAACGCGAAGGTCTCGCGTTGACTTCGCGTTGATCTCGCGTTTAGGTCGCGGCGCGAGCCAGGCGCGAGACTGGCGCGAAATCTGGAAAATTGCGGCAACCAGCAGGCAAAGCCGCGTCACTTCGCGGCGCGAGGTGGGAGCGAGCGGGGCGCGAGGAGCGTCTGGAACATATAAACTTGTGTGTAAGCTAGAGCTTCATTTCACCTTCAACCCCACACCTTGTGCAGCCGTTTTCTAGAGAGAAGTGGTCGATTTTGGAGTCTTGGAGCTCAAATCATCACCATCTTGGAGGATTGAATCATCAAGGGTAAGGATTCTTGTCTATTTTACTTAGCTACCTTGATTGTGAACTTTGTATGGGTAAAAATGGTGGTTTGGGGAACCAACCATGTCATCTTTGGGGAAGATGACTAAACATGGGTGTAGAACACTCATGGTAAGCTTGTAATCGATGTGTACAAGTTGGATTTGGGTTTATTGATGGAAATCTTGAGCTAGGGTTTGAGATTTCCACCAAGTTGGATGAACTTGGTGGTTAAGAATGTTGTTATGGGTTTATTGGTAGCTAGTTATGGGTAATAACTAGATTTTATGATGATATGGACGATAGGTCAAGAAGGCCTAAATATTGGTGACGTTTCACAAGTTGGAAAGCAAGGATTCGTGCTATTAAACACGATTCGGAGTTAGCTTGGCTAAGGTGAGTACATGAGACTTTTTAAACTGGGTACATAGCAAATGTTTCTTTTAAAATATATATGATGTTTTGTGAGTCTTTATTAATAAATGATTTTTAATAAAGATATGATTGAAAATATGAGAAAGTGATAATTAGTAGACTATCTAAGTATGTCTAAAGTGATTGATGATTTTGAAAGAGATCATGATAAAGAAAAGTAGTTAATAACTAATTATTGATATGACGTAAAAGAGTGTACTTTTATAATATGTGATTACTAATGACGAGATTAGTTGATCCGATTATGTGAATGCTAGTTAAGATTAGCATGTGGATAGATTGTATGATGACCTTATGGCATTGATGATAGATGTGACATATAGTCACATGTAATAGTTATGACGGGTAGATTGAAATAAGGCAGGTACATGATAGATTTGGAGGCATTCTGGATTATCATGGTATCTTGAATAAAACTGATGAGTCGGAGGCATTCCGATCACCCAACAAGATGTTGGATCTTACTGAACTGGAGACATTCTGGTTAGTAAGATGAAGATAGGTCACTTTGGCTGAACACTGTGGCAATGGGGGTTCTACTGAATCGGAGGCATTCCGGTTAGTAGGGCAAAATGGGGTCTCGTTGGATTGGAGGCATTCCGAACAACTTGACGGGTCGAATAGGCTATGAATGAATGTGATAGAATCACGGAAGAGGTGATTGATGTATATGAATGAGATAGGGTTACCACGGAGGTAACTAAAGTATATAGATATATATACATTTATATATCTAATAAATGTGATTATAAATAAATGTGATTATTTATATATATTAATGTCGGGTCTAAAACTCATGTATCTCACGAGACAATTTTGTCTTACGTACTATGTTTGTTTGTGATGCTATGTACTCAGGTTCAGGAGCTAAGGATTAGGTGCGGTTGCTAGTAGAGTCGCACGGATTTAGTAGGGATAGCAGGTGGATTTACGTTTGGCTTTGGTTATGATATATTTTGTAACACCAACTAATGATTTTTATTTTATACCAAGGTTTTTGTAAATCCATATTTTGGGACAATACTCTAAATGTTTTGATTTTAAAAGGGATTTTACGGAAATATTGTGTGTTAAAATTTGAGGTGTTACATTACCAGTTATAAAATCAATTTTATAATGACATTAATTACAATATACTGTGACCAAAATTGATTTATTATGAGTTTCTAATTACAAATATACTGTGTCTACAACTATTAAAGGTGCGATGTTATTATAAATTTCACAAAATGGTTAACTTATTACTCCAGCTCATTTAATTGAGTGTTACACTGTTACTTTACTTACTTTAGTAGAACACTTTTGGCAAACAAAAATCATACGTAGTATATTTTGATTACTATCATATCACGTGAAAAAAATGCATCTATACCTATATCTAAGTTTTGATAAGTCGTTATTCCACACCTGCATTTTACTTCAAGATGGATACCTCCACTTTTTCAAAATGAAATTCCTATACGATATGGTTTAATTCCCGTGAAATGTGGCCCATTACATAACTGATTTGCCTAAATTTAAACATTATGGTATAATACTAAAGTCGGTTTCCTTTCTCTATGTAACCATTAGATAGTGATTTTTCTCCCTAATTATTAGCATATTCGGTTTAATTCTTAGATGATTGTCGTTTCTATTTATTTCCATTCAACCTTTCACAGCTTCACTGACTCTGCTTCTGCCATCATCGCCAACGCCAATATTATCGGTAGTAGGAGTTATTGGTAAAGTGTCGTCACTGGCTCGGTAGCCTGTGTATCTAATTCCAATACCAAGTGGCCCCTAAATAGACATTGCTAACCAGCTAAACTGAGCCAAATTCTTTTCCATTTCGGTTGGGAGAATTTCTAATAATACCATAATAATGTTAGCAAAGTGATTACCACAAATATTTTCACGTTTCAGTCGGATTGATTTTCGTCTGTTACCATGTTGTAGGTTGGAGAAAACTTTTATGCAATGATTGGAAGCAAGCGATGCTAATATTTTTTGAGTTTCATGAGGGAAATAAGTCAAAACAGCCCTGTGGGCCCTACTTATTTAGCCCAACATCCACTGTTTGATCAGGTATGTGTGGTTACGTGTTATTTTTACTGGGCGCGTTTGGCCCATTTGAGTAAATGATTGTCGTAGATGAAAATGGTTAATGCTTGGTTTGGTTCAGCTGGCAATGTGCACTATTACACCATGATCCTCACCATAATATTCACTTGGCGAGATGGTTCATCTTTTGTAACACAACTACTATTTGAATGCAATTTATGTGAATTTTATGCATTTTACACTATATCCCTTTTGACCCATGTAACTCAATTAAACACACTAATCTATTTGACCAATGAATTAGGGTTTATGTGTTTGCTTTAATTTTCAATTAAGAATGTATTTTTGATGATAATAGAGACAAATTTCACACATGTTTACTTGATTTGTTGTTAGAGCTTATAATCATGGGCATTTTGAGATCAAGAAGATCATGGATGGCAAGTTTCTTGATTGTATTGTTGAAGGACTAAAGATATTTATAAAAATTTAAATAAATTTTATAATTACAAAATTCAAAATTTAAAAAAAAAAACCTCTCATTATGATATAGAAGTAATTACTTTATATCCCACCTCAGTTTTGCATCCTATTTTCAACCATGCCACACTAGAAATTGTTGGTAAGAAAATAAAACCTGAGTAGCTAGATGATGTTGTCAGTATAATACTTTCCTTACTGGTTAGTAAGTGTACATGTTAGTAAATTAATTTATCAAAATCTTTTCTTTTAAATTTTTGTTTCATACTTCGTTTCAAATGTATGCAACTCTTGCAAGTTATGTGGATTTATGTTTAATACCATAATCACCATTCTTCATAGAAGGTGAGACGTTTGAGTTTGTAGAAAAACAACTAAAAGAAAATGGGCACATGGTTACTATTGTAGCTGAAGGAACGGGTGAAGGGTTTGTTGCACAAAACAAATTACTAAAAGATGTTGGAATGTTTCTTTCCTATTAAGGTGTAATCACTCAACTTTTGTAATCATAGTATAAAGTTTTGGTTTTTGAGTATCCACCTTTTATTCTCACAAAGGTTGAATAATTTTGAGAGAGAGAATTTATATGTGTGAACCTCCATTCTTGTAATTCTTATGCATCAACAGAAAATGTATCTTTGATTTCAGCTAACTAATTATGGGGGTACGCATATCTTTGAATTTTTTTTATAAAAATATTGTGATACCTACGAAATTATTTCAAATTAAGGTACATAATTTTCAATGAATTAAATATTCTTAATTAAATAAAAGATTATAAAAAAAATTTATAAGCCGCCCGTGATTCATCACGAGTTATAGGCTAGTTAATTATATAACCGAGTTTTCAACATGTTAATGAACAGTACCCTTGTATGGCTATTGTATATATAAGATAATAAATCAACTCACCAAAAATCACTATATGAAATACATTATAAACATTATTATTAAATATCCTTAAAACAATTTATAAAAACAGAAAAACTAGGGTTTTTCTAACATATGCTCCTTAGGTATATGTTTAGGTGCATTAAATACCTCCAATTTTCTATTCTAACTTAAAAATGTATTTAATATATCTTTTTAAAATATAACTTATGAACTTCATTGATGTATAATAATACTTTATTAGGAAATTTTAATTGAATTAATGCACCTAAATATATACTTAGGGGCACATGTTAGAAAAACCTTTATAAAAAAATGAACGTAATAGAAATCACAATCATCATATAAGTCTCACATGTTTATTTGTTTATTTAATTGTGACATTTATAAAAATTAGAAAAAACAATATTATTTTGTTTGTTATTTGCTACCAACCAGGGTTATAGGAAGAGTGCATCACTGCGGGTATAATTTTTTTTTGTTTTTTGTTTATCTAGTTATAATAATTACAACATATAGAACTATTTAGCTATGTTATCATAAAAAGTTTAAAAGTTAAAATTTGGCTCATTTTACCCTCATGAAATAATCCTAACACTTAAAAGGGCAAAATAATCCTAAACAATTAAGCTCACCCTAATTACGAGTTGACCCGTTAAATAATTACGAGGGAATTATTGTTCATTTTACACTATGCACTTTTCCCTTAATTGCAAAAGGAGCCCCTCACTTTTGTTGTTACCACTGGCGCCCCCCTTGAATTGAATACAACCTGCTGAAGAACGACATTAATGATTGACGAACACCACATCAAAATTATACTGTTTCGGCCATACCCACCAACCACAATCATAAACTTTCTCAAATATCGTTCAAAATCATACCAAACCGTAGCAAATTGGTTAATTTAATTACTTCACCAAATACCCTCATAATAAAGATTCTCAATCATTTCAAATTTCAGAAATAAATGAAAAAATTTGAGCTGGTTGTGGTTGGTGAGCAGAAATGGGCCATTGCAAACGGCTTCCACACACCCTCCTTTTTGTTCCTTTTCCCCTCTATTTCTTCTTTCCCCAAATGCTATCATCAACACCAGTTTACTTTCAGTTCTGGGGGAATTCAAGACTTGAAATTTGAAAAACTCTGAACTCTGGTATGTCACTTTCATCACTATCCATATCTCCATTGATTTATGTCCTTTCCCTTTGTTAGGGTTTTATGTAATAATTGGATTGCTTATTAACGTACACACTAAAGTATAAGTTGATCCAATCAACTAAATGTTGGATTTTTCTCATTTTTATGTAAATTTATAAGTTTTTGCTAGGGTATGCATTGTAGTGTAAAGAAAAAAATAATACGAAAGTTTTATTCTAGTGCATCCTTTGATAATTTAGTAACCATAATTAAAATTTTCTTTTGTGCATATGCTATTTGTATTCTGGCAGTATAAACAAAGTGTAGCATCAGCAAGACAGCAATGGGATCCGGGGATTGGTTGAAGAATATAATAAATTTAAGCAAATCCAGGAAACCAAGATCAAAGAAGATGAAGGTATACAGCTCATTTCATATGCCAAATTACTCCCTTTCAATTTAAATTTGATAAACATTTGTATTTCGAAATGCTATTACAGGGTTTCTCAATACCGTCTTCTAATAAATTGGAATCCCAACCTCAAGAAAAATCAAAAAGTAGTGTCGATGATTTTGGTCGGCTTGTTGAGGATAAAGCCGCAACTCGTATTCAAACTGCATTTAGGGCATTTAAGGTACATGAACAATTGACTATTTTTTATTTGAAGCTCCCAGCTATTTTATTCGCAATTATCTGGAAAAAATTGAACATAGAATTATATTCATAGACCTCGATTACGGAAATTTTCTCACAATACTGAACAATTCTATCTAGTTTCAAGTTCAAATTATCAATCATTTTGTTTGGGACGAAATATGAACTCTAGTATTTGACGTTGATACACTCGCCACATAGTTTAAGGGTTGTTTTGGGTGTGGGTTTTCAAAGTGATTTTTGTGACTTGAGAAATCAAAACCCTTAACTGCTAATCGTTTCAAACACCCCATTGTGTAAATTATGATTTATGAAGTAAATATACTATTGATGTTAACATGTTTGTGATTATATTTGAAGGCACGGAAAACTTTAAGGCATTTAAAAGGAGTATTAAGATTGCAGAGACTTACACAAGGTGATTTTGGGAAAAAACAATCATCAAACACATTAATCAATCTTCAATCATGGAGCAAGATACAATCCCAAATTAGAGCTCGCAGGCTTCAAATGGTTGAAGACAGAGGAAGCAGACGCAAGAAATTAGAAAATCAATTGAAGCTTCAGACTAAGCTCCATGAACTAGAGGTATTCCATTTTTGGTGAATTATTATAATATTATTATGTCAAGATTCGGTTCACTTAAATGTTTTATAATTTAAATTAATTAATTAATGGGTTGCAGGTGGAGTGGAGTGGTGGTTGTGACACCATGGATGAGGCTCTTGCAAGAATACAACAGAGAGAAGAAGCAGCGGTAAAGCGTGAGCGAGCTATGGCTTACGCCTTCTCTCATCAGGTAATTTAAATATTATTTTTTTAAATTTTTTATATTAAAATATTTTTTAGTAAAACTATTATTACTAGAACTAGTGCAATTTGAAAAATGTTGAGTTTGGGGATTTTGACTGGAATTGTACAAATATGCTGACATGACTTGATTGCTTTTGTAATGGTTTTCAAAACAGTTTTCTAAAGTTTTATGGTTTTTGTAGTGTGGATGCTTTTAGCACTACAAGATAAATCTCAATAACACTCGTAAAAGTGTGTCACTAAAAGTAACAAAAGTGTCACTAAGATTTGGGTAAAAAATAGAACTTTTTACTTTTCTTTAGAAAAATGTTTACCAGTATGGGTAAAAGCCGGGTAGGGCAAAGCGTATTGTGACATAAAAAAGTAAGGGTGATAAAACTTTAACCTTTTAGTGACAACTTTCTGTTTAAAAGTGGGTATAACTTTAAAAAAAAATCTACTTTAATCCACACATTTTAATAGTGAGTAAAAGTTGGAACTTTTTCCTACACTGTAGAACAAGTGTCACTAAAACCCACATTTAGTGACACTTTTTTTGTGTGTGTCACTAAAATACGAGTCACTAAATGTCGCTTTTCTTGAACCGAGTTTTGAATCTAGTGACAAGTTAAGTCATAGTGTGTTGCTACTTATTGCAATTTCAGTTAAATGATTCTTATAATTTCTCCATTAGGGTCTAAAGGTTATATCTTTGACTTTTTTTTTCTCGAAATCCTACCCTATATATGAGGCCTAAATTTGAGGAGGGTTTGACACCATGACAATTCCAAGCATTCCTATTCGTCCATAATGCCACTTGGAATTCCCTGATTGGTCCACGTCATTTGCACTAATACAAACGAATCTGGTACGGCTTACGGTCTACATTCATATTCATATGCTCCATATACGGCAAACGAATCTGGTACGGCTTACGGTCTACATTCATATGCTCCATATAACGAATCTGGTACGGCTTACGGTCTACATTCATATGCTCCATATACGGCTTCCTACATACAAGGAAACAAATAACTATTTAAAAGATCGTACATACAAATAACTATTTAAAAGATCCTGCATACAAGGAAACAAATAAATATTTAAAAGATCAATCAGCGAAGGAAACAAATAACTATATGTAACATTTATATGTAACATTTCTTCATTTACCGTTTTTTTGTACAAAATCATCATCACATCTATCGATTATTATGTCATTTAGAAGTATATAAAGTTTTTGGACATTTTTCTACATACTAAAATTTACAGCATACCCGCCCATCGGGCGGGTTTTGTAGCTAGTATATATATATATAGAGAGAGCATCTAATATATTATGGATTTACAGTGGAGGCCTAATTCGAGATCCATTTTTGGCCCAAACGATTCAGAAGTGGCCACTGCTGATTGGGGCTGGAGTTGGATGGATAGATGGATTGCGGGTCAACCATGGGAAAACAGAATCCTGGTTGACTTGACTCCTAAAAAAGTCAACAGCCTAGCAAACATAGCCCGCAAAAACTCAAAATCACCATCAATAAAAAGTTCACCTAACGGTAAGAAAACTTTGAAAAGCCGAAAGTTATCTTATGGGACAGCCACAAAAACAGAAGCCGCAAACAGCAAGACTGAAACTTTGGTAATGAAGTCAGAGTACATGGAACCGAATATCAAGACCTAATATTTTGTGGAAGTATGGTGCAAATGATTATTGTTTTTTCAGATTCTGTGCAGTTTGCAAATAAATACACTGCATTTTGTGTAAATTAATTTAAGTCTTTTTGTATTATATTTATGTAAATATATTTAAGAAATCTTTCTGGAGTGTATTGCGTATTTCCCTCACCTAAAAGGGGGCTGTGCAGTTCGATTTTACCAAAAAGGGATGCGTGAGCTAAGGAACAAGTAGCCGGTTTCTATTTGGCTAAAATACCTTCAAAAAACTGGTTAGCGAAAATTGAATTATTCACGGTGTTTTAAAACCCGGGTTTGACTGACCGGTCTCACCGGGAAATGGAAATATACCGGGCCGAATCGACCGGTTTAAAGTCCATTTATGAACCGCTCCAAACCAGCCGGGTTAACTGTGAACCTCGGTCGGACCATTCGGTCGAATCATATTTTTAATTTTTATCTCATTTTTTAAAAGTTAAAATAAATATTTTGTAGTATTTTTTTATACGTTTGAAGCTTATATGTTTTATGGAGTAGTTTAAAACATAAAGTTTCTAGTTAAATTATAAGTGTTATGTCTCTTTTTTTATTATAGATTACAAACTCAAAATGTTTGTTAGAAAAATAGTTTTTGTAATTTTTTAGATGTTTATAATATTTGTTTTGTAACTTTTTAGGATCTTTTTACATTTATATACCTTTTACATAACTGAAGTTTATAATGTTTTAAAATCCGGGTTTTAAAACATTGAGTATACGACCCTTTTAGGTAACGGACGTGATTGAGTTAAAAACCTGTTACCATTTTTATCGAGTGATTAATGACAAAAATACGCTCGTGTGTAGGGTATGTGGTTGAGTTATCGGATGAAATTGATGAGATGTGTTAAAAAGGACTAAAAATACAACAAAACAGTAATTAGCAACTAGACAATCCACCTCGTTATTTTCTCTGTTTCTTTTGGCAATGGTCTGTTGATAATTGATTACCATTTTCCATTTGAACACATGTTCTTGGTATTGAGAAAGCTAACATCTTTATCAATCTCAATAACACCATCACCATCATCATACTCTCTTTATCTTTCTAGGCTAAACAACATGGCTTCAATCAACTTCAACAACAATAACGGGAGTTCGTCCATGTTAACGGCGTTAGCTCAGCAGCTCCGCCGTTACAAGCCGCCGCCGTGCGAGGGCGAAGATGATGAGGATCTGGTTCCCCAAGTGGGTTTTGTCGAATCTGCAACCCCAGTTGGAGTTGTTAATCAATCATCGGAACGATTTAAACCCAAAAAAGCTGCTGTTTTGATTTGCCTTTTTGAAGGGAGCGATAATGGTCTGCGTGTGATTCTTACTAAAAGATCTTCTACGCTTTCTTCGCATTCAGGTTTCACTTGCTCCTATTTCTTAATTGTAATTCGATTCCTAATTTGGTGCGAAATTAAAGCTGTCTAATTTACTTCCTAATTTGACTCACATGTTGCAGCTATCTTTCTTCAATCATAATCATACACAATCGACTATTGACCATACATAATTAGGCAACATTGTGCAGATTTGTAGGTTGTTCTAATGTTCAATTTTGTGGAAAACAGTTATGAAGATGACTAGTAATATAAAACCCCCAATGTGTCATCTATAAGTTTTATTCGTCTAAATTAAGCAGATTTTTGGTCATTTGATGTTAGAGGTCTATAAATTATGTGTATTAAAATATTTAAAAAAGAAATATATTGTTTTAGGTGAAGTCTCGTTGCCTGGAGGGAAAACAGAGGAAGATGATGTAGACGATGCTGACACAGCAACAAGGGAAGCAAAGGAAGAAATAGGGCTCGACCCTTCACTTGTAAATGTCGTGACCGTTCTTGAGCCATTTTTGTCTAAGGTAACTAATTAATTATATATTTTTAAAATCCAGTAACTAAATATAAAAAAATTAAGTGAAAATGGTTTACTATATGCAGCATCTTCTACGAGTAATTCCTGTGATTGGAATACTTTCTGACAGAAATGCATTCAATCCAACTCCAAATGTTGCTGAAGTAGATGATGTGTTTGATGCTCCTTTGGAAATGTTTCTAAAGGTATTCTTCTTACTTCAACATGTTGACTTTTTAGGTCAAACTAAAAAGAAGTTGGTAATGCAGGATGAGAACCGAAGATCTGAAGAAAGAGAATGGATGGGAGATAGGTATTTGATTCATTTCTTTGACTATGAAACAGGTGGTAAAAAGTATTTGATTTGGGGTTTAACTGCTGGAATTTTGATTCGGGCTGCATCAGTTGTGTATCAAAGACCACCTGCTTTTGTTGAACAGAATCCCAAATTTAAGGTTCCTGGAGTTGTAAACAAGGATACCATAATGCCATAAAATAAAGGCGTTTTAGTCAACCACTTGTGTTGACTTAGAATACTTTTTTTTCGTTTGAAGCCTATGATGGTTTCATGAAAAATGTTATGTAGATTTGAGTGTATTTGTGGTACAAGTAGGCTGTATTGTCTGTTGTTATGTTTGCGTATAAAGTGGGACTATAGTTCACATTTTGTATGATCGTTAATTATAACTAAAAATCTAATAAATACTTCTTATTAATTTGGGCATGTGTATTAGATATACATTTCTTTAATTTTAATATAAAGCGGGAGCTTAGTAAATTGATTCTAACATGTTAAACTAATCCACTTATACAAAGTTGATATAAAAAATACCATTATCTCATAAGTATCCACTAAAATAAAAGCCACACAATTTTATAAAGATACAATTGTTAACACTTTCCTCATTAAAGTCTCGTATTTATCTATTCATAAATGAAGTGACTGATTATAGTTTGAATGTAGACACTTAATTTTAGACAAACTAAAATAAAATAATAATATGATCACTTTTATTCTTGGCTAAGAAAAATTGTTTAAGAGAAACATCCCTAGGCTCAAAGCTGGAAACGTGATTACAGCTGAGGCCTGCAATATACAAACATGATGGTTACATTTTTTTCTACTTAATGCATTAAATATAATTATAACCAATTTACCAGAAGAATAATCTTACCACGAAAAAGACTACTTCCTTGTTAGCAAAAGTGGCAGTGTATTTCCATTTTTGCATCTCTTTCTTAACAAACATTTGAAGCTGAATTGTAAACACAGTTGTCAATATTAGAGAATTTTGAATTTTTACACTTTCGGTCATTTTCTTACCTGCTGATGACTCACTTTTAATGCTGACCAACTTCTTTCCAGCATTTCCCATCCGTCATTAAAAAGATTTCCGAATTCGCTTTTAACATACTACAAAGAATAGTACATAAAACAGTTAATATTATGATATATATATATATAGAGAGAGAAAAATAGAGAATCACGCATACAAAACCTACAGAACCAATCTGAGCCTTCAGTTTTTTTTCTTCTTTTTTTTTAATAACTTTTTTACTTTCTTTTTAAACTTCTTTTTTTATTTTTGGGTATGTTACTGGTTACGATATTAAAGTAATAAAGTGATACAAATTACAAACCAACTAGAAATCAAATAAATTAAAGAATAAAAGATAGATGATTGACAAATTTCCACTATTGATAATATTTTAGTGCATATATGCTCTTTTAACAATGTTTAATGGCAAATAAAAGTCGTTCAAAAGTTCAATGACAATTTTACTCTTTTCATATGTTTTGCATGGCAAACTTGCTCTTTTAACCTAATTTAATATTTACTCTAATAATATTTTGCCAAACTCTTTAAGATTTCATATTATAAATAACCAGTGTCACAAAAAAGGTTATGTTATTTGAATAATCATCAAAGTTATGAATAAAATTAATTGTGAGGTAACTGTATTACCTTGAGAAAGGAGCACCTTTGAACATGCTTTTCAACCTCTTTTATTCCCCTCTGTAATGAAATATTAGAATTGACCAGATTATATAATCGACCACCAAATGAAAGCATACATAAGAATACGAGTATGTATATACATACTTGTGCAATTACAAGGGCTTGTTCAAGATGCTGAATTTGGATCCACCGTTCAGTTACAATTGCAGCCATCTGTATAAATTTATTAACTAATTATCAAAACAAAAGGATGATCCATGTAACTTTAAATCGAAAAGGACTAAATGTGAAATTTTGACCAAACCATAAGGACCATCCTGTGTATGAAACAATGTGTGAAAAATAAGAGCAATTACTAACCGATTCAACCCTTGACTTAGTTATTTCCAGCTTTTTCTCAGCATCTTGTGCTTTGGAGTCTAAGGTGTGAAGTTCAAAATTGTTTTTTCTAGCAGTACCCCAAAGAAGTCGAACCTAACAAGAGCTATATCATGTTGCTTACATTTCTTGCAAGATTTTTTAATAAAAATTAATTCAAATTAAAAGAGTGCTAAACCTCTTCTTCAAGCTGATTAATCCTTTCATTTGCACTTGATGAACCATTCTACATGTAACGGATTTCAAAATGTTAATTGAACAATAAACAAATAAATTGAGACAATGTGGCCAACCTTCATAGCAAACACAACAGATTGCAGATGATTAACTTCACTGGTCATCAATTCGGCCTTTTTCTCATTTTCTTTGATATAAATATTTCTGGAATCTAATGTCGAAATGCTTTCCTCAAGGATAGATTCTGTATAAACAAAATTCAACAAATGATCTATTGTAATAACAAATGTGGTAATTAACTAATTATCAGCAACAATTCTTAGATATGCAACTGTTAATATCTTTGAACTAAAAATCAATACATGTTAAATTAGAGAAACCACTAATAAGGAATGGATGGTTTTGAATCCATGGCAGCTGGTAATTTAGGATCGCAATGCTTGCAGTTTGTCAAGCAAATAGGGAACATTTTAAACCGAAGGAAACTAAAAACTAACACAATCTGATAAATGAACAAAGAATGACAATCAGGTGACAGCCGTTCGTTCAGATCACGAGCTCATCATTAATCAGCTTCAAGGTTTCAAAATAGCAGCAGGGATTGTAGGACCAAAGGGGGGGAAAACAAGGTCAAACAACAATTTACCTAACTGAATGACCTTCAACTCAGCTTCTCGAATTTCATCTAATAAATGGCGGTGAGTATCCCCGCCTGTACTTGAAGATTGAGCAATCACATCCCTTGGTTTACTAATTATTGACAGATAAAAGAGTAAAACGGCGGGAAGCAGGGACGGTGAGATCGCCATTGTTATTCGATGTTCCTTCACGAAAATTAAGTCAAATATAGACCTCAAAGAATTGCATTATGGTCCCCGGTGTTTCAACGGTGTAGAACTTTTTTTCTTCAGGATATGGTATGCACGCCGTACATACCTAATACTTGTGGTTATTTTCAAATTTTTCCTATTATTATTTTGTAAGCATTTATTTAGAAAATGGTCAAATTCGTATATCTAGAAAGTCATTTGTAAACTTTTAACACTATATTTTCATCACATGGTTACTCGCAAAGGGGGATCAAAACCAAACAGAAGACAAAAAAAACCTAGAAATTAGAAATAACCAAGCTCAATACCTAAAACCCGACTATGTAGGTTTTTTATTTGAGAAAAATTGAAATAATTATTTTTTTGGAGTAGAAAATCCAGGATTTTGAGTTTGACTTAAAAATATTAATTTTATATTGGTGTACCAACAAAAAAATAACGAATAAGAGTAGTATAAACAACCCTATAACAATAGCAAAAACAATTCGTCCAAATAAATACGTAAAAACAGCAGTAAAAAGGGTAAATTATGAGTATTTATTATCTTACTAGAAAATAGTAAAAAGAAAACATCATATATTAAACTGAAAATCAAATTAAAAACTGTAATTATCCTTTATGTTTACATTTTTTTTCATTTGATTGTTACTTTGTTAGAAAGTTGTACCTTTCTAAAGATAACATAATACTACCTCCATAATCATAATAAGGGATACATTTGGAATTTTATAAGCTGAGTCAAAAGATTATAATAAAAGTTAAAATAGATTAAAATGGATAGTTAGTGAATTATGGATCCCTCTCTTTTTGAATAAATTGATTGTAATTATATTTAAAAGTAAAAATAGAAGTAAAAGGATAATCTCATCATATTAAAATGAATATTTAGTGGAAAGGAGGTAGAATTAGAAATATAATCAAACCTAGTTGGACTTCGAAGTCATCTTCATCATGCACAAGGTACCCATTTTTGGTACTCATTTATATCGATGATATCTGCGTGTTCATTTTTCACTATTTATTTCACTTGGTGAAACTGAAATTTAATCATATTTAATTAAAGAATTTGCTAACCATTGTCCTTAGGGTAATAGTTAATGATAGTTGGAATGATTAATGTACATTTTTTTAACAACATCTAATCTACTCAACTTGCCCCCATTGGGGCTTGAACTCATGACCTTTAAGTCCATGGGTAACAACATATACTCAAATGTGGTTATTAAAATTCAAGCAGTGAGTTTTTATAGTTATTGCACAACATTTTTAAACACGGACTTTTTTTCTTAAACAATGTCTTAAGGGCTATTATTAACATTTCTCATTATTTAATAAATATAAAATTACCTTATATATACAAATCTCATTCAAGATCACTATTCATTAAGATTTTGAAACGCTGTCCTAAAACAAGTCCGTTCCGTTATCAAATTTGTGGATGAGACAACAATATGTGGATGCCACCTCACTCAAATTAATATGGAGATGCCACCTCACAATAAGGGGTGAATGGGTGATTGTCGATATTTTCCATTAAAAATTAATACAGTATAAACAAATGAATAAACTACTGGGAAATTTTCGAATTTGTGGATGTGGCAACACCTTCTGTAGCTTTTAACTTATTCGGTTAAATGGACTAAAAAAATAATATAAACAAATAAAGGAAATATACATTTTTTATAAATATAAGTAGTGAAATCATCATTTTCTAAATCATATTGCTCTTGGGTGACAATTATATATTTAACATACACATTCATGCAGCAAAGCAAAAGCTCGCACTCCGAAATCACACACGCACACCACGAGTATCTCATCTTGTCGCGTAAGAAATCAAAACCGATTGAAATAAGAATTGACTCTTTATGTCAAAAAATTAATTCAAAAAAATTAGATTGAAAATCCCGCTGCAACACGCGGGTCTAAAAATCCTTATTGAAGACAACCATGAAACTAAATATTAATCATAATCAACCAATAAATACCAATATGTACAAAAATGTGTCAAATTAAACATTCATGAATAACTACAAGTTTTGTAACTAATCCACTATCAGACTAATCACAAGTTTAGTTAGCAAGCAACCGTACTTATTCAGCACTTAGGCGCATTGTACCTCTTATTCCAGTGCAATGTAAAGCCTTAGAGCATTGGGTGTGGTCATCCCAAGTCGGAAGCCATATATACGTCACTTCTGCGTCACATCACCATTGCACATTTCACATTCAAAACCCCCAAATATCCCATCTACCATCACTTAAGCCATTTGGGCCCCACCCCCTTTTTTTCTTTTTTTAAAAACATAATACTTCATTAAAATAAAAATTACATCATACAAATAAAAATACCTAAAAAAGAAAAAAAATTACCGAAAAATAAAAAAATTACCAAAAAATTAAAAAAAAAACCGAAAATTAAGAAAAAAATACTGAAAAAAAAACAAAAAAAAACTACTCGTCTTCATCGTCCACGTCAATTTCATCTTCGTCGACGGGGTATTTTTCACGGATCGTCTTTTTTTCCTTGACGATTCTCGCCTTATCCTGGCGCCCCAACCCGTGGGTGTTAGTGCTTAGGAATCGCAATTCTTCCAACCGCACGAAAACGTCATCCCGCGCCTTTGACCTTTCGTAAGCCGATTGAGCGGCTTCACTTTTCTGCCTAAACTCGGCCATCATAGCCTCGCCAAGGTCCGGCGGTGCGGCACTTCCGGCGGTGTTAGTGCCGGATGAACTTTCCGATCTACTTTTTTTTCCTTACGAGACTTTCCCGCCGGACGTGGTCTCGTATCTTCCTCGAAAAGTTCTTCGTTATCGGAGAGCGAAATGGGCCCGGGGGCGTCCCATTTCGGGCATTTTCTCAAAATTTCCCACGCACCTTCGTTGTTAAATTGTTTTTTTGACGATGACTCGTCACGGTACGCTTGTCGGACACGGGCCAAAAAGTCGACCTCATTTTCACCGCTTCGGCTTGTACGTTGTAAACGTTTGTAGACACCGTTGAAACGTTGACAATTACCGTTTAAAGTCGTCCACTTCCCCGTCAACATGTCTTTGGTACGCGGCGTATCAACATCCTTGTTGAACTCAACAAGGATTTTGTTCCAAAAACATTCATCGGATTGGTCGGCGCCCTTTTCGCGGTCCTCGGAAACGCTAACCCAACACTCGGCCAATAACACTTCTTGTGCGGCGTCCCACCGCATGACCGTCCGACATAAGTTGACGGCAACTTTTTCCACTTTCTTCTCGTCTTTTCAACGGCCGCGGGGTCTTGAGGTTGTGAAGGTTGTGGTTGTGAAGATTGTGGTTGTGACCATTGTGTTTGTGACCACATTTGAGGGGGGTGTTGGTGTTGTTGAAGGTTTTGAAATTGTTGTTGAAGCATAAAGTGGTTGTATTGCTCTTGGGAAAATGTCGGCATCACATATTGGGTACCATAAGGATTGGACGCTGGCATTTCGGTATTTTGGGTGGATGATACCGATTGTTGGGACGAAGGTGTTGACGGATTGGACGCCGGTGAGCCGGAAGTTCCCCATCCAAGAATACCGTTCATCCAATCGGGATGTGGTGGTTGAGACATTTTTGTGAGTTTTTGAGAGTGAAAGTGTAATAAATTATAAAGAGTGTGTAGAAGATGGTGTGAAAAAAGATTATGGTTAAAGGGGTTATTTATAATAGGTTTTACTTAAAAAAAAAATAAAATTAATTTTCTGTCAAACTAGCCGTTGCCAACGGCTAGTCCACGTGGCATCACCCCATTGGTCCGCTGCCCTCGTCGACCGTCCGGCGCTGGGTCTCGCTCGCGTAACGGGCGGTGCCGTGGCGGGTCCGGCGCGCCGACGTGGCGTCCAGCGTGGGCACTCCCTCGCCACACCCCCTTCTCTTAAACTAATGATGGATATGTCTAGCGTAAAGCCTAATCAGTATGTCACAAATCACAATGTCACATTAAGAACTAGACTATAGTGAGTCAGGTCAGGTGAGATAGTCACTCCGTCAACATTACTCTGGTTTAGAGAGTCGAACCCTTAGAATATTAAACATACAACAAATATTTTATGTTTGAAAACACACATTTATTTAATGGAAATGGTATAATTGACAAATAAACAACAAAGACCAACATTAAGTCCTCTAAACTCAAGAGAGTTAGAAATAATATATATTGGTAGTTAAGAGATAGAATGATACATTATTGGAGTCAACATGAGAGTCAAACTTGTTTATTCTCATAGACGCAAAAAACCAAACAATTACAGCTTCACAATTGTAGCAAATTTTATGTGTTGAAACAATAGTACTAAGTAATATATAACTTCATTTCTTCCCACTTTTCCACTTCCATCCTCATGCCGATTTCAGATTCTGCCCATAAACAATAATTCGGGTCAAAGTTAGATACTTTTAAGAACTGGTCAAAACCTCATTTGGGCCCGTTTTTTCCCCTTAATTTTATAATCAATTTATTTGTTAAATATGATTACAGTTATATTAAACTAACCCTTTTCTCTTCTTCTATCTTGGCTTTGACAACTGAGTAGATTGCCACTCCAGCAATGGCAATGGATGTACCGATGGCAGTTTGTGTTGAAATCTTGTTACCTGCACAAATCATATAATTAAATTATTTAACTTTTGTTGTTAGTTATTAATTATTTAATTAATTAATGAAAATGTGAAAGAAATATATTACCAAAGACAATGATTGAGAAACCAATGACAAACACCCGTTTCAACACATTCCCAACTGCATGTGTAAGTGGTGCCACCCTTTCAAGTGTGTTGGTTGCAAGCTGAGAATCCAAAAAAGAAAAAACATAATTCATGAAATAATAAAAATAAATAAATTTGAAATTTATAAATATTGGTTGTGATGTGTAATAAATAAATAAATACCTGATTGTAGAGGTGATAAAACATTCCCACCCAAAAGAGATCAGTTACGAACTTAACCATGCCCACTTTAGCAATTGCATCACTAAAACCATGTTTTAGAAGTTGAGGTCCTTCCAACTGTCCAAACATTAATCCAAGAAAATTAATTAATTTATTCAATATATGAATAGGTTGCTTTTTTTTTTCTTTTTAAATTAAAAAAAAAAACTAAAAAGAAATGGGTCAAACAGACCAAATGGTTGACAGTTGTCCACAAGTGTAACTTTTTTAATTCACAAAAATTTATTCAGTTAGATGTTACTGAAATTATTCTTTTTTTCAATCATAACTTATAAATACATATATATTTTTTTTTGATAAAAAGGATTAGGATTATATATGCTCACAATAATAGCAGGTGGAATACAAACAAAGAGAGCAATGATGGAAATGTAGGCATACAAGTTGGTACTATCCATATCAGTCTGCAAAAGCAAACATAATCGTTAAGTGATCGTTTCTGTAAATTATATTTATTTAATTGGAGAAAATGAAAATGATGAAACCATGGCTTTCTTGGAGTAAATACTCCTGTAAGTGAAGGAAATATTGGAAATCATGGCACTGATAAACCCGAGCCAGTTGAATGAAAGCTCAGTCAATGAGGCCATTGACACACCTGCAAATTTGTTTCAAATTAATTACTCTTATAACTATAAATACTAATTTCCTGACATGAATCAGTTTAATATAAGTTCAATACTAATAAACCACGGCTTTCTTGGAGTATGTAACTTAAATTGAATTTTCGGTTTGTGTAAACATTCTTCGTAGTTTATATGTGTGTGTTATATGTATTTTCACAATATTTAAAATCAGTAGAATGATTACATGATTATATTATTATAGTGTTGTGTTTAAAAGAAATCATTTTATTTAGTTCTGATTTTGTAATTAATCTTTTTGAGAACAAATTATTTAGTTTAACTTGCATTTATTGAGGGATTTTTTATTATAAAAGGTGTAGGGGTACATTGGTAATTGAAATTTTAATATAATGAAATAGAAGAACATACCAAGAACAACTGGAGCCAAAGACAACCATAAAGTGATGGGAATTGACTGTCCAAGAATAAATTGAGAAGCAGCAGCATTGAAGAACGGCTCAAGTGCTATTTGAAAATAAATAACGACATTTTAATTTAACGTTACAATTTTTATTAAAAAAAGGTCAAATCATATGTTGTTGTTACCTTTGACTGTGTGAGTGAATGAGACAGCAACAGCTGCAAATGAGACATTACTTGTTACATGGCCTAAAGCATGACATAGAGCCACAGGAATAAGAAGCTTCAAAAGGTTTGAGTCCATTGGCTACACAATAAACAATTATTAAAAAATATTATATTTTTTGTGAGCATACTACAAATGTAAGTAAAATTTATAAAGAGTTAATTTTAGAAATGGTCCTTTAACTAACCACATATTGCAACTTTGGTAAAAAAAAATAAAGTTTCAAACTCAGTCCTTTATGTACTGTTTTATTACACGAACAACACATTTAAAGGTTTGTCGTGCAATAAAATGGTTCTTTGACTAACCATATGTACCGCTTAAAAGGACTGTTCATGTAGTAAAAATGTAAAATGATACATAAAAGACTGTATTTGGAACTTTGAAAAAGAAAGGACTAAAGTTGCAATATATGCTTAGTTAAAGGATCATTTATGAAATCTACTCAACGGAAAAGTATAAAATGATGTAGGAGTTACAGCGCGTTTGGGTAGACCAACAGACCAGCTACCGAGACAATAAACCACTCCAACAGCCAAATGTATGACTGAGACGAAACTGTGTATAAAATGTCAGAGGAAGCAAAAATGTCAGAAAGTGTTAACATGATTCAAAGTTAAGTTGAAGTAGAAAATGAATGAATAACAATAACTTACTAGGGGTAAGGGAAGTAATTGTAGATTTTCTTGTTGAGTATGTTGAAGATGACATTCAGAAAGTACCTTCAATCCAAATTAAGCATATGATCTCATTTAACAGTACTACATTATATGTATTTGACATCTTTCTTAAATGAAAAGGTCAAAAAATTCAGCCAACACACTTGATAAATTATTAAAAGATTTGTCTTATTACCTTAATCCAAATTATATATTTCCCATTTTAACAATTACAACTTTCATAAACGATTATGGCAACTCAATACATTTTAGAATTTTACCAATCAAGTATTAAATACAAAATCAAATAAATTATATTAAAAACAACAATTAAAAATTAAAAATCTATTCATATAATAAACTTGATAAGTTCAAATATTGTGTAAACCACGTGGGAGTATATATGATATGAACTAAAAAAAACTCAAAAAATATATAAGTCGGACCTATGATAGAAATTAAAATCATTCTATCAAACTATTTAAAATGGCTGTTTAAAAAGACCATATATTGTTAAAGGGATTGTCCATGCAATAAAATAAAATACTACATAAAAGGCTATGCTTGGAACTTTGTAAAAGAAAAAAGCAAAGTTACAATATATACTTAGTTAAAGGATCATTTATAAAATGAACTCAATTAAAAAGTATAGAATAATGTAGGAGTTAAACTGTTATGTTATGATGGTTAACACTGAATATTCGATTATAGTGCTGTAAAAAATTATCAGGAATAATTTTTTTTGTCAAATTAGAGTGTAACAGAATAAAGTCGAAATTAAAAATTAGTTAATTAATTAGTTGAATTAGTTAACTAATTTAGTGTTGTTGACGTGACTTACCACATGAAGAAGAAAAATCCGGTAACCAGAAACGGGTACTTAGCCAATAAACCCGTTGGAGCAGCATCCCTATCAGTTGATAAAAAGTCAGTTAACAGTACTCAATCCAAAAATAAATTAAAATTAAAATCAAAATCAAATTGACGCACCCAGTGGAATCGCTAGCAGCAGGACACGGCTTGAGGATATCACGCTTTGTAAGAGTCGGCAACGGAGAGGAGTAATCGAGGTTTAGTAAGCTCGGACGAAGCTGTCTTCCCCACACGAGATTACCTCCGTCTGTATTGAGCCTCGCCGGAAATGAGACGGCGACGGTATTGATCCTGGCCGCCGGTTTGGTGAGCCGAGGAATGCCGGAGATGTTGGTGGCTCCGGAGGACAGGACTCGAGACTCCATTGTTTCGATTTGATTGTGGAGAGAAAATGTGTAGACCAACAATGTCCATGAAACATAGGAGCATGAGTGTTGTTATCTTGCATCTGGTAAGGTGTACCAATCGGATGTGCTTTTGTCCACTACTCTCTCCATGGACTCTCAATCCGTTCATTGATTGATGATGACGCAAATAAAATCAACGGTTAGGATAGATATGGTGGAGGTGATGGGAATGGAGATTATGTGTTGTTGTATTGTGTGATAGAGAAATGGGAAGGAGATAAAGAAAGAGATTGCGTTATCCTTAAATGAGAGCCTACGGGCCAAACAAATGTGATGTCTTCCACACCCCCATCGTCCTCCAAATACCCATGACTAAACTTGTCAATACACCCAAAAAACATAATAAGGTTAATAAATATACTCCGTATAATTTAATATATAGTTTTGAACATAAAACTTTCTTTTAATACAAAAGTAGTTTATAGACATCCGGCAATACGGGAGAGTTCGGTTAATTAATAAATAATACAAATATTAACTGCGCTGACTCCAGACCATCCGTAAAAAACGCATGTTCACTCTGGGATTAGTCGGCTCGCAAAGCGAGTCGGAATCAGAATACCAAAAAAAAAATTATAAAAAAGTATTAACTATTGTATTACGTTATATATGTGAGTATAAATTGTATACATTACAAGTTAATAGTCTTTAATTATTTTTTAGTGTTAAGAGAGGTCTCACAACTATCAATCAATAATAATTACTTATCAAAATTAATCATATTTCGTCCGATTCAAAATAAGTGCTACACTTTTCTTATATGGGTGATTCAAAATAAGTGTTACACTTTGAAAAATTACCTTATTTGGCAAAAAATAGTAGGACTCACACCCATGAATTATCTACTTTAACAAAATGAAATGACTCATTTACCCTTATTTTTTACTTTTAAACATCATTAACTCCACTTTATTCAAAAGGTGTGCGATCCATTATCTACTAATTATTCAATTAATCTACTTTAAACATTATTATAATCTTTTGCCTCAAAAACCATCAAACCCAAAATATAGCACTTATTTTGAATCGGAGGAAGTATATTTATACTTCTTACTTGAATGATGTTTTATCATTTGATACCCATATATATTTTAATTCAATGTTAATTTGTTTTTTTAAAATATTTTATTATTATTATCTTTCATTAAAGAAATAATATTATGTTTTTTTTCACGTCACATAATCTATTACTGTTTATTCATAATGAAATTTGAACTCATAACCACTAGGTAATGATTAATATTTTATATCAATACTATTGAGTTACAAACCTTGAGTCGAAATAATATTATATGATAATATTATATACTTAATCACATGCGATTTTTTGTGTAATCGCATATTTAATTTGATATTTTATTTGATCGCATGTGATTAAAAAAATACTCCCTCCGTCCCACTTTAGTTGTTCACTAAAAAAAAAACATACAGTTTAAGAAATGTGCATTAATTATATAATGTCACCAATCAAATTTTCTCTTTCCCACTTAAATGTTTTTGATTGATTGAAATTTAAGAAATGACACTCTTTGTGGGATAAACTAAAATAATATACTAAAATTTAAAATGGGACGGATGGATGGATGGAGTAGTAAAGAAGACTTTGACTTTTAGAGAGACCTTTGCGGCGACTCTCGAGGCCGCAACAAGCTTTTATCGTTTTCATTTTATCATATTTTGGTGGCTCGGTGACTGCATCTGGGGCAAGGACTAGGAGGCATCCAATCTCAATTCATCATCTAATCTCTGCATTCTTCTCATTCTGCTTCCAAATCAAGGTATCATACTTCATTTTAAAACCTCAATTTGCATTCGTAACCCCTCATGTTAATTACGTAGATTAGGGCTCTAATTGTAGCACTAATGAAAAACAAATTAAGCTAATGTATTTAACAATCATAGTCAGACCCATGAAGTCCACAAATTTCACATGGAATTGATTATTGTAATTCATATTATGACTCTAAATCCTCGTCGCATAAACTCAAAATCCGAGGTTTTTGCGACTTGTTTGTATAAACTCTAATATGACAAGTTTGTATAAATAACTTGTGCTTAGCTTGGTAAGAGACCATGTATTGAAGAGTAGTTACAAACAGTGAATGTTATCTTATGCTTACAATTCACCCTCAAATCCATGTAAACATATCATATTATTACATATATAGTTTGATCATTCATCTATCTTGTCTGGAAGTTTAATTTGTTCAAGCAATATGCATACATAACTGCAAAGAAGACTGTGAAGCTAACCAAAACTACAGCCACAAGTCCCAAATATTCATCTTTATACCCAAAATGGCTTTCAACATACCATTTGATAGACGGGTCATGTGACATTCCAGGCACTCTAATGGTGTCATTCACATCACCATATTGTGAAGCAATCAACCCTTCAAAAGTCCATGCTAGCGGGCAAATCCAATAACACCATACCCACCACTTTGGAATTTTCTGAAATTCCATAACAAAACAAATTACCATATATCGTTCCAATATGATTATATATAACATATGTATAAATTAAAATTATACCGGTCTAGGAATGAAGAAGCCAGAGAAGAGATTAAAGAGAGAATAGAAAGCAGATGTGAGGATAGATGCAAGTTGGTCATTAGGCGTGAGTGCAACCGCCATGAGCCCGTGGTATGTGAAGTAAAGAAATGTAAAAAAGTGTATGAAGAAGAACCACGAGTATTTAGCTGCTGTCCATTCGAAGCTAACCATCGCGTATACAATAAGAGTATAATATGCGGTTTGGAAAAACACAAGGTATTTCCACAATTACCTGTATGATCGATCGCAAAACAAATACTTCGTATTAAAAAATTTACTTGTTTGATAAAAATAAAATAGGATTTAATTACCTGTGCCATTGCATAAGGTAAGGCTGAGTACATCCCAGCAGCTCTTTCACGGTAAAACACGGTTCGTTCAAAGGCTGCTATTGGTACAACTGTGTTGCCATTGTTGATTCCAGCAAACAGTACAGCACCATACAGACCCCCAAATATCATAGTTAAATCAGTGCTGCTATCCCTAAAATGTCAACTTACATTATGTTAGATTACATAAAAATAAAATTAAAATTTGTTTTAATAAATGAGATTGACTAACCTTTTAGTACCGACTTTCCAAAAAATGGTCCCGATCAAGAGTGCTGTGACGAGGGTGAAGGAGAATCTAACAAGATTATAATCGGGTGTTCTCCAGTAACTCCTCCATTGTTTCTGTATACAAGACTTGAATTGCCCCCAAATTGATTGGGAATAATGTGTTGTGAAAGAAAGTTGTTTTGCTCCTGAAGGAGGCATGCTTAATTCTTTCACAACACTACAATTTCTTCTGCTCGAGGAATCATTTGTTAGTTTCAAATCCAAATATAAACACTTGTGAAGTACTCCCTCCGTCCCACAAAAAAGTTCTCATTTCATATTGGCACAAGTTTTTAGGTAATGTTAGTGGTGGGGTAATTGGTAATAAATATGATTAAAATATAAGGTTGGTTTGGAGAGAGAAAGATAATTAGTGGTTATTAATGGTTGGGTTCTAACTAATAATACTCCGTAATATTTTATTATATGGGGCCCATCAAATATGAGAAATAGGAACTTTTTTGTGGGACAAAAGTTTAGGGAGAAATGAGAACTTTTTTGTGGGACGGAGGGAGTAATAACTAATTGTATAACTTCACTTACTGATAAAGACTTGATGACTTGTAATATTGTGCCAAATCAATCCCGTGTTTCAACTCTTCTGCAACCGAGGTGACTTGAAGCATCCATGTTGCGGGATTTTGTCCGTCAGTTATTTTTGGGATCCCAGGAATTCCCTAGTAAGTAAAGTCTCCAAGTTATTTCAATTTTGTTTTTTTATGGGCATGTAGAATTGTAGATAATCATATGCATGTATGAATATGTTTTTTAGCCTAATTTAGTTAGTGTTAAATATTAATTAAGTTAGTTACTCATATTCGAAGTACCTCGAGATACTCAACAAGTTTCTCTGAGTTTAAGCCCAATGGTCCTGAATAGATCACTTGTCCTCCAGCTTTCATCAACAATAGCTGTTTGTGCAATTAACTGAAACGCATTAGTGAGTGACCAATAACAGTTTCTGTAATTCTTTTTATTTTTTCAACTACCTCATCAAAGGCTTCAAAAATATCAACACCAGGTTGATGGATGGTGCAAACAACCGTTCTCCCCGTGTCAACTGTATTTCTAACCGTTCTCATCACAATTGCTGCTGCTCTTGCATCAAGCCCAGTTGTCGGTTCATCCATAAATATAATTGAAGGATTAGCAACAAGCTCTACTGCTATTGTTAATCTCTTTCTCTGTTGTGTCGATAATCCTGAAACACCAGGAATCCCTACAATCATGTCTCTAAGATTCTCTAGCTCAACCAGTTCCATCACCTCCTCCACAAAAACCTGACAATTAACCAAAAAAACTATAAACCAATCTACATTTATGATAGAGTTTTGGATGGTGAGTATTAAACTAGAAGGGGGAAAAGGGTAAATAATCTGAAATGGTTGCTTATATTGAGGGAACGAGAGATCAGGAAGGATTAGGTCATTTTATATTTTGATACGTAATTTTTGAGATTGGCTCTCGGTTCGTGTATCGTGAGAGAGGGATTATCCCTGGGGCAATCATTGGATTTCAGTATTCCAGTTGTATTTTCTGTGTTTATCCATAAATTACGTGTTCATCAACAGAAATGGTTCTTTTTACCATCTTTTCTTGTTTATTGATGTCTTTGGGGAGTCGAAGGAAAGCTGAAAAGATGAGAGATTCATAGACAGTGACTTGTGGCGAGTGGATATCCTGTTGCTCACAGTATCCAGAAATCCTAGTGAAAGTGTTTTGGATTTTTGGGAATCCAGAGATTCTGATATCTCCTTGAATGTAACCACCCGTTTTTCTTCCTGATAAAACGTCCATCAGAGTTGTTTTTCCAGCACCACTGATTCCCATCAGAGCTGTCAGGACACCTGGCGTGAATGCACCACTTACTTCCCTAAGTAGCTGCAGCTTCTCCTCTCTAACTCCTTGTTCTTTCATTTCCTGTAATTTATGATACATCAAATGGACGTGAATTAACATGTAATTGGGTGAGGTTTAGTGCTTAATGACTTACTAAGGGCATATCGACGTAGTAATTTATGTTGTCAAATGACATGGAAAGTGGAGTGAATGGAAGAACCATTCCTCTTTTGATTGCACCATCATTTATAATTTCCTTTTTCTGGATGGCCATTTCACCTACAAACAGAATCAATTAAAAGGACATTCATAGTAACTCTTTTTATATGGCCGTACTTGATGTTTTTGCATGATCAACTTCCACCACCATGGTTGCATCTTCAAGTATAGTTGCTTGTGGCTTTCCAGGAGCTAATATTGCACAACAAAAACGTTTTATCATGAATGCATTGTTTAATCTCTAACTGGTTGAACTTAATATAGTTTTTAATTTGGTACTTTGCAGAACTTACCATCCAAATATGTGAGAGCTAAAGTGAAAAGAATGTTAAAAAGGATTGCTAAACCGAGAAGAGCAGCTGCTCCTATCCAAAACCAGTTCCTATCAGGTGTTACTCCAAAGTTATGTAAGATCACTACCCCCAATTTAGTAGCATTGTCTGAGCCCTGATCAAATTCAGGTAAATGTTTAGTTAGTTACTTTCACTTTTTGGTATTTATTTATAAAAATTAAAATATAGAAACAACATATATACCAGTTTGTTCATCCACCTTGGAGCAAACAGTTCATTTGTAGTTAAGGCATTATAACCATAGCTTAAAGGTGAAACCCAATAAGCCCACTGCCACCAGTCTGGAATTCGAGCTGTTACACATCGTTAAAGTAGTAGGTGATCAAAGTGTGATATCTCCAAAGCTTCTTTTATTTTATTAATAAAAAAGATGTCACGTTTGATTTGAGGATATTACGCAGGGGAACTCACCTTTAGGTAAGATAATACCACCTAAAAGAAACGTCGCTTCTAGAATGAGCGTTCCAGCAGTGTTGGCTATCGTCATTGTTCTGCAAACAGCCGCAATAAGCCTAAATATTCCCGACGCCATTTGTTGAATCAGAAACGTTAACACAAAGTACTTAAAAAACCTGACACGAACACAAGTTTCACATTAGTTAGGAACCAAAACATATTATATCCAAAACTAATAAACCACAAACAATCAAAGTCATGACGACACGCATATATCACCTGGTAGCTTCAGGAGCAAATCCAATGACATAATAGGTGAAAATTGTCCAAACAGTAGACTCAACCAAAGATATTGGCACACGTAACAGGATTGTAGGAACAGTGTAAGCCCAAGTTGGGTGAAATAGGAGATCTCGATGCTTATATAACACGGGAAGCCTCTCCAAAGTCATTGGAAGCTCGGGAAAACCATTGAACATGTTAGTAATAAGTGAAAACAATAAAGCTCCAACAAAAAGGGCCCCATCTTCTTCATTTCTAGACTCCATTCTTGTCCTCAAAAACATCGTTGCCCCAATAATCGCCACAAAGCCGATTTGAAGAGTCTTGGCTATGTACACTACCGCGGTTCTTTTAATCAGTAATAGCTCTTTATCAAAGCAGGCCTTGAAGAGCTCCTTGTTAGGGACTAAGTATTTTTTGAAGACTAGAGCTGATTTTCCATTCTCGGGTTTGTTGTATGGCGTAAGTAGTTCGTTTTGTAGGTGTTGGCCAACGTGAAATTGCTTAAAATCCTCTGCAAATTGAGTCACCGAGACGTATGAATATGGCTTGCTTCTATCGCCCCAATATTGTTCTTGATCCCTTTTGGAGATCACCTGTAATAACATATTTTTAAGATACATATTTGGGATAAAATATTGTATGAGAACGGGTAATTATTTACCTCTTGTAAGAAATCGGCAATTCCTTTTCTCTGTGGGCATATGAATCCGGAAGTCTGAAAGAAGTGAAGAATATGGTCTTTTGGGCCTTGATATATGATCTGGCCTTGCGATAAGAGGATGATGTCATCAAAGAGATTGAAAGTCTCGGGAGAAGGCTGAAGGAGGGACATGAAGATGGTGGCGTGTGTCAAGTGTGCTATTTGCTGCAAGCATTTCACTATTTGAAATGTTGTTGAAGTGTCTAAGCCTGATGATATTTCGTCCATAAATAGTGCTTTAGTCGGTCCAACGATCATCTCTCCTGTTTTTATGTTCAAATTTTGAAATGATGACACATGATTTTTAAACATGTTGATGATTGACTGAACAAGATATTACCTGTTGTGAGTCGCCTTTTCTCTCCACCGGATATTCCTCTAATCATCGGGTTCCCAACAACAGTGTCCCGACACATCTCAAGTCCTAGTATCTACGACACAAAAAAGATATTAAGTATGTGTTTGAATGTGAATTGAATCAAATAAATAAATTGTGCTAAAACTTGTTGAGAGATTGTTCAAAATGCTGTCTTGAGGTTGTAACAGATGATATAAGGGTATGCAAGTAATTTTACACTTTTTTAAGAAGACTTATTATAGGTATTTTCAAACTGATTATTTGACCCTTAAATCATCATATAATAATCATAGCAATAAATAAGAAGCAGTTGACTCAATACTACAAATTGATCATATAGAGATCTATAGATACTATGATGCAGGCCCACTGTGGATGATCGGGTCTTCTCGTTTTTTCAGGTTTAAAACCGCGTGAGAAAAATTGCCTGCACTAAAATGGGCATAATTTGGGTTGCGAGGCTCCATTGTGGTGTAGGGGTTTAGCCAAAAAAAAAAAACATATTTTGAGAAGTACTTGCATTTTAAAGTTTTTGCCCTATTAAAAGATCTAGACATATTTTTGGTTCCTCTGATTGATTTATAAAAGTTCATTTTTCTTTCTCATTTCACAAGATTTGTGTTTAATTGAAATTAACCCTCATTATCAGTATTCGTTGAATCAATGATAACTAGAAGAATTGTTGCTGGTATCCGTGTGAAACATTATTTGAAATTTGTGTTCTCGTTTTTTAGCTACATCATACCAACACTAGAAATTCATTATATTTGTCAAAATTGTTATTATCGAGTTCTTTTTTTCTTTTCTACACCATACCTTGATAATGTAGTCAGCAATTGGATTGTTCTCAACACCTTCCATTGTAGTAGCCTGAGTTTAAAAATTGGTAAGAACATTAGAAGTATATATGAAAAAATAATAATAATTGAATATTTTGCTAATATGATCTCTTAACCACCTTCATAAAGAGGTCAACTTCTTGTTCTGGAAATATCCCACCCTCTTTCTCTCTTTTGCCAAGCTCAGTCAGCAATTCTGTGTAACGCATTACATTTAGAGGTCGTAAATTTGAACCAGTCGATTCAGGTTATGTTTTATCTCTAAAGGGGGACGAGTTAGAAAAATGTGAATTTTATAAGCATATTAGACAAATTGAAATTTATAAAAATAATTGAAAATGGAGGAAAAGTACCATGTCGAGATCCAACTCCCTGGCATCGAGATGAAAAATCAAGAGTTTCTTTGACGGTCATTTCTCCGACATGAACATCAGTTTGGGCGATGTATGAACATGTCCTCTGGGGAACAAATTCTTCAAGTTTATGACCATTGTATGTCACTTTTCCTTCCACCTATAAATATTAGTAAATTTTATGTTTTCATAGTTCAAAAATGTAGGTGTTTCGGTTATTGCTTGAAAACTTACCGTTACGCCCGGGTGTGACCGTCCTGCTAAAGCCTGTAAAAGTGTTGTCTTTCCAGAGGAGGGTGGACCTAATAGAAGGGTCATCCTGTCATAAAAGTCAAAAAAATATTTGAAGAGGTTTATTTTTTTTATAAATCAGAGACTAGTTTTAAGTTTATGTGATATGAAACGCTCTACAATTTAAACCTTTTCATAATCTTTTTATAATCTCTTTTTTAATTTTATTTTAGCTTAACATTTAATGTGCACTTGTATATTTGGTGAGTAATATAAATTGTATGGATAATGTATAAACCTCTAAAAGGTATAGCGAGTATAAGTTTTTGAAGTGAGTTTATAAGTTGATGATGGAGCATGACGTGACAATTGATACGAATCAGATTTACGAGTTGGACGACTCTTTCATGGATCAGTGGGTTTGAAGAATCTGGCCCAAAAATGGGCCCACGTAAAATGGGCATAAATTGCGTCGAAATGTTTTAGGGCCGAATTTATCTACGATAGATTGGTGTTAACGGGCCAGGACGTCTTCGCAAATAACCATAGGTGGTTTGCTCTACTTTCGAGCCAATTTTTTCTTCTTCTGGCCCGATCTCGCATTTTAATTTTTGGGAATTAATTTTTACACCACATTTTGCAAGTAATATTGCAGACTATACAAACACATAAAGTAGTGTGGTATATAGGTCAAAATGTCAAAATGTATGGTGTAAAAATCCTCCACCTTCAATTTTTCCCCCAAATTCTGGATTTTTGGTTTTATTGGGAAATAATGTAAGTTGCATGAATTTTGGGATTTCCCGAACTTATGCGATTAGTTTAACTAAAAGCGACATACCTTGAGGGCTTGATCATCCCAGAAATATTATCAAGAATGGTAAGTTTTCTTGTCTTGGATAGTCCAATATTAAGATAACTGAATGCCATGTCAGCAAGGTTGCGAGCTGTGTTTGTTAAAGTCGGTATAGCTCTGTTACCAACATAACAGTTGGTCTTCACGACTAAATTTTCAAAACGAACTTCAATTGTCGGAAGAAGAATGCCTACCCTGCAACGAATCCTTTCTTGTAACTATGCAAATTCAAAAATATAACCGAATATATATTCAAAACATAATATAAATTGAAATGACCTTCTTGTAACGATGCAAGGTAGCAAAAAATTATATATATAAAAAATCAACATGACCAATTATTTTTTTCCAAGTGATATACTGATATCCATTCTTTTTTGTTCATCAAAATATTAGATAATTTCGTATTCTTGTTACATAATGAAACTTTCTACTAGAACCATTACATATTTACATAAAATATTAAGTGCTAATTATGTAGTTAATTTTGGTTAGTAAAAACTCCAATAGAACGTATAATAATTTTAATTTACAATAAATAAAGAAATATACATTATAAATAGAAGTATTAAGATAAGATTATTATTATTATTATTAGAATTTATATTTTACTTAATTTTTAAAAAAATTATAAAATATTTTAATTAAGTTTTAGTAAGAAATTAATGTTCCAGGATAGCTGAGTTTATGTTACGCACATAAACAATGAAACACAAAAATTCTTGCAATTTTGATGGATGGATTGCAAAGTTGAGAAATAAAAGTTGCAAAAGAAAAAGAAAAAAAAAAATGAAATTAAGTAAGAACGAATCGACCAACCTGTCAAATCTGTCTCTAATCTTCCTCAAGATCCTTTCATTATCAACCTCAGCAGCAGCCTTAAACAGTCTGTTGATAATCTGTTGCTGCTCATTTGCACCAACAACATCAACTTGTTTATGCAAACCTTTTTGGTTTTCAATATCGTCTGTAATATAAGATGGGCTGGAAGCTTTTCTTGAACTACCAAAATTAGTGGCTACTTTTCGTTTCGGTGATTCCTGATCAACATCCTCTGCATGACTACCTTCATTTGCACTCACATATAACTCTTCCATGCTCCCACTTTGGCTTCTGCTTCGTGTTCTCAGGCTCGCTTGGACCTCCATTTGTTTATTGACACAATTTACATGACAATATGCAATTTTACATCTCACGGTGGCTGAAACTAGACAATACAGAAACCTTGGCACAATATATACATATATTATATAAATTATATACTCCCTCCGTTCCAAAATTATTGTCCACAGACAAGAATGGCATAATTTAAAAAAAAATACATTTATTATGCTGTGCAGCCAATAAATTTTTATCTTTATCACCTAACTGTTTTGTGATAGCTGGAAATTTTTAAGGTTTAATTGGGATGGAGGAAGTATAATGCATTTGGGACCTTCCCAAATTAGCAAAACTTTATTTCGGTAAATATTTGTATTTTGAAAAAATTGACAGTCTTAGAACTCGAACTTGCAACCTTCATATTATTAGCAAAGGGCTCTAACCAAATGAACTATTAGGACATATGTTGATTACTTGACTTGCAAATGTATCATATTATCTTTATTAACTACTAAACTCATAATATTATATTGACCACCGCCATCACTATTCACCACCATCACTATTCACCACCATCACCCACCATGACAATCACTACCGACACCACACATCATCACTCCGCACCGGCCACCACGTCAAATCAACATAAAATATAGTTACAGGGTACCAATTTCCCGCATCGGAGATTATACATGATGTTAGCCAAGTTGACAAATTTTTAGGTGAATACATATGACGAGGCACCTTGTCCTTTGTGTTGAAATGTACATATATTGATTGTGTCTTTCCTGTCGTATTTCCCCTAAGTTCGGCTAAATAGAGCCAAAATTGCTATATATATCATTATATTGTAGATGGATTAGTCCGATGACAGAAGAAAGAAAGTAAAAACATATGCAAAAGTCGTCAGTAGCGCTTGTTGCCATATATGTGTTTGCTAATGAACGACTTAACGATGGGATGATATATTATAAATGTATAACGTAGTCTGTCATTGTTTGTGACGAAATTCGATTCTATCAGCATCCATATTTGATATTTCTTGTTTGATTGTTAGGAGGATCTGTCACCATGATTGTCGCACCTGCCGTCTACTGTAGAGTAATTCACTACAATAAATATGCTTTTTAGTGACGAATTTAGTGACATATCTAATATATGCTAGCGACGAGTTAGCCATTTAAGTCAGGGCGTCGCTATAAAATTGTTGCAGATTTCACTTAATAATACACCCCAATGGATAGCGACGCCAGTAGCAACAAAGCAGTGAGTCGCTTTATCTTATGGAGACGACAGCCGTCGCTACATTAGTCGTCGCAAAAAGTTTGTCTCTGAACAGAAGCTAGCAACGGCAGATCACAATTAGCGACACCCCCACCTATAAGTTTCGCCCACCACTGCTCATTTTGACCATCGAGAACTCTCTTTGACCTCCGTTTTTTTGGCCAGCTTCTAATATGGCCAATTAGGGGTGAATGATGATGGCGTGGAACCACCGCCGCGCGCCCCTAGGCGCCGATTAACCGGCCGCCTAGGGCAATTTAGAAACAATGACGATAACTAATGTTATGTATCTTAATTAGAAGTTTTTCTCAACAAAGAGACTACTTTTGATTTCACTGTGTAACTAACATACTTAGACATCAATCAACATGAAAGTTCAATCATACAAATTGTCAGGTATCGAAACCACATCATATTCACACAAAATCAATAAATCTTCCCACTCTTATAAATATCAAGGTTACTACAGAGATTATTTGTAAATTTGGTTAATCCATGTTGGTAATATAAAAGTGGGGAATGCATTCTATTCTTTAAATGCGTGCACGTTGTGGGCTTAGGTCGATTTTGTTTATAGCTTGGGTATTGTTTAATTAATCAATAATATTTTATTTGGTTTTATACTTGTTATGGTTTTTAGTTATGTCTCGTTTAATATAAATTAAACACAAAAAGAAGTATAATATTTACTTAAAGAAAATAATAATGACAGCCCTAAGGCCCGTCAATAAGAAGGCAAAAGCAAAGTAAAAACCGCCCCCTGAATTTTAGGAACACTACTCTATCCATAAATGTACAAATCTTTTATGTACATTAGAGACAGAGCCCTAAGGGTTGTCATTAACAAAACCATTTACTTAATTCTAATCTTATATAATTTATCATTTCAAATTCAAAACCACCGGTCCCTATTGTCGTGAAACCATCCCTCAACCATCATCGCCGGAGCTGTCCCCAACGCCATGAAACACATTTGACCAGGCTTCAAATCTTGTGTTTAATTGGTAGCCTGACTTGCCGGCCCAGCTATCACATAAGGCCGGCCGGTTTCAATAAATTAAGTGGTTTCAAAATCCTCCAAATTAACTGAATTCGTTCTAAATACTCCCTCCGTCCCTAAATAAAGTTCCCATTTGTGTTGGGCACAACATTTTAGGAGATAGTTTGTGGTTGGATATTTGGTATTACTTTTGAATAAAATATAAGGTTTGATTGGAGAGAGAAAGTGTTTTAAGAGATAGTTAGTGGATAATAATATTATTATATTAAGTGGGTCCCTTAAGTTTGAGAAATGGGAACTTTATTTAGGGACAAAATTTGAAGGTGAAATGAGAACTTTATTTAGGGACGGAGGGAGTATTAATTAGTTCAAATTAAAAGTTTGAAATTTATAATTAAGAACTAAAAAATAAAAGTTAACTAATTTAAGACTTTTTATAAGCCCAATTGTCATAATTAAGACTTTTTACGAAGTTAAATAATCTTTTATTGACCTAAGGCTTCTAGCCTAGTGATATTGGTGAAAATGTGAAATAGATAAGGTGTTGCCCATGACCTTGGTCATGGGTTCAAGTCCCGTCGTGGACGTGGGGTTTATTCCCCATAGTGGAGGGTTCGAGGAAAGGCATATTGCCCCATGTGGATATCACTGTCTAGACTCGAACTTGCGAATTAAAAAATAATAATATTTTTTGATCGTATTTATAAAGTCAAGTTAATCAAAAGTAAAAACTCATCGTTGAAATGTATGAATCATATCATATTAGGTGACAAAGTGGTCTGCCAATCATTTTCGAGATGCCTTTTCATAGTTAGCTTATTCAACAAATCCCCTTGAATTTTGTCATCTCCTCCTTTCCTCATTCAAATAGAATAAAAATAATAATAATATGTGCTTCTGACAACAATGGTAGCATCTTGCTTCAGTTTTGTGTCATTGTACGGCTCCTTCGTCCGCCGTTCCCTTGCCTCATCAGGCCTCTCTTCACAATTTGTCGATGTTGATGCCGACACCAAAATCCATTTTTGGGGACCTAAACCTCCCGCCAATTCTACATCCTCAAAAGTTGACCATCGTAAGCCATCGATTGTTTTAGTTCACGGATTCGGTCCTCCTGGTATTTGGCAGTGGCGGCCACAGGTAATTAGTCTTCTTGAGAAAGTGATATATTCGTATAGTTGACTTTGCACAACTGTTTGCGAGCTCAAAATAATTGGAAATTGTGACTGATTTGATTTGATAGGTGACGTTGCTCACTCGTCATTTCGACGTGTACATGCCGGATCTAGTCTTCTTCGGTGGATCCACCACGAAATCCTCCGAGCGATCAGAGATCTTCCAAGCGAATGCTATCGGGAAATTAATGGAAAACATTGGGGTGAATAAGTACTCGGTGGTTGGGACAAGTTACGGTGGTTTTGTGGCGTACAGAATGGCGGAGATGTGGCCGGAGAGGGTTGAAAAGGTGGTGATTGCGAGTTCGGGAGTGAATATGAGGCCGAGTGATGATCGAGAGCTGCAGAAGAGGGCGAAGGTGGAGAATACCGAGGATGTAATGCTGCCGGTGACACCTGGGCAGCTCCGGACATTGATCCGTTTAGCTACATATAATCGTGTCTACATGCCCGATTTTTTTCTCAACGATCTCATTCACGTAAGTTTCATTTCTAATGAGTAACATTAAACATTTCGTACAAATTCCTTTTGCCATTTAAAAAAATCATAACCTAATGAAACAAACAAAACCCAAAAATTAAATTAAATAGAAAACTGCAAATCATGAATACACAAAAGATACCAAAAGATTTGAAAATATACCCACAAATCTCATTTAATAATCGAATTTATCTACATTATTTTTACTATATATAATGCATTTAAAATTTTCACAAAATAACAAACCTTAGTTTTCAGATGTCACACTTTTTATTTTGGAACAAATTTGTGTTTAATTAAAAATATGCACAATGCAAAATTGGAACATGAGACATATGTTATTACCACAATTTCCTAATCAACCGTGTCAACAGATTATAGATTCCTTACTTGATTATAATTATCTTTAGTATCTCTTAAATTTTAAAAAGTTAAAATTACAACCACCACTCACTTCCACCACCATTAGCCACCATCACTACCTCCACCATCACCTATTAATTGGTCGCCTATAAAATATAGTTATAGGGTACTCGTAGCCGCATTACACGGACACTATTCTAGTAATTATAAAACATGTATGTCCTTAATCAATAGGAATATTACATTATCCAGTACTTCTTAAACAATAAAAATATGATGTACGCTTCCTTCCCTCTTTATTCGCTAGGACATTTAGGGTGGATACCATACTAATGTGTTATTAATAGATATTTGAGGGTAATGGTGTACTTTTGGTTGCAGAAATTTGGAATTGAAAATAGAAAAGAGAGGCTGGAATTAATGAAAGGCCTTGTACTTGGCCAACATGAGACCCCGAACATTTCCCCTCTTCAACAGGTTCTTTCTCTTTAGTCTATATGTAATTATTTGGAAAATAGGAGATCAACTATAATACTTACTAAATTGCAAAAGATTAAGTATTATTGTTGTTGTACTAACATAATATGTGAAAAGTCCTTTACGGGACAATTGTATTCGTCTCAGTAATAGCTTCAAGAGATCACCACTTCGTAATTGCTTATTCTCACTCACTTCATTCGGGATGTTTGAACATTTTTATTTACTTTTCAAAATAAAATCATAAAAAGTTGCCACTTTTACTAAACAAGGAATGTTATATACGCGCGCGTTGCTGCGGGGTTTCAGATCTAATTTTGTTGACGTAATGAATATTTTCTTACTTCAATCGATTTTTTTATATGTAGCTTGTTTTTGATTTAGATTAAAACAAAAGTTGATTGTCTAATATAATATTTTGTAAAACTTCAAACTTCATTGTCGATTAAAATAAATTACATTAAATTAATAATAATATTAATAATAATAGATAGAATCTCAGCAGAATAGGAGTTTGGACTCTGGAATCTAAGCCCAAACTGTTATTTCTCAGTCCAAAAGCTTCCGGCAAACTGGCCAAGCATGTATTTGATGACTGTTGAATTTATTATTTAGTAGAAAGCCTTTAACGCCGTTGATCTTTTCCGTCATTTTATGTGAATAGTAAGTTAACGGATTATTGAACCACAGTTGTATAGTATAGTAATTTACTTCCGCTTGATTGTTGTGTTGATATGACGCTTTTTCCCCTTTTTTAATGTAGAAAACGTTAATCGTATGGGGTGAACAGGATAGAATATTTTTGTCGGATATGGCAAAAGAGCTCAAAGAGTATGTCCTTCTTTCATTTCCTTATGCCATGAATTATATATCTTACATATTGTTATAGTTTAACTATATATGATTCATAGAGATACTAGGAAAATTTTCAAATGTGGGCAAAGTTTTGGGCTGTAAATCATGTTTGAGTTATTTTTCAGTGTCAAATGGTAAACCAAATTAAATCCATTTTAGTTTGAATAAAGTCTAAGGGGGCATTTGGGAAAGTTTATTTAATAGGCTTTTAAACTTATTAATTTGTATAAACTTAAATAAGTCTATTTATAAACTTATTTAGGCTTATATAAACTAAAAGTCTCTTAAATAAACTTTCACAAATATGCACTAATTGTGAACCAAATTAGTTAAAATCTTTGGTTACAACCCACTGACCCGACGGATTTTACAGAGAAACTTACAAATTGCTGCAAATGTTAATGATTTTGTATAGCATCAACTCTGCATGTATACAGTTTTTATATGCAATTTAATTTTGCATACTGATTTTATTTTGTGATATAGAATGTTGGGGAAGAATGCATCCTTAGAGGTGATAAAGAAGGCATCACATTCACCTCAGCTTGAACAAACCAAGATCTTTAATAAAGTTCTCTATAATTTCTTGTCTGTCTCCTCATGAAGTCATGATATTGCAAAATGCAAACGTTTACCTAAACGGTTCACCGCATAAGTAAAGGCTATTTTGTATCTTTTGAAGTAAACCATTTTAAGTTCAGAAACAGTAAAAGATTATCATTAAAGAGCAAATTATATATGCGAGTATTTTGTCCCTCCAAATGTCACATTTTCAACCACTTCGATATGACCATTACTTCTCAGTAATTGACTTTCGTGCTGCAGGAACACAAGGTTTGAGTTCTAGACCCTTTAAAGATAATACATCATCTTTAAGAAATGCCACATGTGCGATATCATTACCTCAAGTTTCTTAGATTAAAACAATAATATTGTTATCCCAAAGTGCTTAGTTTGTCTTCAAACAAGAAAATTGCAACTTATAAGTACTTAGTTACTTCTAAATATTTCGTTTGATATTTTGATAATAATTGGCTAAACCCAATACAAGAGTTCGAAAACTCAGATATAAACACTATTATGGTCATTTAAATAGATAAAAAAAATGGTTGTATTGATCTTGTTTTTAATCAAAAGGTATCATTCTCTTACTGTTTCGGACAATATCACAATTTCAATAATTCAGAATCAAATAACATCTATTGATTACCTGATTAGCCAAGAAATTCGGAATCAGTTCACAATCAAATAAGATCCTAGAGTCGAGAGAAGGAAGTCAGGAACGAAATTAGGAATTGTTGATTACCGCCGTATTCCCCTTTCTCTCGCTGTTTTCTGTTCCAATGCTTCTTTTGATAAATCGGCCCTAAATCACTAACGAAATCAGGAAGATAAGATTACAGGAACGAAATTAACTAATCATGATTAGGGTTGTCAAAACCTAAAACACGACATTAGGGTTGTCAAAACCTAAAACACGACATGGCAAAATTGTACGAAACGAAACTGAGACGAAATTGAAATTTGAATTCATGTTCATGTCGTGTTCGTGTTATGTAAAACAAACACGAAGTCGTGTTGTGTACGAGTTCAGAGATTAACACGAAATTAACACGATAGTTATGATTTTGAGAACATTTAGAAATTAATATTATATTTTTGTCGTGTTTGTCGAGTTTTTAGCATGTAATAAGAAAGAAATTTGTTATTTTTGTTATTCATTTTGTGTTGTCGTGTTTGTCCTTTTTTTTTAATTGGATCGTATTCGTGTTAGCAAAATAAAGCACGACTTTGTGTCGTGTTGTTTTGGTGTTGAACGAGATTGTGTTACCCAAAAACACGAAATGATAACACGATTTGAAGCCCTAATCATGATTAATGAGTGGGCACTAAATTTGAAAATGAACTACGCCTTTTGTTAGTGGTTAATTGGGAACTGGGCTTACCAATTACTTCATCTGATTCAAAATAAGTGCTACACTTTGGGTTTTATGGTTTTTGAGACAAAAGATTATAATGACAATTAAATTAGATTAATTGAATGGTTAGTGATAATAGGTCCCACACCTTTTGAATAAAGTAAGGTTAATGATGTTTAAAAGTAAAAAGTCAAGGTAAATGAGTCATTTCACTTTATTAAAATAGATAGTTAGTGGGTGTGGGTCCTATTTTTTTTTTGTAAATAAGATAGTTTTTCAAAGTGTAGCACTTATTTTGAATCACCCATATATAAAAAGTATAACACTTATTTTAAATTAGAGGAAGTATATTAAGAACAAAATGGGCCAACATTTTGAAATTGATATTTTTTTTTTTGAAAATGGGACCTTCCACAAAGCCATGAGCCAATGTAAGACACACATTTTGACCAGGCTTTAAATATCGAATCCAGGGGTGAGCTCGGTCGAAAAACTGAACCGAATCGAAGTCGATAGTATCGAAATCGATAACAATGAATTTTTAAAACAGAAACCGAATCGATAACATGTTATCGGTTTTTGTTCGGTTCGATTTCGGTGCCGGTTCAGTTTTTTTAGGCCAAATGTTCATCCTTTTACGTAAACGAACCGAAATCGAAAACGATGAATTTTCAAAACCAAAACCGAACCGATAACATGTTATCGATTTCGGTCGGGTTTTAGTTCAATTCGGTTTTTTCGATCCAAATGCTCACCTCTAATTGAATTTAACACTTAGGAGCTGCCTTGAGGGAATATAAGGTACAATAAATTTTTAATTTGAAACCTCACATTTTATTATTATTATTTTCTTTAGCGATTCCTAATTTACATTATTGATTTTTTTAACCCATGACCTATAGGTTATAGGCAACACCTTATATTTTTTTCATCGATACCACTAGGCTATAATGATAAAAAAAATATATATATATATATTATTGCCTCTATCACTCATGAACTGTCCATTAGATAAAATGCACATAATTCTAAAAAAAATATAATTACTTATATTATATTGGCTACCAATATAATCTCCTATTAGCCTACTCATAAATAAATTGATTGGTTGTTATTTGAAAGTGTACACTTAATCTGAAACAACACAAAAATATTAACGTGGACACTTAGATTATCCGTAAGGGGGTGTGTTACACCCATGCATCCCTTTGCGTCTCCTTGCTCGAAGCGTCTACCCCCTTACACGAGGTTGAGTGTAACACCTCAATTTTTCAAACCAATTTAAACTTTAAAATAAATGAAGTTTAACATTTAAAATCCATCACATTTAAAATATGGACTAACAAAAACATTGGAATGATTAATAAGTGCCAAAAATCATTGTTACAATAATATCAAATCTATAGTCTAGGGAATCAAATAAGTACACCAAGCTTAACCATCCAAAGCTATCACTACGGGCCGCCTAATCCTTAGCTCTCGAACCTGAGTACATAGACATAAGAGAAAACGTAGTACGTGAGACAAGATTGTCTCGCGAGTAACATGTGTTTTAGACCCGATTATAAACACTTGCAATTAAATAGTAATTAAATAAATATCAAATTGCACATAAGTCCATCAAAATCTCGAGCTTACCCTAAGCTCACACATACGCAACGGGTCATCCCCGAAGCAACTCCCACGATGTGGGTTATCGTCAAATGATCTCATGGTAATTGGGGTTCTCCCAAACTTACCGAGATCATCACTCCCCCGTCTCGCGGGTTATCGTAATCCCCCTTTTTATCGGGTTATCATAGTCCCCCGAATGTCGGGTTACGTTCACTTAGATATACTACCCTTGCGCATGGAGGTACCGCCCCAAGTAGTAATCTTAACTCCCCCACGAATGGGTTATCGTTTCCGGATAATTTGACTAACACATAATTGGTCATCAAACATGAGCCTTAGCTCCAATTCAATCATCATTTCAACAAGTCAATGTCACAAATCATTTCATGGCATTTAATCATTTCAATCAATCACTTTATCAATAATGTTTATTCAATAAAGACTCTTTCAATCATTTTAATCATAAAAATCGTTTTCCTATGTACTCAGAAAAGATCACATGTACTCACCTTAGCAATGCTATCCAACACTTGTGTTCAACAACACAATCCTTACTTCCAAATCAAGGAAGTACTTCCAACACAAGGTCTTCTTGACCTAACATTAAAATCATCACAAAACCTAGTTATAATCCATAACTAGTTATTAATTAATCCATCTAAACATTCCCAACCACCAAGTTCATACAACTTGGCGGAATCTCAAACCCTAGTTCAAGATTTTCCATCATCAAACCCAAATCTAACTTGTACACATTGATTATAAGTCTACAAGGACTGTTTTACACTCATGAAAGTTCATCTTTCCCAAAGATGATATGGTGGGTTCCCAAAACCACCATTGTTACCCATACTAAGCTCAAAATCAAGGTATCTAAGTGAAATAAGCAAGAATTCTTACCCTTGATGCTTAAATCCTTCAAGATGATGAAGATTTGAGCTCCTTAGCTCCAAAAACCGATCAAATGCTCTCAAAAACGGCTGCTCTAGATATAGGGTTCGTAGGTATTATGAGCCCTAGCTTCCACACAACTTTATATAGTCCAGACAGACCTCGCGCGCCGCTCGTGTTTTCCTCGCGCCGCGAGGTGACGCGAGTTCTCCATTTGGTCGCCGCTCGAAGCAGTCCCTCGCGCCCCGCAAGCTCGACGCGAACCTCGACTCGAGCTCGGCGCGAGTCTCTCGCGTCTGGGCTCTGAACCTTCTGTCCGACTTCGCGCATGCCTCGCGCCGCGAGGGCTGTTCCAGCCAGGTTCTTAGCCTTTAAACTTGTTTCCATCCAAGTTTTGACCCATACTTGGTTATACCAAGCCCCAAACATTCAAACACTCGATAAAATACAACTCGAAACATAAACTAATATAAATACTAAAATTCATATAAATCCCGAATTAACATACACGAAAAACAACGTAAAATTACGGTCATTACATTGAGGTTGGCGTGTCTCTTAGTGCATTTGGTCACCTAGACAATTGTTGTCGGCCGACAAATTTTCAAAGGGGAAGACGTTGATTTCAAAGGGAAAAGGTTTGGTTGCTTGCTACGTGAGTTTGGTCGGGCTTTGTCTTATGATTGATCGAGCTGATGTGGCATCGATGTGGCATCGAGTGTCCAAACAGGTCTAATCAGTTGGTTATACTTTACAGACAGTCTTAATATGGGACAAAGGGAGTACAAAGTACTAGTAAAATAGTAATATACGAGGTTCTAAAAAGCGCGCCATGACAGTGCAAAGGCATCACCAAGGCGTGAGGCGTGATATCGACGTTACGAAATACACCATGATGGCTAAGAAAGGCGTGGTGTGAGACGTGAGATAAGGCGCGCCTTATGACGAGATTTTTGGAATGTGGCTGTGAAAATTGTAATTTTTTTATTAAAAAATGATGATATATAATTATAAATTTGGATGTAATAACTTTTATGAACGTTATATAAAAATTGTTATATAAATCAATAGATCTATGTTTTTAAACATTGGTATACGTATATATTTAAATTATTATAAAAAAATTTGCGGTTTTAAAAAACTTCATGATATGTCATAACTTAGGCCTCTCCCAACCGTTACTCATCAGTAAACCCATCAGTAGCGCCACGTCATCATATCTTTACTGACACGCTACTGACACGATCGTGCCAACCCTTCCCATCACTAACCCATCACTAAAATATATTTTTTATAATATTATTTATAAAACAAATAAAGAAAAAAAAAAGGAAAATAAATTGTACAAGTTTTGATGCTCTTGGTACAAGCAAAAACCTAAACCACCCCCTTTTTCCCCTTCCCTCCTCTGCCACACACCCCCACGACGGCATGAGATTCCCGTCATCTCCACGACGTCCAGCTTGCGACGTGAAGCACGACGGCTTCGTGCCAAAGGCGTCACCCCCGACGGGTGTTTGACGTGCTCACGACGGGAGCGTTGGGACCGTTCTTAGAGTTTTAATAGTACCGTCATATCTTATGCATTTTAGAACCTTTGTCATATACGTATCAATCTTTATTAACACCGTATTAAAAAAAGAATATTTTCCAAAAAAGACAAACTGTTGCAACCATTTTTTGCTCACTCATCTTTCTAATTTCTATGCCCTTTTTCCAGAAGTAGCTTACCCATAAAACCCACTAAAAATCCATTCCATCTTTCAACAATGGTGACCTCGTGCCTGAGTTTCGTGTCCTTGTACGGTTCCTTTCTCCGCCGTTCCCTCACCGCATCTGGTCTCTCCTCACAGTCAATCGACGTCGATGACTATACCACCATCCACTTTTGGGGACCTAAATCACCGTCATCTCCCGCCAATTCTCCATCTCCGAATTCCGATGATCGGAAATCATCAATCATCTTACTTCACGGATTCGGTCCTCACGGCGTTTGGCAGTGGCGGCAACAGGTCATTGTCACAGTTTACGACGAAATTATGCGATTCAATTTTGTTTTTGTTTCTTAGATTGTTAATTATCTACTGAAATTATGCAGTTCAACTTTTTGTTGATAAAATTGTTATCAATGTACGAAATGATTTTTTTGTCGATGAAATGTTGATTATCTACTGATTTGATTGCGCAGGTATCGTTTCTCGCACCTCATTTCAATGTTTACATTCCGGATCTAGTGTTCTTCGGAGAATCCACAACGAACTCCTCCGAGCGATCGGAGATATTTCAAGCGAGTGCCATCGCGAAATTGATGGAGAAGGTTGGAGTGGGTAAGTTTTCAGTGGTAGGTACAAGTTACGGAGGTTTTGTGGCGTACAGAATGGCTGAGATGTGGCCGGAGAGAGTTGAAAAAGTGGTGATCGCGAGTTCAGGAGTGAATATGAGACCGCGAGATAACGGAGATCTGCTGAAGAGAGCGAATGTGGAGAAGATTGAAGAGTTAATGCTCCCGGAGACAGCAGCGCAGCTCCGGACTTTGATCCGTTTAGCTGTGTTCTCTCGGGTCTACATGCCGGATTTTTTTCTCAACGATTTCATTGACGTAAGTCTCTTTCTTTTAATGTTTTTGTCGTTTTCATGTGCTGCCTCCCAACAATATTGGTTATTACTTATTAATATTAGGATAATAAATTAATATAAAGTCCCTTTAACTTTTGTAATTATTCTGTTTTTTTTTTTTTTTTTTACTTTTTGTCATATTTAACTATTTAAGCCATGCATATTAAAAAATGATTCTTTTACTATTTTTTTTTTTAAATAAAGCTTTTTCGTCGAAAACTATGTGTAACGGTTTAAATATCGTCATGTGTAAGATATACTAGGTTGTATACTTGTATATGTGTATAAATAATTTGTTGTTCAAAAGAAATAGTAGATATTTTCTTTTAAATGTTAATTAACGCGTATCTTTTTCAGTATTTTTAGTAAAATTAAGTTCAAAACAGTACACGACTACAAGAGCATTGAGTATGGTGGGGTGTTAAACTCATCTTAAAGACAAAAATGTCTCCTTTACATAATTTTAACATGCATCCAAAATTTATAATCCCAAGTTAAAGTCAAATTTTGCACGCCCTCATTGTTCTAAACTTTCAATTGTTGGCCGCATTTTTGCGAGACAGGCGGTATCAGTTTGGCATTGCCAAATACCCTTTAACAATAATTTGGCAAGCGACATCGAGCGGTCTAATAGACAATTAAAAGTTTTGCGCATCAAGCAACTGTGTAAAGTTAATAATTTTTGTCATAATAATGAGCATGTTATAAAATGTTGACACACTTAGGGAGATGTAGGAGTTCAAGAATTAACAATTTCCACACCTAAAAGTGTGATGATTTAAGCAAATTATCCATGCTTTAAAGTATGAGATTTTAATTGCGTTTTTGATAATTTGAATTGTTAAGATTTAGTATTACTTCGCCACACCATATTTCATTATATAAGAGAACATGACCGGTAATGTTCATCTTAAATTCACAGAGGATCCAACTGTAACTAACGTAGTATATTATTTAGCTATTAAAATGAATTATATTTGTGAATCTGCAAATCTACCACAATACTGGTCTTAACAGAGAGATGTGTTTGCTATTATCCAAACAGCTGTTACACATACTAAACAACAATCAAATTTGCATTTGTGTGTGTTTATTGTATGCGGGTGCGTGATATGTTATTTAGAGGGTAATTTGTAATTGTTTGGGTGCAGAAATTGTACTGTGAGAACAGGATAGAGAAGTTAGAATTGCTTAAAGGGCTTAAACTTGGCCAGCATGATACCCCTAACATTTCCCCTCTTCAACAGGTTCTCTCTCTTTCCTCACTTGTGATTAATTACTACACTCATTCATTGTATTTATTATAATAAACTTGTTAATCTATGTTTACATAGCTAGCTTCTTGAATAAACCTATAACGTTATGATGCTTTGGGATACTTTAAACATTCGCTATGAATTTGTTTATACTTTGAAAAAGTTAACTTCTTTTATAAAATTTAGCTGTACATAAAATTATCAATATAAGCCCAATAACAATTACAATAAATGGTAATAACAATAATAATAATAAAATTATCAATAGTAATTAAATTATAATAATTGATATAAAATTAAACAAAAATTGAGAAACACAATATTTCAATGATTTTGTAACTACTTTTTTCATTTTAAACTTGCATAGTAAGTACAAATGAATACTTATATAGTTACAACACAGAAATGTCACTTTTCCTGATTGTTGTTATTCATATGTTTTTACGTTTGTAAATATAGGAAGTGTTAATCATATGGGGTGATGAAGATAACATATTTTTGTTAGATATGGCAAAAGAGCTCAAAGAGTATGTCTTCCTTCCCTTTCCTTATGTCACTCTATATATACTAACACATGAACACAAGTTTAGCTCCATTAAAAGCTACACATGAAGATCAAACTTCAAAGTTAATTATATTTACGCTGAACACATGTTCTGTTATGGTTTCACATAACATTAATTACAAATTTGTGCATCATTTGCATAAGCTTTTAATTATGTGTTGTTTTGATATAGAATGTTGGGGAAGAATGCATCATTGGAGGTGATAAAGAAAGCGTCACATTGTCCTCAACTTGAACAACCCAAGAACTTCAACAAAATTCTCTATGATTTCTTGTGTGCGTCCTCATGATTTATCTTACACACACTTGTCGAACTGCTTTCTTTATTTGTAGTTTAACTTTTCGATGCTGACTAAAACAAATTTAATATGAAAATATGCAAAAGACAATCATGAGTAACAAATCTCACATTGTAAAAGAGACAAACTTTAATTGATCACTTTCACGTTTGAGATCAACCCTTTGTATATACGTATGTATTAACCGAGTTAGATAAACATTCGGGAAAACAACACACTGATTCGGCCTGGTCCGTAGTCTGAATTAGCAAAATAAGCCCAAATCAAACATGCCTTAGTCATACCCTAGTTAGAATAGATAGCATCCCATTATTGGCCCTATGTGTATCCGGCCCATTGGCCTCCATGTATTCTCAAAACGTTGATCATATGCTCCAGACTAACCCCTAAGGAGACCCTACAATAAAAACTATTTTTAAAGACCACATAAATGGTGTCAAAAAATCTGAATGTTGCCTTAAGAGGATTTTAGAAACCATTATAGTTTTTGAAAGTTTCGTTATACTGTCTTGCGTTTTTATGTTCTTCCTAGCTTATCGTTTATCACCATGATCCATGGTGCTCGTTTGAACACTCTCATCATTGACAAAACCTTAGAGGTGTAACCAAAATCGAAGACTTCCCCATTATGAATGACGGTAGTACAAAGTGTGACGTAAGATAAAACGCGATAACACGGCGTAAGACGCTCCTTATCGCGAGTTTGTTTTAGCCGCGTTATAATTTTTTAAATGATTTAAAAAAATGATGGGATATATAATTATAAATTTAGATGTATTTTTTTCACATATGAATATCATATAAATTATTAAATCTATAATAAACAAATTTAACTTGATATATATATATATATATATATATATATATATATATATATATATATATATATATATATATATATATATATATATATATATATTTAAATTTGTTGCCTTAAGTCACACCTAAAAAAACGACATAACTCGTAAGGCTTAAGACTTGATGATGTATCATATCAAACCTTACAATTTTTGTAACCTTAGTTAAACTCATCACTTATGAACTTAGAAAACACATTAACTCCATTAATTAATTAGCCATAAAAAAACTTATGCTCTTTTAAAACTTTTAATAAACTGTATATCCCGTAATTTAATTATTTTATAGATAAATACACTTTATCTAAAGATAAAGCTAGTAGTCCAACACCCATTGTTAGCTATATATACCCACTGGTTGCAGACTGGGCGCCCATCCATTGTTAGCTCTTCCTTTACATTGATAAATGAAACTTAATTCACAATGAATGAATGTTCATGCTATGATGTTGCCGATGCCTTTGCCTCAGCCGGAGACATTAATGTCTAATCACGGAGGAGTACAGAAACAAATGGAAGATTCTAGAATCATTGGAGCATCAAACTTTATGAAGATCATAGAAGAAGAGTGTAATTCATCGAGTAGTTCCTCGATCGGAGAGAATAGCGATGAAGATGGCGATAACGATGGAGATCATGCTCAAAGTCGTTACCGATATGATCACAACAACAATAACATCAACAAAATTAGCAATGAATGCTTCGATGATGCGATTCAAGCTCTGGAAGAAGCGTTACCGATCAGGTTTATTTCATCTCTGCTAATTACAATTGGATCGTATAATATGTGTTCATGAAAAATAAGTGTTTAATTTTGCATTTTTCTGCTTTATTTGAACTATTTATGCGTCTAGACTAGAGTAATGTAACTCTTTAATCATAATGCTCTAGGCAAGTTTTATAAGCTAACGATTTAGGAATTACAGGCACTAATTCATGATTCGCATTATTCTTGCTTCAATTTCCGTTTGTAGTTTCTGGTAAACCCTAGAAATTTAAAATTGATGATCTCAACGCATGAGGGTTAAATTAAAAAAAAAAAAGTCTAGTGAATGATTCGAATATCTTCTAAAAATTAGTACTGTAATTAATTGCAGACAAGATTTGACCCAAATTAATCGGAATGTTAGGTGTGGAATCGCTCAAAACTACGCAGTTTTAATTAAAAAACTTAGATCGGTGAAAGGGAGCTACGAAGTATTATTTTTTGTTAGAAACATTAAAGTGATAATAGTGAGCTGTGATTTCTTGTTCGGCAAAATTCCTCTTGATAACCATGCATAAGATTTTCTGAATTATACAAGTCAATTTGTTATTGACGATTAAACTGTATAACGATAGCACAACATTTGAATCGTACAATCTTAGTGCATTAACATTACGTACATGGAATTAACATTAAATTAAATTAAACTGGAATTAACATAAAATTATATTGAATTGAAATTCATTTTACATTAAGTACTGGGTTTTTATGAGTCTACACAATTTTAAGGTTCTGATGATGAAATATAATTAACAAGACAAAATTAAAATTTTGGAAATTTCACTAAAATTGATGATATATCAAAGTCTCAATGCGAAGAAAAAACAGATCCAATGGGAACTAAAACTCTAATCGGGAATTGAAGATGGGTTAGACGACAAGTAAAGGCAATAAAAACAGGGGGTGTTTAAGTTCACCATGGAAAGAAGAACAAGGGGTTTAGACGGATTTTGGAGTTTTAATTGGCTAGGGCTTGATTTATATTGATTTTTAAGTATTTTAAGCAAAACAACGTAGTTTTAGATGGTTCTACACCTAAGATTAAGTATATGACAGTCACGCACTCACTTTTCCCTCTGTAAACATAATCCATCTTAATTGCAAAAATCATTCCAATAATTTATTTATGGCTTGTGGTAAGACACTAAGCTGAAAAGAAAAGGATAATACTACATAAATTATTTTAAACATTACAATTAGTGCTTTAACAAATTAGTGCTTTAATATATTGCACAGTTTGTTATGATAGATGTAGATTTTGCCATTATTTAAAGTAACTTCTATAGTGTTAAAATAACTCTAGTAATAATGAAGTATAATAAGAGTATTGGTATTTAGTCTTACTCATTAGATGAAGATTTGTGTCAAAATTAAAGAATAATATTAAGAGAGAAATTAGTGAATTACACATATCATCTTATCAAGTGACTAAAATTATAAGAAGAAGTAAATAATATGACTATATATCATTTTCATATAATAATATTATCATAAAGGAAGACCTTGTGGGATTTATGTTATCCTGTTTTTGTTTATTATGTTGTTAAAGTAAAGGATAAGATATAAAGTGTGTAGATAAGGAGTGGGGTCCGTATAAACTAAACCAAACCAACAATCAATTGATTGGTGCATGTTTTTGTGAGTGGTTTAATATTATTTTTCCTTTTAATATGTGCACAATTTCAACTTTTCTTGGTTGGGTAGGTTTAAGATGCATGTTGTATCATGTATAGATGATGGATGCACATGCGATTTATCAACCGTTTTGCTGGTCCAACTTGGAAAATAATTCTTAAATGTGGGTCTTGACCAGAGAGTAACGTGAAGGAATTTCATTGGATGTACTCATGTTCTTTTAAAAGTACACTACAAGATATTTATTTTATTTTGCTTTTATATTAAAAAATGAAAAAAATAATAGAAAGTGAAAGTTGATATTTAGATGGTGTATTGATTACCATCATAATACTAGAATTACTTTAAACCATATTTTAAAGTATTAGACTAGTACAAGAATGTCTGGATTTATCATTTATTAGATGTTAATACTTGTCATTCTATATCAATATATTATAGGATCGTGAGTATATGTTTCTTCACTTGAATATAGATACCCGTATAGAAATCTTACAGAAAAATTGTTACAGAAAAGGAATATCAACGTTCTACAACGGGAAATCGAAATCTTTCACGTGTTTAGCCGACGTGTGGCACTCTTCGCCTCCATCAATAAAAGACATTGCAAAACCAGAAAACGCGTACACTAGAAAACGCAGAAATCTTATTGCTTCCACACTTTTGTCATGCGAGAACAGAAACCGAGGTTTTGATCACATATCAAATATCAACACAGGACGGATATCAAAGAAACCGAAAACTACCACATTGTGCTTTGCTTCAAATATCGAGGATAGCGACTTAAACAAACACACGGCACGACTTCAAGTGATCAATAAACCATTGTTGTTGAAAAAGCAAAATATATCCTCCATGAGATCGTTTTCAATGGTTAACTTGCAACGTTGCACTTCTAGATTTCGATTAAACTCAACCGAGATCGAAAATTGTTAGTTTGGAGAGGATGATCCATAAAGACATGGGATATGTAATAGACCATAAAAATAACTAACATAAGGATTTAATATATTGGAAGAAGAAAAATGAGGAGATATGTGTACACTTTATCAAGCCCATAGCTAGAAAAAAATGTTTGCTTGGTCCATATAAAGGTGACAATCTTAGAATGATATATTTAACAATATGCCAATTTTAGTTGAAAATTGTGTTTGTTTATAAAATTTTATTTGAAGAAAATTAACATGTCAAAAGTTGACCAAAAAATGTGGTATTATGATTCTAATAGTAAAGTTTTGGTTAAAATAGCAAATGAACACTTAACGTGTATGATTCTAATAGTAAAGTTTTGGTTAAAATTTTACTTGGTACGGGTTAATACATCCAGTGCTAATCGTATCTTTTAAAAAAGTTTATTTTGATCATCATATATTTTTTTTGTTTATTAAGATCATTGTACTACATGAGTATTAATTATAAGTTATCAATTTTTTTAAGACATACACTTAGACCACACTTACAGTGAGCAAATTGAACTTTTTTGCAAAGTACAGTAACGAAATCTAACTTTTTTTTTGTTGCAAAGTACAGTGACCGGATGGTGCATTAACCATACAAATAATGGTTACTATCATTTTATTACAGTTACAAATTACATATATCCAGTTGTTAATGACTTAAATAACTGACAGTTTAAGTAAAGTAACTCAAACGGAAAAAAATTGTAGAATGATCAAGATAACTTTTTTCCAGATAATACAATAAATTATTCCGTAAAATAATGCATGCCTACATTTATGTGTTTCTAGTAAATAATTACATGTATTTTTTTATTTAACTTTAGAATCTATATCTTTAGTACTAAAATAATACATATATACTTATATATTTATCATTTTGGCTTTTCTAATGTCTTTTATAGATAGCTTATATATAATATCGGTTATATATCATTATCATATCTAAGATGTATAGAATCTTATCTTAATATGTGAACGTGTCTTTAGCCATTTTTATGATGCTTCTTTCTTAGTTCCTTTCTCACTTTTCAAAAAAAATAAAAATCTTTGAATGCTTGCACTAGAATTTTGTTTATCAATAGACTATTTTTAATGGCAGGTTTATAAAAAATGAAAAAACATCTACACTTTTGTGGATTATAATTGAAGTATACTAAAAAACGAGAACACTTGACAATTTAATCCAAAATTCATATTGTTAAGGGTGCGCAACTTGTTATACAACCCTTCCTTTCACTTTGCATTTATAATATATAAAAATTACCAACAAAACACAAACTTCATAACAACCAATTTTGTAGCGAAAGCAAGTCTTTATCAGGCAATAGACAATGGTTATGGACTTGTACAAGGGTGATCTATCCATGATTACCACAAAGAATTAGAATACACGAAACTAGTGGAGATTTTGTCAACTTCCGTTAAAATCAAAACACAACTATGGAATCTTGAACTTGGGATTGCATTTTACCTTATTAATATTTAAACATTACAAAAACATGAGATGTGATGTTCGTTTATTCAACCTTGAACTCTATACGTGGTAAAACCATGTTAAAGGTACAACAGGTTTACATATTCAATTTTCCTCTACTTACATTGTTTGTAATGAATACGAAGATCATACAATTTATGAGGCCAATATCAATCAATCAATCATCAACAGATCCAATCCAATGCTTTCTTGTGCTAATTAAATTGCAGATTCAAGCACTTAAATTCTTTTTCATTTTTTTACCAGACCCATGAAGTTGTAGAAGTAGGGAGTTGCTTACAACAAATATCGAGCTAAACGCCATCAGCCCACCTATACAACACAAACATGTATCATTTTCTACAAACCTCATTAATCATAAAATATTTTTTTTTTAAAAAAACCTGAAAGTGATGGTGTCATTGCGAAATCAAAATGAGGAAGCAAAACACCAGCAGCAACAGGGATTGCAACAACATTATATGCAACTGCCCATGATAAATTCTGATGAACTTTTGACATTGTTGCTTTCGCAAGATCAACTGCATCTACCACCTACCATCCATCATATCTCACAACTCAGTAACTAATAAATTAATAAAACTCACATAATTGATAGTTTTCTATTTACCAAGGGCAATTAAGTAAATATGCTTACTTGTGAAAGTTTGTTTCCAAGAAGTATAATTGATGCTGCATTAGAGGCAGCATTTTCTTGTCCTTCAACTTGCAAAGCAATTCCAACATCAGCCAGAGCCAAAGACGGTGCATCATTGATTCCATCCCCAACCTTTTCAAAATTGACCATTTTACCCTTAATAAATTACACTATTGCCCCTTAAAGTTATAATATTGTGTCAAATAAAAAAGGAAAGTTACCATTGCAACAGAATGTCCAGAGGCTTGAAGAGTTGAAATAGAAGCAGATTTTTGTTGTGGAGTCAAAGATGCATTAATTAGATCACTTTTTATACCAACTGCTTTTGCTACACTTGCAACTGCCTCTTCCCTGTCTCCGGATAACACCATTGTTTCAATCCCTTTTTCTTGTAACCTTAAAAATTCACAAAATGTTATGTCAAAACCTAGAAATATTAATTGTGTTAGAAAAAAGGGATAATTGCTTTTATATCCTTGTAAAACTCATAAATTATTTCTATATCCTTCTCAAATTCATAAATTATCTCTATGTCCTTCTAAACTTTGTAATTACCTTCATATCCTTCAAAACCTTTAAAACTCTTTTTTATGTCCAGAAACCTATTTTATTATTTATTAAATCGTGATAATATCAATTATACAGGCGAATAAACATGACTTTTGATACATAATCAACATATATATTGCATACTTATTTGATAATTATTGATATTATAATAATTTAATAAATATTAAAATGGGTTTTTGGACATAAAAGAGAGTTTTAAAGATCTAAAAGGATATGGAAGCAATTACAAAGTTTAGAAGGACATAAAGATAATTTACGAATTTTACAAGGATATAAAAGCAATTATCCAAAAAAAAGAATTCAGAAAAAGTACCTTTTTACAGTAGACTCAGCATCATGCCTCAAATTATCAGAAATTCCAATAGCACCAATAATCCCTTCACTTTCCCGACCAACAAAAACAACTGTTTGTGAATAATCAGACGATGAACGACCTTTTAACGATTTTTGCATCACGTTTTTCTCCAAATCCATTATATCATTCATGTTTTTTCTATGATGAAAACGTTCATGAACCCATTTCATAGATCCAACGGCTACCAAATGTCCATCAATTTCTGCTAAAGTCCCAAAACCTGGTTCTGCTAATTGTTTATTTGTAACTGGAATATTTAGGTTAATTGATTCTGCTTTAGTTATGATAGCTTTTGCAATGGGGTGTGATGCTGTTTTTTCTACTGCAGCTGCTAATTGGAGGATTTCAGATTCTGAATGAGTGAATGATGACACAGCAGAAACTGTAGGTTTTCCTTCTGTTAGAGTTCCTGTCTGGTAATGAAAAATTGACAGATCAGCAACACTAAACTCGAGAATTTTTATTTTATTTTATTTTTAGATTATTCTTTTTGTCAGTAATGTTTGAGATTTCATAATATACCTTGTCTAGAGTAATAGTGTCTATGTTTGCCAAACGTTCCAATACATCTCCTCCTCTGATAAGAAGCCCTTGCTTAGCTCCTGAGCAAAATATAAAAAAAAAACACAAATTATAAGATATATACATACATATATCTATATATACACACTTAAGTAAGATGGTGTACCTAAAGATGTTCCAACAAGAATTGCAGTTGGTGTTGCAAGCCCTAGTGCACATGGGCAAGACACAACCTGAAAAATATTGAATTTTATTATTTTGTTATTTTACTAATTTAAATTAAAAAGAATTTAGAAATGGCCAACTACAAACCCTAAGAAGCCAAGACTCACCAAGACATCAGTGGAAAGCTTTAAGCTCAAAAGCAGAGGATTTCCCTCAGGGCCAGAAATGTCATTTAGCAACACATCTGGAAATAAATGTACCCCAAAATAGTACCTTGACAACAAAAACAATTCAGTATAAAATAACAAATGTAACTAATATTCTTTTTCAATTTATGTACCAGAAGGCAAATGTTGCTGCAGAAAAAGTCATAACAGTGTAGACAAATGGGCCAGCAATTGAATCTGCAAGCCTCTGTATAGGCGCTTCACGCCCTTGAGCATCCTCTACCTAAACAAATGAAATTAAAATTAAAATAAAATAATAAAAAATAAAATAAATGAAATTCTGACCATTTTCACAATCTTTGTTATTGTTGAGTTGGAGCCAGTGGAAGAAGCTTCAACTTTCAGTGGACCATCCTGAAACACATTTCTACTTTAGTAAAATAAAATAAAAAAATCATAATTTAGTACGTTAAAAATTAGTAATAAATAAAAGTAGTTACCCAGTTTATTGTTCCAGCCGACACTAAAAGACCTTCTTCCTTAAAAACAGGGAGTGACTCACCAGTCAGCATGGATTCATCCACAACACTTCTTCCTGCAACAACTCTTCCCTGCATACAATCATATATGGTTATTATTAATATTCATTAACATGTACTGTAACCAAATAATCTTTTGATATATATATATATGTAAATCACTGTTTTTTGGTATTATAAAATTTGAAAGTTAATAAGACTTACATCTACAGGAATAGTTTCTCCAGGTAAAACCAGTACTAAATCTCCAACTCGAATATCATCAGTTGGGACTTGAATACAGATTGAATCAGAGCTTAAAATGTTACCAGATGTATCATTTTGACTTTCAGAGGGAGAAATTACTAATCGTGATTGTGTGGATATCAGTGACTGCAGAAATATAAAACATGTTATATATAAATAAATAAATAATAAATAAATAAAATTCACATTTAAATGAAAAGATAAGCTTACTAATAACTCATTCATGTCACTAGATGCCCTAAGCCTTGCCCTTTCTTCAAGTGAACGACCCAAGAGAACAAAACCAAGAAGCATAACCTGCATGCTAAAAGAGGATTTAATCATTATGCAATTGTATGAGGGCAAATTTGTCATTTGGAAAAGAAAACTATACAAACCGGTTCATCGAAGAATGTGGCATCCCATCCAAGCTCAGGGTTAAGAAGTGAGATCTAAAAAATGAGAATATATATTATATTCCCCATTGTAAATTCAACAAGAATAAAATGAAGAAAAAAGAAAACTCACTGCACTAATCATAAACGCAGCAATGGATCCAAATCCAACTAGAGAGTTCATATTTGGAGATCCCTTAAAGAATGCCTTAAGACCATCAGAAAGCAACTCTGAGAAGCAGAAATCATAAATAAATAAAATCAATAAATGTCCTATTGTAGAAAGAACCAACTTTAACTGATTATAAAATCACTACACTTTTTGAATTATCTGATTTATTCAATTGTTTTCTAGTATTACTAGGATCTATAGATTTGATAGTAATGCAAAAGGATTTCTCTAGTTCATTCTTTTGATAGTAATTATGTGTCACATTACTTGTTTGAAAATCATAACCAACCTCTTCCAGGTCCCAACAGAGCACCAACAGCTAAACTGCCTTTGAAATAGGAGTTGTGAAGTAACGCCATCAATCCACCTGTAAAATACCAGAAGTCAACACATTTCAGGTAGAAACTAGAACAACTTTACATTATCTAGCTACCATTTTAGAATAGTTTCTGTTTTCTGTCCAAATTTTTTGCAGAAAACCTCTTGATACTTGAAATAGGATTCAAATAGGAAGAATGAATTACCATGGCCAATATGAATGCCAATTGAATGCATTATATGAGAAGCATGCGATCCACAACACAAAGCGACTAAAGTCCAAGCAAAAACAACTCGATTTCTACTCTCAATCATCAACGCCTCTTTTCTCGCCACCGTCTCCTTCCATTTCCGTACCTTCTCTTCAATACCTAACCCCGACGCCCTCCTCTTCGACGGAAATCCACAATCCGTCAACTTCCGAGCAAATTCCTCAGCTGCATTCACACCGATCACCTCCGTATCACCATTCAACTTAATCGCCGCCGTCTCAGTCAACATATTGACCACCACCGACTCCACTCGCTGGTCAGACGACAAGATCGACTTGACGCGTGAGACGCACGCGCCGCACATCATTCCAGTTACATCGAGCAGAACTGAAGGCTGATCTTCATGGCGTGATGGTTGTGGTTTTTCCGACGTCTGCAGAGGGGAGGAGAGGTCAACTGCTTTGGAGATGACGTGGAGGTTAGAAAGATGCTTGTGGACAATACGTGGCGGTGGGCGGTAAAGGTGATTACGACGTCGTTGGTAGTCAACATTGCAGGTGAAAATACGGTGGTTGAAGGAGGTGGACTTGGGTTGAAGTGGTAGAGAAATGCGGAGGAGATCCGTCGTCATTGTGTGTCCCTGATTTTGAGATAGAAAGATTTTGATTCATAAAAGCGCGTGTGTTAGATTATTTTCACTTCGATCCCTATTTTTTTTATATTATAAAAAGATGACTAGTAAACCTTTTTATCAAATGTCTTTTTTTGTATATCTATTCCGACGAAGAATCGACGAGTCCGTTAGACTGGGCGTATTGGGCGACCGGAAGCTCGGTCGCGACCGGCCACACAAGCCACCCCGACGCGTCGCCCCCGTTACGGCCCGGCCATCTCGACGCGTCGCCGAGCTCCAATGGTCGACTAGTCGACCGTTCGAGTCGAGCATCACACGTTCCCTTTTTCTCCCAAACGGCTAAATTACACCCATTTCCAACTTAATTTTTACCCATTTTTTTACCTTAATAAATACCCAATTTTTTTCTAAAAAATTTCACACTTCTCATTTCTTATAAATACCCAAAAAAAGCGGATTCATACACAAAACTAAACGCAATTAATTAATTTTTGCGTCCGCCTGCTGTGCGACTGTACGGCTTCTATTCAAATTTCAGATAACAATGGAGTAAAGGAGAAGAAATCAGAGTTGTACAGAGATATTCACGTAGAAAAGTTGCTTGTGCAAGAACACAGAGAATATGATAGAGTGCAGTGCTGACTGAGGGGGAGAGGAAATCAGTGTTTTAATTACTAATGAAATTTAAAAAAAAAAAAAGTCGATCGGTCACCCATTACGGCCATTTGGTCGCTATTTGGTCATGTGTTTGATCAGGAGAGAGAAAGCTGATGTGGCGCGGAGGTGGCAGAGGTGACCAAACTTTGTTTGGTCACCCATTACGGGTAGTCTTAGTATGGGCCATTGTAAAGCATTAGAATTTGTATAATTTAACATAAGACTCCTCCTAATGGTACACATAGGTTTAATCTTCTCCAATACTGATACCATCACCCATTGACATGGGATTTCGGTTGGAGAGAGAAAATCATATACTTCGGTGGTAGAAAGAGTTCGGTTGTGGCGTTCGATACAATTTAATAGAGTATTTGGTATTTTGTGTGTGTGTTGTAATGTTAAGTCCCAAAAACTAAAAAAATGATATTGTTAGCATGTGTATGTCAGTTAATGTCAATTGTAATGTGACCTGACATGATGCTTATTTACAAAAATTACAATGTGAATTTATATCACTATTAGAATTGATCTAACTAAATACATTTGGCCCTATATTAATTATAACCTTCTATTGATCACCAAATAATATTAAATCAATGTATTTTAATAATAATTACATAACAATATCAATGTATGCGAGAAAAAGCACCCTGGGTAAATGGGTTGTCAATTATTTATAACCTTCTATTAATCACCAAATATTTTTAAATCAAGGCTTATGGTTCTTTTACTAGTGGTTCCTGGTTTAGATTTTTTTCAATAACTTTAGAGGTTATTTTGCTATTTGTTAACTGTGTAGGGAGGTAAATGTAAAGTTTTGCTATGGCAATTTGAGAGAGTGTTATCACGTGTGCAAATGGTTGGAACTGAGCCACATTTAATAAGTGGTCTATATTTTATTGCAAATTGGATATCTGGATCAATAAAATACAATCGCGAAGATTAACATTACTTAAACGTAAAAGAAATGTTAAATTTTTTATTATTTATGCCTATTAATTTTGTTATTCACTATAAATTATATATAATCTATTTATTTTCTTTATTCATATTATCTTTTTTATTTTAACAAATATTTTTATCAAGTAAGTAGAAAGATAACTAGAAAAAATTCATAGAAAAATATAACATTTCTCAAAGGGAGATGATTTATGTACCACATAAATTACTTCCTCCACCACAATCTATGTTTTAGTATGTTTGTACTGTCTGCTTTAATTGTTGTATACTGTGGTGAGTGAAGTAACTTATGTGGTATATAAATCATCTCCCTTTCTCAAAATGTATATTTACATAAGACGGGTGCCAACAATAGAGCCACTTTAGAGCGACTTTGCCGCCACTTTGAAGACTGTAACGACCCGAATTTGTAAATAAATAAATTGTATAAAAATATGATAAATATGGATAAATCATATAAAACGCGTGGAAATTGGTTTCGTGTCGTTTGGACATCGTACGGGAAAGTTATGGGGGAAAACGGGTCAAGACACTTGATGAAAAGTGCAGCCCTGCTGCCTCTAGTAGTTCGCGACGCGAACTATAAGTTCCCGATCGGGAACTTGCTCCAGGGAGTTTGGCCTTTTATCGCGAAGAAGTTCACGCCTGCTTAACGATCGCGAACTATGAAATTCGCAGAGTTAGCGACGCGAACTCTGGTCGCGTCGTGAACTTGTGTCTGGCAGCATTAAAGTCGGGATTTGGCTCATTTATTGCCAAGTGAAACCCTAGTTCTTCTCTCTCGAGCTTGTGAGCGTTTTTGAGTGTAAAGCATCATTTGGAGCAGATTTCTTGGTCAAATCTTGTGATTCTTCGCTCCTAGTTGAAGATTAAAGGTATATCTTCAATCCTTTGTAGTTGTAGCTTTAGATCTATGGATCTTGAAGCTAGGGTTTGAAACCCTAGTTCTTGGGTTGGTGACTTTGGTGAAATAAATGGTGTATACACTTAATAGATGGTATATTAACAAGGAAAACGAGTGTATGATTATGAATTGTAAGAATCTCAAGGGTTGGTTAAACCTAGGGTTTGGTAAATCACCATATTTGGGGGAAATGGATTGATGGGTGTTATCTAGAGGTAGATGAACACATTGTTAGTAGATTGTAATGTTGAACATTATATGATCATTGTTTTAGGCTTTCGGTGACATCTTGGAAAGTCGGTGAAATTGTGAAGCAAGAGTTTTGGTGTCAAGAACACGGTTGGAGCATTTATTGCTAAGGTGAGTACGTGTGGAATTTACTGAGTACATAGCCCTTTTAAATACTTTCATTACTTGTGTTATGGTCTATTTGCTTAATTGGGTAGACTAGTAGTTGATAGTTAGTTATACCGATGATAGTATGGAGCTAACTTGTTTGATGATAGACGTGATAGCCGAGAGCTAGATTGACATAACTATTGAGTTATGATACGCTGAGATAACGTGATGACGCGGGGAACCCCCGGTCATGAGAGGGTGGAATGAGGGGCAGTTGGGTGAATTCCCATCGACTCATCCACAATAGGCGTGATGTGAGGGGCAGTTGGGTGGATTCCCATCGACTCAATCACGATAGGCGTGATGTGAGGGGCAGTTGGGTGGATTCCCATCGACTCAATCACGATAGGGTGGTGTGAGGGGCAGTTGGGTGGATTCCCATCGACTCAACCACAATAGTAGTCTTACTCATTGGACGTATTCCGGTGGGCAAGAGTGTAGAGTCACACTAAGGTGACTAGAATGGGTAGTTGGAATTATATATATGTATATTGATTGGTTTTATGAAACGTGACATTTCATTTTTATTATCGGGTCTAAACCCATGTAGCTCACGAGACGTTTTTGTCTCACGTACTCCTTGTTTTGTTTTGCTATGTACTCAGGTTCGGGATCGAAGGTTTAGGTACGCATGGATAGAGATGCGGGACCTAGAATAGAAGGACACTAGATTGGATTTAGTCTTAGCTTGGTGATGATCTATTTTGTAACACCTACTTTTATACTCTGATTTCATACCAAGGTTTTTGTAAATCCAAATTGGGGATGTTCTTCTATTTATAAAAATGTTTTATTTTGGCCAATTTTTGGCATTAAATTTGAGGTGTTACAACTTGGTATCAGAGCTATAGTTTAAGTGAATTAGGTTGGATGACCATCCTAGTCTTAGACTGTAGCATTAGGAATGTAAGATTCCTTGAGATCATAGGTTGACCTTGAGACTTTATATTAAGTTTAGGGTTGAACCTAGGGGACCGATGAATTTGATATGATTTTGAGTATTGAGTCGTACGCGACTAATGGGTTGTACACAAGGTACTAAATGTTTAATGTCTTTCGTATAGTCTTGATCGAAAGAAATGGTGAACACTCGTAGAAGTGGGAAAGCCCCGGAGAACCGGGAGGAGGAAGTACCTCCTGTTGAGAGGGTGGTTGAGCAAGAAAGTCAACCGTCGATGCATCGAGTTGATGAATCGGAGGTCGGAGCTAATAGAACTCCGGTGACCATGGCGGATCTCCAAACCATTATCGACCAAATCAAGGGAACGGTGGCCGAGGAAGTGCACCGTATTATTGGAGACCGTGTGAGGTCGGGTGGAGACCGGGAATCCGAGGCTAAGTCAGATGAGAAAACCGGAGGTAGTGGCACCGGGGAAGGGAAGTCCTCCACGGGTGGCCAAAGTGATGCAAGGGCTAATCCCGTTGTGAAAGAAGGGTGTTCGTTTAAATCATTCATGGCTTGTAAGCCAAATCCGTATTCGGGTAGTTCGGACCCGAAAGTAACAATGAGGTGGATCCGAGAAACCGAGAGGGTTATCGGAAGTAGTAAGTGTAAGGATGTTGATATGGTGACGTATGCATCACAATTGTTGAAAGAGGATGCGATGGTTTGGTGGGACATCGTGTATGAGACCCTCGGGAGGGAGGTGGTTGAGAAAATGACGTGGGATGAATTCACCACGAGGTTGAAAAAGAAGTTTTGTCCCGAAAGGGATTTGGAAAAGATGCACGAAAAGTTTGTGACCCTTAAGAAGGGTGATATGTCAATCGAAGAATACTCGAGGGAGTTCACGGGATTGCTCCCGTTTGTTGCTAAAACCTACTCGGATGAGAGGTTGAGGGTGGTTCGGTATGCAAGTGGGCTACCGTGGGATTATCAATTGGAGGTTAAGAGGGCGGTTTCACTCGATGAGGCTATTAGTGCCGCCCGGGGTGTTGAAGAGGTTAATGCGGCACGGGTTGCCGAGAGGGCCCATGTGGGCGAGAAAAGAAAAGCCGAGAGCGGCTCTAGTTCGTTCAAGAAAGGGAAGTTCACTTCGAGCTTCTCTAAACAAGGAAGTGTTGGCCCGTGCAAGAAATGCGGGAAAAATCATACCGGCCCGTGTCGGGGAGAGTCAAAGGCTTGCTATAGTTGTGGTAAGATGGGGCACATAGCCCGGGATTGTAGGGCCAAGTTGACGGCCGATGTGGAGTGCTACTCATGCCATGAGAAGGGGCATTATAGCAATGTGTGCCCAAAGAAGGGAATCGAGTCGATGGTGTCCACGGCCCAAAAGAAAGTGGAACCGGCGAAGGTGAAGGGGCGGTCCTTCCAACTTACTCGGGAGGAGGCGAAGGAGGCACACGATGTGGTGTCAGGTACTTTATTCATTAACTCCTTGCCAACTCATATTTTATTTGATTCGGGTTCCAATTATTCGTTTGTGTCTTATGAATTCGGTTGTAAATTGAATGTGCCGTCCGAAAAGTTAGATGAAATGTATGAGATAGAAGTAGCCGACGGGAAAACGTCTATGGTTGATTGTATTTATAGAAATTGTGAAATAGAAATAGACGGTAGAAGGTTTAAAGTGGATTTGTTGCCCATGGGAATTAGGGCGTTTGATGTGGTTATCGGTATGGATTGGTTGGGTATGCACCAAGCCAAGATTTTGTGTGGAAAGAAAATTGTGTCGATTAGGACACCCGAGAATGAGAAAGTGTATGTGTATGGGGAGAAACGACATTACATGCCTAATGTGATTACCGCTATTAAGGCAAGGAAAAGTATATCGAAAGGTTGTGCATCGTTTATTGCATACGTATTAGATGATCGAAAAGAAAAGAAGACAATGGATAGTGTAAAAATTATTCGGGAATTCCCCGAGGTATTTCCCGATGACTTGCCCGGTTTGCCACCGGAGAGACAAGTCGAGTTCAAAATTGATTTAGTGCCGGGAGCGACGCCGATTGCTCGTGCTCCCTATCGTTTAGCTCCCACCGAGATGCGGGAATTGATGACCCAATTGCAAGAATTGTTAGATAAAGGTTTTATTCGTCCGAGTTCGTCACCGTGGGGTGCACCGGTGTTATTTGTTAAGAAGAAAGACGGTTCGATGAGAATGTGTATCGACTACCGAGAGTTGAACAAGGTAACAATTAAAAATCGTTACCCGTTGCCGAGAATTGATGACTTATTTGACCAATTGCAAGGTGCTAGTTATTTCTCGAAGATCGATTTGAGGTCGGGTTATCACCAAGTTCGGGTGAAAGAAGGCGACACCGAGAAGACGGCTTTTCGTACACGTTATGGTCATTATGAATTTCTAGTGATGCCGTTTGGTCTTACAAACGCACCGGCTATTTTTATGGATTTAATGAATCGGGTTTGTAAACCGTTTCTTGATAAGTTTTTGATCGTGTTCATTGACGACATTTTGATTTATTCGAAAACCGAAGAAGAACACGAAGGTCATCTAAGGCTTGTTCTAGACGTGTTGAAACGGGAGAAATTGTATGCAAAATTTTCAAAGTGTGAATTTTGGTTGCGGGAAGTACAATTCTTAGGTCACGTGGTGACGTGTGATGGTATTAAGGTTGATCCGTCCAAGATTGAAGCGGTATCAAATTGGGAGCCTCCGAGGACTCCTACCGAGGTTAGAAGTTTTCTTGGATTAGCCGGTTATTACCGAAGGTTTATACAAGATTTCTCGAGAATCGCGATTCCACTCACGAAGTTAACGAGAAAAAGTGAGAAGTTTGTGTGGGAGAAGAAGCAAGAAGAGGCGTTTAAGTTGTTAAAAGAAAAGTTATGTAACGCGCCGATCCTTACGTTACCGGATGGTATGGAAGATTTTGTGGTTTATAGTGATGCTTCAAATCAAGGGCTCGGTTGTGTGTTGATGCAAAGAGGAAAGGTGATCGCGTATGCCTCGCGACAATTGAAGAATGCGGAATTAAGGTACACGACACACGACTTGGAATTGGCGGCGATTATTTTTGCCTTGAAGTTGTGGAGGCATTATTTGTATGGCACTCGGTGTACATTGTACACGGATCATAAGAGTTTGCAATATGTTTTTACACAAAAAGACCTTAATATGCGACAAAGAAGGTGGATCGAGTTGATTGCCGATTATGATTGTGAGATTGTGTATCATGCGGGGAAGGCGAATGTGGTGGCCGATGCCTTAAGTCGAAAGGTTTATGAAAATCCGAACCGAGGAATTTTATCACGTATAGAAGTTGTCTCGAGTATTATTGAAAGGATCAAGAATGCCCAACGGGAGGTTATGGGAAAAGACGAGTTAAGACAAGAACGGTTAGGTAAGAACCAACATTTTCTCGAAAATGCGCAAGGGTTGAAGACCGTAGGCGGCCGTATTTGGGTTCCTAAGTTCGGTGGTATCCGAAAAGAGTTGTTGTATGATGTGCACAAGTCGAAGTATTCGATTCACCCGGGAAGTACAAAGACGTACCAAGATATGAAACGGGTTTATTGGTGGCCTGGAATGAAGGCGAGAGTGGCCAAGTATATCTCTAAGTGTGCCACGTGTGCACAAGTGAAAGCCGAGCATCAAGTACCATATGGGGTAGCTCAATCATTGGTTGTGCCGGCCGGGAAGTGGGAAGATATAACTATGGATTTCATAGTGGGTTTACCGAAGACGAGTAGAGGTCACGATGCCATTTGGGTCATAGTTGACCGGTTGACCAAGAGTGCGTTATTTCTAGCAATTCGGGAAACATTGCCACTTGAGAAATTGGCTAAGTTGTATGTTGATGAGGTGGTTCGACTCCACGGGGTTCCGTTATCGATTGTGTCCGATAGAGACGCGAGGTTTACCTCGAGATTTTGGCGATCTTTACAAGAAGAATTGGGTACAAAGTTGCGGTTGAGCACGGCTTATCACCCGCAAACCGACGGTCAAAGTGAAAGAACAATTCAAACGATTGAAGACATGTTGAGATCGTGTGCGTTAGACTTCGGTGGTAAATGGGATGAACATTTACCGTTAGTCGAGTTCTCGTATAATAATAGTTATCACTCGACTATTAAGATGCCGCCTTATGAGGCGTTGTATGGGAGAAAATGTAGAACTCCATCTCGTTGGTTGGAAGCGGGAGAGACGAAACTCACGGGTCCCGAGATCGTGAGAGTGACAAATGAAAAGATTGGTATTATTCAAACTAACATGAAAGTCGCCCAAGATAGACAACGAAGTTATTCGGGTTTAAAGAAAAGACCATACGACTTGGATGTCGGTGATATGGTGATGTTGAAAGTGTCACCTTGGAAAGGTGTGATGCGGTTTGGTAAAAAGGGAAAGTTAAGTCCAAGGTATGTTGGACCGTTTAAAATATTGAAACGGGTCGGGCTTCAAGCTTTTAAGTTGGAACTTCCACCCGAGCTTCAAGGTGTGCATGATACCTTTCACGTAAGTTATTTGAAGAAGTTTATCGGGGAGGTTGAAAATATTATTCCGTTGCAAGAGTTGCGGGTTGACGGCCCGAATCGGTTGATTGAGGAGCCCGAAGCTATATTAGAAACAAAAACAAAGAAGCTTCGGAATAAGGAGATCGAGTTGGTGTTGGTCAAGTGGAAGCATTCACTTGGGCCGAATTTGACTTGGGAAGTCAAGGACGAGATTCGGAAGAGGTACCCGGATTTCGTGAACTATGATGAGATTCCGAGGACGGAATCTTCTTAAGGGGTAGATAGTTGTAACGACCCGAATTTGTAAATAAATAAATTGTATAAAAATATGATAAATATGGATAAATCATATAAAACGCGTGGAAATTGGTTTCGTGTCGTTTGGACACCGTACGGGAAAGTTATGGTGGAAAACGGGTCAAGACACTTGATGAAAAGTGCAGCCCTGCTGCCTCTAGTAGTTCGCGACGCGAACTATAAGTTCCCGATCGGGAACTTGCTCCAGGGAGTTTGGCCTTTTATCGCGAAGAAGTTCACGCCTGCTTAACGATCGCGAACTATGAAATTCGCAGAGTTAGCGACGCGAACTCTGGTCGCGTCGTGAACTTGTGTCTGGCAGCATTAAAGTCGGGATTTGGCTCATTTATTGCCAAGTGAAACCCTAGTTCTTCTCTCTCGAGCTTGTGAGCGTTTTTGAGTGTAAAGCATCATTTGGAGCAGATTTCTTGGTCAAATCTTGTGATTCTTCGCTCCTAGTTGAAGATTAAAGGTATATCTTCAATCCTTTGTAGTTGTAGCTTTAGATCTATGGATCTTGAAGCTAGGGTTTGAAACCCTAGTTCTTGGGTTGGTGACTTTGGTGAAATAAATGGTGTATACACTTAATAGATGGTATATTAACAAGGAAAACGAGTGTATGATTATGAATTGTAAGAATCTCAAGGGTTGGTTAAACCTAGGGTTTGGTAAATCACCATATTTGGGGGAAATGGATTGATGGGTGTTATCTAGAGGTAGATGAACACATTGTTAGTAGATTGTAATGTTGAACATTATATGATCATTGTTTTAGGCTTTCGGTGACATCTTGGAAAGTCGGTGAAATTGTGAAGCAAGAGTTTTGGTGTCAAGAACACGGTTGGAGCATTTATTGCTAAGGTGAGTACGTGTGGAATTTACTGAGTACATAGCCCTTTTAAATACTTTCATTACTTGTGTTATGGTCTATTTGCTTAATTGGGTAGACTAGTAGTTGATAGTTAGTTATACCGATGATAGTATGGAGCTAACTTGTTTGATGATAGACGTGATAGCCGAGAGCTAGATTGACATAACTATTGAGTTATGATACGCTGAGATAACGTGATGACGCGGGGAACCCCCGGTCATGAGAGGGTGGAATGAGGGGCAGTTGGGTGAATTCCCATCGACTCATCCACAATAGGCGTGATGTGAGGGGCAGTTGGGTGGATTCCCATCGACTCAATCACGATAGGCGTGATGTGAGGGGCAGTTGGGTGGATTCCCATCGACTCAATCACGATAGGGTGGTGTGAGGGGCAGTTGGGTGGATTCCCATCGACTCAACCACAATAGTAGTCTTACTCATTGTACGTATTCCGGTGGGCAAGAGTGTAGAGTCACACTAAGGTGACTAGAATGGGTAGTTGGAATTATATATATGTATATTGATTGGTTTTATGAAACGTGACATTTCATTTTTATTATCGGGTCTAAACCCATGTAGCTCACGAGACGTTTTTGTCTCACGTACTCCTTGTTTTGTTTTGCTATGTACTCAGGTTCGGGATCGAAGGTTTAGGTACGCATGGATAGAGATGCGGGACCTAGAATAGAAGGACACTAGATTGGATTTAGTCTTAGCTTGGTGATGATCTATTTTGTAACACCTACTTTTATACTCTGATTTCATACCAAGGTTTTTGTAAATCCAAATTGGGGATGTTCTTCTATTTATAAAAATGTTTTATTTTGGCCAATTTTTGGCATTAAATTTGAGGTGTTACAAAGACCCCATTGGCACCATCCCGCCGCTTCTCCGCCGGTTTGGCACCCGCCGGTGTGGAGACGAGAGGCAAGGCTTCCGCCGGTTTGTTGGGTGGGTCCAAAGGGGTATTTTGTGTGTGTGTGTTTTGTAATGGTGGGTCCCAAAAAATTGAAGGGAAATGGTATTGTTGGCATGGGTACGTCAGTTTAGTGTTGGTTGGAAGATGAGCTGACGTGACGCTGATTTGGCAACAACTGACGATATCACTGACTGTCACCATTGGGAACAGTCTAATAGGTGTCTGAAACTTAGTAAAAGATAAACTTATATGCTTAAGTCATGTCCAAGCTATTTAATTTGGGCCAAATAAACATGTTAAAATATCTTCGTATTGTTTTTCTTTGTCTAATAAATTAACTTTACTCATATGTATATGCATTATTCTTTCTTTATCTGCTTTTCGTTTCTTTAATTTTCTCATGTGTACGTTATCACTCTTTATTAAATATGTAACTTGCTTTGAATTAATAAAATTTGAAATAAAATAATACGATGTTCAAAAAAAGAAAATAATATAATATATTTAAATATGTGAATTTAAGCTCAATTCAATATGAGCGGTGGTATTACTTGTTATTAAATACTTTTACATAGTTTAAATCTTTCTATATTTGATAATATAAATTTTCAAATCAAATACTTAAAAGAATTAATGAAATTTATATGTGAATAGTTTTATTAGTATAAAGTTGAATTAATTTAAAATAAATAACAAATTCATTCAATATTTCGATTGCCTGGACTAAGAGAACGAGCGAGTAGGTGGATGTGGGAAGGCTTATTAAAATTTAGAAAATTTAAAAGCATTGTTATTTATGCTCCAAGAAAATAAATTAAAGGATTTATATTTGAAATATTCACAGCTAATTCGCACGAAAATGTCGTGTTATTGTTATTTCCTATGCATCAAACGCCCACGGTACCTACCACATGAAGTCAACGTTGACGAACTAAATAATTGGTCAATTCTGGACATCTTTTGATGTGGTTTAGGGGTGAGCACGGTCCCGTAAACTGAAATCGATATAATTGAAACCGAGTATGATGAATTTACAAAACCGAATCGATTACATGTTTTTGGTTTTAGTTCAGTTTTTTAGCTCAAATGTTCAAACTTAGTCGAAGATGAACGGAAACCGAAAAAACCGAAAAATGAAATGATGAATTTTCAAAAATCGAAACGATTACATGTTTCCGATTTCGGTTCGATTTTTCGACCTAAATGCTCACTCGTATTGTAGTTTAGTAGTTGTATAGTATAAAATTGTATAATCATAATAAGGAATCATTCAATGTAATTCATGTTTTAATCATACTCTCAATTGATTAATTAATGGTCAATATTAATCACATGATTTACATGGGTTATTCTTACACCACATCTTTTAATTCATATATCACAATAATTATTTATATGCTTACACAATTTGCATGAATATTTGTACAATGTGGTAGATACATTAAAAAGTGTGGTGTGAAAATTAATTCTCATTATTTATACATAAAGAAGTATTTTGACATTTGATATTCACATAAAATTTTAATCCAATTATTTATATTATTTTTGTTTATTCTTTTGATTTTAGTATTTTTTTTACTTTATATTATTTTTTTCATTATAAAATCAACATTATGTGATAATTTTATTTCATTTATACTTATTATTTTAATCCAATTATTTATATTACATGAGTCAAAAGTTATTGTAATTTAATTTCAACACAACTTTTCTAACAAAATCAACGATATACATTTCTAATAAAAAGTCGTTTTTAGTAGATGAATTCCCGTTATCATAAGTCTGATTATATTGTAGCTAAAATAATTAACTTTGGCAATTATTATATTTATTTTTCACTAATAACAAATAGGTGTTTACCGTGTGTTGAATATCAAAAGAGTTAACCATATTTTTTAGTATACTGTCAAATATTGAATATCAAATTTCAAACAACTAATTATTTTTAACATCAATTAAGTCATACCTACCACTAACCTCACTACCGCTAACAACTATCATCTTCTTCATCTTGTTACTGACCTAGCTATAGCATACGTGGGTACCCTATTATTGTTCGAAAAGATATGTAACCGAGTAACTTTTACTTGTCACAATATATAGTACGTTGCATAGGATACTCGCCGCCGCATTGCGCGACTATCTTACTAGTTATCAATAGAAGGTAAAGATTACAATTTTTAATTACATATATATATATATATATATATATATATATATATATATATATATATATATATATATATATATATATATATATATATATATATATATATATATATATATATATATATATATAGGGTGCGATTCAGCGCAGAACCATTTTTCGCGGCAGAACTACAGAACCGACTTACAGCCAATCAGAACGCACCATTTAATAATTAATTTGTTTTTTTAATAATCGTGAAGGGTAATACAGTCAATTAGCACATATCAGTTATATATGGAAATAGAATCATGCTGCGCTGGGATCCTTAAAACATGGGAGGTCGGTTTCTTAATCATTATCACGTTCATTAATTCAGAATCATAAAACCTATTATGCCGTTCGCACTCTACAGATTTCCATGAACCCTAAACATCGACAAAACTGAGTAATCAATATAGAAAAAAGATGAATAACGAGCAATCAATACCAAACAACACACCAGACTACATGTACGAAGACAACAATGAGCAACGAACTCCAGAAATTCCAACAGAATACGGTGGGGAACCTCTTGGTAAGTTTTAAACATACGATGTTAGAATGAACGAATAAAGTAATCATTAATTGTATAAACGGTGTATATCTTATGACTAATTAATAAACATAAGATGTTTGTTTACTATTATAAATGTGTGTTAGGACATTAGGTGTTGACAAAAGTTATAAAGAGTTGTTTGTGGATACATTGATTGATTGTGATAGTGAATGACATGTTACTGTATTATGTATGAGTTGTAAAAGGTAATGAACATTTGATGTTTTCATAAGAATTCAATGATTATAGTATTCAATGATTATCTTATTAAGGTCAATGTTGTAACATACACTGCATGTATGATCGAATTAAAAAATTATCTTGTGAAAAATTATCAAACAACAAACATTGTTGTAACATACACTGCATGTATTATCGAATTTCAGATGGGTGATTTATTTATTTAATTTTTTGTTTGATATCTGAAACAGATGTTGATACAAGTATTTTAGAGCTGCTGCCAACACCAGAAGGTACTAAATATTGGATACCAGATGTCGCGGAAGACGATATACCAAAAGTGGGTAGCATCCATGAAAATTTTGATAAATGTTATGAGATGTACAAAACGTACTCGCAATTGGCCCGATTTAACATAAGAAAAGATGGCGTTAAAAGGTATAAGGGTGAGATAACGCATAGGTATATTGTTTGCAGCCGTGGGGGTAAGTTACGGACAAAAGTGGAAAAGAACACACTTAACGAATCTGTAGATAAGCAGTCAACAGTTGACGGGAAAATTAAAAAAAAACGGAAAACTACTTCAAAAGTCACTGGTTGCCCCGCGAAAATAGGATTTACCGCAGTGAGGGGTACACAATCGTTTACAGTATCACTATTTATTGAAAACCACAACCATGCATTAATGAATAAACGAAACATGGATTTGTGTGCGGCACGTAGAGAGTTAAAATATTCTGAGTTTAAATTTATGCATCAGGCGGCTTTGGCAAATTTGAGTGCCACAAAAGCGCATAGATTAAAAGTAGCTTTAATGGGCGGGTATGATGGCGTACGTGGAACTCCAATAGATTGGAGGAATTTTAGGAGAGGGGTAAACGTGTTCATCGGAGATAGAGACGCTCAAATGATAGTTGATAAAATGACGAAAAGGCAGGAACATGTACCCGAATTCTCATTTGAGTACCATCTTCGAAATTCGGAACTCGTAAGTATGTATTGGGCTGATGAGACAATGAAGGCTAACTATGACATATTCGGCGACGTTGTATCATTCGATGCAACCTTCCAGACGAACAAGTATCGTATCACAAACTTTTTTATTACTATTTAATATGTATTAAAAGTACTAATGTGTTTGTAAATATTTTTAGGTATGATTTTGTTTTCGTCCCATTCACTGGAATCGATAACAACAAGAAACGTGTTACGTTTGGGGCAGCTCTTCTATCTGATGAAACCGTGGAATCCTACTCGTGGATGCTGGAAGCTTTTAAAAAGGTTCATGTTAAACAGCCACCATTAGTTGTAACGGACCAAGATCCAGCATTAAGGATAGCCATTGTTGATAAGTTTCCTAAATCCCGGCACAGATTATGTATGTGGCATATAACACAAAAACTTCCGGGAAAGGTAACATTAAATGTTTTTCAGTTATTAGTAAGAAATTCAGTCTAACATTGAATGATGTTAATAGTATTTAATATTTTTTAAACAGGTGCTTGGTGATTTACCCGTTAACACTGAATTCAGGAGAGATTTTCACAAGCTAATTTGGAATGTCTATATAGAGCCAGAAGTGTTTGAGGAACGGTGGGCTGAATTGATGGTAAAATACAACCTATGTAATCACAAATGGTTGTCTGATATGTATACACTAAGAGACGTTGGATACCGGCGTATTTTAAAGAATATCCGATGTGCGGGTTAATGAAAACAACCTCTCGGTCAGAAAGTTCAAACAAGTTTTTTCAGATGTTTCAAGATAGTGGAAACACATTTGTTCACTTCATGCTATATTTTGAACAAGCTATGGAATTGCAAAGATACAACCAGCGTACAACCGAAAATAAGGATGATGGTACATCGTTGTCAAAGCGTACTGATTTGCCACTTGAAAGGCATGCGAGCGAGGTGTACACACAAGCGGTGTTACGAGATGTTCAAAATGAAATATATAAAGGTCTTTATTCATGTTCTCAGGTTCTAACAGGTGATGACGGTGACATCCAATGGTCCATGATTGAACAGCGAGAAAAGTCATTAAAAGTTGTTGTAACAACAAAGGTACGTGTAATAAGATTTTAATTTGCTTATTTAACATTAATATTTAGATTTAGTTGGTCACATACGTACAAACTTATCCGTGCGAAATGCTAACACTTAGAACATTACAGGTTGAATATAATACACAAAATGGAACACTTTCTTGTTCGTGCAGACATTTTATCCGGCATGGTTATTTGTGCCGCCATATATTCTGTGTTCTAAAGAGAAATTGCGTAGACAGAATTCCAAAGCGTTACATAAAAATCGATGGACGAAGAATGCACTACCAGCACACCTACTAGAGAACAGGTACCGATATGGCCCATGTTTGGCAGAAACAGATAAAATGGCTGCTGAACTTCATTCATTGGTTGATGACTGTATTAATATGTCGCGTAACAATGTTCCAAAGATAAAAGAGTATATTAATTATTGGAAAAACATGAAAAAGGAGCTTGAAGGAGACCCAAACGCATCAAATTTGGTTGAAACATAGGAACAACTGATCGCGGAGATGTATGAGGTCGAAGAACCTGAAAATTTAAATATCAAACTGCACAAAAAATCAAGGAATAAGGGGTCAAAAAGGATTAAGAGTGCAGTTGAGTTAGCAACTTCTGGTAATAAATTAAAAACGACACGCAAACTTCCATTCAAAAAGCGTCGGTGTAGTATATGTCAAGAATACGGACATAACCGACGAGGTCATGCAGCGTGGTTGAAGAAAACAACAAAAAAAAACATTAGTTGATGAAGATGGAGATGAAGATGGTTACGAAGATGAAGACGAATATGATGAAGAAGAAGATGATGATAATGTCAATGAAGAAGAAGATGGTAATCACAATGAGTATGAGTCGGATGAGTTATACAGTTCTGAATAATTTCAATTATAACTTGTTCGCGAATTTTTTTCCTTTGATTTTAGACTAGTTTGGTATTTTTATGTTTTTCGGTTGGATCTTTTTTTGTTTTATATCATATTTTGACTTTCTGTTATATTTTATATGTTATAATTGACGTTTTATCCGATATTGAAAGTGTTCGTATCGTGTAAAAACGATATATTTTATAAAGTATTTGAAAAAGCTTTGAATGCATGTGATGTTGGGGATCCTTGGGAAATATACCAACCAAATGAGACAGTAAACATGTGATGTTGTGGGTTTCACCTGTTAGCGGATAATAAATTGTAGTAATATAAGTTAAAACATATCAACGAACATTAAATTGTACCCATTAATATCACATTAACATATCAATGAGATGTTAATGTCTTAATATATTTCAGTATAGGAACATCAAGTGTTTTAGTGAATTTCAAAAACGCGCAAAACGTCTAGCTTCTAACATAGTAGTAAAACAGATTTTATACATTTTCCCTTATGATGAATAACATTATTATATGATCATCAATTGTAGCATGTAACATCTAAATCTGCGAAAATTTTGAAAACATACATTGTTCTAATGATCATAAACTAACAAAACATCTATGTTTCAAAAGATCATAAATTACCAAAACATCCATTGTTCCAAAAGAACATAAACTACCAAGAGACATTGAAAGATAAAAATTAAAACAAAGCAGTTCAAAATATCAACCCCCCCAAAAACTAAGCAAACACACGATATGTCATAAACATCGAAAACCAACGTAACGTCTTCTATCTTGTAGACTTATCCATCATGTTCTTCATTTCCTTCCTCAATGTGTTGGCCTCAGAAATAAGAATACGGCACAAATACTTTTGCTTCAAAAGTTCCAACTGGTTTTTAAACTGTTCCTTATCACCATCAAGACCACATGCAAACCTCCTTAAATCTTGCCCGATATAGACCTCCATGAGACGCATAATAACTAAACCATTTATACCATGTTTGTATCGGACAGATTGCCAAGGAAATTCAGCAACTTGCAGTTGGGCCATGTTTTCTATAACATTTCCTATCTGACATCCGATTCTTAACAGGTATCTTCCAAATAGACTTTTCTGTTTATAATAAAAAATATTAATACTAAGCAAAAATATGAGTTAAGAGTAAAAAAAAATAGTTTAATCAAAGAAAATTACCATAAGGAGAGCAACATTGGTTGTTTTATGCTGCCAACCGCGTCGTTTTATTATTTTTCCTATTGGGTGTGCATTTTTCTTTCCATCGAACAAGACAACCGCACCACATCTCATGTCAAACGAAAGCAAGAAAATTTGACCGTGGTTGTTCACCGGTAAAAACACCTACCATGGATAATAATAATTAATATACAAAAACAAATTAACAAAATAATAAATGGCTAACTTACCAAATCAACGTTGGAAACCTGCATTTTCTCATTGGTATGCTTGCCAACATTATCCATATGTATCTTGAAATACTTTGTCTGATGATAATCAGGTAGCATATTAATGTCGTTACCTTGTTGTGCCTATATATAACAAACATTGGATGTTAGATATAAGTATTGTCAACAAACATTGTTGTGCCTATAAATTAGTAAAGAAAAAAAAAGTTTGTTACCATTTCAAAGACAGGCAAAAACAGTCTACTTGCTGATTCTGGGCTCCTAGATTCTTCCATTGTATTCAGCACAATAGACCATGTATTTACAAGGTTGCTACGAATATCATCGTCCACCAAAAATTCAATATCAGTATCAGTTGATATGTGTCCATTAGAAGCCATAAACAACACAAAACTGAAAAAGTTATCCAATAAGACATTAAATGATACATAAAGGTTAGAATCTATACAAAAGTTAATATGAAAATTAAAATGAACTTTATTAACGACTTACTTGGGATCTGTAATTTCACCTACAAAACGAACAGCCCTATTTTCTTCAGCAGTAATTCCTCGGTCGACATCAACCAATCGTTGTACATACGGAGACCGTAATGCACATGATTTTGTAGGGACCCTACGACGTCGAAACATAACAGTCCCATCCGCCGCAAATCTTGGTGACACAATCTGTACCGGGACCGGTGTTGTTAAATTCTCGTTCTCGTTTCCATAATGCGACACATTAACACCTTCGGTCACGACATTAACTGTATCTGTTAAAACTTGTTTTCCCTTTTCTTTGTGAGTCTCAACATGTTCACCCAACGGCACATTCTCTTGGGTAAGGCCTAGACTAAAGCTAGGACCAGTTTCACCCAATGGCACCATCTGTTGAGTAAGGCCGACACTAAAACTAGGAACAGCTTCAGTTGATAGCCTTTTCTTCTCGGAACTTATTCTATCAATTTCATCAAAACTTTGAATAATTTTGAGCTGTGTTGCGGGGCCACCCATACCATCGTCAATATCATCAAATGTTGACATGTCGATATAGTCCCACTCAATATCATCTGTTGTGTTATTTTTTTCAAAGGATGAACCAGTTGTTATTGCAGACTGCATCACATGTTGGTCTCTTTCATGAGTTTACAAGTTTTCAACAGTTGTTAAACTGGTTGACAGTCTACAACCAGTTGTTACATTGTGAATCGGAGGGTCACGTACACGATTAAAACTGCCACCGACATTCTGAATCGGAGTTATTACATTCTGAATCGGAGTTGTTACACTCTGCATCACATGTTTGTCTGACGACTCACCTACACGATTAACACTTCCACCGGCGGTCTGATTTCCGGCATCCTCACGGCGTAAAAATGCATCAGCTCTTTCTTTTATACTACCATAGCTGTACTTTAACATATTCTCGTACCTATCTAAAAGCACATCGACTTCGGTGTTGTCCGGGAACATATGTTTTGCGAATACAAGGGTTTTGTCAAAGTCAGCGATTCCATTACCCACCGATGTAATGTATGCTTTAAGATTCCATAAACAACCCTACAAAATATTTAATTTAGTAATATAATGAGGTTTATTATAATTATTAATTAAGTAATTAAACAATATACAAGGCGTAACCTGTAAATCCTCTGGAATTGACTCTCCTCCGTCTACAACCAGGGTATCATCCACCTCACCGATCCCAAACGCACCATTATTAATCTCTGCAATCTCCCGTATACCCAATAACTCATAAGTCCAAACTGATACCGGAGGTCTCTTAGTTGACACTTTAATAGCTTGACATTTGCACTTATCGACATAACACATCTGTGTAAAAAACATCAATTGTAATATCAAAAGACCCATTGAAACAGAAACTATTCAATTTCAAATTTAATAAATACACAAACCTTACATGCTTAAACACAAAAACATTAAATGTAAGTATTATAAACATTCAATGTATAACATGTTATTAAATGGAAAATTTTATAATTTAAACAATTTATTAACACTTACCACCAGCAGCGTCAACGGGCCCCTAAAAACGAATCTTTCTTACCCTTCACCCATCCTCTCTTTTAAGTCTTCAAGCATTGGAACAGATAATCGCACCAGTTTATTTCGGTAAAGTCGGTTGTGGATTTCAATAACGACAATACTGAGACATCACATACACCACCTGGTTTTATTGTACCCATTATGTTACAAAATAATACAATGAAATTAAGTTTGAAATTCGTGTCCGCAACATCTGACCGCCGAATGTTTAATTTAATGTCAGGTGGTTTCACCTCCTTACAACCGGTATATTAGGCTAACCATTCTTGAATCAAACTATCGTCTTCATGAACAACCAAATCATTAATGTTATGCCCCCTGTTTTCTAACCCTATCATTTCAGCAATCAGTCCATGTGTTATCCTAATTGATCCATTGGGCAACTTTATCTCCATAGTTTCTGGATTAAATGAATCTACAACAAAAAGAGCAAGCTTCGTAGGGATGCAATCAACACAAAAATCTATAAATCCATTGAAGCCCATGACATCTAAACAATACTTCTGACTAGGATTCAAGGTTGACATTACTGAACATAACGTCTTAGGGCTAGATCGAGTGTGAAAGAACTCATTTTTTGATTACTGCAGGGATAACATTTTCACCATCTCGGTTAGATGTTTCACCAACCTTAGCTTTCCCTTTACGTTTACGATTAAGTTGATCTTCTTCTTCATCTAAATCTGAACAATAACCTACATTAGCCGAAATATAAGCGATAATAAATTAAAACAACATACCGTGAACAACAATCGGTTTAGGCCTCCGACTTTCATTGTAGTCAACTGGTCTCGCCTTTTTCCTGCCACTTCTCTTGATACCTGCAAATACAAACATAACATTAAAATCGAACATCAACAATATTACACAATGTAAAAATCTAACATAACCTTAATCCCAGCACAAAAATTAATGACATTATTAAACACATACAATCAAAAGTCGGAATTAAATTTCAATCTGAAAAAAAAAACAAGTAAACATAAAACAAAATATGATAGACTTTCAATTTGGACAAAAATGCTAAAGACTTTGAATCTGGAAAAAAATAACCTGTCAAAACATGCAATTTCAATCTGAAAAAACATTTGACCTAATTCACCCCTGGTAAACATACAATGTAAATTCCACTAACATCATAGAATCCTTATAATCGAACAGCAACAACATATGAACGTATTAACGGTAAATCAAATATAATTCTAGTACAATCCTTATAATCGAACAGCAACAATATATGAACACCAATTTCGAGCTATAAACAAACATTTAAAAAAAAAGTTCGAAAAAAGCATGACTGATACTGAAATCGAAAGAAAACCCTAACCTAATAATCAACAATCGAGTAATAAAAAGTACAAATAAAGATGTACTACTAACTAGACATCACTTTTAAAGCTTCAATTTTACTTTATGATCTTCGTCTGACCGTGAATCGTAAAAACCCTAATTCGCCACAGAACGAAGAGCGATATGGTAACACCGGCGTGATTTCAACTTCTAATCAACACAAAATCTATAAATTGTAAAGGATTACGCATATCTCATTGCCAAAATACATCAATTTTGAAAAAGGAATATGCGAAAAACGGGTGTCGTCGTTAACGTTATCACCAAAAAAAATAGGACACGAATGGAAATGATTGTAACGACCCGAAATTTGTAAATAAATAAATTGTACAAAAATATGATAAATAAGGATAAATCGTTTAATGAACGTAGGGATTGGTTTCGTGTCGTTTGGAGACCGTACGAGGAAGTTATGGGCGAAACCGGGTCGAAACGTGAAGCAAAAGTTGCAGCCCTGCTGCATAAGGGCAAGATAGCGCCGCTATCTTGAAGATAGCGACGCGATCTTGTGGTTTTCAGACAGCGGACCGAAATAGCTATTTGATGGAAACGCGAAATTGAGATAGCGTCGAGATAGCGCCGCTATATAGTGGCGCGATTTATGGCGGGCATCGAGATAGCGCCGCTATCTTGTAGATAGCGACGTGATCTCCGTCGCTGAAAGCATTAAAATCGGGTTTCATGTCATTTAATGCATCATAAACCCTAGTTTTTCTCCCACTCGAGTTTGTGAACGATTTTGGGTGTAAACCACCATTTGGAGCTGATTTCTTCATCAAATCTTGGTGATTCTTGCTCCTTATTGAAGAACAAAGGTAAATCTTCATCTCTCTTGTGTTATAAGTCTTAGATTCAAGTAGGGAAGCTTGAATCATAAACCCTAGTTATGGATTTGTTCATGAATGGTTAAATGGAAGTGAGATAACTTAGATCTATGGTATTTTAACAAGGAAAACGTGGTCATGTCATGGATACACGAAAATGTGGTGATTTATGAACCTAGGGTTTGGTAATTTTGGGGAAAATGGTGCTAGTAGTTAACCAGTCATGGATTATGTAGTTAGTATAGATGATTAATGCAAACCATTGTATTGGTTTTGATAATAGATTGTCGGTTGGAAGATTTGAGGCATTCAAATCTCGAGAAGTGATATTGGTGATTAAGGAACGCAACAACTGGTTAAGCTTGGCTAAGGTGAGTACATGTGAACTTTCAAACTGGGTACATAGCTAGTAAATGTTTTTTTATGATTAAATGATTTTTATCGAGTCTTTAAGTAATTTAGTCATTTATGTAATATATGATGAATTGCTTGTATGATGGTTACATGATTGATTGAATAAGAAAAGATGGAGTTATAAACTCATAACGATAAAAGATAAGAAATGATGACGATGATGATATCCCTAGGGCCGTAGTAGATTGGAGGCATTCCGGTTATTACGGTACCTTAAGGTTAGTGGTAGATTGGAGGCATTCCGATTACCCAATACCTATGAGTCCCGGTAGATTGGAGGCATTCCGATTACCGTGGAAATGATGGTCTTGATAGATTGGAGGTATTCCGATTATCTTGACATTGGCCAATGATGAAAGTGATAAAGTGACCCAAAACAAACTTAGTAATATTATTTTAAGATTAAATGATATCATTTGACTATTTGTTTATCGGGTCTAAAACCCATGTATCTCACGAGGCAATTTTGTCTCACGTACTATGTTTGTGTTTTTGCTATGTACTCAGGTTCGGGATCGAAGATCTAGGAGGCCCGTTTAGAAGAGGCCTTGTTGAGATTAGCTCGGTGTTGATGATTAGAGTCCTTATCCTATGGTTAAGATATAATTTGTAACACCGTTTTTGTAAACTCTGATAATCTCGAACAAGAAACCTTTTCGTTTTTGTAAAACCGGCATTTGATGATGATACAATACTATGTATTTTTGGATTAAACGATATTTAAATGTGTTTTGAAAATTGAGGTGTTACAACTCTGTATCAGAGCTATAGTTTAAGTGAACTAGGTTGAGTTGACCATCCTAGACTTAAACTGAGCTAGTAGGACCGTAGGTTCCATAGGATACTTATGAAATGACTATTGAGACCTTAAAGTGTAGGCTCGATAGGGTTGACCTTAGGGGAATAGGTCATGTTGGTTGTGGGACGGTCAATGTCACCGTTACTTTGATAAAGTGAATTCTAAATGATTGATGTCTTATTATAGCAAAATGGTGAGAACTAGAAGTGCAAGAGGCGCACTTGATCAAGGGCAAGATTCGAATAACCTTGTTGAACCGGTATTTGGTCCTCCACCTCGTGACGAAGTGGAGAATTCGGGTGTTGAAAGGAACACTCACACCCCGGTCACCGTGGAACACCTTCAAACTATGTTCAATCAAATGAGGGACATAGTGAACGAGGATGTGAACCGACTTCTCAATGAGCATAGGGCACGTGAAAGGCGGGAGGAATCTCCACCCCGCACAAAGAGCAAGTCAAGTAGTGTTGCTCAAACTGAGAAATCATCAACGGAAGAAGAGGGGAGTGACCCCGAGCCGAGGGAAAGGAAGGGGTGCACGTATAAGAACTTTATGGCTTTTAAGCCCGATAACTACTATGGTAGCTCCGAACCGAAAGTCACGATCCGTTGGATCCGTGAAACTGAACAAGTCCTTGAAGCTAGTAAATGCAAGGAAGATGATATGGTAATCTATGCTTCTCGTTTATTTAAAGATGAAGCCCTCGTGTGGTGGGACACCATGTATGAAACGTTGGGAAAGAGAGCGGTGTACAAGATGACATGGGATGAGTTTGTGAAACGGTTGAAGGCAAAGTTTTGCCCCGAAAGAAACTTAGAAAAACTTCAAGAAGAGTTTGTTCATTTGAAGAAGGGTGGTTTTAGTGTCGATGAGTACACTAGGAAGTTCACGGGATTAATCCCGTTTGTGATCAAATTGTATCCGGATGAGAGATCCCGGATTGTTCGGTATGCCAATGGACTCCTGATGAGATATATCTAGTTATAAAATAAAGCTCCAAATACCACTAATCTAGATTACCACATTCATAGGCAAGTATACCTAATCGTGGGTAATATAGCTTAGGCAAGTATTAAGGTTATCGATCCTCAGGGAGCAATTTATGTAATCCAATAATCAAAAGTTAACAAATTAATTATTTTGATTAAAAGTTTCATTGTTTAAATTGTAAAGATTAAATGAATTGAACAAATACTTAGAAAATGTAGTGAGAATTGGTTTAGGAAACTTGTTTTTCAAAAGATTAAAGTATATTCACTATGTCTGACTTCATCTAGGTTTATGTATGGTTATTAAGTCCCGATTACTTCCAATGTTCTAGAGGTCACGGTACTAGATTCCTCTTAATTCCATTTAATAAACTAGACACAACTAATAGGAATTCCTTCTCTCAAAAGTTGTAATCTAATCACACCTCGGGTTGTCAATTTTAATAGGTTTGGATCACCTAAACCCTCTAACCTAGAACTCCCGTCACTACGGTTAGACTTTCAATTTACCCTAACTTATTGGAGTCTAATTTCAATCCCTATTCCTAGTGAATTGCCATCTAGGTCACTTGGGTGAAAAGATGAGGGTAGAAATAACTATTCAATTATTGTCAATAATCAACTAGTTATCTATAAACAAAGTAGACAACAAAGATCAAAGTGTAAACCGAAAGATTAATGCATTAATTAACAATTGTTCAAACACAAGATAGAAAATCCTAAAATTTAACCAAACATAACCCTAGAATCTGTCAAACATAGCAAATATTAAGATTATTAGCCCATGGAAGTGCTAATAATCATCAAACGTACAAAAGATATCAAAATACCGAACATAGTTTTGATCGAAATGATAAAAATCCAATGAATTGCTTGATTTGATGAAGATTTCTCTGGAAAACTGCTGTATTTCGTCGCCCAACCGTCCAAAAACACAGTCACGTTCGAAGTCCCCTCTAATTTTGACTAAATCTGATATATAAAACGAATTCCCGCGTCGACTCGCGTCGATCTCGCGCCGAGCTCGCGGCGCGAGAACTGGAAAACTGCTACGATTTTTGGACGCGAGAAGGAGTCTAAACGCGATTAAGAAACGCGAGGCTGAACAGACTGTCCCTAAGCTCGGCGCGACATTCTCGCGTCGATCTCGCGCCCAGACTCGCGCCCAGAAGGCTTGATTTTCATGCGTTGTCCGTTTTAGCTCCTTTTTTCGCTCGTTTTCGCCATATATTTCCTCTTTGGGCCTGAAATACACAAGAACAAGTAAATTGAGTAATATCAAATGAAATTTATTAAAAACACGCTCAATTTACGCGATATTGACGACAACGAATATGCATAAACACGTCAATATCAAAATCCCCACACTTAAACTTTGCTTGTCCTCAAGCAAATCATCATGTAAATATATTTCACTAGCCACTATAAAGATCTATTCTTGACATTTCTTTCAACGCCCGGATTCTAACAAATTTCGGAAAATTATTTGGTTTAGCGGATAGAACTTGTTAAAGCTTTTATGTTCAAGATTTGTGTACAGTTTTACCCAACTTTTCATCATTTTAATATCCTTGTAATTAACTTATTCAATTTTTATTAGCCTAAGGTCTACTCATTCTTGCATAATTCAAAATTTTTACTTTTGCGAAAACTCCCAACTTGAAGATATTTTGAAATGAACACAGTTTAAACTTTTTTGCCAATGTGCCTATTTATGATTGTTATGTACATTGTACATCACATTTATTCAGCTTTATGAATTTTTCGATAATTAACACCAGAACCAACCCTTACTTCGACTTTCCAACGGACCCCTTATTGATTTATGATATATATTGGACATCCAATTGGGCCGAAGGGAGCTGAAACTGATGTAACATCTTAGTTCTTTGACTGCTTTAATTCTCGGCTTTCGCCGGCGTATTTCGTACACAAAGGGATTTTTTTAAACTAAGTACCCAGTCTCAACCTTTTGGGTCAAAAGTTAACTTAAGTAAAGATTTTGGCTTATGCAAGACCTGTTGTATTACTTAGGCCACTAAAAATTCAGTAAGCTAATAGCAAGGATTTTAAAATAATGGAAAGCCACAAATTTTGAACATAAAAACTAAAATAAATTTTATCGTTTAAATCAAATAATTTTCCTAGTTTGCTTTCCTCGAAGCCTTGAGGAGAAGTGTCTAAAAAAAATTTTGGGCTAATGTTAATTAAAATTATATTGTTAATTGAATCATTATATGTATTTTGATGATTCTTTTAAGGATTCACAAATTTAGTGGTGGAATTATTTTAATTCACCCCCCTCCCCACACTTGAAATTTGCATTGTCCTCAATGCAATGAATTGAACACTAACGGGGAATTAAAAAGTTAAAAGAATAAATACGACCTGGGGGTGGTGTGCAATTTTGTTCCGAAATCAACAATCTTCAAGAATTTCAATCTTCAATCAGCAACCGATTTCAATCTTCAATCTACGGAATAAAAAACTTTTTTTTTTTTTTTTTTTGTAACTACTGCTGCTTATTGTGGTGGTGGGTCCCGACGATACCCATCTGTGTAATGCTGGTTCCAAGCGTCATAATCTGGGTACCCGGGTGGAAAATTTCCGGATGTCCAATCCGGCATAGGTTCAAATCTATCCGGTGGAGGAACATCGTTATACAACAAGCTACTAATGCCACGAGTTTGCCAATTTGTTTCATATCGTTGTTGCATATTCTCGTAATAAAAGCGTTGCATGCGCGAATGTATCGATGCATTTGAAGCTTGGAAATCAACCCGTAAGGCATTCATCGACTCATTTAATTGTTGATATGAGTAATATGGGTCAAAAGTCGATGGGCCCACACTGGGTCCCGATAGTCCGGCATGAGCCGTACCCGAACCGGAAGCACCCGCAAAAAACTGATCTTGCCCCGTAAATGGTGGCATTGAATCCATCATCGGTTCATCACCCATTTCGTCACCTAATCGTGCATCTTCTTGTTCCTCTTCGTCAGATTGTGGAGGTGGTACGCGCCATTTTTCGGCCAATACAGGATAGTCCACCCATTGATATTTGTTATTTTGATCACGGTTTAGAACTTTCATTCGGGCCAACAAGGTCGCATCGAGATAACCCATCTCTATGGGGGTCAAAGTGTCTAAAACTCGGGGTGGAAGGCCACCGTGTGCCATAGCTAACCTCGTGATGTAATGGCCACCACATAAACCACTCTTGGGTCGAAAACCCTTGGCACCGTCACTTAAAAATTCAGCCAATACATAGGGTATGTTAGTGAATTTATGGGAGTGTCGGAGTTGATCGAGTAACCACATTTCGTATTTGTTCACTTTTTCCGACCCGTCTTTTCGTTGACAAATCGTATTAGAGATCATACGATGTAAATACCGGTAATCACTAAAGAAGATTCGGGATTCGGTAGTGTCTGACCCATCATATCCACCCGCACCAATTTCACTCCATAACGTATCAACATCCTTAGGAGCCTCCCAATCACAGCTTCTTAAATAATGCATGAAAGACGAATTAGTAATTTCGTGTGCCGTGTACAAACCCACGTTAACGGCAAAATCACGTAGAGAAGTGTTATACCAATTCCCCGCGATTCGGTATTCCAAAGAAAGTGCATGTGGATTATTTAATGCTAGGGTCGCTTTGAATCGTATTGTGGAAAGAAATTCGAAAACCAATTCACGATAAACCGGTTCACGCATGGTGAGAGCCCGTTTCCATGCATGACACGTAAATAAAATATCCCCGTGGGCATCTCTGAAGTTACGTGAAAGATATTCCATAATGTCGTCTTTCTTGTCATACTTGGCTAATAATCTCCAATCGGGGGTTTTCCCCGCTTCTACCGGTTTGCCAGTGAAATTACTGAATTCTTTTTCTGCATGTTGTCTTTGCTCTAATGATGGTGCATTTGAGAAATCTAAAAACACATGTGTGCCTCTGATTTCAAGATTAACAGGAAATCCATCATCAGCCATTGGTGGGGGCGATGGTGGTGCATAAGGTCGGGATGATGAACCTTTAGTTCTCTTTGTACCCTAAAAAAAAAGAATTAATCAAGCAAACGTGTTAAATTGTACAATATAAAATATAGAAGGGTGTTAGACTAATAAGTGATACAATTAAAATGAACATTGCCCTTTCCCACACTTAGTTTTTAAGGTTATGTAAAATTTTTAGATTAAGCATAATTAATCCATTTCTATTTAAAAATTTACTTATTAAAACTAAGTGGTGTATGTATTAACACTTGTGAGATGATTAATTTGACATAAAAATATGAAGTACCAATGTTACCCAAACCACCATTTTGAACTAGTTGTGCTAAGAAAAAAAAACTTTTAACAATAAAATCAAGTGCACTAGTTCACAGATATCCCATTTATGTTTCTTCCCAAAATTCTTAACCAATTTCTAAGAATCAACCCAAATAATCAACAAAAATCTGAAAATTGAAAGATTTGGACAATGTGAGCTATGATTTCCAAACTCAAACTAAGGGTTTATCTAAGAGCAACTAGAGACTAACTTAAATCTAGAATCAACAACAATTTCTTCAAAAAGCCCTAAATTTTCGGAATAAGAACAAGCAATCAAAGAAAAATGAAGAAATTAGCAAGAATCTTACCCTAGGAGGCATCTTAGCACGAGATTGGAGAGAAAGATGGAAGAAATCGGCCGGAAAAGCTTGAAAGAGGGGAGAAATCGCCGGAAATGGCTGCTGGCGTCGAAGTCGCGTTGAGAGGCTAGGGCTCCAATTTTGAAATGAGCAGAAAAAAAACACACGATCTGTTTAAATAACCAGATCTCGCGTCGAGATGAAACGCGACCCAGACGCGACCCAAACGCGACCCGGCACGGAAATGGGTTGAAACGGATGAAACGCGACCTTAAACGCGAACGAAACGCGAGATTCTCGCGTCTAGCTTTCAGACCTACTGGTTGACTTCGCGGAATACCTCGCGTTGACCTCGGCGCGAGTTCAAACGCGAAACAGCCAGAAATGGATTTTTTCCAGAATTAAGCATACCACAGCAGATAAAAGAACCTAAACAACTAAAAAAAAAATGCAGAAAGGAAAAGGAAACAAACCACAATACACACGGGTTGCCTCCCGAGAAGCGCTTCAAAGATTTACGAGTCTAGAGCTTGACTCGGATTTTTCTTAAAAATCAAAATGCACCAACCGAGGTGAAATTAATCACCTCCACCTCATCACTTCTCATATTCTCGACTTCGTCCCCAAAATAATGCTTCAAACGGTGACCATTTACTTTAAAATGATCACGGTAACCAATGAGTTCGACATACCCGGACGGGTATTGTTGAAAAACGGTAAAAGGACCAACCCATTTAGATTTCAATTTTCCGGGAGAAAATTTATACCTAGATTGATAAACAAGAACTTTATCTCCCGGATTGAAGCATTTTTGAGCTCTCAATTTCTTATCATGCCAAAGTTTGGTTTTTTCCTTATAAATTTTGGAATTTTCATAGGCAAGAAATCGATCTTCATCAAGAATATTCAATTGATACTTTCTTTCGGTACCCGCAAGATTCACATCCATATCACACTCCTTAATTGCCCAATAAGCTTTATGCTCGATTTCTAACGGGAGGTGACATGCTTTCCCGTAAATCATGCGATACAGGGTATAACCGGTTGGATTTTTGTGAGCGGTTCGGAATGCCCAAAGAGCATCATCTAACTTTTGAGACCATAATTTCGGATTTCTCTCAATAGTTTTTTCAAGAATTCGTTTTAGTGCTCGATTTGTATTCTCAACTTGTCCACTTGTTTGTGGATGATATGAAGTTGAGAACCGGTGATGGACACCATATCGCTGTAAAGTTTTCTCCATGAGGTGATTAGCGAAATGTGTACCCCGGTCACTAATGAGAGCACGGGGACATCCGAACCGACAAAACAGAGATTGCACAAATTTGACTACAACCCGGGCATCATTTGTTGGGAGAGCTTTTGCCTCGGCCCATTTTGATACATAGTCAACGGCAACCAAAATATACCTATTACCTTGGGAATTCGGGAATGGACCCATGAAGTCGATACCCCATATATCGAAAATTTCACAAACTTGGATGCCATGCTGAGGCATTTCATCCCGTTTGGAAATACTCCCTGTTCTTTGACAGGCATCACAAGTCTTGACCAAACCATATGCATCTTTAAAGATTGTAGGCCAATAAAATCCCGCATCTAAAACCTTTCGGGCTGTGTAATTAGGACCAAAATGACCCCCGGTTGGTCCCTTATGACATTCGTTGAGAATGTCATAAGCCTCCTCACCGGATACACATCTCCTATGCACAAAATCTGCACCGACCCGGAAAAGGTAGGGATGTTCCCAATGGTAATGCTTCAAATCAGAGAAAAATTTCCCTTTTTGTTGATGAGTCATGCCTTTAACAAGAACACCCGCTGCCAAATAATTAGCCAAATCAGCGTACCACGGGTCATTTGTGTCTTGTAAGGCATTCACCACTTCAAAGAACTCATCGGGAAATTTATCATTTATCCCGTTTTCATCACATTCCTCCAAATGAGGATTTTCAAGCCGGGATAAATGATCGGCCGCAAGATTCTCCGCCCCTTTCTTATCCTTGATCTCAATGTCGAATTCTTGCAAGAGGAGAATCCAACGTATGAGTCTCGGTTTGGCGTCTTGCTTGGAAAATAGATGTTTTAATGCGGAGTGATCGGTGTACACAATGGTTTTAGACAGCACGAGATATTGTCTAAACTTGTCAAAAGCAAACACAACAGCAAGTAATTCTTTTTCAGTAGTTGTGTAGTTTACTTGAGCACCATTTAGTGTTCGGCTAGCATAATAAATAGGTTGAAAGTGGTTATTCTTTCGCTGCCCTAATACCGCACCGAGTGCATAATCACTCGCATCACACATTAACTCAAATGGTAATTCCCAATCGGGGGAAACCATGATGGGAGCTTCGGTGAGTTTATCCTTTAACAAATTGAAGGACTCCACACATTCATTTGAGAAAATGAATGGTGTATCCTTCTCTAACAAATGGGTCATCGGTCGGGTGATTTTAGAAAAATCTTTTATGAACCGACGATAAAAACCCGCGTGTCCAAGGAAACTTCTCACGGCTTTAACATTAGTGGGAGGAGGTAGCTTAGATATAACATCAATTTTAGCTTTATCAACCTCCATTCCCTTTTCAGAAATTTTATGCCCTAGAACGATGCCTTCACGCACCATGAAGTGGCATTTCTCCCAATTCAACACCAAATTGGTCTCCTCACACCTTCTTAAAACTTTCTCAAGGTTTGCTAGACATGAATCGAATGAATTCCCGAATACCGAGAAATCATCCATGAATACTTCCATACAATCTTCTATCATGTCTTGGAAAATGGCCGTCATGCAACGTTGGAATGTGGCCGGAGCGTTGCATAAACCAAACGGCATTCTCCTATAAGCAAACGTGCCAAATGGGCATGTGAATGTGGTCTTTTCTTGATCAAGGGGGTCTATCGGGATCTGAAAATAGCCGGAGAAGCCATCGAGGAAACAATAGAGGTTGTTTCCCGCGAGTCTCTCCAACATTTGATCAATAAATGGTAAAGGAAAGTGATCCTTACGGGTGGCATCATTTAGCTTGCGGTAATCAATACACACACGCCAACCCGTGACAGTTCGAGTAGGGATTAATTCACCCTTTTCATTTGTGATAACTGTCATACCCCCTTTTTTTGGCACAACTTGTACCGGACTCACCCACGGGCTATCGGAGATAGGGTAGATAAGTCCCGCATCAAGAAGCTTAAGCACTTCTTTCTTGACCACATCTTTGACATTGGGATTTAACCTTCTTTGCCTTTGTACACTTGGCTTGAAATTTTCCTCCATGAGGATTTTATGTGTACAAAAAGCGGGGTTAATTCCCAGGATGTCAGCAGTTTTCCAGGCTATGGCCTGTTTGTGAGATTTGAGGATGTTAATTAATTTGAGTTTTTTGGTGGAAGAAAGTTTGGATGAGATGATAACCGGAAGATCGGATTTACCTTCTAAGAAAGCATACTCTAAATGATTAGGTAATTGTTTAAGCTCTAGAGTAGGTGGATCTTCTAAAGATGTTTTGATACGAAGATTATCATTAGGGTCAATTTTTTCAACTTCTACATCTCCTACCTCGGATTCCACACCATCTACATGAAGCAAATCCTCGAACTCTTGGAGATCGCGGATTGTATCATCGGAATCAAATGTGAAATCACCTTTTGTGGTGATTTCATCACAATCGAGGTTTAAAAATGAAGTAACCTCCTCATCGATACATGAATCGATAACATCAATGACATAACAAGCGTCATCGGATTTTGAAGTATGCTTCATGGCTTTTTCTATAGAAAAGGTGACCCTATCATCATCAATTCCCAGACTTAGTTGTTGTTTTTGCACGTGGAACATGGCATCCGCCGTGTTCAAAAAAGGTCTTCCTAGAATTAATGGGATTTTGGGGTCCACATCCATTTCTAGGATAACGAAGTCTACGGGAAACACGAATTTATCTACTCTAACCGGGACATTCTCCGCAATGCCAATGGGATATGTGTAAGAGAGGTTTGCTAATCTTAAAATCATCCTAGTCGGCTTAAATTTGGTTAATCCTATTTTTGTAGCTATCGACAAGGGCATTAAACTTATGCTAGCACCTAAATCTGCTAGACCATTGCAAACCGGTAAATTATCAAAAAGACAAGGGATTATGAAACTCCCTGGGTCTTCTAGCTTTGGTGGCATCTTTGCTTGTATAATCGCCGAGCACTCTTCACTCAACACAGCTGAAGATGCTTCTTCCATTTGAGCTTTGTTTGACACCAAGTCTTTGATGAATTTCCCATAATTTGGCATACCTGCCAACATATCAACCAAAGGCATGTTAATGCGTACCTGTTTAATCATATCCACAAATTTACCGTATTTTTCTTTGAGTTTTTCCTTTCTCAACCGTTGTGGGAAAGGAACTTTAGGTAGGTAAGAACTTGTTGCTTCCTCTTTCTTTGACTCGATCTTTTCTTTTTGCTTCATCTTTTCCGGTTCATCCTTCTTTACTATCTTCTCTACAAACACCTCATCTTCATTTTCCGGTGTTTCATCTTCTATCAAAACCTGTTCATTAAAGCCATTAACATTAGTTGAAACTAATGGAGAACTTACCTCTTTACCACTTCGTGTGGTGATAGCTTTTAGATCCCTTGTATTGTTAAATTCTCCTTTTGGATTTGCTTGAGTGGAAGGAGGTAGATTGCCTTGTGGTCTATCCTGTAAGGCTTGTGAAATTCTTCCTATATCTCTTTCTAAGTTTTGTATGGCTGCTTGTTGGTTTCTCAAGTTTTGTTTCATTTCTTTGGATTCTTGTTTATTCTCCTCATTTGTTTTGGCTTGACTAATCAAGAACTTTTCAATAGCACTTTCTAAAGGTGACATTTGATTTGTGGGTTTTGAGCTTGATTCGGGAATGTTGGGGTTGTTTCGAGGAGGGTAATTGGATTGGTTATTTTGGATATTTTGGGAAAAACCAGGTGGGTGTGTTGGTCTAGGGGGATAGTTGTTATTATTGTTGAAACCCCTATTGTTATTGAAATTATTGTTGTACCCTTGGTTTCCACGTTGGTGATTATTACCATAACCTTGGTTTAGATAGTTAACCTCCTCTTCAGTTGCCATCGGTTGATGTTGTAGACACTCTTTGGTAAGGTGTGGTCCGCCACAACTGTCGCATCCAACCTGTATTGCATGTAAAGAAGATGTTATTTTGTCTAATTTACGTTCTAAAATAATTTGGTTGTTTTTAATGGATGCCACTTCATCGCTTTGTCTATCATCAACCGCGTTCAAAGCACTCGTTAGTTTCCCCGCTCTTCGATCGGTCGCCCATTCCGCATTGTGCATGGCCATATCCTCCAAAAGTTGGTATCCTTCCGTAGGGGTCTTATACATGAATATGCCACCGCTCGATGAATCGAGGGTGGATCGTGCATTGTTGGACAAGCCCCTATAGAAGAGATGGACAATATCACTCTTCTCAAATCCATGATTTGGGCATCTTCTTAGCATACCTTTGAAGCGTTCCCATGCTTCCGTCAATGTTTCCCCTGTTTCCTGTTGAAAAGCCATTATATCAGTTTTCATTTTATCCGCTTTCGCGGGTGGAAAATAACGGTGAATAAATCGACTTCGGAGTTCTTCCCAAGTCGAAATGGAGTTTGGCTCAAGAGACTTGACCCAAATTTTTGCTTCTCCAATTAGACTAAAAGGGAAGAGTCGAAGTCGTATCGCATCTTGTGAAACATTAGGTATTCTAAACAGTTGGCAAATGTCATTAAAACACTCAATATGGTGATTTGGGTCATTTGTGAGTCTACCATCATAACCCAAATCACGAACCATACTGAGGAATTGGCTTTTTATTTCAAAATTTACGCCATTTATTTCCGGAAGTCTAATTGCCGGAATGGAATCAACCGGGGCATTTTGCCTCGTTTGCCACATCGGACGTTCCGGTGGTGGGTCTTGATCACCCATTTGGTTATCAAGAATCGGCTCTTGATTTTCAATAAAATGTTCCTGATTATCAGAAAGCTGCTCCTGATCTTCAAGACTTTGTACTTGAACTTCAAAAAGCGGATTTTGATTTTCAAGAATTGGTTCTTCAATACTTTAAGGTTTCTTGATTGATGCTAAATAATTTGTTTGCAATTGAGCTCTCTTTCTCCTTCGAAAATATTTTTCTGGATCAGAGGATGGTGAAGGTTGATCAGGTTTAGACTTTTTACCTCTAAGATTAATCTTATTGTTCATGCACCTGCACACTCAATACAAAAAGATCAAACGCAACTAATATTCAAAGTAAAGAAAAACAGAAAATATAATAAATAACTTGTCTAAGAATGAATTCCCAAACAAGGATCAACTAACAAATTAACTTTCAATTTTTAAACACATAAAACTGCTCCCCGGCAGCGGCGCCAAAAACTTGATGAGATATATCTAGTTATAAAATAAAGCTCCAAATACCACTAATCTAGATTACCACATTCATAGGCAAGTATACCTAATCGTGGGTAATATAGCTTAGGCAAGTATTAGGGTTATCGATCCTCAGGGAGCAATTTATGTAATCCAATAATCAAAAGTTAACAAATTAATTATTTTGATTAAAAGTTTCATTGTTTAAATTGTAAAGATTAAATGAATTGAACAAATACTTAGAAAATGTAGTGAGAATTGGTTTAGGAAACTTGTTTTTCAAAAGATTAAAGTATATTCACTATGTCTGACTTCATCTAGGTTTATGTATGGTTATTAAGTCCCGATTACTTCCAATGTTCTAGAGGTCACGGTACTAGATTCCTCTTAATTCCATTTAATAAACTAGACACAACTAATAGGAATTCCTTCTCTCAAAAGTTGTAATCTAATCACACCTCGGGTTGTCAATTTTAATAGGTTTGGATCACCTAAACCCTCTAACCTAGAACTCCCGTCACTACGGTTAGACTTTCAATTTACCCTAACTTATTGGAGTCTAATTTCAATCCCTATTCCTAGTGAATTGCCATCTAGGTCACTTGGGTGAAAAGATGAGGGTAGAAATAACTATTCAATTATTGTCAATAATCAACTAGTTATCTATAAACAAAGTAGACAACAAAGATCAAAGTGTAAACCGAAAGATTAATGCATTAATTAACAATTGTTCAAACACAAGATAGAAAATCCTAAAATTTAACCAAACATAACCCTAGAATCTGTCAAACATAGCAAATATTAAGATTATTAGCCCATGGAAGTGCTAATAATCATCAAACGTACAAAAGATATCAAAATACCGAACATAGTTTTGATCGAAATGATAAAAATCCAATGAATTGCTTGATTTGATGAAGATTTCTCTGGAAAACTGCTGTATTTCGTCGCCCAACCGTCCAAAAACACAGTCACGTTCGAAGTCCCCTCTAATTTTGACTAAATCTGATATATAAAACGAATTCCCGCGTCGACTCGCGTCGATCTCGCGCCGAGCTCGCGGCGCGAGAACTGGAAAACTGCTACGATTTTTGGACGCGAGAAGGAGTCTAAACGCGATTAAGAAACGCGAGGCTGAACAGACTGTCCCTAAGCTCGGCGCGACATTCTCGCGTCGATCTCGCGCCCAGACTCGCGCCCAGAAGGCTTGATTTTCATGCGTTGTCCGTTTTAGCTCCTTTTTTCGCTCGTTTTCGCCATATATTTCCTCTTTGGGCCTGAAATACACAAGAACAAGTAAATTGAGTAATATCAAATGAAATTTATTAAAAACACGCTCAGTTTACGCGATATTGACGACAACGAATATGCATAAAGACGTCAATATCAACTCCCGTGGGAGTATGAGTTGGAAGTAAAGAGGGCCGCCACACTAGATGAGGCTATTAGTGCGGCGAGGAATGTGGAGGAAGTGGGCCAAAGGAGAATCAACGAGAGGCCAAAGTTTGAAAAGTTTGAAAAGAGGAAGTTTGAAGGGAGCTCGAGTTCGGTGAAGAGAGGAAAGTTCACCCCGACCTTCTCTAAACAAACAAGTGTGGGTGCTTGTAAGAAGTGTGGCAAAGACCACAAAGGGGAATGTTTGGTGGATACGAAGTCATGTTTCAAATGTGGAAGACCGTGGCATATGGCAAGGGATTGCCGGGCCAAACCGTTGGATGAAATCGAGTGCTATTCGTGCCATGAAAAAGGGCACTATAGCAATGCATGCCCGAAGAAGGGAAGTGAGACCATGGTGTCAACCGCTCAAAAGAAAGCGGAGCCGACAAAGGTCAAGGGACGGTCCTTCCAACTTACCCGAGATGAAGCCAAAGAAGCCCACGATGTCGTTTCAGGTACCCTACTCGTAAATTCTATTCCCGCCCGGATCTTATTTGACTCGGGTGCTACTTATTCGTTTGTGTCACATGATTTTGTTGTGGTGTTGAATGTGCCGTTAGAACTCCTTGATGAAATCTATGATATAGAAATTGCGGATGGTAAAACCTCCATAGTTCAACATATGTGTCGAAATTGTGAATTGGAAATAGATGGGAGAAAGTTTAAGGTGAATTTATTACCCATGGAAATTGCGGGTTTTGATATAGTTATAGGTATGGATTGGTTGGGTGAGAATCAAGCAAAGATTTTATGTGGGAAGAAGATAGTCTCGATTAGGACTCCCGACAACGAAAAAGTTTATGTGTATGGTGAGAGACGACACCATTTGCCATGTCTTATGACCGCGGTTAAAGCTAGGAAATGTTTAGCCAAAGGATGTTCGTCCTTTTTAGCATATGTATTAGATGGAAGGAAAGAGAAGAAGTCGGTGGAAAATGTAAAGGTGATTCGGGATTTTCCCGAGGTATTTCCCGATGATTTACCGGGATTTCCACCGGAGAGGTAAGTAGAATTCCGTATTGATTTAGTTCCGGGAGCGACGCCGATAGCTCGTGCTCCATACCGTTTGGCTCCCACCGAAATGCGGGAATTGATGTCCCAGTTGCAAGAGTTACTCGACAAAGGATTTATTCGTCCTAGTTCGTCTCCGTGGGGTGCGCCCGTATTGTTTGTTAAGAAGAAAGACGGTTCGATGAGAATGTGCATCGACTACCGAGAGTTGAACAAGATGACCATTAAGAACCGATACCCCTTGCCTAGAATCGACGACTTGTTTGATCAACTTCAAGGTGCCGACTATTTCTCGAAGATCGATTTGAGATCGGGTTACCATCAAGTTCGAGTGAAAGAAGGAGATACCGAGAAGACGGCGTTTCGTACACGTTATGGGCATTACGAGTTTTTGGTGATGCCATTTGGGTTGACTAATGCACCGGCCATTTTTATGGATCTTATGAATCGGGTTTGCAAACCATTCCTCGACAAGTTTCTTATCGTATTTATTGACGATATTCTTATTTATTCAAAAACCGAAGAAGAACACGAGAGTCATCTAAGACAAACGTTAGAAGTGTTACAACGAGAGAAATTGTATGCTAAGTTTTCTAAGTGTGAATTTTGGATTCGAGAGGTCCAATTCCTTGGTCATGTCGTGTCCCTAGAAGGAATCAAAGTTGACCCGTCAAAGATTGAAGCAGTTATGAAGTGGGAACCGCCACGAACTCCAACCGAAGTGAGAAGTTTTCTCGGCCTCGCCGGATATTACCGTCGATTCATTCAAGACTTTTCTCGATTGGTGACAGTACTCACATTGTTGACCCGAAAGAGTAGTGAGTTCGTGTGGGGAGAAAAGCAAGAAAGAGCATTCGCCACATTGAAAGAAAATTTGTGTAACGCCCCGGTTCTCACGTTACCCGAAGGGATGGAAGACTTCGTCGTGTATAGTGATGCTTCACATAAAGGTTTGGGTTGTGTTTTGATGCAACGGGGGAAGTGATTGCCTACGCCTCGAGACAACTAAAGAATGCGGAAGAAAGGTACACGACTCACGATTTAGAGTTGGCGGCGATAGTGTTTGCTTTAAAGTTATGGAGACACTACTTATATGGTACAAGGTGTACGTTGTATACGGATCACAAAAGTCTTCAATACGTTTTCACTCAAAAAGACCTAACTATGAGGCAAAGAAGATGGATCGAATTGATACAAGATTATGATTGTGAAATTGTCTACCATGCGGGGAAGGCCAACGTGGTAGCCGACGCATTAAGCCGAAAAGTGTATGAAAAGCCGATTAAAGGAAAGCTAACACGTATCGAAGTAGTCTCGAGTATAGTAGAACGAATCAAGAATGCCCAACGAGAAGTGATGGAAAAAGATGAGTTAAGGCAAGAACGATTGGGAAAGAACCAACATTTTGTGGAAAATAAGCAAGGGTTGAAAACCGTGGGTGGTCGAATTTGGGTTCCCAAGTTCGGGGGTACCCGAAAGGAGTTACTAACCGATGTTCATAAGTCCAAGTATTCGATCCACCCGGGGAGTACAAAAACGTATCAAGATATGAAGAAGATGTATTGGTGGCCCGGGATGAAGGCAAGAGTGGCAAAGTATATTTCTAAGTGTGCCACGTGTGCACAAGTAAAAGCCGAGCATCAAGTACCTTACGGGGTAGCTCAATCGTTGCAAATCCCGGCCGGAAAATGGGATGATATAACAATGGATTTTATTGTTGGATTGCCAAAAACGAGCAAGAACCACGACGCCATTTGGGTCATAGTCGACCGGTTGACCAAAAGTGCATTATTCTTGGCAACTCGGGAAACCATGCCACTTGAGAAGTTGGCAAAGTTGTATGTGGATGAAGTGGTAAGACTTCATGGAGTCCCGTTGTCGATTGTGTCCGATAGGGACGCGAGGTTTACCTCGAGATTTTGGAGATCGTTGCAAGAGGAGTTGGGAACGAAATTGCGGTTGAGTACGGCTTACCACCCGCAAACCGATGGTCAAAGTGAAAGAACTATTCAAACAGTTGAAGATATGCTCAGATCGTGTGTGCTAGATTTTGGGGGTAAATGGGATGAACATTTACCGTTAGTTGAGTTCTCCTACAACAATAGTTACCAATCGACTGTGAAAATGCCGCCTTATGAGGCGTTGTATGGAAGAAAATGTAGAACCCCATCGTGTTGGCTCGAAGCGGGCGAGACGAAACTCACGGGTCCCGAAATTGTGAAATTGACCAATGAAAAGATTGGGATAATCCAAACAAATATGAAAATAGCCCAAGATCGACAAAGAAGCTACTCGGGTTTGAAAAGGAGACCGTATGATTTGGATGTTGGAGACATGGTGATGTTGAAAGTATCGCCTTGGAAAGGCGTGATGCGGTTTGGTAAGAAAGGCAAATTGAGCCCAAGGTATGTTGGCCCGTTTAAGATTTTGAAACGGGTCGGTTTGCAAGCTTTCAAGTTAGAACTCCCACCCGAACTTCAAGGTGTTCACGATACGTTTCATGTAAGTTATTTGAAGAAGTTCGTGGGTGAAGTTGAAAATATAATTCCGTTACAAGAGTTGCGGGTTGATGCCCCGAACCGATTGATTGAGGAACCCGAAGCCATACTAGAGTCAAAAACCAAGAAACTTCGGAATAAAGAAATTGAATTGGTGTTGGTCAAGTGGAAGCATTCACTTGGGTCGAACTTGACTTGGGAAGTCAAGGACGAGATTCGGAAAAGATACCCGAACTTTGTAAATTATGATGAGATTCCGAGGACGGAATCTCCTTAAGGGGTAGATAGTTGTAACGACCCGAAATTTGTAAATAAATAAATTGTACAAAAATATGATAAATAAGGATAAATCGTTTAATGAACGTAGGAATTGGTTTCGTGTCGTTTGGAGACCGTACGAGGACGTTATGGGCGAAACCGGGTCGAAACGTGAAGCAAAAGTTGCAGCCCTGCTGCATAAGGGCAAGATAGCGCCGCTATCTTGAAGATAGCGACGCGATCTTGTGGTTTTCAGACAGCGGACCGAAATAGCTATTTGATGGAAACGCGAAATTGAGATAGCGTCGAGATAGCGCCGCTATATAGTGGCGCGATTTATGGCGGGCATCGAGATAGCGCCGCTATCTTGTAGATAGCGACGCGATCTCCGTCGCTGGAAGCATTAAAGTCGGGTTTCATGTCATTTAATGCATCATAAACCCTAGTTTTTCTCCCACTCGAGTTTGTGAACGATTTTGGGTGTAAACCACCATTTGGAGCTGATTTCTTCATCAAATCTTGGTGATTCTTGCTCCTTATTGAAGAACAAAGGTAAATCTTCATCTCTCTTGTGTTATAAGTCTTAGATTCAAGTAGGGAAGCTTGAATCATAAACCCTAGTTATGGATTTGTTCATGAATGGTTAAATGGAAGTGAGATAACTTAGATCTATGGTATTTTAACAAGGAAAACGTGGTCATGTCATGGATACACGAAAATGTGGTGATTTATGAACCTAGGGTTTGGTAATTTTTGGGAAAATGGTGCTAGTAGTTAACCAGCCATGGATTATGTAGTTAGTATAGATGATTAATGCAAACCATTGTATTGGTTTTGATAATAGATTGTCGGTTGGAAGATTTGAGGCATTCAAATCTCGAGAAGTGATATTGGTGATTAAGGAACGCAACAACTGGTTAAGCTTGGCTAAGGTGAGTACATGTGAACTTTCAAACTGGGTACATAGCTAGTAAATGTTTTTTTTATGATTAAATGATTTTTATCGAGTCTTTAAGTAATTTAGTCATTTATGTAATATATGATGAATTGCTTGTATGATGGTTACATGATTGATTGAATAAGAAAAGATGGAGTTATAAACTCATAACGATAAAAGATAAGAAATGATGACGATGATGATATCCCTAGGGCCGTAGTAGATTGGAGGCATTCCGGTTATTACGGTACCTTAAGGTTAGTGGTAGATTGGAGGCATTCCGATTACCCAATACCTATGAGTCCCGGTAGATTGGAGGCATTCCGATTACCGTGGAAATGATGGTCTTGATAGATTGGAGGTATTCCGATTATCTTGACATTGGCCAATGATGAAAGTGATAAAGTGACCCAAAACAAACTTAGTAATATTATTTTAAGATTAAATGATATCATTTGACTATTTGTTTATCGGGTCTAAAACCCATGTATCTCACGAGGTAATTTTGTCTCACGTACTATGTTTGTGTTTTTGCTATGTACTCAGGTTCGGGATCGAAGATCTAGGAGGCCCGTTTAGAAGAGGTCTTGTTGAGATTAGCTCGGTGTTGATGATTAGAGTCCTTATCCTATGGTTAAGATATAATTTGTAACACCGTTTTTGTAAACTCTGATAATCTCGAACAAGAAACCTTTTCGTTTTTGTAAAACCGGCATTTGATGATGATACAATACTATGTATTTTTGGATTAAACGATATTTAAATGTGTTTTGAAAATTGAGATGTTACAATGATATTCAGTTTAAAATATGTGGGGATATGCTTCAAGTGTAAAGTTCTGAAACCACCCCTACATCCACAAAAATATCGGTATTAATATTAAATAATATCTAAAAAATGGAATCTTAATAATCAACCGCAGATCAAGATTCGAACGGTCAAGATTAAAAATAATAATAGTTCTGTGGTTCTGCCGTTTAAAAGGGTTATACACTGAATCGGACACTATATATATATATATATATATATATATATATATATATATATATATATATATATATATATATATATATATAATTGAAAAAATGTGACCAATTGTATAGATAGGCATGGGTTTATCAACCAATACAAGCATGTGTGCCCATGTATGCTGCTAATGTAGATAGATACTATTCATACTAAATACTTCCTCCGTATCAAAATAAGTGACACAAATTGACTTACACGTTTTTTGAGGTAAAGGATTAAAGTGGAGGTTAAAATTGATTAAAGTGCATAATTAGTGGGGAATGGGTCCCACTTTTCTTAAATAAAGTGATATTAATGAGTTTTAAAAGTAAAAGTAAGGGTATAAGGGTAATTTCACTTTATTAAAGTGGATAGTTAGTGGGTATGGGTCCCATTATTTTTACCAAATAAGAAAAGTTTTCAAAGTGTGTCACTTATTTTGATACACCCCAAAATGAAAAGTGTGTCACTTATTTTGACACGGAGGAAGTATAAGAAATGGTTTGCATGATAATGAAAGGCAATAAAATCACTATAAGATTTGTTGATGTAACAGGTTGGGTCTATAAGATCACCATGTAGGGCCATATCGATATGGTGAAAAGAAATAAAAAAATTTAAAATTCTACCATGCAATATATTAGATTACCAATCTTGCTATTTATAGCAATCTTAAACCTCTAGTTATTGGAACCAAATTGAGAGTAAAAATGGCTACAGAAACTATAGTCCAAGAAGAAATATGGAAATATATTCTTGGTTTCACTCCCGCAGCTGTTATCAAGTGTGCCATCGAGCTCGGGATACCCGATATCCTTGAAAACCGTGAATCCCCGACGACACTTGATGACCTGAGGTCAGAGATCGGTTGTTCTAAGTCCTCGTTGCATAGAATCATGAGGTTCTTGATCCACTATAAAGTATTTCAAGAAGTATCAATATCAGAAACAACTATTGGTTACACTCAAACCCCAATATCTAGACTCCTAACAAAACATGGAAAAAATAGTATGGCCGATTTGTTTCTTTTATTGAATAATCCGGTGCTTTTGGCCCCGTGGCACAAGCTAAGTGGTTGGGTTTTGGATAATGAAGAATTACCATTTGAGGCGGCACACGGCAATGATATATGGGGATTTACGGCACTAAATCCCGAGTTTAGTAAGTTGTTCAACGATGCAATGGCATGTGATGCCCGAGTGGGTGTGGCGGCGATGATCAGCAGTTGTCCGGAGGTGTTTGAGGGGTTGAGGACGGTGGTGGATGTTGGTGGCGGTGATGGGACGGCTATACGGTTGATTGTGGAGGCGTGTCCATGGATCAAAGGGATTAATTTTGATCTCTCTCATGTGGTGGCAATGGCTGATCAATCTACGTCTACATGTGTTGACCATGTTGGAGGCAATATGTTTGATCATATTCCAAAAGCTGATGGGGTTTACTTGATGGTTAGATAAAGACATTTAATTATTGAATTATTAGTTAAATATCTTCTTTAAATTGTGCTCTAAATCAATAACTTTAAAGCTCATTTGAAACATGATAAAAAAAAAAAACATTAGTGAGTTGTTTATTGGCGGATAAAATTTAATAACAAGTTTATGTTGATAGTTTTATTTTTAGAATCACTATTTTCAATTATTAATGATATTTTAAACATATGATTAATGATTGATAACATACATACTACATAAGATTGTCTTTTTTTTAACGACAAATCTTAATTACTTCTAATTATCACATATGTTCACGATGGTTTTGAACCCCGATCTCAAGGATGGGGCAAACATCATACCGCTAGACTAAATATTTATTGGTAATTATGACTTAAACATGGGATTTATTGGTACAAGTTAGAGTGCAATTATTGAACTTAAACATTCTACTATTTGTTTGTGTGAAAATATATACGAAGTATTTGCTATTTTGCAACTGTCCTTGCGAAATAAATTCTTATCATCTCTATTTTTTTTTTCATTTTAAAATATGACTTTGTCGATCTTTCATTGGTTTTTTTTGAAATTTCTTTTTTGAAAGTTACAAAACTTTGATAATTAACCATTTGTTTTGTTTAACTCTTCCTATTGTTAACATCATGTCAGGATCGATTAACTATAAACAAGTTAATAAACACCTTAGATCTAATTGATGATAGAAGTTGCAGCGGATCAACACTATATCAATAATTAAGAACAATGAACTGTAAGAACAATATGAGAAATATTAAGAACACAGTTTCACAAAAAGCTTCAATGTATATTATTGAGTTAACAATACACACGTACGTTTACAATTCGTAAGGAACTATTTATAATAGTCCTTGAAGCTAAACTATTTACCCTAGTTATTCTAGGACTTGATTTACATCGAATAATAATAATATACATTGATTTACATTCTATAACTATCTATACGAAGATCTCGGACTTGATATTCTTCAAAAACGCGTTGTCAGTAGTAAAACTAATCACCAGTAGTAAATATGAAGATCAGTAGTAAACTTGGTGATCAGTAGTAAGTCCATAATCAACGTCAGTAGTAACTACAATGATCAGTAGTATCTTCAATCTTCTCATGATCAGTAGTAACTTAGTTATAGTGAACACCAGCATCAACTTCATCAGTAGTAAATGTTTCTGCCCCATCAGTACTAAGTATGTCAGTACTAACTGCAGCATCAGTAATAAGTTGATCTGGGTTTTGCTCCAACAATCTCCCCCTAAACTTATTGATCATATTTTAATCAATCAAGTTTCTTTTGTTCCTCTTGTTCTTTTCTTCTTTTCTCAAGAGTTCTTTGATTCTGTTGAAGCATTTGTTCAATAATATATCTGCTGTTCCTCTTTGTAAAATAATTCAGTTTGTTTTGGAACATAACAGCATCATAGGGTTTCATCAAAGTGTTTATGAATATCTGATACATAGTCTTCTCAGAATGTGGATATTCTTTCTCATATAAGTACAATTCACACACTTTGCCTGATTTCTCAAAGAAGTACATATTGGCAGAAGGAATGACATTCCAAGCATACACATTACCTGGATTTGTAAATTGTTCTGGATAATTGTCTGGATAAAATGCAGCATCAATCATCTTTGTTAAATATCCAGCTCCAGATTCTTTCCATGATTTCTTTGTCATTCTTGGTTTCCCAATAATCAAAAGTTTGATTACATCACTTCTTGAACATGATCTGATTAAGGGTAACCATCCAGTGAATCTTTGTACAACTTTGTCTTCCCTTATGACCTCTATGACATTGTTCTGCATCACTCTCCAGTTAATAATTTGATTATTCTGTAATGGAGCAACTGGCATTTCAAGAACAGGTATAATTTGTTTTGATTTCTTCTTAGAGCTTTGTTCTTGATCAACAGATTTTCTTTTCAGTGATTGGGGAGTTGAAGTATTACCAATAGTTGAAATACTACCAGCTTTGAGCAAATTTAGACTGATTGGGATTAAAGTTTTGGCTTTCTTTGATTCTTCAGCTTCTTGTTCAGCCAGGTCTTTCTTCTTTGCAGTGCAGTATTTTTCAATAATAGTTACCATCTTCATTCTTCCAAAAGATTTTGCACTGTGACCTTTTGTCTTTAGAAAGTCTATCATAAGAGACTTTTGTTCAAATATATCATCTGGTAAATCACCTTTTGTTCTTTTGCATTCTGCTACAAGATCTTCAAGACAGTTTAGATGTTCTTCTTCTACTTTTCTAAACCTTTTGAACTCTGCTTCTTGGGCTTCTATCTGAACATCTTTAATTTGAACAGGTGCTTGAACAGGAGTTTCTCTTTGATCCTTCTTCTGTTCAAGAGCTTGATATTTAGCTACCTTCTCCAAATATCTCTTATGCTTCACCTTCCATTTAGATTGTTTATCAGCTCTAACAAGATTTATCTTGTTTACCATGTAATGACCAAGAGCTCTATTAGGGTAATCTTCATCATATATTTCTTTACCCTTTCCAATGTGTGCTGAAGGTGGAGGTGGAATATATTTCATGTCTGGCACTCCACTTATTATTACAGAAGGAGAAAATGATCTAAGTTCATCTTGTTGAAGTATTTTTGGATGTGGAGGAAGTGAGCACTCATCAACCTCAAACCAGTTCACATTATCATCAATGTCAGGTATGATAAGTGGTTGATCAGGTGTTGGTGGTTTGGTAATGATGACATGTCTCTCTCTTTCAATTAGCTCTGGAAAATGTAGTTCTTCCTCTTCAGTAGTAACCAGAGTAGTTACTACTGGTGTGACTTCAGGAGTTACTACTGATAGGGCATCAGTAGTATTTGCTGTTTTTAATTCTTCTTCTTCATTTACTAGTGCTATAATATCAGTAGCAGAGGTTACTACTGGTATTTCCTTTTCAACATGTTCTTCCATTGTAGCAGTAGTAATAGGCTCTTCTTCTGTAACCATCATCTCTGGGCCTTCATCAACATTTGTTTCTTTTAAATTTAAGAGGGAGGATGCTGCTGCTGCAATAGATTCATCAATCATTGTCTGTATATTATCTTTCTCCCCCTTAGTGCGCTCAACTGGTGGAGCCTCACTATCATCAATCTTTTTCTTCAATATTCTGATGAGTTTGGTTTGTTGATGAAGCCTACGCTCATAGAATCTCATTCTTCTGTTGATGGTGTTTACATGCCTTTTCATGGCAGCCATAGTTTTTCCTTGATTGGTTAAGTACTTGAGACAATCTTGTACAGTGGATTCCAAGGAATCCACTTTAGCCGTCAATTGGTTGATTTTAATACTGCCCTCACTCCATCTAGCAAGATCATCGGGCTCACTAACAGGTACATTGGTTTTAAGGTTTTCCTTCCTTTCCATCAATTCTACAGATCTGCCCTCATCACTGCTTGGTGATTCATTGGGTCTTTTAGACATTCTCTTCTTCCTAGAAGAAGCAGAGATGCCCCCCCTTGTGGTTTCTTGGCACCGGGGTCCTTTGAGTAATTCCTCAAAAGAGTCATCACTCAAAGTTGCCGAGGTTTGGGTCCTAATGATGTTTTCACTGTCCTGTGCACCCACCTTTGGGGCATCAGTAGTGAAATCCCTCCCCTCATGTCCTCTCTCCTCCTTGGAGGACAACTCTTTGAGCCTGGGGTGTGACTCGATTTGTCCCCTGGTGTCCTTTGAAGAAAATTTCTTTCTTTTATAAATTGTGGAAATGTTTTGGGTTTTGTCTGGTAGGTCTTCCACAGAGTGAAGAGTAGCACTCTGCAGATTTATATCAAGTTCCTGGGACACATTCAGGACTTCTGTTTGGGTTGGTGATTGAGTGGCTATTTGGATTGGTGTTTGGGCTGTATTTGGGGGTGATGGAGTGGGTTGAGGTTCAACTTGGGTTGTAGCAATGGTTGAACCCTCTCCAATATTGGGTTGATCTTTGATCATGTTAGGAAACAGAGGGGTTTCCTTGCCCGAAAATTTAAATTGTTTTCTCATATTTGAGAAAACTTTCTTGTTCAACTCAGGTAATATAAAAATGTTTTTAGGAGTTGACAAGTTTTGTAATTCACAGTTTATGATATGTTGTAGAAATCTGGGATACATTAAAAATTTAGAAGAACTAAGATTTCCCAACATACCATCAAATATCATGTATGAAAAATTAAATACTTGGTCTGTGCATAAACAGACAACAGCAGAGGCTATTGCCTTATTAAACTCATTCCAAGTACTTCTTTTTGGAGAAATACAATGCTGAATGGTATGTATTAAAAATTTCCATTGTGGGGAGAGAAGACCCTTTTGAAAGGTTACTATGTTCAGTCTTCCCTCATATCCCATTTTTTGTAAAATTTCAGCAATGTATTCCTTAGGAAGAGTGAACATACCTGAATCGTCATGTAATTGTAGATGGTGTCTGATGGATTGTTCTGTTACTGTGATGTGCTTTCCATCTACTGTTGATTTGATCATTGAAACGGTTGTTCCTTCTGTTCGTTCAGCATTGGTCCAGAAATCCACCAAGTGCTGTTGATATGATTTTGGTTTTACAGTTAAGGCAAACTGTATATATGAATTTCTCAAGAATTTTACGATCGGACGGAAATCTTTTGTTCCGTCGGGATTCTTTAAAAATGCAACCATATTGTGAAATTCTGAGTATTTGAGATCGGTTTGCACATCAAGAGCTTGTAAAGTTGCCATTGTTGTTGAGTTTTTGCAAGAATTTTGTTACTGATGAAGGGTTTTTGATCGTAAACTAGGGTTTATCGAGAGAATTTGGTGAATCGAAGTGAGATAATGTTAAATTAATCGACTACCGCCTTTTATATCTTTCGATTTACCCTGCAAAAAGACTAAATTGCCCTTCGAATAATACCATAATGGTTATTTTCATGGGGGTTAGTTTGGTAATTGTGATTCTGAAAGACCAGTAGTAAATAAGATATCAGTAGTAAAACGTCAGTAGTATCTGCTAACATCAGTAATGACTAAGGATTTTGACATCAGTAGTAACTATAGACATCAGTAGTAAACATTAACACACAAGACCAGTAGTATATGTGAATACCAGTAGTACTGACTTACCAGTAGTATTTGTGTAAACCTAAAATACACCAGTAGTAATGAACTACCAGTAGTATTTTGTGCATACACTTTCACACCAGTAGTACAGCAATACCAGTAGTAAAACACTTAAGGAAATAACTAATATTTTACAACAATAACTTTACACATGATTTTAAGTGAGATTTTAAGTTATCAAAATCATTCCAATACTGCTGACCAAGAAGTTGAATCTTCCTACATCAAATGCTTTTGTAAAAAGATCTGCTAATTGATCATCAGTATGAATTTTAACAACTTTGATTAATTTCTTTTCATTGCAATCTCTTATAAAATGAAATCTTATTTCAATGTGTTTAGTTTTTGAGTGTTTTACTGGATTATTCACAATACTAATAGCACTTTGATTATCAATAAAAATAGGAGTTTTAAGAATAGAGATACCAAAGTCTAGAAGCTGGTTTTGAATCCATAGAACTTGAGCACAGCAAGCAGATGCAGCTACATATTCTGCTTCAGCAGTAGATGTTGATACATTTGTTTGCTTCTTACATTGCCATGACACCAGTCTTGATCCAAAGAATTGACATCCACCAGTAGTGGACTTTCTGTCTTGACATTCACCTCCATAGTCACTATCTGTATAGGCTATGAGTTCAAATGGTGAATCATGTGGATACCATAGACCTAGTGATGGTTTGCCTTTCAAGTATCTGAATATTCTTTTAACAGCCTGCAAGTGTAGTTCTTTGGGTCTTGCTTGATATCTTGCACACACACAAACACTATACATAATGTCAGGTCTTGATGCAGTTAAGTACATCAAAGAGCCTATCATTGATCTATATAAGTGTTCATCTACATCCTCCCCCTCAACATCAGGATGTAGGTGTTTGTGTGTTTCCATTGGTGTACTAGCACTTTTACTGTCTTTCAAGTCAAACTTTTCCAAGATGTCTTTGACATATTTTGATTGATTTATCAAAATACCATCAGTTCTTTGATTGACTTGGAGTCCAAGGAAGAAGTTCATTGGACCCATGGAGCTCATCTTGAATTTAATTTGCATCAGTTCTTCAAATTCTTTGCATAATAAATCATTGGTTGAGCCAAAGATGATATCATCTACATAAATTTGTACCAGTAGTATATCATCTTTGACTTTCTTTGTGAACAAATTTTTGTCAATGGCTCCTCTTTTAAAGTTGTTCTTCAATAGGTATGATGATAATGTGTCATACCATGCTCTTGGTGCCTGATGTAGGCCATATAGAGCTTTATCTAATTTGAACACATAATCACCATGTTTTGGATCTTCAAAACCTGGAGGTTGGCATACATATACCTCTTCTTTAATCTTCCCATATAAGAATTCACTCTTAACATCCATTTGATAGACTTTGAATTTCTTGAATGAAGCATATGCTAGAAATATTCTTATGGCTTCAATTCTAGCAACAGGAGCATATACTTCATCATAGTCTATTCCTTCTTCTTGAGTGTATCCTTGGGCTACAAGTCTGGCTTTGTTCTTGATCACTATACCTCTTTCATCTTTCTTGTTTCTGAAGATCCATCTTGTTCCAATGGCTCTTTTTCCTTTGGGTAGAGGTACAAGTGACCAAACAGCTTGTAATTTAAATTGAAGGAGTTCTTCTTGCATTGCCTCAATCCAGTTTGAGTCCTTCATTGCTTGTTGGATCTTCTTTGGTTCATCCTGAGACAGAAAGCATTCATACATACATTCATTAGCAATTAAACTTATATTACACATATTTGCAGTTAAGCTTTTGTTTAATTTGCTTCTTTTTTGTAGTGGTGAGTTAACATCACTTAGAACAAGGTCTAAAGGATGGTTCTTCTGAGTCCTTGTAGTTGTAGCTTTATCAACTACTAGTTGATTTTCAAGATTGGTATCATTTGTCTCAGGTAGTTGTTCTTCTAGAGATCCTTCATTGTCATTGATATTTGGTTCATCATCTTCTTGGTCAGAGTCACTACTGCCATTGTCTTTATTGTGATCAGTAGAGTTGTTGTTGTTACTGGTATCAGTAGTATCTTGAGAATCTAGGTTAATTTTGGGACCAGTAGTATTTTGAGTACTATTACTGGTACCAGTAGTATTTGAATTACTACTGTCCTCATTCTCAGAGTTACTACTGGTTCCAGAACTTGAGTTATTACTGACATCAGTATTAACTACTGGAGCAGTATTAACTACAATGTATCTCATTTCCTCTTGACCAGTATTAACTGATGATGTTCCTTCCTTTTGATTGTGACAGTTTGAATTACCTGCATTGAAATTCATATTAGAATTAAAGGATTTGGTTAGATTGTCTATGTCAAATAGCCAATCTGGACCATTTCCTTGTTCATTAGGTACATTTTCATTAAAGGATACATTGATGCTTTCTTCAATTATCCTTAGTTTTTTGTTGAATACTCTGTTTGATTTGCTTTGAGTAGAGTATCCCACAAAGATTCCATCATCAGCTTTGCAGTCAAATTTACCAATTTGTTCTCTTGTAATTAAAATAGTACAAGGACAACCAAATGATTTTAAGAAACTTATAGAAGGTTTTCTTTTATTGAACAGTTCATATGGTGTTTTAAAATGTGGCTTCACTATTAATACTCTGTTCTGAACATAACAAGCAGTATTAACAGCTTCTGCCCAAAAAGTGATTGGTAATTTTGAGTCTGCAAGCATTGATCTTGCTGCTTCAATGATGGTTCTATTTCTTCTTTCAGCTACACCATTTTGTTGTGGAGTTCTAGGGGAGTTGTATTGCCTGTCAATACCTTTAAGATCACAAAAGTTAATTAAGTTAGCATTTTTAAATTCTGTGTCATTATCACATCTTATGGCTTTCACTTTTTGATCAGATGTGTTTTCCAGTTTGACAATTAAGTTCTTTATGAGTTCACTTGTTTCATCCTTTGTCCTGAGAAAGAAAACCCATGTATATCTGGAAAAGTCATCAGTAATAACAAGACAATATTGTTTCTTTCCAATACTCATTACATTTGTAGGTCCAAAAAGGTCCATATGTAAGAGCTGTAAAGGAACAGAAATAGAGTTCACAGTTTTGGACTTATGAGAAGTCTTGTGTTGTTTACCTTTTAGGCATGCAACACAATGATGATCACACATGAACTGTTTTTGAGGAAGTCCAATGACCAGATTTCTTTTTACTAAATTATTCATATTTTTAAAATTTGTGTGACACATCCTTCTATGCCATAGTTCTGATTCAGTGGTGTTTGCCTTGGATATAAAACAGTTGACCTCATTTGTAGAAATGAGTTCTCCCCCTATATCTAGGCAATACACATTGTTTCTCCTAGGAGTTCTTAAAACAACATATTTTTCATCCAAAATAAAATCAGGAGAAAGAATGATGCACTCAATGTCTGTGAACAGAATCTTGTTCTTTTTATCACAAACTTGAGACACACTGACAAGATTGTATTTTAGTTCAGCTACATAAAATACATCATCAAGGGTAATTTTTCCATTAGTAACAGTACCTTTACCTGTAATCTTACCTCCCTGGGGATTCTCACCAAATGCCACATATCCTCCATCAAATGACTTGAAATCTTTAAGAATTTGCAGATTTCCAGTCATGTGCCTTGAGCATCCACTATCAATATGCCATGTTCTTCCTTCTTCTGGAATCTGAATGCTCTGCACAAGTGAGTAAAGGATTAGTTAAGTTTGGGAACCCAAGCTTTATATGTCTTGGGTTCATCCTTTGAGAAATGAGCTTTTGGGGATTTAACTTTAAAGACTTTTGGTACCCATACTTGTTTATTACTGGTGTTTTGTTTTACTACTGTCCTTTTGGAGTTATTACTGGTGTGAGAATTTCCTACTGATCTTGGTTTATACCTATTGTTTTTAGCTTTTGAATACTTTACTACTGATGGACCAGTAGTATTTGGGTACTTACCATGTTTAGAATGACCAGTAGTGTTTTTAAAGTTACCACCAGTAGTGTTTATGAAATTTGTTTTGGGAGCAGTAGTATTTTTGAAATTAGGGTTTTTACCAGTAGTATTCTTGTACTGGTACCATACAGCATTATAATTAGGGTTAACACCAGTAGTAAATTTGTTAGAGTTTCTACTGGTGTTGGAAAATTTAAAATATTGTTTATTTTGATTGGATTTTCCATTGTTCTTGAAGTAATTGCTGTTCTTTGGGCTTCCAACTCTTCTGTTTTGCACAAACCTTGGTGCACTTCTTCCAAATCTTGGAGTTTCAACAATTGGATTTTTAATTTTATTTACTACTGAAGGACCAGTAGTAACTTTTAACTTTTGAGTTTTTGATCCTTGTTTAAAAATTTTAAATTCTTTTAACTCTTTGCAGTTTATTGGATTGAAGTGACAATCCTTTGCTAAATGGTTCATTTTATTGCATATAACACATCTTAATTTCTTATTTTTAGCACCTTCAGGTATTCTTTGGTCTAAGAGTTGTTTTTTATTTCTTTCATTCCCCCTTGTTAAAATTTTTGGTACATTATTTGCATTATATTTGGGAGATTCATTTGGACTTTGAGCTGTGTGAAAACTTGTATCAATTGATTTTGGTGATTCACTTTGAGATATTGTAAATTCAATTGATTGCTCATCATCAGAAGAATCATTTGATTCAGATGTTTCAGTATTAGGTTCAATTTGATTTTCAGTTTTTAATTCATTAATGATTCTTTCTGAACTGTTTTTAAATGGAGGAATGAATTGATGTGGAGGTGGTACAGCATGATATCCCACCCCATGAACAACCTTTTCTGTAGTTTGATTATTAGTTAATTCATCTAGAATTTTAGTACTTCTTTCAAACTTTTTAATTGTTAATTTATTTTGTTCAATTTCAAGCTGACATTCTTCTAATTTACTTGTTAGTTCTTTATTTTTTGTTTCATAGAACTCTTTCTCATCCACAGCTTGAAGCAACTCTTCCTTGATCCGTTGATCAATCATCTTGTACACCTTTATTTGATGTTCTTGATCAGCAATTACACTATCAAACTCATGATTTCTTCTGACTGCTTTTGCTAAATCTTCATTTAATTTAGTGTTTTCTTTTTCTAAGTTTTTAACAATTTTAGCACATTCAGAAGTACAAGGTTTAGGTTTTACCTCAGTTTTGTTGTCAGTAAAGGCCATGAGAGCTTGATTTTGAGTATGCTCTTCTGCTTGAAAGCTCCAGTCATAGCCTTGTCCTTGTTGTGATACAAGGGCAGTTGATTTTGATCTTTTGTCTGGCTGAGGACACTCTTTTGCAAAGTGACCAAGGTTTTTACAGTTGTAACATTTGACTTTAGTTTTGTCAAATCCAGCTTTGTCACCTTTGTTGAAGTTGAGGGTTGTCCTACCAGTTCTCTTTAAGAATCTTTTTGTCCTTAGGCTCAGCATTGCCATCTGCCATTTAAGATCCATCTCCTCAAGATCATCTGGGTTTAATTGTTCCAAGTCATCACTAATCAATGCAGTATGCACATGACTAGTGAAGAAAGATTCTCTTGCAGCATCTTCAGAATCTGCAGCCTTTCCTATAGAGGTTTCCTGACCTTGACCTGTACTAGAGACAAATGCAGCATTATTAGAAGAAATAGAAGGGTTCTTTTGGTTTACCTCAGTTTCAAATACTCTGAGATCATTATAGAGTTCATCCAACTCCTTTTCTTCTAGAGCATCTCTTTGTCTATATACCACTGTATACATGGCCCATTCTTCACTAAGAGATCTTAGGAACTTCATGTTGACATCTTCTTGATCCATCTTAACCCCAACCTGGTTAAGTTCACCAATTAGTTTGTTGAATCTGTCAAACACTTGAGTGAGTGTTTCATTGGGTTTTCCTTTGAAGTTTTCAAAGTCTTGTTTGAGAACAGACTTCATATTCCTCTTGGTGCTCTTTGTCCCAACGAATCTCTTCTCCAGTGCTTCCCATAGTATTTTTGCATCATCATATTCAACAAAGAGATGTTGATAATCGTTTGGAATGGCCAGTAATAGAGTGCTTAGAGTTTTGAGTTCGATTCCTTTGTCCTTCTTTTCCTTCTCACATTTAAGTTTGTCTGCTTCAGTTGCAGAGCTGCTTGCTTGACCAGGACCAGTTTTGTTTCCTTCAAGGACAACTTCCCACATAGAATAATCTGTAATAAGCATGTATTGCTTAATACGATTTTTCCACATCCCAAAGTTGTTGGGTGTGAGTATAGGAATTTTGTTGGCCTGAGTGCTTTCATTATTATCAGTCATGATTAATAATGTGTGTTTTAAAGATTAAAACTTTTTGTTGTTCTTAATGAATAGTAGATCTAGAACCAATATGCTCTGATACCACTTGTCAGGATCGATTAACTATAAACAAGTTAATAAACACCTTAGATCTAATTGATGATAGAAGTTGCAGCGGATCAACACTATATCAATAATTAAGAACAATGAACTGTAAGAACAATATGAGAAATATTAAGAACACAGTTTCACAAAAAGCTTCAATGTATATTATTGAATTAACAATACACACGTACGTTTACAATTCGTAAGGAACTATTTATAATAGTCCTTGAAGCTAAACTATTTACCCTAGTTATTCTAGGACTTGATTTACATCGAATAATAATAATATACATTGATTTACATTCTATAACTATCTATACGAAGATCTCGGACTTGATATTCTTCAAAAACGCGTTGTCAGTAGTAAAACTAATCACCAGTAGTAAATATGAAGATCAGTAGTAAACTTGGTGATCAGTAGTAAGTCCATAATCAACGTCAGTAGTAACTACAATGATCAGTAGTATCTTCAATCTTCTCATGATCAGTAGTAACTTAGTTATAGTGAACACCAGCATCAACTTCATCAGTAGTAAATGTTTCTGCCCCATCAGTACTAAGTATGTCAGTACTAACTGCAGCATCAGTAATAAGTTGATCTGGGTTTTGCTCCAACACATCATGATCTAAAGAGTTGTGTAATAACATAATCAAATGTAACGGTTTTGCTTCGATGTTGTAGAAAATACTCCATGATTGGGACGATGAGCAATGTATCGAAATACTACGAAAATGTCGAGAAGCGATTTCGATTGATATCGGGAAGGTGATTATTGTAGATGTGATTCTAGGACAGGAAGGAGAACATGAGTTTAAAACCGTTGGATTGTTGTGTGATATGGTGATGATGAATGTATCAATTAAAGGGAAAGAGCGAACTTTGAAAGAATGGTCTTACTTGATTCATGAGGCCGGATTCTCTCGGTATACTATAAAGCACATCCAAGCCCCTCAATCGGTTATCGAAGTTTATCCATGAACCATGGTTTTTAAGTATCTTCTAACAAATGGAATATTTCAAAATATAATTTAGGACAAATATATTGTGTTAGGAAATCCACATACACCTCTTTTAAGGAGATTGTGTATCGTTGTCCAGATAGTGTGTTGGAAATGTTTGTCATTCGTAATGTTTTTTCCCCTAAATAAATGAATTTTCATACTTGTTTTCCAACGACTACCCAAAAGAATTTAATAAAATAAAAAAGAAATTCAAGTTCAGATTTGTTTTTTCAATGAATATTAACAGTGCAAATTTACTTTCTTTAGATAACAATAACATTGCAATTTTACTTTGTCAATGAGTGTGACATAAGAGGTGTATTTATTTTATTTTTTGAAGTTTTTCAAAATTTGACATAAACTTTGTCATTTTCCTTAAATGCCTTTATTTGGCGATATCCTATAAAATATGAATTAATAATGAGTGCTTGTGCTTTTATATACTCTTTCCGTCCCACAAAAAAGTTTACATTTCCCACTAAACTTTTATCCCACAAAAAAGTTTACATTTCTCAAATTTGATGGACCTTACATAATAAAATATTATTATTACTAAGAACTCCACCATTAATATCTACTAAATATCTTTCTCTATCTAATCCAACCTTATATTTTAATTAAAAGTATTACTAGTGACTCCACTACTAACTATCACCTAAAATTTTGTGCCTCAAAAGAAATATAAACTTCTCTGTGAGACGGTAGAAATATATAATAAAGTAAATTTCATGGAAAGGTTCTATGGCATAAGCTAAATCTTTGACTCAAAAAATACACTTACCTCTGAAAGGCTTTTAACTAAAAATATACATTTATAAATTAACTATTGTATGTGAGCTGGTGCATATATGTTTTTACTAGGAATTGATTACTTTTGGTTGCCAATGGGTTTGTTAGCATAAGCGGTTTAAAGGTTTATCTTAGCCGACTTCTATTGCTATTATGTCAAAAGGTAAAAACTATAGCGGATGGTAAAATTTCAAGTTGAACAGTTGTTCTTAAAGGTGTTAAATAGGATGGGGTGGTAAGTGGTAACGGGATAAAATGGGCATTATTGTACCGGTCAAAATCGGCCGGGTTTAATTGACCCGGGCTTTTTGAACTTACTTTTGAAGTTTTTTAATTTAATTATTTGGTGTACCGATCTTTTTTTATTTATATATAATGATGAAATTCCACATGAGACTACAAGGAAAATGTATTTAATAATTAATTTTCCCAACAAAAAAAATATATATTCAAAGGTTTATAATGCTGTCAATAATGTAGTATTAAAAATATGATTCATAATAATAATAACATCCATCAATATCAAGTACCTCTGCAGCGGTACCAAGTCAAGGTGATCTTCAACTTCAAGTAAACCTTTTCATTGTCATTTAAAAAATATATTATATGGTTTAATAGTAGAGGTGGGAAAATGTACAGATTGAACGGGTCAGAACCAACCAAATTAGGTTGACCCTATACATTGTTTGTCCAATATTCATAGGTTTTTAGGGTGTCAATTATGGTTACAATTTTTTATGATACTTTAATGGACCAATACCATAAAAAGGTGGCGTAAGATTAGAAAAGGCTCGAATTAGTTAGAAACTGAAATTGGCTGATTATCATCAACAGGATTAAAAAGTGAATTTGAAGCAAGATGACATTTTAAAATTGACATAAAATGCGCGGGCTTAAAACTTGGTTATATATAATAAGCGAAAACTTGCTAAAGGTGTGATCATATGTATATTACCAATATCATTCTGTTATGAATCTTGAGCATAGAAATCGACATGTTTGTGGTCTATTTGGCTTGGAGGAGTATTACTAGTCATGATGATCGCCGATGACTAACCACTTCGTTTGTTGTCTTTGGGAATCTTTGACTTTTTGCATGAGTCTTGTGTGCCGCATGATACTTTTTGCGTGCTATATTTATTTAGGGAATCTTCATGATACTTTTTGTGTGCTATATTTATTTAGGGAATCTTCTGATCGGGTGTACGTTTGCATAAGGATAAGGATAAGAAGAGATAACGTTCGTTCTCTTAATTGAATTTCAATGAAACTCGGCCCGAAAAAACCATTGTTCAACTCTTTGACAACATGAAAAACCAAAAGCTCTGCCCTCCCTCTCTATCTATCCAAGGAATGGAAGGGCAGAGTCCTTTGGTGTCCCCCCCAGTCAAGAATTGGGGCCTCGCAATCACTATTTTATCTCATGCCTTTCTTCGTTCATGGTTCGATATTCTGGTGTCCTAGGCGTAGAGGAACCACACCAATCCATCCCGAACTTGGTGGTTAAACTCTGCAAGAAGACTTAGGGAATGCTTGGAGAATTTTGGGAAGCGAAAGTGATTGAGGGAGAGAGAATGGGAAACCTAAAATTCTTTCCGTACGTATGTGTAAAAAAAACTCAATCTCTTTTTATCTTTTTAACTACATTTAGTTGGAAAAATTAAGAAAAATAAAGTTTTTTTGTTGTGTAAATATCGATAGATGCCATATAAAAACCTATCTCTATTCGACTCTTAAATATCAGTCTATATTGGTTATTCAAAATCTATAAAGTGTCGTCCAAAACGCCTAGTAGTTCATCATCGGGATGTCTGCTTGCTGTTTTAGTGACCTCTGTGAGGCTGGAATGCTGATTCATGGTTGGGTTTAATTTTTGTTTTAGTGGGCCTCTCTTTTGTTGGGCCAATGTAGATGTTTGTTGCTATTTAGCCCTTGGTTTCGACTTCTTGTTTGACAATGGTGTTGCCGTGTGGTTTTTTTCCCCTCTTTATGATTTCTTGGTTTTTATGGTTTAATAGAATCGATAAACAAATTAACGAAGTTACTAGTGTGTTTATAAAGGTTTAAATTAAGCATTCGTCAAATGAAAACTTAACATAAAAGCGAGTTAATATAATGATGATGTAGTCCCAAATAATGCATACCAAAATATGAATGAACGCACCATTTTATTTCTTGAGGAACACAATCATTTGAGAAAAAAAAGACTACACTAATATGAGCTTGGGCTACGAGTATCCGTTTCGGGCGTTCGATCAAACAAATTGAAGCTAGTGACGAGAACTCCGTCCTGCTAAACCACCGCACACCTTTTGGGCCCAAATTGATGTTTTAAGTTGTTTGGATTTTAAAGTTTTTTTTACTTGTTTTTCGACTTTGTTCGTGGATCAGTTTTCGGCATGAATGTGTTAATAGTGCTATTCGAAAATGTAGACCTTTTTTTAGCGTTTCTCTGATATAATGGAAAAATTAGTTCTAATATTTAAAGTTCATTTTTTCCCTCATTTCACAAAATTTGTGTTTGACTGGAATTTACCTAGATTATCGGTATTCATTGAATAAACGATAGTTAGAAGAATTGTTTATGGTATTCATGTGAATTAACAGGTTCACTTTATATTATCTTATTTTTTTAATATACATCAAAAGAAGATGCAAAAATCATGAAGCTTCCGAAATTTGACCACAAAATCTTGTTTATGTCCGAATCACTTGAGTCATTTCATATCGTATTGGTTATAAAAACGAAGCAGAAAAGCAAAAGAAAGGTCAAAACTTCAAAATCTTTAGAGGATAATAAAGTAAAGTGTAAAAGCAATTTTGGTGGTTTCATGGCAGGAGTCGTCGTATCTTTTGCATGGGGAAGAAAGCCCATGCATCGTAAACAAATCATGATCTTATCATTTGTTTGCTTTTCTCTGCTTTTTACACACTAAAGCAATTGTAGAACCCAACGCCATGCATCTACGTACATACCAAAATCCCCTCAATTTTTTGTTTTTTCCTCCAACTCAAACAATGGCAAACGGAAATTGGGAGCATTCCGTTATCCTTCCGTTATGCAGTTAACTACTTGTACATGTTGTTTATCTTGACCGATGAAATAAATTTCTAAATGTTCATTTCACAATTTATTGTGAAATTTAAGAATATTATGTAAAATATTAGTAATTATTCATATGTGAACTTTTGTTCATAGATGAAATAACATTTGTTAACATATCCAATGTGAACTCAACATGCTCATGCAGTCATGTATGATTAAATTGAACAAAATACGATGTACTTGGATGTGAACGATATATATCCATCATTGATATGCAAACTCAGAGTTTATTCAAATACCGGCCACGTACTTATTTGAGAAATTCAATAATACGTTTATGTTCATATGCGAATATATATTAACAGATTTTCGAATACCCGACAAAATATCATTGACAAAAGTATTTCGACTGAAATTTCTAATCGATGATAAAAAAAAGGTCTACTTTTTTTTTGGCAAAATATACTTAATTTTAGGATTATTAATTTGACACATTTTAATTATTTTATCTTTTTATATAATTTGATAACTTATATGTTGCTTTTATCATAACTCTATAACAAAACATAAATATTTTTATACATTAATTTGTGGAAACTATAATTTCTTTCCACTGAATACATAATAGGTATAAAAGTCAATGCTCGAAATGCAATATATCCTGAAATTGAATTAAAGGGACATTTTTAAATGATTTTTTGCATGAAAAGCAAACATACTTTCCTTTTAGAAAGACAGTAAAATCATTTTCAGAGAACGAAACCTTTTTTTTAACTTTGATTCCTGATCTTTTTGCGAGCTGCTTTGTACGTAGCTTAAAGTCGGCACGGTGAACCTCCGCGGCCACAATGAGTATTTTTTTACTCATATAGATTGAAGGATTTATGGAAAAAGTAACCAAATTTGAAGGCAATGAAAAGGGAAAGGGAAAAGTAAGAACAAATTCCTTTACAAAAAGGTTCCATGCACAGCTTTTGTAGATTTCATGGATGAAAAGAGAGAATCTGATGCCCAAATATATGTATTTGAATAATCTCCATGCAAGTCTTCCTATTTATCAACATTAACTGACCCATGTTTGACCAACCCTAGCATCTATCAAGGTCGATCTACTGCCAACCTTTTGCTATGCAACCTTCATGGACATATATATATATATATATATATATATGTGTTAATAACTACTTCCTCTGTTTTAAAATAGTCTAAAAGAATCAGTTATTTGCATTTTAGGGGTTTCAAAATGGAGTTTTGAAAACATGTGAGAAGTTATTTATTGCATTTTTAAAATGGAATAATTTAAGTTTTACCCATTAACTAAACAAATAATTTTGTTTGTCAAACACTAAAAAAAACTGATTATCTGATTATTGCGTTTTCAAACAATATAATCAAATCCAAACATTATTTTTCATAATCACGTTTTTTAACCGCTGATTATTAAATTATTCATTTTCAAAACGCATAATTTATTTTCAATAAGCTATCCAAACACCCCCTAAATCCACTTTAATAAAATATGTGGGACCCATCATTAACTAAATATCTAAACTAATTTCATTAACTTTTATTATCTTATTTTGTATAAAAAACTATGCACATAAGTGTATCCTTTATTTGAAATAGAGGAAATATTTATATGTTAAACTAGTGGATTTGGTCTTACAAATATAAAGAAACGAATCATCATTCGCTATTATAAATAAAATGTAAAATTAATGACATCGTTAGTTCATCGAATAATAATGAAAATGAATTGAGCAAAGAATTTTTAAAAAGTTCGATTGTCTATATAAAAAAGAGCAATATAATGCAACGAAATTGCAATAAGCCATACAAAAATGCAACAAACAAAATAAGCATTTCACTGAAACACCTTGGCAACATAATTTAAAACTATGAGATTTTGGACAAAAGTACATTGCAAAAGTGAGACTGCAAATCACGAATGAACACAATTGAGGAAATTGGACTATAAATAGGGAACAAATTGTTATAAATCGTGGGCCGGAGAAGATGGATGTTAGGATCGATTAACTATAGACAAGTTAATAAACACCTTAGATCTAATTGATGATAGAAGTTGCAGCGGATCAACACTATATCAATAATTAAGAACAATGAACTGTATGAACAATATGAGAAATATTAAGAACACAGTTTCACAAAAAGCTTCAATGTATATTATTAAGTTAATAATACACACGTACGTTTACAATTCGTAAGGAACTATATATAATAGTCCTTGAAGCTAAACTATTTACCCTAGTTATTCTAGGATACGATTTACATCTAATTATAAACGATATACATTGATTTACATTCTATAACTATCTCTGCGAAGATCTCGGACTTGATATGTTCCATAAACGCGTATCAGTAGTAAAACCAATCACCAGTAGTAAATAAGTAACATCAGTAGTAAACTTGGTGATCAGTAGTAAGTCCATAATCAACGTCAGTAGTAACTACAATGATCAGTAGTATCTTCAATCTTTGTATGATCAGTAGTAACTAAGTTATAGAGAACACCAGCATCAACTTCATCAGTAGTAAATGTTTCTGCCCCATCAGTAATAAACATAATTATCACTAACTGCAGCATCAGTACTAAGTTGATCTGTGATTTGCTCTAACAATCTCCCCCTAAACTTATTGATTATCCTTTAATCAATCAAGTTTTCTTCTGTTCTTCTTCTTCTTTCTTTCTTCTTTCTAATGTTCTTTGATTTTGTTGAAGTCTTTGTTCAATTATGTATTTGCTGTTCTTCTTGGTAAAGTAATTCAATTTATTTTGGAACATAACTGCATCAAAGGGCTTCATTAGAGTGTTGATGAATATCTGATACATTTCTTTTTCTGAGTGAGGATATTCTCTTTCATATAAGTACAACTCACAATTTTTACTTGATCTTTCAAAGAAATACATATTGCAAGTTGGGAGAACATTCCATGCATACACATTTTCTGGATTTGTAAATAACTTTGGATAGTTATCTGGATAAAAAGCTGCATCAATCATTCTTGTTAAGTATCCAGCTCCAGATTCTTTCCAAGATTTCTTTGACATTCTTGGTTTTCCAATGATCAGAAGTTTAATCACATCACTTCTTGTACAGGATCTGATCAAAGGTAACCATCCAGTAAACTTTTGAATGATTTTGTCTTCCCTTACAACTAATAGAACATTATTGGGCAAGACTTTCCAGTTTAGTATGGGGTTATTTTGAAGTGGAGCAACAGGTACTTCAAGAACAGGTATAATTTCTTCTTGTTTTGCTTTCTTTTGAAAACTCTGTTCTTGAGCTTCATTCTTTCTTTTCTTTGTCTGAGAAGATGAGGATTCACCAATAGTAGACACACTATTTTCTTTAATTAAATTTGGACTTATTGGGATTAAGGTTTTTGCTGATTTCAATTTCTTTTCTTCTTCAGCCTCTTGTTCAATTAAATCTTTCCTTTTTGCAGTACAGTATTTTTCAATTATGGTTGTCATCTTCATTCTTCCAAAAGATTTTGCACTGTGACCCTTTGTCTTTAGAAAATCTATCATAAGAGACTTCTGTTCAAATATATCATCTGGTAAATCACCTTTTGTTCTTTTGCATTCTGCTACAAGATCTTCAAGACAATTTAGATGTTCTTCTTCTACTTTTCTAAGCCTTTTGAACTCTGCTTCTTGGGCTTCTATCTGAACATCTTTAACTTGAACAGGTAATTTAACAGGAATTTCTCTTTGATTTTTCTTCTTTTCAAGAGCTTGATATTTAGCTACTTTCTCCCAATATCTTTTATCCTTCACCTTCCATTTATCTTGTTTATCAGCTCTCACCAGATTAATCTTGTTTACCATGTAATGACCAAGAGCTCTGTTAGGGTAATCTTCATCATATACTTCTTTACCCTTTCCAATATGTGCTGTAGGTGGAGGTGGAATATACTTCATGTCTGGCACTCCTCTTATTATAACAGAGGGAGAAAATGTTCTAAGTTCATTTTGTTGAAGTATTTTTGGATGTGGAGGAAGTGAGCATTCATCAACCTCAAACCAATTCACATTATCATCAATGTCAGGTATGATAAGTGGTTGATCAGGTGTTGGTGGTTTGGTAATGATGACATGTCTCCTAGCATCAATGAGTTCAGGAAATTGTAGTTCTTCCTCATCAGTAGTAACCAGAGTAGTTACTACTGGTGTTATTTCAGGAGTTACTACTGATAGGGCATCAGTAGTGTTTAGTTCAGTTAATTCCTCTTCTTGACTTACTACTGCTATATCATCAGTAGTAGGAGTTACTACTGGTATCTCTGTTTCAACTTGTTCTTCCATTGTAGCAGTAGTAATTGGCTCATCTTCTGTAATCATCATCTCTAGGCCTTCATCAACTTCTGTTTCTTTTAAATTCAAGAGGGAGGAAGCTGCTGCTGCAATTGATTCATCAATCATTGTCTGTATGTTATCCTTCTCCCCCTTAGTGAGCTCAACTGGAGGAGCCTCACTATCATCAATCCTCTTTTTCAATTTTCTGATAAGCTTTGATTGTTGATGAAGCCTAAGTTCATATTGTCTCATTCTTTTGTTGATGATATTTACATTTCTTTTCATAGCAGCCATAGTTTTTCCTTGATTTGTTTGGTAATAAAGACAATCTTGTACAGTGGATTCCAAGGAATCCACTTTAGCCGTCAATTGTTGGATTTTAATACTGCCCTCACTCCATCTAGCAAGATCATCGGGCTTACTAACAGGTACATTGGTTTTAAGGTTTTCCTTCCTTTCCATCAATTCCACAGATCTGCCCTCATCACTGCTTGGTGATTCATTGGGTCTTTTAGACATTCTCTTCTTCCTAGAAGAAGCAGAGATGCCCCCCCTTGTGGTTTCTTGGCACCGGGGTCCTTTGAGTAACTCCTCAAATGAGTCATCACTCAAAGTTGCCGAGGTTTGGGTCCTAATGATGTTTTCACTGTCCTGTGCACCCACCTTTGGGGCATCAGTAGTGAAAGCCCTCCCCTCATGTCCTCTCTCCTTCTTGGAGGACAACTCTTTGAGTCTGGGGTGTGACTCGATTTGTCCCCTGGTGTCCTTTGAAGAAATTTTCTTTCTATGATAAATTGTGGATATATTTTTGGTTTTGTCTGGTAGGTCTTCCACAGAGTGAAGAGTAGCACTCTGCAGATTTATATCAAGTTCCTGGGACACATTCAGGACTTCTGTTTGGGTTGGTGATTGAGTGGCTATATGGGGTGGTGTTTGGGCTGTATTTGGGGGTGATGGAGTGGGTTGAGGTTCAACTTGGGTTGTAGCAATGGTTGAACCTTCTCCAATTTTGGGTTGATCTTTGATCATGTTTGGAAACAAAGGGGTTTCCTTCCCTGAAAATTTAAATTGTTTTCTCATATTTGAGAAAACTTTCTTGTTCAACTCAGGTAGTACAAAAATGTTTTTAGGAGTTGACAAGTTTTGTAATTCACAGTTTATGATATGTTGTAGAAATCTGGGATACATTAAAAATTTAGAAGAACTAAGATTTCCCAACATACCATCAAAAATCATATTAGAGAAATTGAATACTTGGTCTGTGCATAAACATACAACAGCAGATGCTATTGCCTTGTTAAACTCATTCCAAGTACTTCTTTTAGGAGAAATACAATGCTGAATGGTATGAACCAGAAATTTCCATTGTGGGGATAGAAGGCCTTTTTGAAAAGTTACAATATTAAGTCTGCCTTCATACCCCATTTTATTTAAAATATCAGCAATGTATTCCTTAGGAAGGGTAGACATACCTGAATCATCATGAAGTTGTAGATGATGTCTGATTGATTGTTCAGTTACAGTGATGTACTTTCCATCTACTTTCGATTTTATCATGGATGATGTTGTTCCTTCTGTTCGCTCAGCATTGGTCCAGAAATCCACCAAGTGCTGTTGATATGCCTTCGGCTTTACAGTTAAGGCAAACTGTATATACGAATTTCTCAAGAATTTTACGATTGGACGGAGATCTTTTGTTCCGTCGGGATTCTTTAAAAATGCAACCATATTGTGAAATTCTGAGTATTTGAGATCGGTTTGCACATCGAGAGTTTGTAAAGTTGCCATTGTTGTTGAGATTTTGCAAGAATTTTGTTAGTGATGAGGAGTTTTTGATCGTAAACTAGGGTTTATCGAGAGATGTTTAGAGAATCGAAGTGAAGATAATGCTAAATTAATCATCTGCCGCCTTTTATATCTTTCGATTAAACCTGCAAAACTACGAAAATAGCCTTCGAATCATAACATAACGGTTATTTTCATGGGGGTTAGTTTGGTAATTGAGTTTATGAAAGACCAGTAGTAAATAAGAGATCAGTAGTAAAACGTCAGTAGTATCTACTAACATCAGTAATGACTAAGGATTTTGACATCAGTAGTAATTATAGACATCAGTAGTAACCATTACCACACAAGACCAGTAGTATATGTGAATAATCCAGTAAAACATTCAAAAACTAAACACATTGAAATAAGATTTCACTTTATAAGAGATTGTAATGAAAAGAAATTAATCAAAGTAGTTAAAATCCATACTGATGATCAATTAGCAGATCTTTTTACAAAAGCATTTGATGTAGGAAGATTCAACTTCTTGGTCAGTAGTATTGGAATGATTTTAATAACTTAAAATCTCACTTAAAATTATGTGTAAAGTTAGTGTTGTAAAATATTATTTTCTTAAGTGTTTTACTACTAGTATTGCTGTACTACTGGTGAGAAAGTGTATGCACAAAATACTACTGATAGTTCATTACTACTGGTCAACTTCAAGCAAGTAGCTCTGCAACTGAGGCAGACAAACTTAAATGTGAGAAGGAGAAGAAAGATAAAGGCATCGAACTCAAAACTCTAAGCACTCTCTTACTGGCCATTCCTAATGATTATCAACATCTCTTTGTTGAATATGATGATGCAAAAATACTATGGGAAGCACTGGAGAAGAGATTTGTTGGGACAAAGAGCACCAAGAGGAATATGAAGTCTGTTCTCAAACAAGACTTTGAAAATTTCAAAGGAAAGCCCAATGAAACACTCACTCAAGTGTTTGACAGATTCAACAAACTAATTGGTGAACTCAACCAAGTTGGTGTAAAGATGGATCAAGAGGATGTCAACATGAAGTTTCTAAGGTCTCTTAGTGAAGAATGGGCCATGTACACAGTGGTGTACAGACAAAGAGATGCTTTAGAAGAAAAGGAGTTAGATGAACTCTATAATGATCTCAGAGTGTTTGAAACTGAGGTAAATCACAAAAACCCTTCTATTTCTTCTAACAATGCTGCTTTTGTGTCTAGTACAGGTCAAGGACAAGAAACCTCTGCAGGAAAGGCTGCAGATTCTGAGGATACTGCAAGAGAATCCTTCTTCACTAGTCATGTGCATACTGCATTGATTAGTGATGACTTGGAACAACTGAATCCAGATGATCTTGAGGAGATGGATCTTAAATGGCAGATGGCTATGCTGAGCCTAAGGACCAAAAGATTCCTAAAAAGAACTGGAAGGACAAGCCTCAATTTCAACAAAGGTGACAAAGCAGGATTTGACAAAACTAAAGTCAAGTGTTACAACTGTAACAACCTTGGTCACTTTGCAAAAGAATGTCCTCTACCAGACAAAAGATCAAAATCAACTGCGCTTGTGTCACAACAAGGACAAGGATATGACTGGAGCTTCCAAGCAGAAGAGCATGCTCAAAATCAAGCTCTCATGGCCTTTACTGACAACAAAACTGAGGTAAAATCTAAACCTTGTACTCCTGAATGTGCTAAAATTATTAAAAATCTAGAAAAAGAAAACAATAAATTAAATGAAGATTTAGCAAAAGCAATCAGAAGAAATCATGAGTTTGATGGGGTGATTGCTGATCAAGAACATCAAATAAAGGTGTACAAGATGATTGATCAACGGATCAAGGAAGAATTGCTTCAAGCTGTGGATGAGAAAGAGTTTTATGAAACAAAAAATAAAGAACTAACAAGTAAAATAGAAGAATGTCAGCTTGAAATTGAACAAAATAAATTAACAATTAAAAAGTTTGAAAGAAGCACTAAAATTCTTGATGAATTAACTAATAATCAAACTACAGAAAAGGTTGTTCATGGGGTGGGATATCATGCTGTACCACCTCCATATAAAATCATTCCACCTCTTAAAAACAGTTCAGAAAGAATCATTAATGAATTAAAAACTGAAAATCAAACTGAATCATCTAATGAAACATCTGAATCAAATAATTCTTCTGATGATGAACAATCAATTGAATTTACTATATCTCAAAGTGACTCACCAAAATCAATTGATACAAGTTTGCTAAATGAATCTCCCAAATATAATGCAGATAATGTACCAAAAATTTTAACAAGGGGGAATGAAAGAAATAAAACACAACTCTTAGACCAAAGAATTCCTGAAGGTGCTAAAAATAAGAAACTAAGATGTGTTATATGCAATAAAATGAACCATTTAGCAAAGGATTGTCACTACAATCCAATAAACTGCAAAGAGTTAAAAGAATTTAAAGTTCTTAAAGAAAATGCTAAAACTCAAAAGTTAAAAGTTACTACTGGTCCTTCAGTAGTAAATAAAATTAAAAATCCAATTGTTGAAGATCCAAGATTTGGAAGAAGTAAACCAAGGTTTGTTCAAAACAGAAGAGCTGGAAGCCCAAAGAACAGCAATTACTTCAAGAATAATGGAAAATCCAATCAAAATAAACAATATTTTAAATTTTCCAACACCAGTAGAAACTCTAACAAATTTACTACTGGTGTTAACCCTAATTATAATGCTGTGTGGTACCAGTAGTGTTTAGTTCAGTTAATTCCTCTTCTTGACTTACTACTGCTATATCATCAGTAGTAGGAGTTACTACTGGTATCTCTGTTTCAACTTGTTCTTCCATTGTAGCAGTAGTAATTGGCTCATCTTCTGTAATCATCATCTCTAGGCCTTCATCAACTTCTGTTTCTCACATTGGGTGTGAGTATAGGAATCTTGTTGGCCTGAGTGCTTTCATTATTATCAGTCATGATTAATAATGTGTGTGTTTTAAAGATTAAAACTTTTTGTTGTTCTTAACAAATAGTAGATCTAGAACCAATAGGCTCTGATACCACTTGTTAGGATCGATTAACTATAGACAAGTTAATAAACACCTTAGATCTAATTGATGATAGAAGTTGCAGCGGATCAACACTATATCAATAATTAAGAACAATGAACTGTATGAACAATATGAGAAATATTAAGAACACAGTTTCACAAAAAGCTTCAATGTATATTATTAAGTTAATAATACACACGTACGTTTACAATTCGTAAGGAACTATATATAATAGTCCTTGAAGCTAAACTATTTACCCTAGTTATTCTAGGATACGATTTACATCTAATTATAAACGATATACATTGATTTACATTCTATAACTATCTCTGCGAAGATCTCGGACTTGATATGTTCCATAAACGCGTATCAGTAGTAAAACCAATCACCAGTAGTAAATAAGTAACATCAGTAGTAAACTTGGTGATCAGTAGTAAGTCCATAATCAACGTCAGTAGTAACTACAATGATCAGTAGTATCTTCAATCTTTGTATGATCAGTAGTAACTAAGTTATAGAGAACACCAGCATCAACTTCATCAGTAGTAAATGTTTCTGCCCCATCAGTAATAAACATAATTATCACTAACTGCAGCATCAGTACTAAGTTGATCTGTGATTTGCTCTAACAATGGATGTGACGATTGATGAACCGATGATGTAAAAGGGTGTAAGTGGGAGGAAATTGGAATTGAGAACGTTTTGGTGAAGGTGGCAAACTCTGAAGGGAGAAGGTGAACCAAATGGAAATATGAACTAATGCAGTGAAAGGGCACGACCGACCATTTGGGACGGTGGATTTTTGACGTGGGTTCACTTTATTGAAGATGAATAATAAATGAAGGGGTGTGATCCCTAATTGAAGAAGAACAATGTAAGTAAGATGTCGATTCCTTAGACCCCTCTATAACCATTAAAGGGGTTTTGCTGAGGGTTTGACGTCGTCAAATGATTTTTTTTTTACTTTTGTAAGTAATTGGTTGTTGATAATTTTTATGAATTATAAAGAGATTTTATAAGAATATTAAATTAGAAAGAGTAGTTTTAAAACAAGTTTTTATAGTGAGTCTCAAACCCTGTGCTCTAATACAGCATACGACAATTTAATTTAAGTATAACCATGAATTTAATTATAATTGAAGTTTAATAGTATTTGTCAAGTTAAAATCCAAATCCGCCGCTATTTAAACCCCCAGAACTCCACCCAAGATATAGTGCAAAGTGAGAGAAACAAAAAAGATTACTTTAGATTTTGTAGGAGCGGCAGATTGTGAAAGTCTTGTAGCATACCCAACCCCACGTCCCCAATCACTCTTTACTGTGTGTTTTACTGTGTGTGAGAGACATAATTTCCCGGTGAAAAAAAAGAAGAAGATGATAGCTTATTTAGAGCATTTCGTTCACGAGAACGATTCCGAAGAAGCCATGCTCCAACACCAATACGAAGAAATCGCCACTACTTTATGTCAATCCATCGACCTCCAAGGTACCATCGATTACCGGTCCACCGCCTTCGCCGGAAAAGATTTTGGCGGTTTGCATGCATCCACTCCGTTCGCGGTCGTCAGACCTTCCGGGAGCCATGACATCGCCAGTGTTATAAGATTCGCTTCGCAATCTCCGAATCTAACGGTAGCGGCGAGGGGGAACGGTCACTCAATTAACGGTCAGGCCATGGCGAACAGAGGACTCGTAATCGACATGAAGATTCCGAAATCGTCGGAGTCGGTAATTGATCTTGTCTGTTGTGAAAACGGTTACGCCGTTGATGTCACCGGCGGAGCATTATGGGAAGACGTGTTGAAATGGTGCGTTTTGAAGTACGGTTTGTCGCCGAGGTCTTGGACGGATTATTTAGGGTTAACCGTCGGCGGAACGCTCTCTAACGCCGGTGTTAGTGGCCAGACTTTCCGTTACGGTCCACAAACGTCAAATGTAACAGAATTGGAAGTCGTTACCGGTACCGGAGACACCGTGATCTGTTCCGACAGTCAAAATTCAGAACTTTTCTGCTCCGTTCTCGGCGGCCTTGGTCAATTTGGTATCATAACTCGGGCTCGTGTCATGGTTCAACCCGCCCCGGATATGGTTTGTATTCACTATTTACTTCTTTCTAGAACAAGTTAGTGTACTTTCTGCATCATTATTTGTACGCACATTTTTGCTCAATCTTAATCGTTTACGAAACGTGATTAGGTAAGATGGATAAGAGTGGTATACTCTGAGTTCGCTGAGTTCACTCGGGACGCTGAGTTGCTAATAACCCTGCCAGAAGGCGAGTCATTTGATTACGTGGAAGGATTTGTGTTTGTAAACAGCGATGACCCGGTAAATGGGTGGCCATCGGTACTGCTTGATTCCGATCAATTGTTTGACCCGAGTTTTATTACCCGATCTGGAAACCCGGTTATGTATTGCTTAGAAGTCGCTTTACATTACAGCAAGGGAAACTGCTCCACAACAGTTGATACAGTAAGCCCTCTGTCTTTTCCCGCTTATTATTTTCTTGATCCTCTGCATCGCACCTCATCTTTTTACAGTGCTCCTGCTTTCTAATTACACTTTTCGCCATTCCGATGTTACTTTCTTTGGGCATAATTATTAATTTGATGCATATTTAAAATAGAACATTTTTTCAAAAACCTAATAATAAAACAAAAAAGTCAACAAACTCATTTTGACTAGTTATTAAACTCATCTATTTTGTCAACTATTTATTTTTGGGAAGTTAAAGTGTTTTTGAAAAATGAGTGGTGATTGGTGTTTAAATTCAATGGTTAAAAATGTAAGCTTTTGTATTTTATATGATTTTTGGTAATAAAATATGTCATTTATAGGGGGTGTTTGGGTTGTCATTAGAAAAACTTTGTTTCCAAAACCTAACCCCCTAAATGTTTTTTTTTTCTTTCCAAAATGATGTTTTAAGGAGTGTATTTGTTCGTTCTTTATATCTAAATACTATAAACCACATTATTTCGTTTTTAACTTGATATCGAAATCCCAAATTAGTTTTACCTATCATATAACCAATTAACCATCATGTGTTGTTAAAAATATACGACCATATTTTGGTTAAAAATATTATACATTCGTTTGGTTCCGTTGTTTTAACTTTCCGCTTTTATGAATAATTTATTTCTTTTTATGGTACAATGGTTTGTAATTTTGGGGTTTTACTAAAAGATTTTGTTCATATCGCATGAATATATAGGTACGATTTGTTTATATATTTTAGTAAAAGTAGATGATGAAAACATACGTAATCACTATAGTATCTTCGTCACATATGGTATGGATTTGTGTTCTGTTTTCCATAAGAGTAAATATGTACTTTACTAAACATAGGTCACTTTCTTTGTAGTGGAAAATCTTTTTAAGGTTTGATTTTATTTGGTTTAATTATTGTCTTTATTATCATATAATTTAGTATTTAATTTCAACACCTTCTAGAAAACTAATTAGCGATTAGTAATGCTTAGACTATCCGTCATCCATGTTTGGTTATTATTGGTGTCACATGATCAAACACATGATCAAATCTCATGCTAGTCACCAAACAAACACTAATTTATCAACAAGTTATAAGATAATCCCTCCGTCCCACAAAAAACTTCCCATTTGAGATGGGCACAAGTTTTAAGGTGATAGTTAGTGGTGGGGTCATTGATAATAATTTTGATTAAAATATAAGATTGATTTGGAGAGAGAAAAATAGTTAGTGGATAGTTAGTGGTGGAATCCTTAGTAATAATAGTATTTTATTGAAATGGAAAATTTTTTGTGGGACAAAAATTTAGGGTGAAATGGGAAGTTTTTTGTGGGACGGAGGAGTACAATTTATAATACAACAAACATCATTCTCATAAAAGTCTAGTCGCGCAGCGACTAAATCCACACGAAAATTAAAAGAGGAACATGGTCACCTCATGGGAGAGACACATGATCGTACTCGCCAATTAGGAGGTCGTGTCTTATGATTGTTAAACTATAATAAATATACAAAATATTCAACATTTTTTTCGATTTGTGTTTGTATAATAGTCAGAGTGCGTAAATATGAGGGTTGACCATGTTGACGTCTGTTTGGTGAATATATAAAGAGGTCAATATTAGGATGTTTGACTAGCTGAATTGGGTAGGGTCAGCCACAAAGGGGATGAGGTGAAAGAACCGAGGAGAAAAAAGTCAAAAAAATATATTCGGTAAGCTTTACTTGTAGACGTGGCGAGTATAGAGAGGTGGACGACCGGTTATTTCATCCTCTACCGATGACACAAGGGTTGAGGGATATTACCTTTTTAGCCCCAGCAGCGAACCAATGCACAGTTGTTTTTCGCTTGAGTAATGGTATTTAGGCCTACCATTTAGACCTAATTATAGGCCTACTCATTAGATGAAGACACGTGTCAAAATCAAAGGATAATATTAGGAGAGAGAATTAGTGAAATACACATGCTATCCTATCAAGTGGGTAGACCTATGGATAAGTCTAAATGATAGGACTAAATATCATTTCTCTTTTCGCTTTTCTTTGTAGCTAGAAAACTTTTTTTAAACTGACAATAAGGCAACTACTGTATCTTCCATTGGATTCTCTGACACAAAGAATCATAAAATAGCCACAGAATTTGCTCTTATTTACGAGATTGACACCCGTACTTCCTGCACTGGTGAGTGAGAGCATATTGTCTGTGTCCTAAATGGCTACTTTCACTCTCAGCCAAAACATTAATGTTCACCTTAATCGTTTACAGTACGATGTCGTTTTGCTAGCTATTGAGATCTTGGCTGACGTTTTCCATCCCGGTCCCCCACTACTTGTTCAATAACCCCATTATTTTTTTCGTTTTCTTGCTTTTCCAATTACGTTTTTTATTTTTACCCTACCTTTCATTTTTCCGTTAAATAATTATTTATCATGTAATTTCTCGTAACAATAGATGGTAGAGAAGCTACTTGGACGGCTGAGATTCATGGATGACACAGTGTTCCAGGTGGACCTGGCCTACGTGGATTTCCTTCTTCGTGTAAAACAAGCTGAGAAACAAGCAAAAGCCAACGGCATATGGGACGACGCCCCACACCCGTGGCTAAATCTATTCGTATCCAAAAACTCGATTGTAGATTTTGATCGTTTTGTATTCAAGAAAATCTTGAAGGAAGGAATCGGAGGGCCTATGCTAGTCTACCCTATTCTGCGATGCAGGTTAGCAATTCTCTTAATACCGTTTACATCATATCATCTGTCATTTGCATAAATACTTTGTCGTATCAAAGGTGCTAATAAATCATGCGGGAATCAATCGGGGTCGTTTTAGGCACTGTGTCTAATTCTACGTGGTCCCATGACCTTATCGTGTTGTGGGAGGGATAGTTCCATCAATGTATTGTAGAGAATATAGACGAAAAAGAATTAAGAAAAGCCACGTGTGTAGTGATGATAGTCACGTGGCTAACCCATCCTCCGTGGCGGATAGCAATTGATTTAAGAGTAAAGTGGGTAGTGATATATGAATTTGATATTGTATATGTTGATTATTTTGCTGACCGGCTTAGATGGGGTGGTTAAGATCTTGAAGAAAATGAGGTCATACATATGTATGTACTTCTTCACGCCTAAATATATATTAACTTTTTCTACAAAACTTTTAAATTAAGCCGCCCTCCATTAAAGTAGGCCCCAAAATGGTAGCTAATTCGATGTAATAGAGGTTATAATTTGGTGGAGCAGGGGCCCACTGTAAGGTTGTATGCTTCCCATGACGCCACAGCCCACACCTTCTTCAGTTATTTTGGTTGGATAAATGTTGATTTGTGGGCTTGTGCATTGTGAGGTCGTGATTTAAATTAATATGATAATAAACAACTACACATCACCACCCGGTGTTGAAGTTGTATAAAATACAGATTTCCACCTCATATCTCAAACTCTAGTTACAAGTGGCAACTGGTCGGGTTTGAGTTAGCGCATCATAAATATTAATTCTGAAATCGACATATTTATGTAAAACGTGTCAGATATCTCCACTCTAACGTGTTTGCTTATAACCTGAACACGACTCTATGACTCGTTTAATTAAATGGTTAAATAAGTTTACGGTTTGAATGAGTCAAGCAAGTTGACTTTTTAAATGTATATGCAAAACCTACTAAAGCATATCTATTTGTTAAAATAAAATCTATTTTTCAAATTTGACTATGAGCTACATGTTTTAATAATCAATCGAGTTGGCCGGTCGGCCCATTTTAAATTATCATCAAATTCAAAACAAACCATTTAATAAACGGGCTAGTTAAGTTGACCTAAAACTGACCGAAACTTGTTTGCCTCGACTCTAACATGTTTATTTTCATGCCGGTCTCAGGTTGTGTTTCATATTAGTTCAGAAATTGCTAAAACTAATTGAAGATATAATTTTATACTTTTTGATAGAGTAATTTGTAAAGTGTTTTTTTTTTTGTATGGGCTTTTAGTGCAATATATTGCCTAACTTCCCTTGAAAAAAGTATGTAAAATACACTTATATTCTTATAATAATAGTAATTATTTTACGGAGTTTTTTCATTGAACATTTATAATATCAATAATATAATAATAAAATATTGATAATTTAGAATTATTAATGCCTTATAACATAGTAATATATAAAGAAAACTTGTTTGCTAATTTTATAATGCACCTTTTATAGTGTAACGAAAATGATTAGTTAATGCCTTAAATATGTTATAATAGGACAAATTTATGAACCAAAGTTATAATACTCAACCACTTGATAATTATTGTTACTAGTAAACAAGTGCTTTAAATTATGACGTTTGTGAAAAATAATTACTAATTCTAATATCTTTTATTATTAAAATAGATAAAAGTAGTAATCAACTATGAGGATTTGGGTCAGGGGTATCAGGGTAATTTCATCTAGTGTTATTATCTTTTCATAGAAAACGAGATTCCCAAGTGATGTAGCTATCGGGTCAGTCTCTGGCGAATCAGAAACGACAACGCAAACCGGTTGGCCCCATCCCCTACAATGACAACATATGGTTCTATTTCAATTTTTTATACGGACCAAAATGTCCCTGTCTTATGCCCCCCATTCAAATAATATAGATAGAAAACAAAGAGTGTTCTCATAAGGCTAAAGGCGTTAATATGGCCGATAAATGGGCTTTATGGCTCTCCCAACCTTATAAGTGTTTTTAGTTTTTGTTTGTTTTGGTGTTTACTGTGTTTTAGCCTATTTTGATTTTTCATGTCTCCTTACTAGTTTTTTTAAGATATTCTTTTCGTGGGTCCTTGGGTTGGGGTGATAGCTTTGCCGAACCGGCACTGGTTCCCGTTGCCGTTCAAAAAAAAGAAAACAAAGAGAGGGAGGTGAATATTAAAAAACTACTTACACACCATACTTTATATTTCGGGATATCTCTGTTTTAAAACTTTGAATAGTATGACGAATGAATTAGTTTATCAACTTTTAAATAGAAATCATTTGTCTTTTTATTTCTTAAAAAAATTATTTTCTTTTAAATTTTTTTGATGTGGACTCTATATTGCCTCATCATTGAGTACATCTCATTGTGGTCCTTTCTTTATTTTGGACCACCACATTTTAAAGATCAAAATCGATATCGTCTTGGTGAAGTTTTGATAATCTTTCGTGTTTATATTCAATTAGGTGGGACGAGCGTACATCGGTAGTATTACCCGAAGGAGATATCTTTTATATAGTGGCCTTACTCCGGTTCACAAACCCGTATCAAAAGTCTTCAAGTGTTAGGGATTTGGTTTCACAAAATCATGAAATTGTTCAACTTTGTGTTAGAAATGGGTTTGATTTCAAGTTGTATCTTCCTCATTACACCACTCAAGAGGGGTGGAAGCAACACTTTGGGGATCAATGGTCGTGGTTTGTTGAGATGAAGTCGAGATATGATCCGATGGCTATTCTTGCACCAGGACAAAAGATTTTTACACGGCAACAATCTTGACAAATAATCATTCAATTAAAGTGGCGATTATAGGCTTGTACAATTATTTTGTTTTTTACAAATTTTATATTCCGCCATTGAATATTGTTTTTTGCATTTTTGTTTTTCTGTGTTCAATTGGGAAAAGAAGAATTTTCAAGCAACCATTGTAAATGAATACTTTGGGCAACCAATTTTGATCCATTTCTTTGATTGTTTACATCTAGTTACTTTCATAATATTAAGTTTTGGGATGATATATCCGTCGTACATAATAATATCAAACGATAGCTTGATGCAAAAATACTGCATTTTAATCTTAATCTTGTTATATTACTGTATATCATTTTTAGTTGGTAAATTGGCTTGGTTAGACGTGTTTAGCAACAAGTAAAAAATGGTTCCATGTTAAATTAGTGCGGTTGCTTAGGGTTGATAATGCATAGATTAAATTGCGTTGCAAACAAACATGAAACAAGAGCTAATAAAATCAGAACCCTAGAAGGTATTCATGAATTTGTAAGTAATCAAAATTAAAAATTCATTAAATCCTAAACAAATGGAGTATTTAACCTAAATTCCTAACTTGCAAAGAAACCTAACATAACCTAAATAAAACATAATTCGAATCCTTGCAGAATTTAAAATAATAAAATGAACCATTAACCATCATCCTCCCGTACTTGAAAACAAGTTCGTCCCCAAGTTTGTTTCAGTTGTTCCTTGTACATTTAGCATCCAATTCCGTACTCCTTCCATCAAATTTTAGTCTTGATTGTTGTGATACCCAATTTATTAACCAATTTTGTGAAGACCATAAACCCAACTTGATTATTTTCACCAATCAAAAGACTAACCAAACAATGTTTATTCACCTTGATAACAATACCTTTACCCAACTACATAAACTCATAAGATTTGAATCAATCGTTTCCACAAAATCATCACTTAAAAGTTAAAACACAGATTGATTGCGTTATTATTAAAATTCTCATGACAATATAATCTAAAACCACATTGATTCAGTAGATTTGAATTGGCCTTAAAACACAACTTAAGATTACTAGAGGACTATTTTGTCGTCAATTATTGGTTAATTAATTGGAACAAAATCTAGGGATTAATATGGAATTAATAAATATGAGTTTGATCTTATATTGAATTCAAATCTCATGATTTTAAACCTATAAATGAGGGCTTAGAATCATTCATATTTCTTGCACCTATTCTTGAATTCAGCCTTTTGACCCCTCCCTCCCGGCTTCTTCTTGTTCGAGTTTCCTAACTGATCATCATAACCGGTAATCGATCGATTGTCTTTTGTGTCAGGCTAGTGATGCTATACAGGTTCTATATTACTTTAGTAACATTATGTTTTATAAGCTAGTGATGTGATGCTATACATATTTTATATCATGGATTATCTAAACATATATCAATTTCCACTGCCAATATTATAAAATGTTAACGTGAAAAAACCTAACATATACATGATGCTTGTTTTATTAATTAGAGACATTCTTCTAACTTGTTTTTGAATACATAAATACTAGAGTATCTGATTTGGTTCAAGTGAATCAATTTGTAACCTAACAATCTTTAATTGCTGAGTTTTACCTGATTTTGATTATGTGACATGTAACTTGATAGCTAAATTGGAATTATTTCATCTTTTATATGTTTCAGGAATTGCTACATTGAATAGTATGATTAGGTAGCTTACATTGAATAGTATTTTTAGTTTGCCCTGTTTGAGATAAGGGGCGACCAACATCAGCTCATTCATAAGTAAGGCAGTCCAAATTACGGTGTCTAGTTGGATAGTTTGGGAATTTGTTATAACATCATATAAATGTTAAAAATTTGGTGGATATTTTACCAAATGATATCAGCAATTTCTTTTAAATATAATTTACATGTAATACGTAAATGATGTGTAGCCACGCTAGCGATTAAAGGCAATAGACAATGTGATGGATAGTATAATCCAGGTCAGCAGAAAGTATCCCACAAGTCTTGTTGGTTCTGTATCTTCAGGCTCCTGAAACACAAGTCATGTAACCAAATAACTAACCCATATCCCATTTGACCTGCTTCTCAATATAAAGATGATGCTTATAATATGTCAATACAAAGATTAACCACCAAATTGGTGAAAGTTTAGAATTAAACCATGTTCATTTTTTTATAAAGTTAAATAAGTGCAAGTTTAAGAATATAAACGCCAAGTTATCAGAGGTTTGAGGGTGTCATAGATTACCTGTGGTGGAGGAGTGTCAGGTGAATCTATGGTTTGAGTAATGTCAACTTCAAAAGGCCAAGCATATCGATCTGGGTTTTCATTCCTTGCCAAACTCCAATCATACAATCTTCTTTCTTCAACCGATGACAAAATTGAGTATGACTCCTAAATTAAACATACATTTAATCAAACAGTTGGTATGCACTAACCAAAATTTGTTATACAAACCTTCAAGAGGTCAAGCTTCTTGCTTAGTTCCTGTTGTTCTAATCCTTGTTTCATTAGCTCTTCAAGCTTTTGATCATATGCAACTTTAACCTAAACCAAAAATCATATCCAAATAAACGATGCTCGAAACCGAAATGAAATGCAATGCGTGAGACGATTTTAGAACCTGGTCATATGGACATCCCTTCTTTACTCCTAATATGCCATAGTAATCTACATCTGTAATGGCTGCACTCTAAATAGATACTTCATCAATCATCTGCAACTTTTTAATTTCTCAAATTTGCAATGGTTTTATATTTGATAAGAAGCAAATCATAGCTCTTTTAAATATCAATTTCACAAATCTCAACACTAATACTAAAATTGATCTTTTAAATTGTTTGAGACTTTTATTGAACAGTATGAAGTGGGTTTAAGAAGAACAAAACAAAACGAGTACCAATTCCACGAAGAGCTTTTTCAACATTAAGAGCAGAAATCAAAGAAGGAGGTCCTTTCGGTACTTCAATCTGACTCTCGTCCGTAGCCTCAACCTCCGTCGTTCCTGTAGACGATGACGGTACATCGTCGGCGGAAATCCTGACTGTAAACCTAACCGTCGGTTTTCTCGTAAACCTGATGTAATTGTTAGCGACAGTTCTTCCAACGGCTAGATACTGACGGAAAAGGTAGGTACTTGCAGCGGCGGAAGGCATTGTAGTGGTCGCCGACGTAGCCATAGCCATTAGGTGGTGGAGAAGTCCCGTTGAAGCGTTTCATGATTGTTTGGCGCTTGTCTTGTAAATCCAAATGGTCGAGAAGAAAGAGATAACACAAAGACGAGTAACCACCAGTCATTTTTGTTACCGGTATTTGGCTACTAATTTGAACATCAAAATGTCAAAATCAAAAATGATACTTAAAAGATACAATGATACGTGTTAAATTTATAAGTGAATAAATCTATAGATACGCAAAAATTATAGATACAAATATTATTTCTCTTTTATTAAGTATTCACATACTTCGTATATATTAAGAATTTTGTTACTTTATCCGTCCCACAAAAAAAGTTACATTTCTTACTTAATTTTTGTCCCACAAAAAAATTTACATTTCTCAATTTGATGACCCCACATAATAAAATATTATTATTACTAAAACCTCACCATTAATATCCACTAACTATATTTCTCTCTCCAATCCAATCTTATATTTTAATCAAAAGTATTACTAGTTACCCCACCACTAACTATCACCTAAAATCTTGTATACAAGAGAAATGTAAACTTCTTTGTGGGACGGAGGGAGTAATAAATATTCTTAAGCTATAGTTAATAAATAATTATGAGTTGTATTCTAGGAAGTCTAAATGATTTGTCTAGTCCCAAGGGATAAATCCTAACCATTAGATCAAGATGGTCAAGATCAAATCTCCCACCTACAAGCCACCTACAGCCACGACCGGCCGCCGCCTCCGGCCGCCGTCCGCAGCCGCCGTCCGCCGACCACCGCCGATCACCGCCGTCCGCCGCCGGCGGCGGTGGCTGACAGTTAAGGTGCTGGTGATAATGGGGGTGGTGGTGGTATTGATGTATCGAAGCAAATGTTACATTTCTCACTTAATTTTTGTCCCACAAAAAAATTTAAGAATTTTGTTACTTCATCCGTCCCACAAAAAAAGTTACATTTCTCACTTAATTTTTGTCCCACAAAAAAATTTACATTTCTCAATTTGATGGACCCCACATAATAAAATATTATTATTATTAAAACCTCACCATTAATATCCACTAACTATATTTCTCTCTCCAATCCAATCTTATATTTTAATCAAAAGTATTACTAGTTACCCCACCACTAACTATCACCTAAAATCTTGTATACAAGAGAAATGTAAACTTCTTTGTGGGACGGAGGGAGTAATAAATATTCTTAAGCTATAGTTAATAAATAATTATGAGTTGTATTCTAGGAATTCTAAATGATTTGTCTAGTCCCAAGGGATAAATCCTAGCCATTAGATCAAGATGGTCAAGATCAAATCTCCCACCTACAAGCCACCTACAGCCACGACCGGCCGCCGCCTCCGGCCGCCGTCCGCAGCCGCCGTCCGCCGACCACCGCCGATCACCGCCGTCCGCCGCCGGTGGCCGGCGGCGGCGGTGGCTGACAGTTAAGGTGCTGGTGGTAATGGGGGTGGTGGTGGTATTGATGTATCGAAGCAAATGTGCTTCACTAAAACACAACATATTACTTCGAAGCACATGTGCTTCAGGTCAGGAAACACATGTGTTTCAAGTCACTAAACATATGAGTTTCTAAACACACATGGGAGCATACGAAGCACATGTGCTTGATGTAACGAAACACACGTGCTTCACTACACAGAAAAAAATCAAAACAAGTGACGAACATATCATTATGAAGCACATGTGCTTCATAAAGCCAAGCACATGTGTTTTTGTTCCTGAACACATGTAACTTACAAGCAAGTCATTTGTGTTTAAATCACGAAGCACATGTGCTTGACGTTATGAAACACATGTGCTTCACTACACAAGAAAAAAAATCAAAACAATTGACGAACATATCATTATGAAGCACATGTGCTTCATAAAGCCAAGCACATGTGTTTTTGTTCCTGAACACATGTAACTTACAAGCAAGTCATTTGTGTTTGAATCACGAAGCACGTGTGCTTGACGTTATGAAACGCATGTGCTTCACTACACAGAAAAAAAATCAAAATAAGTGACAAACATATCATCATGAAGCACATTTGCTTCATAAAGCCAAACACATGTGTTTTTGTTCCTGCACACATGTAACATCCCAAAAATCAGCGGAAATTTAAAAATTTTAAATAAATAAAATAAATCATTTTCCCCAAAAGTACAAGTAACTCAAAGGTCTCAACTCATAAATAAAAATATAAAACCGTCTCGTGTTTTAAATGCGGAATAATTAAAGGTTTTAAAACAAAACATGTTTGACTCAAAATAAATGTTTTAATCCAAATCCATAAATATAAAAATAGAAACGCAGCTCATCAACCATTGATCTTCTCTTTGTCTTTGCTAGTACCTGCAAACAATTGGGGGGGGGGGGGAGTGTTTGGGGTCAGTCACCGCTGAGTGAATAACATCAAGATAAACATGTAAGCAAACAACTCAAGTCACATAAGTGATCCTTAAAGACTCTACTCAATTCTCAATTACTCAAGTTTATTTTCTCAGATTTTAAATTTATATAGCGCGCTTGTATGACTTGGGACGAGAGATCAACCTCGACCCGCCTCACACAACTTAAGGCTCAACACCTGTACTCTTCGGTGTTGAGTCAAAACGTCTGGCACCAGTACTCTTCGGTGCCAAGACAAACATCTGACACCAGTGCTCTTCGGTGTCAAGTCAAGTATATTATGTTTAATGTTTTAACTCATAACTCAGATAACTCAGTCTCCAGATAACTCAGATCACAGATAACTCAGATCACAGATAACTCAAATAAATCACACAATCAGTACTCAAACTCAATCAACAAGACAATTCACAACACATAGCACAAAATCATGAATCGAAAGTAAGTACAAGTTTATAGTGAGATTACCCACCTCGAATAAACGTATGCTCCTAGAAGTATCCTCGGCACGTACGAGTCACAAATCAGTTCCTAGAAGGTCCTACATCTCATAATAAAACTCGAATTAAAACTTGGCTCAAAACTCATTTCAGAACATTCTGCCAGAACCCGACACTTGTAAATTCTGATACTAAAAATGAATAAAATCTCAAAAGCCCGAATGAAATTATAAAAGTTTCCCGAAAATCGACATACTCAAAACACAATTCAAAGCAAAATCGGTCGATCATAACTTTCAACTCGGTACACCGAATGACACCAAATTTTTATAGCATATAGTATACATAAGACATTACAAACCGTGTAGAGAAAGTGCCGCCCGGTTCTGACCCGAAGGGCCCTGAAACAGGCCTGCAACACGCAAATTCGTGCAGTATTTCAGCATTGCAGTCAGTTACAAAAATGGTCGTATCTCACAAACCGTTAACTCGATTAACGAGCGGTCAGCGGCCATGGAAAGGTAAAACAGCGATTTACAACAGTCTAGAAGACACGGGGTCCAGAATCTGACCCGAAGCAGGTCAAAAACGGACCCGAACAGATCAAACAGAATCTGTTAACAATTTAGTAACAAACGAAACTCAAATTAAATGAACGACCAAATAAGGAACTAAACGAAAGAAAAGAAAAGATGATGTACTACCGGAACACTCTCGGCTCGATCATCATCCTAATCGATTGCTTTCGCCTCTCAATCATCGACGAGAACCATCCTTAATACCCGCTGCTCGATTCCGCATTACACACAGTAGGAACAAACCGATTGGGGAAAAAAAAGATTAGGTTGTGTTTGTTTGCAGCTTAATGGAACCATTCAGCGCTGAATGCTTAATCATTCAGCATTCAATGTGTTTGTTTAGCGCCTATGAATGAAGTATATGCTGAATGAGACAGCAAAAAGATGCTGAATCATTCTTCCTTAGAACATATGCTGAATCATTAAGCAGTCAGAATTCTTATAAAAAAAAAATTCTCACATTCAAAACAAGTTTTATGCAAAACCTCTTAATCATTCAGACCGTTAAATCATTCAGCACTTAATCATTTTGTTCCTATCAAACAACACCTAAATGACAGAAGAGGACATACGAACAACACCTTACCGAATTGATGGACACCACACGCAACAACTTTCTGCTCGGCTCGGTCCAGATCCAAACACACGTACACAAACTGATACACTTCTGCTCGAGATAAGAAATACAAACAGGAAAATAATGGGGGAAAATCTCTATCTAGAACTCTCGCAATGGCAGCCCTTGGTTAACCTCGGCCCTAGAATGCTTCCGTAATTCACAAGTTTTGATTCCACCGATTCAATCGGGAACAAATGAAAGGAAGAATCACGAAAAGGAAGAATCGGATGAAAGAACCAGAAACAAAAGAAATTCGGAATTCCTTACCAAGAGATTTCCTCTAGGACTCTTGCTCCATCTCTGCCTTGACTCTAATTGGAAAAATCGTATGGGGAAGAGGTTGTGACTAGCGGCCGTTTGAGGGAATAAATGTCGATTAGGGATTTTGTGAAAATAAAGTACGTTTAAATATGTACAAGCCTCAAGCTTCCACCTCTTAATCTAACCGGACTCACCACCACTTTGGACTTCAGCCCTACTTGGATGCCCAACTCGCAATTCACAACCCAAACCTGCCCTTTAAAAAAAACGCAGCAAGAATAATAGGCCAGGGAATAAAGGAACTTGGCCCCACCCCTTTCTCCTTAGCCGATTGGAACATAGAAGGGGAGGTATATCAGGTTTAGGATATGATGCCACTTAGATAGTTAAGCCCACCACTTGAGAGCCCGGGGGCCTTGGCCTTTGGCCGACCCGACTCAAAATAATACAACCCAACTCTTACGATTAACTAACCTGTCAAAACCCGAGGCGAACTACTTAATTACTTTTAATAATATACGACCGTCTATTAATCTCTAAAGTCTCCAAAGTAATTAAAACGTCTAACTAATACGAACCGTCAATTTACAGCTCGTCTATATAATTAACGCGTCTAATAGATTGTTGTCTAAATTAATTACTGTCTAATAAAAACGAACCGTCTAGCTTCATTATAATTCATTCACTAATTATTCTTTTTAATCTTAAATATGACGATTAAATTAATATTATTTAATTATTAGAATTTCAGGGCGTTACAACACATGTAACTTACAAGCAATTCATTTGTCTTTAAATCACGAAGCACATGTGCTTGACGTTATGAAACACATGTGCTTCACTACATAGAAAAAAAAATCAAAACAAGTAACGAACATAACATTATGAAGCACATGTGCTTCATAACGCCAAGCACATGTGTTTCTGTTCCTGAACACATGTAACTTACAAACAAATTATTTGTGTTTGAATCATGAAAGCACATGTGCTTGACGTTATGAAACACATGTGCTTCACTACACAAGAAAAAAAATCAAAATAAGTGACAAACATATCATTATGAAGCACATTTGCTTCATAAAGCCAAACACATGTGTTTTTGTTCCTGCACACATGTAACTTACAAGCAATTCATTTGTCTTTAAATCACGAAGCACATGTGCTTAACGTTATGAAACACATGTGTTTCACTACACAAGAACAAAAATCAAAACAAGTGACAAACATATCATTATGAAGCACATGTGCTTCATAAGCCAAGCACATGTGTTTTTGTTCCTGAACACATGTAACTTACAAGCAATTCATTTGTCTTTAAATCACGAAGCACGTGTGTTTAACGTTATGAAACACATGTGCTTCATTACTTGAAACACATGTGCTTGGATGCACGTATACACTCCTTTATTTTCAAAACAAATGTGTTTCAAACACATGTGCTTCCAGTCACGACCACCATCACCGGCGGCCACCTCCGGCCGCTGTCCGCCGCCGCCGGCAGTCGCCGACCGCCGGCGACCGCCGCCCATCCCCGTCGTCCGCCGCCGCCGCTGGAGAAGCACATGTGCTTGACTGCTTGTAGTGGTGGTGGTGGTTTGAATCTTGATCTTGACCATTAATTTTTTTTGATCCAAGGAATAATAATTGTCCCTTAGGATTAGATAAAATTAATGGACTACCTTGAACATTTACCAAATAATTATATGTAAAAGATTTTTAACTATAAAAATTTCCGATCTCCAACATTTTAAGAATTATTTAAGTTAATTATGCTTTAAAATTTATACATTACTAATATTATTAATTCAATCATTGACCTAAGATAAATGTTAATATAGCAGAATTATGGTAACCCCACTCATAAATTTTTTAAAATAAAATCAGAATTCAAGATTTAAAATCTTAAAAATATTGGTTGGACACATAAAGACATAAGTAAATGACACACATTGTATTTTAGAAAATATGTAAGGGCATATTTGAAAAAGTTTATTTAAAATACTAATTAGTTTATACAAGTCACATTTAAAGAGCTTACTTAAAATTTTAAACTAATAAACCTCTTAAATAAACTTTAAATTTCAAGTATCAAATAACACACTTATAAAAATTCTTTTAACAATATACTAAAACAAATAATTTCAAATTGAAATCCATATTAGTTTTGGGAAAAAAACTTCCAGAACATTTGTATCCGCAACTTCAAAAGAAGTTCCTATACCTTCCAGTCGTGAAAAGAAGCTCCTAGAAACTCCTGTTTTCCCCTTACCAGATTGTTCCAGAAAACACTTCCTGATCTCTATAAATCCACCATTAAACTGCTCCCTTTGACACACTGCAATTCTACAAGATCACAATTCATACTCAAATAATTCTACAAACGACTTCAAATTTACTGAAAAACCCATCGACGACAATCAAAATGGATATCAATTTGATGGCCCCGTTCCTCCACAACCTACACCACATCATTGACGCAACCGACGACAACAACAACAACAAATCAGGAAACGGCGGACCTACACACACTTACGTCCGTGACGCCAGAGCAATGGCTGCAACTCCGGCCGATGTGAAGGAGCATCCCAATTCGTACGTGTTCATCGTCGACATGCCGGGATTGAAATCAGGCGATATCAAGGTTCAGGTGGAAGACGACAACGTTTTGGTGATTAGCGGAGAGAGGAAAAGGGAGCATGATGAGAAAGAAGAAAAGGAAGGTGTTAAGTATGTGAGGATGGAGAGGAGAATCGGTAAGTTTATGAGGAAGTTTGCACTGCCGGAAAATGCTAATTTGGAGAAGATCTCTGCCATTTGTCAAGACGGAGTGCTTACGGTGACGGTGGAGAAATTGCCGCCGCCAGAGCCCAAGAAGCCAAAGACAATTCAGGTTCAAGTTGCGTGAAGAACAGAATCGGAAATCAGAATGCTGTGTGGTAATATTAATATAAATAATCTGGATGATGCTATGAGTGATATGATTTTAAGAGCTAGAGAGAGATGTTGCTTGGTTTCTGATTTGTTTTAAAGTTCCTCTGTTTGTTAAGAGTTGTTGCTATTATCAATGTAATGTTATTTTGGTTATTTTTTGCTTCAATGGAATGTGGTGTGGTGTTATGATTTGAATATTTCAATTTTTCTGACCAGAAAAAAATCTGAAATTATATGAGTGAACCAGATTAAATGTGTTAACACGAAACTTTAATTATAACAAAACGGTCATTATTCTCTAATTGTGATGAAGTGGGACTTTATCTGATAGAGGAAATTTTCATGTTAGAATCATCAACGAAATTTGGATTCCACGATTCCACTATATGCTATTAACTTTATTATCAAAGTAACATGCAAGACGTATAGATGTGTGAATTGTACATTGTAAGAATCACATTGGAGGCCTCAGATTCGCAGTGCAGCCAACCGGTTGTGTTCTGAAACCATTTTGAGTCATAGGCCACGACATGATGTGAAGTCGTATGGTCTCTAATTGGTCCACAGCCCCAACAAGTGTCTCTCTTATATCTCCATGATCACAACAATGTAATAAGCCATCCGAGCTCACCATTGTTGGCATCACACTTTTCCCTTCTAACCGTGATATCACCGCCATGTGACCCGTTTCAATCGAGTTTTCAAACAATTGTCTCAAACCTGCACGATCAGCGGCCGAACCTTTGGACACCGCGCAAACGCACACAAAACCCTGATACATATAGACATATAATGAGTAAGTTAATAATTTATTTCACACGTTATATATAATACATTTACCAATTTGGTGGATAATGTGAGACAGGCTCTTAATATTTTTCTTTTAACTTTTAATTGTTTTTTTTTTCTTTTTAAATTTAGATTTCTAACATTTTTGACATTTTAGATTCTGTCTAGAAAATATAATGTGTAAATTAGTAATGAATTTATGGTTGTATGAATGCCAGTAAATATTAGTTTGGTACATATGAAAATGAGATTTCCCACGACAGCGCGCGGGTGTGTATTTTACAAAACTTGAACAGAAAATGTAAACTAATCACATTTTATACCTCCTCGTTTCTTTTGACGTCAAGGCCGAATCTGTTTTCTCCCGGGTGTGGTATCAGTTCAATTGGAATTTCTGTTATTCCTGGCAGAAACCATAACCTTATCCCATGTGACGGAATTCGAATCGAATTGCATTTACCCTGTAAAGTAAGTAAAAACTTAAGAGCACTGGATCAGTTGCATTAGATCTTGAACAATTAATGGGGTTATATTTTATGGAAAATACCAAGGGAGCGATTTGTTCGGTTTGGATGTTAATGAATACAACAGGTGTTCCCGATGAAAATGCAGCCGAGAACCAAGCCATTGCTCTAGTGGTTATGGAATCGATATCGTGCTCGTTTGCAAGAGGCATGAAAAGGATCGAGCTAACAACGGTGGACCGATGGTCTGGTAGATAAGTAGCCACCTTCCGTCTCCAGCTGTACTTTATCGTCTCTTGGTTAAACCCTCGCGACACCACATTCACCACTCTCCTACTCATTTCTGCATATACATTCCAATAAATTAACCAAAAACAAAATTCAAAACAGGGGCAACAAACAAAAAACCAAACTTAGGACAAATATCATTTTCATGCTGTCACAAATCTTGTTGGTAACGGAATTTGCCTTTAGTAGATAAGCGTTTTTGGATATGACGACTTTATTAAAAGAAAACAAAAAATTAACTATGTTAACGTTTTTAGCTCCGTCGACTTTATTTAAAGAAAAAAAAGTTATTTATATTTATCCTATGGTGATGATATGCCATGGCTATAGGGTGCAGAAAAACGACATCGTCTTTTTTTGTCTGCAAACCCTAAATAAATAAAAGAATTATGCGATGATATGCCATCGCTATAGGGTGTAGAAAAACGCAGAACTCGCCATTTTTTGACAACATATCTCGTAGCGACAGAAATGTGGTCCGTAGTGGATGTGGGAATTTTTATTTTATTATATACATTAGTCGAATTTTCTGTCGAATTTTCCCACATCTTGTAGCGAATTTTTATTATATTTAATCCAGATTTGGTCCGTAGAGTAATATATATATCTATATATACATTAGTCGAATTTTCTAAAGCCGAAAAAACGCAAATGAGTATAGTGACCAGAAACAGAGGTAAAACTAAAAACTTCTGCAATCATCTCGCAACAGAATAGTGACGGAACTTATACATACAGTAATTCGACCAGTTGTTATTGCAAAAGACCAATGTTTAGTGACAGTTTTGTGTTACACTTTTTTGAAGTGGTTAAGAACGAAATCTACCTTGAAGTTCAGTGCACTGATTGACATCCAAATCATCTAAAACCGCAACATGTTTATCATTCAACTCAGCTCGAAAACTATACTTCTGATTCAATCTAAAACGCTTAATTTCTTGCACTACACAAACACGTAGATTCACTATTTGATCACCCCTTCTAACCTTCAACCAAACAATTCCCTCTGCATTCCTTTTGCTAACCCGTGCCAATTGGGACCTAAGCTCCGATTTCCCTTTCGTTGGTACAAACAGTTTGCCATCGACATCTTCGAGAGTACAACCATCCGAAGCAGCAATACCTTCGATAACGTCTCCTGGTAATGGCATCGAATCATCCCATTCTTCAACAGCTTCTTGTTTTACTTGTTTCACGCAAACTAATGTTTGGGAAAATCTCATTTCGTTGGTTTTCATTGCGGAAATTTGTATATACGTAAGTGTAGATGTGTATATATACACATTTATGTACGGATAATTCAAGAAAATGGATATTTAGTGATGCTGATGAAGATGATATTGATGATGTTTATTTATTTAATATGATGTTTCCATACATTGATATCTCCCTAGGTTTTGTAAAGTAGCCGGCTTTCTTAGTTCTTGTTTCTTTTACGAGAAATGCAGTTTGAAGCCTACAAATTGGAACTATAAATGTACATATTCAATTATACGATAACGGATAATATGTGTTATTTTCATTTACTCCATTAAATTTGTATAAGTGTCGTCATATCATAAGTTAGCTTTATTTATAGATTAATTTGTAGACTTGAATAATATTTTTTAGAATAGTTAAAACTTAAAACAGAGTGATGTGGATATAGAAACATTCTAGTAGTGAAATAAAGAGAAAGTGTAAACTTATATCTGAAGTGACCTAGTTCGCTATTTTTGCCAAATTTGACGCCTTTGAACAAACCCAAGAAAAGTTGTCGATGGCCCAGACCATGTCTATGGTTTGACCCAATTCTTGGCCCAAAATCTTTCTGGATTTTTTAATAACAAAATCCACCACGCGAGAAAACTGTTAAGGGGAAATTATTAAGGGAAAACTGTTATGGGAAAATCCACCAAAATCTTTATGGGTTGACCAAGTTCTATGTTATGTGTGGTTAAAATACCTAAATTTGGTTTTTTATGATCAAACGGTGAAATTATTAAGGGAAAATTATGGGCATTTTATGTGGTTTATCTAACATTTTACATGCAATGTTTCTGAACCATAGAAACGCGATTCACCAATTTGGCCATGAATTGCGTACCGGACGCCGTGTACCGAAACACGGTACATTTGCGTCCTGAACGCTGTCGGGATCACGATTTGGTACAACATATTGGAGTTCCCAATCACTAGACAAGTATTTTTGTTGGCTTTTGTCATTAAAATTTTTGGTATAGGATTTTTCTTTTTTTTTTTGTAAACGTTCAAGTATTTTCGTTAATGTCTTTGAAGTAGTTATGGATTTTATGGTATGTTTTTGGACTCTGAAGTTTCAACTTTAAAACTATATATATAATTATATACATATATAATGATTTTAAGGGTACATCATACCTTATTATTTGGTACATCGTTCCAAAACGTAAGGTACACTGTATTGGACACGTACCGAAATGAACCTACCCCTATTTGTACCGGATTCACCTAAAATAGTGAATCACGTACCCATTCCGCGTACCCGTACCGGAGTGTACCGCGTTCTATGTGACTATGTTCTGAACTCACTAGGCGCTAAATGATTATGCAGACCCTAGGCGAATTGATTTTCTCTACATGGAAAATATTATAAATTTTAAAGTATATGTCAAAGTTCACATAAATAAAAATGTAATAGTCTAAGATTCTTTTGTTATAAAAGAATTTAACAAAATATATAACTATTCTGTATAAATAGTTTGACATAAATAGTTAAAATTCTTTTACTATAAAACTAGCCTATAACACGTGATGAATCACGGACAGCTTATAAATTTTTTGATAATTAATATAAATAAATGTTTAGTTATATGTAAATTATTTTTTAATATTAAAATCATTCATTATAAATTTACATGATAAATAATCATAACATAAGGATAACAAAATATTAAAAAACTTAAAACATAATACATTAAAAATTGTAAGCATGTGAAGAAACAGATCCAAAGAAAACATGGTCTCTACCTTAAACATAATACATTAAACATTCTCTCCTGTGCATAAGATTTAAGAGCACCAGACAATATCTTTATAAACTCAAAACACTTGGATCCAGTTTTTCCACCTCCACTGCACCAACCTAAAAGGAATTAATTCTACATCGAAATGATCATATATGTTTCAAAATTTCATCAATATAAATTTACTCACTTATAGCAGCCCTGAAACGCCTTATCCATTGATGATTCATCTTCACATTATATTAATTCAATAAATCTGAAAAACCAAGCATTACATTAATCCATGATAAACCTTTGCTTCTCTGTATGCAAGACGTTTAGCTTGCAAATTCACCCATTGATTTAACCAAAATTAAGATCACATAATTTTGCTTATTTTACCCGCAAAACATAAATAGAATCATCCCATTATATTATTAATTAAAAAGGTTATATAAATACCTGAATATCGTGTATTAGTAGCAGAGTAGCATGAGATCTGGAATCAACTTGCATATCATCACACGATCACTATAGGTTCTGCAATAGCTAAAGTTTCCTTTGACTCCTCAAGTGATCCACCGTCACCTATAACAAAAATGTTCCCTTAACAATATATATTTAAAACCAGATGACATGATTGGGATCTCGATACGTACAGAGGAGAGTGCACAACGCCCGGTCAATTCCATACTTCACCTACAACAACAAAATATTTGTTTTGTATCATTCTTCCAAATAAAAACACAACTATTAGCAAAATTAATTTCAAAATAATAGTGAGGGAGAAGAGGGCTGAACCTGACAAATTAAAACCTACTTTTGTATGGAGTTTGTAACGGAGAAATTATTTTGCTAGTTCGGTGGATTTTATGATAAGTGATAAAAACAATTTATCTAATGTAGGCTGCTACTTATTTACTCACAAATGGGTTGATTCGGGTTAACCTTCCCCAAACTGTAGAATGGCGTTTCATCAAACACTTGGTGGGCAAAATACTTGTTCAAACTTCCTCATAACTACGAACATCAAACAATAAAAAAAAAATCAGTTTTTACAACTCACAGTTACACCAAAATGATAGAAATGAAGAAAATTGCATACTTTAATCGGTTCAATCATGGTTAACGATTTTGAAATCAACTCAAACTCATATTCATGAGTTGCATCCCCTGAAGTATGTTCAGAATTCGTTAACAATTACCATGTTCATACTGCTTCGGTTAGTTCTAGATTACCATTTCCTTCAATTCAAAACTTTGACCAATAGGAACTAAATCCTGAAATAAATTCGTCAATGAATTAAACATTAGTTAGGGGTTTTCCTCTGAAAACAACTTGTATAGAATAGTGAGATAAGAACAATGAAAAATCCGATGGTTGAGAGGAGAGAAACATCGGATGCTCCTGTGGAGAGGAAACGCCAGTTGATGAATGAGGGTTTCATATGGTAATGAACATGTAAGGCTGAAAATGTAACCATCTTTCCCGAAAATCATGGCACACGTTTAGTATTATCCACAGTTTTAAAACTGGTTTCACAATGCTAACTTTTGAACGGTTGATTTTATGCACAGCTGGCAACACATAAGGGTTGCCACTTCAATTATGAGTCATCAGCATAAGTCTAAAAACCTTTTCGTTTACTATAATTCTTTTACCATAAAATGTAAACGAGTCAATGCTAGCACAAGTAATTAAATATGGAGCACTAGGTTTTACTAAATACTTAAATGGGCCGCTATAATGGGCTTTAAAAGGAGTAGCTCACTATGATACCCTAAAATCTTCTTCAAAATGTCAATTATCTGATTAAGGGCTAATTGCATAAAAATGAAATGGACTTTACAATTTTTTAACACCTCAATTTTTAAATACTATCTATTGTCTTGTTTGAATGAAAAAAAAACTCCTAAATAATTAACATTTAGCTCCAAAAACATCATAAGATATAGTAAGGAGTGACTATTATTTATTTGGTCACTCTTGAAACATTACCGTCACATCAACTTTCTCTCTTCTGATCAAACACATGATCAAATTGAGATCAAACTCACATAACATTCGACCAAACTTTTTTCCCTTTGAAATAATCTTTTCCTTTGAAAAAAGGCGACCTAACAATGGTCTTCCATGCAACCAAAGCTTCTACGGGGACGTGTACGACCAAGAAGGGACGAAGGGTAGTCGACTATTATGATTAAACAATATCGAATATTTATTTATATAAAGTGGTAAATAGATTATTCTAGGTTATATATATCTTTAACAGGTCAAATAGAAAAATAGTTATTTTATGGTGCAAACTAGCCTGCCGGTTTTAATCCATTATTTTGCCACCTCTAGTGAGAATACTGAATTATAATGTGAGAGAAATTAAGACTGAAATCGAAATTGTGAACTCCGGCTTAATGACACGGGGAAACTCATATAAAATGGATAGACATTGTAAATAAATGCTAAAAACAAAACCCTCTTCATTACAACCTCCGCCCATTGCTGGCCTTTTGAAACCAACTCTTTTGTCCAAACATTCACATAAAACCATTAATTACTAGTCTAGTTTCTACAATCTTATGGGAATCGAACAACCTCCGCCCATCATGAGTCGACCACCGCCAATTGCCGCCAATGCATCTTCCTCCCGCCAACCAAACACCGCCACCAACAAAAGTTCTCGAACAGGATTATGTGGTACGTTTGGTGATTGCATGACGAAACCAACCATTGCTTCTTCACCACCTCGTCAGCCTAACTCAAGACTCGAGCTTCAGGTATATATGTTGTAAAACATATGATAAATGTTATATTCAAATCAAAATGACTTTTTTTTTGTTGTGAAATTATTTTGAAGGTGGAAGAGCTGAATAAAGAAGTTAAGAAAGAAAAAGAATTGAAGTCTATGTACAAGATGAGGTTGGAAAGAACACAAGATTACCTAAAATACTGTCTACAAGTAGCACAAGACAATGGCTTCTTAAACCTTATTCTAAACAAAAAGGACAACCCTCAAGAATCATCATCATCTCCTAGTCCCTCATCTACCATCATTCAAGCTTCCACAAATCCGCAAAACCCGCCAGTTGTTCAACAAAATAATGATCTTTCGGCCCTCATCGAGCAAGCCAAGCTTAATGGATGGTACATTCATCCACAAGAGGTACATACACAAAAAACCATATGTATAGGTCATACTTTTTCAAGCAACCAAATTACTAATGATTAGGCCGGTTTAGGTTGCGTTTTATCCCAAATGGGCCAAATAGTTAAAGAAGAGATTATATATGTCAAATGGGTCCAACGGGATAAAAATAACCCAAAGTACCATATTATTCCATACATATAATAAACACATAATCTAATGACATTGTGTTTATTGTTTCATAAAAGATTGAACTCCACAAGAAAGTAGCTCAAGGAAGCACAGCCGAGATCTACAAAGCAACATGGAGAGGCTTAGACATTGCAGTAAAATGCATATTTCCCGATTTCTTTAGACTAAACGAAAACGGAGTCAACTTCTTTGCTCAAGAAGTTGAAACATTATCAAGACAACGGCACACCTACGTGCTCCAACTAATGGGTGCGTGTCTCGACCCGCCAAACCACGGGTGGGTCGTTACTGAATTCCTAAACATGACTTTAAAAGATTGGTTACATGGACCGGGTAAAAGGAGGAAAGAACGGGTCACTGAACTACCTCCTTTTGAGGAGAGATTAGCTAAGGCGTTAGAGATTGCTCAAGGGATGCAATATTTACATGAACATAAGCCTATGGTTATACATAGGGATTTGAAACCTAGTAATATATTTTTGGATGATGCGTTTCATGTGAGAGTTGCGGATTTTGGGCATGCTCGGTTTTTAACGGATGAGGAAAAGGCGTTTACGGGTGAAACCGGTAAGAATGTCAACCTATTTGTCCTCAAAAGTCAATTTTTATCTCAGGGTGAGAGCGGTCCAGAAATTGAACCGAACCATAGCGAAACTGATAGGAACGAAACCGATAATGATGAATTTTCAAAACCAAACCGATAACATGTTTTCAGTTTCGTTTCAGTTCCGATCGGTTTTCGGTTCGGTTTTTTCGGCCCAAATGTTCACCCCTACTTTTAAGAATCAAGATCATGATCAAAATATAACATATGGATACCTAATTAGCACACAATTTAACCTTTTGAAAGACAATATATATAACCAGATGTTGTTTTTGTAGGCACATACGTATACATGGCTCCAGAGGTGATCCGAAGTGAACCATATGATGAAAAATGTGATGTTTACAGTTTCGGCATCATACTTAACGAGCTTTTAACGGGTCAATACCCGTATATTGAGACAGAGTATGGTCCTTCCAAGGTACTAAAGTTAAAAACCTAACCATAACCAACAAGTTAAACTTTATTTATTAATTTATTTAATTAGTTATTTTGATAATGAATAGATTGCATTACTAGTTGGGGAAGGCAAGATAAGACCAGCACTACCAGAAGATGAAGAAAACATTGAAAATCTGATTGAATTGATTAAACTCTCATGGGATGATGACCCTGAATATAGACCATCTTTCGCGACCATTACTCGTGGTTTGAAAATGATTTACAACACATTTATGAATTCCCCATAGAGTTTTCAAATTGGTGATCTTTTTTTGCCTTCCAAAATATTCATGCTTGTATTTTGATATAATTTTCGTTTAGTTTATTGTAATGTTACGAAAAACACAATGCTACATTTGACAAATAGTTCATAAAAAAAAGTTGAAAATAAAACTAAAATTACATCAAAACAAGCCAACCCATTTTTTAAACTTTAATGCAGCTTCCCTCCTATTTAACTGTGACTCTGTCTGAACTTTGGGAGTCTTCCCCTTACAAAACGATTTATGATACTTTAAAAAAAGCGTACGATACTTATATTTATCCACAAACATTTCCCCTTTTTCCATCATTTCAACAACTTCATTAGCTCGAATAAAAAACCCACCCCTAACAAACGTATAAAGCACCGAATCCAACAACTCTTGATCAAATTTCATTCCATGATAAAAACATAAAACTTTCATTTCACCCCATAATTCGGTTACTTCGGTATATTTCCCGCCAATTGCAGCATATCCCGTTACTAAAGAATGAAACGTTTGTGCATTTGGTGCAAACCCTAAACTTTTCATTTTTTTTAAGGCCTTTTCAGCATCTTGCATTAGTCTTTTTCTACTGAAAAAGTGAATCACATTATTCCAATCATGAACGCCACAATCGACTTTATTTCCGTCTTTTATTTCTTGCAAAAGTTTTGACATTAATTTAGCCTCACCTTTCCCGACACATCCGTTAACCAACTTTTCAAATTCGTTTTGATTTTGTCTATCTAATTTTGCTTCTTTCATTTCTTTGAAAAGATTTAAAGCTTCTTGAGTATCTTGATTAGTAACTGAAGATTCGATCATTGCATTGTAAGAGGTTGCGTCCAGCTGGACGCCGGCTTTCCGTGCATCTCTAAGAAGTGATTTGACTTCTGTTGACCGGTTTTCTTTACAATATGCTTTTAAAAGAGATGAATAAACACAAGATCCCGTTTTCACACCATGCATACGCATTTCATCGAGCAGGTCGTGTGCGTGATCCAACCAACCAATAGAAATGCACGAATTGACAACTTGGATTAATGGCGAAGAATCAGGAGAAACTCGGGAATCTTCTTTTTCTACATTGACCAAAAAGTCAACTAATTCCTTAATTTTATTAGATTCCAAGAAACACTTAACTAATTTCACGAAAACTTTCTCAGTCGGTTGGAGAATTCCACTTTCGGTTGTAACAAGTTCTAATTCGGTCTGAAACTTCATTACTAATGTTTTGAGTACTTCTTTAGCCTCTAATTCAAGTTTAACAAACTTTCTATCTCCACAAAAGTCTTCATAAGTCAAAATCCGTGTACACATCGTTTCATCGTTTGACTTTTCATCGGTCAAACTCTCTGCAAACTCCATTTTCGTGACATCAAACGTAAAATTAGACACACCAAGAGAATTTTGAGCTTTCCTTGCCTTTTTAAGCATTTCAAGAACCATATGTGATGCAGATTCCAAATCACCAAATTTCAAATGGCACGAAAGCAAACAATTATAAAACTCCCTAAATTGAACATCAGTTAAATCATGTGCCTCATCAATATATCTCTTAAGTTTTTTAATCTCTTCTTTTCGTCCATTTCTTTCATAAATATGACCCATCAAGATTAACATTATAACATCGGTTTTCACCCCGATTCGAGGTATCATACCCAAAATTTGTTCTGCTTTCCTATTTTTACCAAAAATAAGACATCCTGCTAGTGCAATATTCACAACAGTTGTATTAGGTTTCATAGCAATCAGATTTTCATTAATTTTTTTACGTGGGTCCACCCTTCCATCTTGAAACATAAAACCAATTTCAAGAACCAATTCAGCTGCCAGGTAAGCACCAGAAGCAGTTTGTGACATGTAAGCTAATATAGCAGACCAAGCGGTTACTGGTGGAAACTGTTCGGTTTCAACTAATTTTCTCAGAATTGTTGCTGCATTAACCGATAAACCAAATCTTGCAAGACATAATGATAGATATATAAGAGTTTCTTTTTCTAGCAAGTTTTGTTTGTGCTCATTAATGGCTTTTTCCACTAGATTATAAGCTCTATCGAGCCATTGTAGTTCTAGGGTTTCTGCTAAAGTTGTAAGAAGCTTGTTTACAATCGATTTTCTGGGAAATCCTTCCATGTTCATGTGTTGTTCGTGAACATTCCATGCATCATTAAGCCGATTTTCATCAAGTGCAGTTTGTAATTCTTCACTTAATTTAGCTGGATCCCTAGCTTGAACAAGGATTGTGCTGGCCATTGTTGAAAAAGGATGCCATAGATGGTTACTTTTTGAATGCACGCCAACTGTTCGATGAAATGCCACACTGAAATAAGAACGATTCGTAATCTGGAATTTTGGTATTGTAGTAGCATTACGGTTACTGCAAGAGCACACTTCTTGAACAGCATACAGAACTTTTGAGTTCCCATATCTGGTTTTCCTTAGTAGCATCTTTTTATTATTTATTATCTTAGGGTTTGTAGAAGCTCATTTCACAGAATCTGCACAGCCAATGAATTCGCCATTTTAATTTCATAATGATCACGTAAAAGGCAGTTAATTTATAACTTCATAAAATCACCCCATGATCGTGATAGAGTGAGAAGAATATTTAAAAAGATATTATCACGTATATACGAAAGTATGAAACTTAAAGATATCCATATGATGAACATACATGATACGCCTAGTTTTTGTCAGGGGAATTTTGTCGAACACTTGGTGGACACAAGAACAACCACAATTTTAGAACCATAAATCGACATGGGCAATATGTTATGAAGAATATAAAAATGAAGCGCCCCAAATTTTGGTAATCAGCCAGCGTTTATGAAGCTTCATATGGGTTTAATTTGCTTAGAGTAGTAGAACGTAAAAGGGAAAAGGAAAAGGAGGTGTGTTCGTACCAAGTTTGGCTGCTGCTTAGCCTGCTTTGTAATCTGACATGTGTTTCGACGCGACCTGTAATCTGACATGAACCCGTAATCCGACACGCCAAGGGTAAATCAGTGATATTTGTAAACTTACAGGACATTATAATTGGACATCTATATTAGGTACTATCATTGTGTATAGATCTAGAAATAGGAGCCATCGGTGAAATAAATAAAGTCGAATGACGAAATTCGTAGTTTCATATATAAAAAGAAGGAATGGTTATAATGAATCTTTGTATTCTTGTGATATTTGTGTTTAATTTGGTGTTGCTTATGACATGAGGTAAAGTTTCGCCGTGCACAATTTTAGTATAGCTATTAGAACCGTTAAAAAATGATTATGTAATTTACCATGTGAATGACTTTTCAACCAATAGATTCTAGGTTATATATTGGAGAAATTCTTTAAGAATCCTTCAAATCTGTCGGTAATAAATTTGTCAGAGATGATTCTAGGAGTTTATTTTCAATTCGTAGTTTTTCTACTTATCCGTAAGCATACTTATTTTCATTTTCATTTCACCGTATTTACGACTAAAGATTTAACCAATGCCTTGCTTTATCTTACTACTATATAAATCATTTAGGCCTACCCCATTAGACAAGTTTAAAGAGCTCCTTAAACTTGATTTTAAGGACCTTTCCACTTTTGTTAGTTAGTTATCTACCTTAAAAAAAAATCGCGGCTAATAAGATTCGAACCCAAGACCTCTCCTAACTTATCACTATGTGTTAACCACTTGCTATACATTACACTTTGGTAACACCACCCACACTTAATAACAAAAGTCTGTTACTCGAAAACCATTTTATCCAATAACATTAAATATACGACGCTGTAAATCATCAACTCTTACCAAAATCCACATTTCCGTTTAATTATTTATTTCTAGCAACAATTATTACCGTGTAAACGAACAACACTTGCTCGCCACGAAATATGGTTTCTGAGAACCCGCCGCCGCATTGCGCGGGTACCTGCTAGTGTCATTAATTAGAATTGGGCACAAAAAGGAACCCTAAACACTACAATTGGTTTGACTGGTTAATTTTAACCATGTGTGTGAGTCTTTGCTCATTCAAGAAACGTGACTTCCAAGTCCCCCTCCCAATCCTTTATCACCTTCACAGGAAGCTTGCAGGAAGTTCCCAATCATAAATTTCAATAATCAAATATTTAGAAATGAGAGGAACGGGCACGTTCGATAACGGGTCAAACGTTCCCAGTCATGTTTGGGTTACCGATTCAATTCCTATATTTTAAGTATTAATTTTTGTGAAGGACGTCCAATGTATAAAATATAGAAATATTCAAAAAATACACGAAAAGTATTCAAAAAATACAATATCCGAACTAGCCCCGCAAAAGAAGTCGTCCCCATGTGGGGGGAGGGGGATTTCATAGCTAGCACAGCAGGGTTGCCATGGATTGGATATGCACTTGTTTTGTATTATGGCAAAGTCTCCATTGCTACCGGAGCTAGACACCAAACGAAAAGTCCTTCTACTCCATTGCCACATATACGTTATTATAAATCTTCAATTTTGATGTGAACAAAATTTAAAACTTATCATATAATTCTTAGTTTGATTAAATCAAATGTTGACAAATTATATAAGTTTGCTGACATTAAAATGGTAGAGATAAAAGTTATAAAATCAATTACATTATATCGATTTTACACTTTACATGTGTTATTTTCTCCATTTTTATTTTATTTTATTTCTCTATTTCTAATTTTTATTTTAACCAATGTAATTAATATTTAATCTAATTATATATTGCTGATCTCTTAAACTTTACATATTTTACTATCAAAATAACATTTTCGTTTTCATTTTAAAATTATTTTCCAAATTAATTTGAGTTTTCATCACCACCATGATACGGATCTAGAAGTTTCCGATCGGATTATGGCAACCATCCAACCAAATTTTAGTTTATCTTTAGTTTTAAACTTTGTTCTTATCTAGTTTTTTATTTCCTTACCAAATTCTAGTTAGTATTTATCCTTTTAGTTATTATATATAGGAATAGGAATGTAATCAATAAGGTTGGATGACAAGTTATGTTTTAATAAGAATTCGATATTCTTGAACTTCTTTAGTTCGTATGATACTCGGTTGGCCGAGATCAATTATCCCACTAGTTTTCTAGCACTCATTTGTACAAATCCGTATCACACCATTTCTTTTTGTCACCATCAATTAACCAAACTACAATTAAATTTACTAAGTCAATATTAAACTTGTACTCATAGCACTTTTTGTCGTCATATGCACACATTTCGTACTTATATTCATAGTTACATGTAATTACTTGTGTATATAGTCATGCACACATTTCATATACACTCATTATACTTTTGCTCGCATTTTGTCGAAGATTTCACTTAAGATATTCTCTCTCTACCTCCAGTTATATATATGATTGTTTATATCTCAACTCCCTCATATCCTTTTTTTTTTATGGAAAATGATAATGACAGCCTTAAAGGCTGTCAATAAGACCCCATGACACACATCAAAAACTTGTATAGTAATAAATAACCGCCCCCTGCATTTTAGGAATAAACCATCATCAATAAAAGTACAAACGTTTTATGCACGTAACTAACTCTTAATAGGGTTGTCATTAACAAAACCTATTTTTATTTGTATATATAACAAGTGATCAATAATATGTTAACAATTAAAAAGTTAGACACGAAAGCCCCATCATACTTTTTAGGCTATTGTCTCACTATAGGGTCCACCAATATGAAGGCGCCAAGATATAAGTGCGGGTCCCAACTTAAGGGGTCTTAGACTATGCGGTATGGGCCAAGGGGGGTCGTGGGGGAGCCGAGGTGGCAGTCGGGCACGGCGTGGAGGAGAGGGGCACACCGCCCCCTACACGGCGTGGGGGTGTGTGGTGCTCGACGGTGGCCACGGGAACGAGTGGTAACGAGCGGGGTTTCGGGTTTTTCGACCGTTCAACGGTCTTGTGACCGTTACAATTTAAAAAAAAAATTATTTTATATTTATATATATATATATATATATATATATATATATATATATATATATATATACCCCAATCACAACACGATACAATTACCCCAATCACAACACAATCTATATTATTTCCTTACCATTTTTTTAAACCTATAATCACTACATTTAATCATGGCTACCCCACCACCGTCGTCGTCAACATCATCGTCATCATCGTCATCATCCGACTCATACGATATGGCTCTGATTGCGTATTGCGCGTCGCGTTTGAATGCACGGGCGGCGGAAAGTAGCACCGCCCGCTTCGACAGTAGGACGGCGAAGCTCAAACGTAATCGTGCCTGTAACACCTCAAATTTTAATACAAAATATTTGCCCAAAATAAATCATTTTTCATAAATAGAAGAACTATTCCAAAAATATGGATTTACAAAAACCTTTGGTATGAAAATCAGAGTAATAAGTTTGGTGTTACAAAATAGATCAAAACCAAAGCTAAGCATAAATCCAATCTAAGTTCTTCTACTCTAGGCCCCGCATCTCTATCCATGCGTACCTAAACCTTCGATCCCGAACCTGAGTACATAGCAAAACAACAAGGAGTACGTGAGACAAAAACGTCTCGTGAGTTACATGGGTTTAGTCCCATTAATAATAATAATCGTTTATCCAAGTAATCAACAAATAAGTATTTTCGTCCATCTATATAGTCACCCTATGGTGACTCCAAACCTTGCTTTCCTAGCAACACATATCTAGTTATCGGGTTGCCCCCGAGCTAACTAGCAACACTAACGTGCCTAACTATCGGGTTGCCCCCGAACTAGCTAGAAGCACCAATATATCCAACTATCGCGTTGCCCCCGAACTAGCTAGAAGCACTATCCTATCTAACTATCGGGTTGCCCCCGAACTAGTTAGAAACATCACCATGTCTAGTTATCGGGTTGCCCCCGAACTAACTAGCATCACGTCATCTCGTTCTCACCATAACTCAAAGGTTATGTCAATCTAGCTCTCAGCTATCACATTCATCATCAAACCAGTTAGTTAAATATTATCGATAATACATAATTAACTAAACAACTATAAGTCTACTCAATTAAGCAATTTGACCGTAACACAAGTATAAAAATGTATTTCAAGGCTATGTACTCGTTAAAGTCCACACGTACTCACCTTAGCAATATAATGCTCCAACCGTATTCTTTCCGCCGGTTTCCTCGTTCCAACAATTTGGTCAAACTCCAAGACTTCACCGGAAGCCTAATTCAACAATCATACAATGTTCAACACCACATACTACTAATAATGTATCCATTAATCACTAGATACCATCAACTAACACTTTCCCCAATTATGGTAATTTACCAAACCCTAGGTTTAACCAACCCTTAAGATTCTTACCAATCGAAATCATATACTTGTTTCATTTGTTAATATACCATCTATTAAGTGTATACATCATTTATTCACCATAAACCATAACCTGAAACCCAACCATCAAATACATAGATCTAAAGCTACAAAGATCAAGGAGTGAAGATATACCTTTAATCTTCACTTAGGAGTGAAATCTACCAAAGATTTGTGAAGAGATCAACCACAATCTGCACTAGAGCTCCAAAATCGCCAAGAAGAAAACTAGGGTTTTGGAAATGCATTTAATGAGCTAAAACCTGACTTTAATGCTGTCGACCAGAGTTCACGGCGCGAACTAAGTTCGCGTCACTAACTCTCCCTTGCACGCGAACTTCGCGATCGTTAACGAATCGTGATCTACAATCGCCAGATACAACAATCCCTGGAGGGAGTTCACGATCGTGAACTAAAGTTCACGCCGTGAACTTCCCTCGTACAGCAGGGCTGCACTTTTCGGTCTAGGTCTCGACCCGGTTTCGCCCATAACTTTCTCATACGGTCTCCAAACGACACGAAACCAATTCCTACGTTCTTTAAACGATTTATCCATATTTATCATATTTTTATTCAATTTGTTTATTTACAAATTTCGGGTCGTTACAGTGCCGCTGGACACCAACGTCTTTATCGAGATTATTTTGCAGATGATAGCGTTTATAACGATAGAGATTTCAAACGACGGTTTCGTTTGAGCAAAAATTTGTTCATGCACATATGTAGTGCATTAGAAAACAGGTATCCTTTCTTTCAACCAAAATTTGATGCTAGAAGTAGGCTGAGATTTTCTCCGCTCCAGAAATGTACTGCCGCAATCCGATCCATGGCTTACGGGTCGTCCCATGATTCTCTTGACGAGTACCTACGCATGTCTGAAAGGACCGTTAGGGAAAGTATGTATAACTTTGCGGAAGGGGTTGTTGAAATATTCGGCCCTATTTATTTGAGGAAACCAACGGTCACTGATGTTCAGAATTTATATGCGCATCATGAAGAGAAACATGTTTTTCCTGGAATGCTTGGTAGCATTGATTGTACCCAGTGGGACTGGAGGAATTGCCCTCAAGCGTGGAGAGGAGAGTACACGGGAGGTCATCATGGAACGCCATCGTTGGTACTAGAAGCAGTTGCTTCACAAGATCTATGGTTTTGGCATGCGTTTTTTGGGGTTGCAGGTTCGAACAATGATGTCAACGTGCTTGATCAGTCACCGATATATAACGAGATCTTAACAGGAAGGGCACCAGATGCTCCATTCGTTGTGAATGAAAATCACTATAGATTCGGTTATTACCTTACCGATGGAATATATCCTCGTCATGCTACGTTTGTGAAGGCTTACCGGCATCCATCAAACCCCAAACAAACCTTGTTTACCCAAAAACAAGAATCGGCACGTAAAGACGTAGAACGCGCTTTTGGGGTTTTAAAATCAAAGTGGCACGTTGTTAAAAATGCGGCGTGTACCTATCAACTTCATAATTTAAGATCCATTATGTATGCATGTATCATCATGCATAATATGGTTGTCGAAGACAAAGGTCGTAATATTTCACATTACGTGTCAGACGGTCTCCGAGAAACACTGTATGTACCGGGAACCGCTGAATATTTGCATAGGGTTGTTGACATTCGAGACAATGCAACACACGATAGACTTCAAGTCGACTTGGCGGAACATTTCTACAATAACCGAAATCAAAACCCAAATGAAGACGATAATGAAGACGAAGATTAAAATAAATGTTATTTGTATTCTTATTAAATTGTTATTGTTATTTGTATTTTTATTTAAATGTAATTTGTGTTTTTATTAAAATAAATGGAAAAGAAATGATGAGTTGGAAAAAAAATGGTGTGGGGTGGAGTGGTGGGTATTTCCTGGATAAAGTGGAGTGGTGTGGTGTGGTGTGGTTGCTGAGGTGGCGGATGATGTGGCAGAAAAAATGGAGTGGTGGTGGTAGGGGTGGCAATCAGGTCGGGTTGGGTCATAAACGGGTTGAACTAGTTGGGTTCGCGGGTTGAAGATCTGAACCCAACCCAACCTTTTTATCTAAACGGGTTGAGATCTTCAACCCAACCTGTTTACTAAGTGGGTTGGGTCATAAACGGGTTGACCCAATAAAACATCATTTTATAAAAAAAATAGAAAAAACAACACACAGTTGAAGACTAAAATAACAAGATAAGTAGATTAATTGCAAAATACAAACAAAAGTTAACACTACTAAAAGTTGTTCAAAATACAAAACGAAAGCAAAAAAATAAGCAACCGACCATCGTATTCCATAACTCAACTTTAACTTCCAGAGAAATTGATATATGTGACTCATGTATGTGTATGCTAGATTTTACATTATAATAATACATTATGTTATGTATTTAAGATATATTATATTATATTATGTAATTTTTTTTTTTGGAAACGGATATTATATTATGTAATTAAGATATATATATATAATATAATATATATAAACGGGTTGACAGGTCGTAAGTGGGTTGTAAATCTAAACCCAACCCGACTTGTTTATATGCGGGTTGTAAACGGGTTGACCCATTTACGATCCACGGGTTGAAAGTTATAACCCAACCCGCTAATTTTGGGTTTTAAACGGGTTGGGTTGACGGGTCGGGTTTGATTTTGCCAGCCCTGGGTGGTGGTGCCCATACCCCATAGTCTTAAGAAAAATCATTAACACTGAAATCGGATCTCTGTCCTTTAGCAAAACAGCACACTATTATAATTTGAGTAAGTTTAAAAAAACGTAACTTGCAGCCTACCGATACCGGTAAGCCCTACGACGCAAATCATAACATGACTTAAAGGAGGTTGTTTTTTATGAAATTATCCCACTAAATTTCATAAAATTTATGGATCTATTTGTTTTACATGATATTAATATTTGAAGTTTACAAAAAAAATCATTTTAAAAATATGTATATATTAAATCTCACAGTGTGCCTAAAAAAACTCGCGACGTGACGGTCTTACACCACTTTACCGCGTTTTATCTTATGTCACGACTTACACTGCCATATAGGCTATTTCGTAAATGCAAAATAGAGACTCACGCCTTGGTGCCCAACTGCCCACATGACGCGTTTTTTAGAATCTTGCTCTTAGACCACTGCCAATGAAGACATCGGTTGTCTCTTCCCTCAACCGACGAGTGAAGCTCCATTGGCACAGTCCGTCAGTAGGAATCCATCGGTGAAAGGCATCGGCTAGGGGAAGAGTGGAGAAGGCAATGTGATGGGATCCAAAGCAATTTAATATGATATTTGGTATTTTGTGTGTGCATATCTTATTATGGTATAAGACGTAAAACACTGAAGAGAATGGTTATATAAGTTGAAGCATGAGCTGATGTAACGTTTATTTGGAAAAAACAGAAATGTCAGTTGATGTCATTATTAAGAGTCATCTTGTAATACTATAATTATGAAAAATCGAAGTAAGCCACACAAACTTTATTGGGTCAACAACAGATCAACACAAAATTATGAGGTTCGGTTCGAGGCCAAACAGATTGACCTAAAAATTCTCTGGTTTAAGATCTAAACATGTAATTTTCTGGAATTGTGAAGGTTTGGTTAAAAGGGTTGAAAATGACACCGAAACCCAATTTATTATACATCGGGTCAGAAGTGGTTCATGTTCGGGTTGTGCAGAAATACAGAACGACCTGCATAGGATTTTTTTTCACCCTAAATAATCTCTCAAATTTGGCAAAAAAAGCTGTCTTTGAGAATTAACAAGAAACCTACAAAATAAAACAGATAACCCTACCCCCCCCCCCCCCCCCCCCCCCCCCCGAAAAAGATAATATTAATGATTATGGTTGGCGTTGCAAAAGGGGTTGGTCCAAAAGCACGAGTTCAGGCCACAAAAACCTCACAAAAGTCTACTCACAAGTCTTCCTTCTATTATCACTTCCAATCAATTCACACTTTGTCTTGCTCACTCTTGACTTTTCAAACTTCAATTTCTAGTCTTCTATAAACATAGTTTAACCAAACTTAAAAGCTTCCTATGTATATTTATATACATTTCAACTATTTATATACCCTTCTTATGATTAACATTTACAATTTATTTGTATCAATTTCAAACCGAAAAACAGTACGTCTGACTTTTAAAGTCATCGGTGACGCATGATCCACCTTACTAACAAAAGTAAGTCCAGTCAATTTACAAACTTCCTACACACTTTCCTAACTTGATTCCATTAAAATAACAACAAATGTAACATCAAAGAATTCATTTTCATGGGACCTAAGTTTTCAAACAAATTATAATTTTATCTTTCAAATAGCAGCCACTGCTGCCACCAATTAACACGACACACGACGAACCTTCTTCGATAGCCATAGGAAGGTCACTAGGAAATAGATACAAATTAAGGATGATATATTATCGATCAATATCCTCGATCAACTTGCAAAATCATAACTCAAAATGGATGCATATGATCCAATGTCAAAAGGCTATAGTTACACATCAGTAGAGTCACCTGATATTGATTATGATGTCCCAAACCGTCAAAATTCTGAGTTTTTTGATAATTTTCTTGTTTTAGATGAGTGGATGAATGAAGATCCACCGTCCATTGTTCCTGAATATCAAGATCATAGTACTCAAGTTTATGCTTCGGCTGCCATTGATGATGGAAGTCCCTCCATTCAAAGCAGTAGCAGCCATCTTCCAGAAAATAGTAGTGGTAAGAAAAATACTAAATCACACACACACATATGGTGCACCAAGGGTCAAGAAGTGAAGTATATATATGTTGGTTATTTGTCAATATTAACATATATTGTTTGACTTTTGTTATAAGCAAGTGGGATGATAAAGATTGACTAATGAAGGTGTTTTTGTTATCAGGTGGCACTGAAATCGGGCGGGTTCAAAATGTTACAAAAGAGAAAGTTGCATTCAAAACTAAATCACGAGTAGAGATCCTAGATGATGGTTTCAAGTGGAGGAAGTATGGCAAAAAGATGGTGAAAAATAGCCCAAATCCAAGGTAAAAGGGGTAATAATGTCATTTATCAAAACACGGAGTGTTCATATCTGTGTTTTAAAAAATTAGTTATCTGATTATTACAATAATATTCGAACAACTAGTTATCCGGTTATGTTTTATTAGAAGAGCGAAACTCGAATTAACGTCACATAAACATTTTGCTTTTATTTTCAACAGGAATTATTACCGTTGTTCAGTAGAAGGATGCTCAGTGAAGAAGAGAGTTGAACGGGATGTAGAGGATGCACAATATGTAATTACAACCTATGAGGGTGTCCATAACCACCAACGTCCTTCTAACTACTAATAACTTGATTATGATTAGATCGAAAATCAACTTATGCTAAATGATATTAGTTTTTCGAAGCTTACTCGCTCGTAAGCTTAATGAGAAACGAGAAGCATATCACTATGTTTTTCGTGGTTGTAAGATTGAAGTTATATTTCAGTTACTTTTTTTCTTCGACCTACCAAAGGTCGTTTTTGGATCTTTTAGAAATATAAATTACTTCACTACTTGTTATGCATAAAAAGGCCGACTCTTTGTATGCAGTTTCTATTTTTGGCATTTTGCAGAAGTTGATTACGTGTTTGGGTTGTAAAAAGATGTCCAATCATTCACATAAATCCATATCAAATTCATATCCAATCTCTGTATTTTGTATACCTCGTATATGTTATTAGTGGATGCAGATAACCATATGAGATGTTGTTAGTCCGTAATAAGTAAATTTCTGTACTTATACGTTTTTACTGATCAATTTAAAATTAATTACAACACTTAACATTTTTTAAACTTTTCTTTATTAATCAATAATGATACAATAAGAATGCAAGCAGTTTACGGAATAGCTAAGAACAAATCCTAACTAAACTGCTTGCATTAAATAGACAACAACAAATATTATCTAAGATCAGACACCTTCGTTATGAAGATTCAATTCTCGAATCAGATAACTAAGGATAACTGGTGGATTACACTCTGTTCAAAGGAATAAAGTTCTGGAGTAATTTTAGCAGCGTGTAACCTTGTTGGGTGCACACATAAATCGATCGCTAAGTCCTCAATTTATAGCATTGGGAAACGTGGTGCCAAAGGAATGATCGATCGATTCCACGTGTGAAAATTCCGTTGGTGCAGAGGTATTTCATGGGACGAGCACGACTAACGGAATTCTGACAGTACTTTATGTCGTCTTGTGATCGCCGATATCTTCTAGAAGATTTGCAAGATATTCACATAATCAGCGATGCACAAACTTGTGCTTTACTTGTGTCTTTCTGTAACACTGAAACTTAGGCCTTTGTATGCTTCAGGTAGCCATGAGTCTTCAGATACTCATGCTTCTTCAGATGGCCTTCAGCTTCAGTGACTTTCACTAAGAGTTTTGTTTAGAGAAATATATGTTCAAGGGTTCAACGTTATTGTCAAGTGTGCGATGAACCTGCTACAACTATCTGATCTGTTAACCAGTATCTGATTCCGCACGGGGAACTGATCATTGTTTCAGATAGTGATCAGATAGTGTAGCTGGGTAACTAAAATCCGAACTGATCAGATTCAGTTACCCACAATCTGAGGAACTAATCCTCAGATTGTCTTCTAACTAATTGCCTTTTTGTCTTCATTAAATCTCTTCTGTGGGATGCTTTTCAGCGACCCAACAGATGTCATAGTGTAATAGTTTTTTAATGACTTTTTAAAAGTTAGTGTTTCAATATCTCTTTTTTTTATTGAAACTACTTTCATTAACAAAACAACTGTCAAAGAGTTAGAAAGTTACAAAGGATTTAAAATTCAATCTATTCAACTAACATTAAACTTTTTCTTATGATTACAAATCCAAACATAAGCATGTTCTTGAATGTGCTCTACAATTGATAAAATCCTTCCCATCTTCTTCTCCTTGAAAATAATTGTATTTCTGAACTTCCAAATCGTCAAAATTGTAGTGAGACATATTGCATCAATTTTTTATTTTATTTTTATTTTTTTTAGTGAGACATTGTTGGTTCGATATCTACCAGATGATCAGGGAAAAGTTCAAAAACGATCACGGAAGCAGTTCTATCGTGTATATCACTAGCAAAACTCGACCACCGAGAAAAGCTGAGAAAACTATCTAAAAATTAAATAAATATTACGGGGATGCAGATGTCGACACTAACATATGTTTATACAAAAGTATCCGATATTTGAATTTGCTTCATATATTAAAAACGGAAAAAAATCAGAATCATGCTTCTAATTTTTGGTACATTATTGCTAAAAATGGAAAAGATCAGAATTAGGCTTCTAATTTTTGTACTGTGTAAAATATGAACCGAACAAACCAAAGGGTACGTCGTTGGCCTGGCGGTATGAGCTGTGCACTGTATGTTGAGTAAAATGTCTAATATTTGACAAAAAGTGAATGTGTAAATGTATTCATAATTGGATTTGAATTGGAAAATCCCACAAACTTACATGCTATAATAGCAAGGTTCACATGTGGTTGTTCAAATTCCACACGGACTCCATATAACCCATAAATATCCATGTGTATTGGACAAAAGTGTGTACAAGGGTTCTGGGCTACTCTTTTGGTAGCCAATTGGTTTTATGCATCATATGATAATTGATTTCTGTTTCTAATTTCTTTTACAATTTTGTTAATGTGCGTTTAGATTTGATGCGTTGCTCTGATTTCAGTCTTCTATATCATGAATTTTTGATAATATTTCTACCCTTTAGCTATATAAGAGGAAAGTTATTGCATAAAATAATAAAAATGTAATGTTCATTGAACGAGTACAATAAACAAAATTCGCTTAAAAGGAACACGTCAAATGAGTCTGGAATGTACATAAAATCTCCAAAACGAATAATTAACATGTCAAACAAAAGGTTTATGTACCATGGTCTGGAAGTGGAATATTGACATCCTGCATGCTTACATCAGTGGTTCTAAGAAGGTCACCACTGAGGTTGATTGGGGTTGCAACATCTGATAGATCAGCAATTGGTATCCTCCCATTCAAATCTTTGTAAGCTTGTTGCTTTAATGATTCCACCATAGACTGCAAAACATATTATAATACTAAGTTTGTTAAATGCTGCATGATGATGAAATTTACTTATGTAAGCTGACTTCATGCAACAATCGAATACAAACCTTCACTAAATTCATTTGTGGAAATATAATTTTCACCATCAAAGGTTGCACCAACAACCGCCAAAATTGAATTGAACAAGATCCCAATCCCATCCGCACGAAATCTGTACATGTACACCTTGTCATCTAAAACACACTGTTTTGCATGATCGATCATCTTCTTCCACATCTTGTCATTGTTCATGGCAAGTAGCTATATTATCCAACATCAAAATATGTAGTGATTAATTCATGAAATCTTCATAAACATATAGAAATAAATAATAAGCATATTTTCTTACTGTGCGTAATCTGGATTCGTTACTATTATACACTTGTAGGAAGTCTTTCACGCTATGTATTTCTTGTGATCGCAATCGGCTACAAATAGCCCCATTTTTTGCAATCTTTTCCAAACGCCATATTTCATCACTTAAGGATGGAGGAAAGTCCTTCCTGTATGCTAAATCAAGAGAAATAAAATACAAAAATATTAGGTTATGAAATGTTTTGACCATGTACAAGTATAAGCTGCATCTAATAATTATTTAGGGGGTGTTTAGGAAAGCTTATTTAAAAGGCTTATGCTTATTAGCTTAATTAAGTTAATAAATTTTTGTTAAATAAAATGTTTGAGAGAGTTTATATAAATTTATTGTAAAATGACTAAGAATGACATTTTTAATATGTTAATAAGCTTAATTATTTGGTTTAGTTTAGCTTATATGAAATATGTTTGATTGATGAAATGAGGAGGTAAAAATCGTAAATAAGCTCATAATCCCCTCCAAAATAGCTTTCTTAAAACCCAACCTCTTAAATAAGCTTATATGCAAGCATAAGCTCAACCAAACACTTAATAATGCTTATTAAACTTAAATAAGCTTAAAAGCTCATAAACCCTCTCTCCCAAACACCCCTTAATATCACAAGGAGGACTTACACAATGCTCTACGATCTTTTACCAAAAACGCTTCACTTCTTGCTTCTCATCCCACTTGTTTCATTTACGGCTTTTGCCCCTAACCTAAACACCCCATTTCTTCTCCAGCTTGAATTATGTGTTAAAACTAGATTATCTAAATTTGCAACACCTTTACTCAAATTCATTACTAAATCCCCTCTCAGCAACCGTTTTCCTTCAATTGCAAATACAATCAAACTCAGCTTGAGACCAATCGTCATTAGAAAAATCACCATTGAGAGGAACAATCATTATCTGTGATGAAGATAAAGGTCCGTATGATACAATCGTATTCAAATTAGCATCAAATAACACTATCTGGATAGGATTATTATCCTCAGAAATTATCCTACTGCCAGTGAAATATGCAGGAAGCGGCTTAGTCTGAAAACGAAGCTGTAAGTATTACTCGATTCAAGGGCTTCAGAAGGAGATCTGCGTATGCAAAACAATTACAGATTCCAAATAGTCGTTTTCTAAGTACTAATGGTGAACAAGTATATATATGAGCTTGAGATTTAGATTCAACCTTGCTAATTTGTCGTCAGATACACGTTGAACCTCATTTTGCACCGTGCAATCAGTTATTGAATATATAGGATCTTATATATTGTTTTCTGTTTGTCTTATGGTTGCCGACATTCTCACTAATTAAAATGTGCAACTCAGATTTGAAGAATTTCTTAGACTTACAAGTTGGGATGTATAAGGTTCTGTCACCATGACTTCAAGATGTTTAGATACAAAATCGTCATCCTGAGTTTAAGGAAGAGATTTAATTTCCTAGACAAAAAAACATTAAAATCTTACATTTAAGCTTGATATTCAGTTACCTCCATTTCTACATCCATTAAATATTCATATCCCGTTTCCAAGCTTGATGTTTTATCAGCAACAGATGATTTGGACATCTCTGCAAATGTCCTCCTGTTTGTTTTTCATAACACCCAGAGACAAGTTACCACACTAACTAATATCAACTACAAAAAGGTTAAACTATACTGAAACTTACCAATTGAGGACCATTGATGATGCATCTAACAGTTTTCAACTCTGTAAAAGATGGATTCACCTGTTTTGGTCTTTCTCCATCCTCTGTAGCAATATGTAAAAAGAAACTCATTTTCAATTTTTCATAATTATAATTACAAATACCAAGAGGGCATAACATACCTGTGTAGTCGATGTTATCACCAACTAAAATCCTAAACCAGTTAGGAATCAATCTACCAACCTCATTTAACTCAAAGAAATCACACGCTCCTGTACTAAGTTCAAATCCAGACAAATTTCCACCCACAAACCTCATGTCATTTTCATCATCTGTGTACACAAGGCTCACACCACATTCATGCACCTCCAATCCACTCAGCACAACAATAGTGACATTAACCGTATCCCCAACCTCCAATCTGTTTCCAATTGGCCAATAACTTAACCATATACCAACCTTATCAAGTACATCAAATCAACACCATTGGTTGTACTAATTTTAGCAAACCATGCACAATCATCGCCTATTGAAACTTATGTTTAATCCTTTGAGCCTTCTATTATGGGGGCATAAAGGCACGCAAAAGGACAAAGATGATGATTCTGATGCATACATAGGCGTCATGTTTTGATCCGTTATATTTGGCAGAGATGTGCTCATTATATCGAATTCATACAACATCTGTGTCACGCAAGTAAAAAAGGCTTCACTACAAGAAAAATTCTAAAGAGCGGGTAAAAACTACTACTCTTTTAAAGTGTTTTACCTACACATAGAAAAAGCACAATGCATAATACCCTACAATGAGGCAAGAGACAAACTTTTTCTATAAAAAGCGTGTAAAAACTAAAATATATATACCTTCCACCCACACTTTTTAAGAAGCTTGGGAAAAAAAAAAAATAGAACTTTTTAATATATTTTTTAAGAAATGTCACTCAAACCCACATATAATGACACTTTTTGTATGTCACTAAGGGGCCGTTTGGCATACCGTAATCTTCTGTAATGGAATTCAATTACAAAAGAAAAATTTATCCAAACATCCCTCCTTAATGGAATTAAATTCCAATGGAATGAGGATTACATCAAAACAAACGCCCCCTAAAAGTCACTTTTCTTGTAATCATTCACATAATATTGCATCTGAGAGAGAAAGCACGAACCTGGATATGAGAATTTCGGCCTATCTGGTGGTTTTGATATTCTTTTAACCACTTCATGTGTCCCAAATCATTCTCATCTAGTTTAGCTACTGGTACCAATTTAATAAACCCTTCAATTTCATACAGATTAATACAGCCTTCGTAACCAAACTCTTGTAAATTGAATTCATGTGATTGGAACGTTATTTTCTCAACAGTCATATACATACAATTCCGCGAGTGTGTTGGGAAGACATAGAAGCCATTTGAGTTTAGAGCATAAACTCAAGTCAAGAACCCGAAGATTTCTAAGATGATCATAGCAAGGCAAGAACTCAAATAAACTATTGCCTAAATTCAACTACTGCAAAAATGGTTGAACACTAGAAGTCAAAGGGAAAGAATCGCTACATTCAAGATTGCAGTCTTTGAGGAATAAGCGATGTAATGAATGTGGGAACGAAAAAGTAGGTATTCTAACTACTTCACTAGAAGTAGAAGTAGAAGCATTTTCTAGCATATTTATTTGGTCCCTTTTGCATAGGTTTTTACACCCCGTCATGTTTAATAAAACAAGGTTTGTTAGGTCTTCAATGGTTTTACAAACATGAATTAAACTGTAACAATTCCAAAGAATCGAAGTCTCAAGATGAGGAATTCTGAAGATGTTGCGGATTTCCAAAAGATTGTGCGAGTCTTTTAGATTTACAATTTGCAACGATCGCAAACCCTGTACATTTTTGTAAAGATTGTTATTAGTCGAGAGGCTAAAAGAACAAACAACCAAAAAAGGTCATGTTATATTTTAACACTATAAACTTGACTGACTAGGTCTTCTATTAGTCTGAATTGTTGCGCGTGCAACATGATACCCTGAATTTCTAATTCCAATATATTGAGATGAAAAAATATATTTTGATTACTTAATTCTGTCAAAAGCTCTAACAGAAGTGATGCGACCAAATTGATGAATCAAGGTATTAAATTGACAATTTTTCCAACTTCAGGGTATCATGTTGCACCTTTAATATCTAAGGGTAGTAGAGGACGAATCAGACAAATTTAGGGTACTAAAATACATTTTGGCCAAAAGTAAAGAAAAAAGATATTGGGTTCCCTACTGTTGGGGGCTCAAATTCTTCCAAATTGCTATAGCTCATATCTATGGCCACCAAATTTCCCATGAATAAGTCAGAAGGTATGGTTCTTAAATGGAATCCAAACCAACAAAGCCATCTTAAATCCTCTGAGAAATTTTCATATGATCCATTCAGTTCCACATAATTTAGCTGCAACAATTTAAGGTTATCCATCTTTTTAAGTGAATCTGTAGTAAGGCCTGATGACTGCAAATTAACATGAACTCAGTAAGCTTAAACACCAAAAAACTTCATACTGAAGAAAATTTCCATGTTCTAAATGGCTGAGTAATTATAACTGAACTGGAATAAGAAATATACATAGTAATTCAACTATGTTGACTTGACTCATAATTAAATGACATAGCTTAGCCACTACTAAAAATCTAAAATAATTATTTTAACATAAAAAAATTCGTATTTGTTTATCTTCCGTTTCTTCTTTCTTTTTTTTTTTTTTTTCAAATTAATACATGAAGGTATGATATCCAAATTAAATTATTAAATCTAAGCCAAAACCTCAAAATTCAGTTTTTACTTTAATTATATTACCTTAAATGCAAACGTGTCTTCACTCAGTAGCATTTGCATGTCAAGTGCTAAGCCTTGAGTGACATCTGAAGTCTGAACCCTAAATAGGAAGAAAATGAAACTATAAGTTGCAGAAAATTTTCATCTTAGTTTTTCTAGAAAATGAAAAACATGTCTGTATGCTCTCATTTTCCAGTTATAAAACTGGAAAGTGGAAAATTTCCCTTTGAACACGTTTTCTGCTTTTGTGTCTTGTTTCAAAAAATTTCTAGAAAATTCTTTAATTACCTTTCCTCTGCTCAATATCTTATAAGAGTCACTACTACGCCAGACTCTTCTACGGTTTGCAGGGATTGTTGATTCTTGACGGACTATGTTTTTCCCCATTTCTTGGAGCAATCGGTGCATCATGAGTTTTTTGTTTGGTGAAACATTAACAAGACATCTATTAACTAGGGTTTTGATCCCAGATGCAGCACAGTAATCACTCTCCAATATCGTTGTCACATAATCCACATCTTTCCCAACAAAAAAACAAGCAATATGCAAGAACAACTCTTTCTCAGAGTCATATGGCAACGACATGTAGCTTCTCACGAGTACGTTTTGAATTCGAGAATCAATATCTTTCTCCAATAAATTCAGTTGACTTTTCCAGTTTTGGATTGTATTGTTCATGTACAAAGATGAACCCAAAACTTGTAAAGCCAATGGATTTCCTTCACAATATTTCACCGCTTGTACTGCAAGCTCTTCAAAACCTAACATGGGAGTTTTGAGTCCAAATGCATGACGGCTTAAAAGCTCTAAAGATTCATTGTCATTTAATAATTTCATTTCATATTTGTGACACCTCCAATATGACAACTCGGGCCACTTATCGGTATTTTCCCGAGTTGTAATTATAATTTTGCTTTGTAAATTAATCTCTCCATTTCCAAGTAGAGCTGCTAATTGACCATTTGCAACATTAATGTCATCAAGAACAATAAGCGTCTTTTTTGTTCGTAAAGCTTCCTCAATCTTACATGTACCTCGAGAAACACTCGGTATTTTTCTTCTTTTTCCACCCAAAATATCTTTGAGAAGTTGTTCTTGTATTTCAAGCAAATCATTGGGGCTTTTACATCTACTACCAATGTCTTCAACAAAACTAACATTTTCAAAAGTCTTCCAATTTAAATCGTAGATATATTTGGCCAATGTTGTCTTGCCACTTCCACCCATGCCACAAATTGCTAAAAGTTGGAAATTGTTCTGATTTAACAAGGAATTAATCTCTGTGTATCGAGTATCCATCCCTGTTATATCGGGCGGAAGATGAACTTCTTTCCCATCTAATTTATTGTAAATGGTATCAACAATATCCTTCAAAAAGTTGGTTTCATGCCTGCAACACAAGAACAACGAACAAGCTCATATTAAATAATTAACATTCCAAATGTAAAGTATATGTCTGAATTTGATGTATCATTTATCAAGAAGAATTCGAATATTTTAAAAAAATTATGCATATTTTCAAAAAGGTTTCACAAATAATGCAATTTTTTTAGGTGATGATTTTTTATACCACATGTTTTAATCCATCTACCACAACAATTGCATTACTTGTTTGTACAGTATGCAGTATTACTTGTACAGTGTGGTATAGACATCAAAAAGTGTGGTAGCAAAATTAATTCCCATTTTTTTTTGCCTTTTTAAAAATAAGGTTTCTGTGACCCCCAAACCCGGATTCAACCCATATCATGCCAAATGTAATTCCTAGATCGAAAACGACATTCTGAGTCACAGGGATTCTGGGTTCCACCAGATCAGGTTTCAGTGATCCCAGATCCATCATTCCCGGGTCCATCACAATCAAATCTTAATTGGAGGCTAAAACCACACCACATAAAGCTGCACCCTATGCCTCCTTTTATACTAGTCTTAACATAATTTACTTTATGTCAATAACCAATGTGGGATGAAATTTGCACTTATGTGTTGGGTTTAAAAGTACAGCTATGTTTTTTCCTTTTATTTTATGCTTAGGGTGGTCGAGCTTATGCTCGTGATGTATGCGGCACAACCATTATTTTGTCTGTTTTCCTACCTTCCCATAGCTACTTGATAAAAATTACTCATTTCATCATGCTTTAAGAATTATTAATTACTCACTGGATCATGCTTTAAGAATTATAAACAAATCAGTTTTTAAATATGATCAGAAAGTCATTTTGTGAACACAAAGAAGTCTAATTATTGCATCAAACTGGGATTGACAGAAACATACCCAGAAAGCACCATGCCGGCTAAATCAGCAACCTCCGTAAGAGCTCTTTTCCAACCGTTGACTTTGCTATCTGTCCACCTTGAAGAAGCTTTGACTTCAATCGCGAACTTGTTATTTTGTTTCCGAACATCTGATGGATCAGCGTGATAAAAAACAGGTAGGACAAAATGGTTGCACTCTTTCCTTTGCAGCAGGATCAATAGAAGTTCATCAAGGCACCAAGTGGAAGTTGCATAATTCTCTGACAATACAACAATTGAAGCCCTAGATTGCTTGATTGCTGCTTCGATTTCAGGTAAAAGGTGTTCACCTCTGTTGATTTCTTCGTTATCCCTAAAAGTAGTAATTCCTGCTCGATTTAAGGCGTCGTAGAGATGATCGGTAAAAGAAAGGCGAGTATCTTCGCCTCTGAAACTTAGAAAGACGTCAAATGTACTATCTTTGGTCATAGAAGAAGCCATGATGCTTGATGAAGACCTCGATGCCATTGAAATTTGAAACTAGATAAGAGATAATGGATGCTTGGGAGACGAACATACGTGCGCTCCATATACATTTCAAAAAGATAAAAAGTAAATTACACGGATATGTCAGTTTATCAAATAATTTAGATTTAATCCTTCAATCTTAAAAAATATACAAATAGTCCATAATATGAAATTTTATCACAACTTTGTTGGAAAATACTAATGACAGTCCTATTTAAGAATATTACTTTTTTAATTAATGTAAAAGTTTTTTATGCATGTTAGTGACAACAAAACCCTTATTTAAATTATATAACTACGTTCTTACAAACTTCTAATATCGCGTATATATCATTATAAATATTATTATTATTATTATTATTATTATTATTATTATTATATATATATATATATATATATATATATATATATATATATATATATATATATATATATATATATATATATATATATATATATATATATATATATATATAGGGTATGAATCAATAGAAAAGGGTCCTTATTTGAGGAAGTTGAAGAAGCAATGCATTTTCGTAAAACATACATATATGTATACATATACCTATACATACATATATATTCATACCATAGATATATATATATGTGCATATTCATGCCCGATATATATGTATATATACACATATATATACATATGCATTTTACGTAACTTGCATTTTCAGTCATAACTTGCATTTTCATTCGGAACTTGCATTTTCATTTACGAAAATGTAAATGCATACCGTATATATATGTGTATATATATACATATATACGGTATAAATATGAACGTATGTATATCTATGGTATGAATATATATGTATATATACATATATGTATGTATATATATACATATATGTATATTTTACGAAAATGCATTACTTCTTCAACTTCTTCAAATAAGGATGCTTCTTTCTTGATCCATATATATATATATATATATATATATATATATATATATATATATATATATATATATATATATATATATATATATATATATATATAGTGTAGAGTTATATTGTGAACCCTGATTTCAAAAAGAACTCTGAGAACTTTTAATTAACCAATTTAGACCATTGGATTAAAATTTAACGGTTAAGATTGACGATGGCCTTTTCGTAAATAATTTAAATAATATTTTTGGTAAGATTTAAATAAAAAGGGTATGTTAGTAATTTTAACAAAATATAATAATTAAAAAAATAAAAAGAAAATAACGGTGCCCATGTTTTTCTCAACTTCCCCCACTAAATTTTCTATAACCCTAAATTCTCCCATATTCCCTGTAACGACCCGAATTTTGTAAATAAATAAATTGTACAAAAATATGTTAAATAAGGATAATTCGTTTAAAGAACGTAGGAATTGGTTTCGTGTCGTTTGGACACCGTACGAGAAAGTTATGGGCGAAACCGGGTCGAACCAAGGATCAAAAAGTGCAGCCTGGGCTGCTATGGGAGTTCGCGGCGCGAAGTCTTGGTCGCGATCGTGAACTCGGTCCAGCGAGTTGGGCCAATCGACGCGAAGTAGTTCCCGACCCGGTAACGATCGCGAACTATGCGTGCAAGAAAAAGTTCGCGTCGCGAACTATTGATAGCGATCGCGAACTTTCGCGACACCAGCATTAAATTCGGGAAAACTCATTTATTACACATTTCAAAACCCTAGTTTTTCCCCTTCTTGTGTGTGAACGATTTTTGAGTGTAAGGTGTCGTTTGGAGCTCAATCTTCATCAAATCTTGGTGATCCTTACTCCTCATTGAAGAACAAAGGTAAATCTTCAAACCCCTTGTGTTATAAGTCTTAGAATTGAGTATGGAAGCTTGAATCATAAACCCTAGTTATGGATTTGTTCATGAATGGTTAAATGGAAGTGAAATAACTTAGATCCATGGTATTTTGTCAAGGAAAACGTGGTCATGTTTTGGATACACGAAAATGTGGTGACTTATGAACTTAGGGTTTGGTGATTTTGGGGAAAATGGTGCTAGTAGTTAGCTAGCCATGGATTATGTAGTTAGTATTGATAAATGATGCAAACCATTGTATTGGTTTTGATAATAGGTTACCGGTTGGTGGATTTGAGGCATTCAAATCTTGAGAAGTGATATTGGTGTTCAAGGAACACAACATTGGATAAGCTTGGCTAAGGTGAGTACATGTGACTTTTAAACTGGGTACATAGCTAGTAAATGTTTTTATGACCTAATGATTTGTCGAGTCTTTAAGTAATTTAGTCATTTATATGATTTATGATGAATTGCTTGTTTGATAACGAAATGATTGATTTATTGAGAAATGATGGAGCTATAAGCTCATAACGATAAAGGATAAGTAATGATGATGATGATGATGATGATGATGTCCCTAGGGCCGTAGTAGATTGGAGGCATTCCGGTTACTACGGTACCTTAAGGTTAGTGGTAGATTAGAGGCATTCCGATTACCCAATACCTATGAGTCCCGGTAGATTGGAGGCATTCCGATTACCGTGGAAATGATGGTCTTGATAGATTGGAGGCATTCCGATTATCTTGACATTGGCCAATGATGAAAGTGATAAAGTGACCCAAAACAAACTTAGTAATATTATTTTAAGATTAAATGATATTATTTGACTATTTGTTTATCGGGTCTAAAACCCATGTATCTCACGAGGCAATTTTGTCTCACGTACTATGTTTGTGTTTTTGCTATGTACTCAGGTTCGGGATCGAAGATCTAGGAGGCCCGTTTAGAAGAGGCCTTGTTGAGATTAGCTCGGTGTTGATGATTAGAGTCCTTATCCTATGGTTAAGATATAATTTGTAACACCGTTTTGTAAACTCTGATAATCTCGAACAAGAAACCTTTTCGTTTTTGTAAAACTGGTATCTGATGTTGATACAATATTATGTATTTTTGAATTAAATGGTATTTAAATGTTGTTTTGAAAATTGAGGTGTTACAACTTGGTATCAGAGCTATAGTTTAAGTGAACTAGGTTGAGTTGACCATCCTAGACTTAAACTGAGCTAGTAGGACCGTAGGTTCCATAGGATACTTGTGAAATGGCTATTGAGACCTTAAGTGTAGGTTCAATAGGGTTGACCTTGGAGGATTAGGTCATGTTTGGTTTTGGGACGGTCAATGTTACCGTTACTTTGATAAATTGACTTCTAAATGATTAATGTCTTATTATAGCAAAATGGTGAGAACTAGAAGTACAAGAGGCCCACTTGATCAAGGGCAAGATTCGAACAACATTGTCGAACCGGTGTTTGGTCCTCCACCTCGGGAAGGGGAGGAAAATTCGGGTGTTGAAAGGAATACTCACACCCCGGTCACCGTAGAACACCTCCAAACTATGTTCAATCAAATGAGGGACATAGTGAACGAGGATGTGAACCGACTTCTCAATGAGCATAGGGCACGTGAAAGGCGGGAGGAATCTCCACCCCGCACAAAGAGCAAGTCAAGTAGTGTTGCTCAAACTGAGAAATCATCAACGGAAGAAGATGAAAGTGAGCCCGAACCGAGGGAAAGGAAGGGGTGCACGTATAAGAACTTTATGGCCTTTAAGCCCGATAACTACTATGGTAGTTCCGAACCGAAAGTCACGATCCGTTGGATCCGTGAAACTGAACAAGTCCTTGAAGCTAGTAAATGCAAGGAAGGTGATATGGTAATCTATGCTTCTCGTTTGTTGAAGGATGAGGCCCTCGTGTGGTGGGACACCATGTATGAAACGTTGGGAAAAAGGGCGGTGTACAAGATGACTTGGGATGAGTTTGTGAAGCGGTTAAAGGCAAAGTTTTGCCCCGAGAGGAACTTGGAGAAACTTCAAGAGGAGTTTGTGCATTTGAAGAAAGGAAGTTTGAGCGTCGATGAGTACACTAAAAAGTTCACGGGACTAATCCCGTTTGTGATCAAATTGTATCCGGATGAGAGATCCCGGATTGTTCGTTATGCTAATGGACTCCCGTGGGAGTATGAATTGGAGGTTAAAAGGGCCGCCACACTCGATGAAGCTATCGGTGCGGCGAGAAATGTTGAAGAGGTTGGCCAAAGAAGAATCAACGAGAGGCCGAAGTTTGAAAAGTTTGAGAAGAGGAAGTTTGAGGGGAGCTCGGGTTCGGTGAAGAAGGGAAAGTTCACTCCGACCTTCTCTAAACAATCGAGTGTTGGTGCTTGTAAGAAGTGTGGCAAAGACCACAAGGGAGAATGTTTGGTGGACTCAAAGTCGTGTTTCAAGTGTGGAAGGCCGGGACATTTGGCAAGGGATTGCCGGGTCAAACCGTTGGATGAAATTGAGTGCTATTCGTGCCATGAAAAAGGGCACTATAGCAATGCATGCCCGAAGAAGGGAAGTGAGACCATGGTGTCGACCGCTCAAAAGAAAGCGGAGCCGACAAAGGTCAAGGGACGGTCCTTCCAACTTACCCGAGAAGAAGCCAAGGAGGCCCACGATGTCGTTTCAGGTACCCTACTCGTAAATTCTATTCCCGCCCGGATCTTATTTGACTCGGGTGCTACTTATTCGTTTGTGTCACATGATTTTGTTGTGATGTTGAATGTGCCATTAGAACTCCTTGATGAAATTTATGATATAGAAATTGCGGATGGTAAAACCTCTATAGTTCAACATATGTGTCGAGATTGTGAATTGGAAATAGATGGGAGAAAGTTTAAGGTGAATTTATTACCCATGGAAATTGCGGGTTTTGATATAGTTATAGGTATGGATTGGTTGGGTGAGAATCAAGCAAAGATTTTATGTGGAAAGAAGATAGTCTCGATTAGGACTCCCGACAATGAAAAAGTTTATGTGTATGGTGAGAGACGACACCATCTACCATGTCTTATGACCGCGGTTAAAGCTAGGAAATGTTTAGCCAAAGGATGTTCGTCCTTTCTAGCATATGTATTAGATGGAAGGAAAGAGAAGAAGTCGGTGGAAAATGTAAAGGTGATTCGGGATTTTCCCGAGGTATTTCCCGACGATTTACCGGGATTGCCGCCGGAGAGGCAAGTAGAATTCCGTATTGATTTAGTTCCGGGAGCGACGCCGATAGCTCGTGCTCCATACCGATTGGCTCCCACCGAGATGCGGGAATTGATGTCCCAATTGCAAGAGTTACTCGACAAAGGATTTATTCGTCCTAGCTCGTCTCCATGGGGTGCGCCTGTATTATTTGTTAAGAAGAAAGACGGTTCTATGAGAATGTGCATTGACTACCGAGAGTTGAACAAGATGACTATTAAGAACCGGTACCCATTGCCTAGAATCGACGATTTATTTGATCAACTTCAAGGTGCCGACTATTTCTCGAAGATCGATTTGAGATCGGGTTACCATCAAGTTCGAGTGAAAGAAGGAGATACCGAGAAGACGGCGTTTCGTACACGCTATGGGCATTACGAGTTTTTGGTGATGCCATTTGGGTTGACTAATGCACCGGCCATTTTTATGGATCTTATGAATCGGGTTTGCAAACCATTCCTCGACAAATTTCTTATCGTATTTATTGACGATATCCTTATTTATTCAAAAACCGAAGAAGAACACGAGAGTCATCTAAGACAAACGTTAGAAGTGCTACAACGAGAGAAACTGTATGCTAAGTTTTCTAAGTGCGAATTTTGGATTCGAGAAGTCCAATTCCTTGGTCATGTCGTGTCCCGAGAAGGAATCAAAGTTGACCCGTCAAAGATTGAAGCGGTTATGAAGTGGGAACCGCCACGAACTCCAACCGAAGTGAGAAGTTTTCTCGGCCTTGCCGGATATTACCGTCGATTTATTCAAGACTTTTCTCGAGTGGCGACACCACTCACATTGTTGACCCGAAAGAGTAGTGAGTTTGTGTGGGGAGAAAAACAAGAAAATGCATTTGCTACATTAAAGGAAAAATTGTGTAACGCCCCGATTCTCACGTTACCCGAAGGTATGGAAGACTTCATCGTGTATAGTGATGCTTCACATAAAGGTTTGGGTTGTGTTTTGATGCAACGGGGGAAAGTGATTGCTTACGCCTCGAGACAACTAAAGAATGCGGAAGAAAGATATACGACTCACGATTTGGAATTGGCGGCGATAGTATTTGCTTTAAAATTATGGAGACACTACTTATATGGTACAAGGTGTACGTTGTATACGGATCACAAAAGTCTTCAATACGTTTTCACTCAAAAAGACCTAAATATGAGGCAAAGGAGATGGATCGAGTTGATACAAGATTATGATTGTGAAATTGTCTACCATGCGGGGAAGGCCAATGTGGTAGCCGACGCCTTAAGCCGAAAAGTTTATGAAAAGCCGATAAAGGGAAGGCTAACACGTATTGAAGTAGTCTCGAGTATAGTAGAACGGATCAAGAATGCCCAACGGGAAGTGATGGAGAAAGATGAATTAAGGCAAGAGCGTTTGGGAAAGAACCAACACTTCGTGGAAAACAAGCAAGGGTTGAAAACCGTCGGTGGTCGAATTTGGGTTCCCAAGTTCGGGGGTACCCGAAAGGAGTTACTAAATGATGTTCATAAGTCTAAGTATTCGATCCACCCGGGAAGTACAAAAACGTATCAAGATATGAAGAAGATGTATTGGTGGCCCGGGATGAAGGCAAGAGTGGCAAAGTATATTTCTAAGTGTGCCACGTGTGCACAAGTAAAAGCCGAGCATCAAGTACCTTACGGGGTAGCTCAATCGTTACAAATCCCGGCCGGAAAATGGGATGATATAACAATGGATTTCATTGTTGGATTGCCAAAGACGAGCAAGAACCACGACGCCATTTGGGTCATTGTTGACCGGTTGACCAAAAGTGCATTATTCTTGGCGATTCGAGAAACCATGCCACTTGAGAAGTTGGCAAAGTTGTATGTTGATGAAGTAGTAAGACTTCATGGAGTCCCGTTGTCGATTGTGTCCGATAGAGACGCGAGGTTTACCTCGAGATTTTGGAGATCGTTGCAAGACGAGTTGGGAACGAAATTGCGGTTGAGTACGGCTTACCACCCGCAAACCGATGGTCAAAGTGAGAGAACCATTCAAACGGTTGAGGATATGCTAAGATCGTGTGTGCTAGATTTTGGAGGTAAATGGGATGAACATTTACCGTTAGTTGAGTTCTCCTACAATAATAGTTACCAATCGACCGTTAAGATGCCGCCTTATGAGGCGTTGTATGGTAGGAAATGTAGGACTCCATCGTGCTGGCTCGAGGCCGGTGAGACGAAACTCACGGGTCCCGAAATTGTTAAGTTGACCAATGAAAAGGTTGGGATAATCCAAACAAATATGAAAATAGCCCAAGATCGACAAAGAAGCTACTCGGGTTTGAAAAAGAGGCCGTATGATTTGAATGTTGAAGACATGGTGATGTTGAAAGTATCGCCTTGGAAAGGCGTAATGCGGTTTGGTAAGAAAGGCAAATTGAGCCCAAGGTATGTTGGCCCGTTTAAGATTTTGAAACGGGTCGGGTTGCAAGCTTTCAAGTTAGAACTCCCACCCGAACTTCAAGGTGTTCACGATACGTTTCATGTAAGTTATTTGAAGAAGTTCGTGGGTGAAGTTGAAAATATAATTCCGTTGCAAGAATTGCGGGTTGATGCCCCGAACCGGTTGATAGAAGAACCCGAAGCCATATTAGAGTCGAAAACCAAGAAACTTCGGAATAAAGAAATTGAATTGGTGTTGGTCAAGTGGAAGCATTCGCTTGGGCCGAACTTGACTTGGGAAGTCAAGGACGAGATTCGGAAAAGGTACCCGAATTTCGTGAACTATGATGAGATTCCGAGGACGGAATCTCCTTAAGGGGTGGATAGTTGTAACGACCCGAATTTTGTAAATAAATAAATTGTACAAAAATATGTTAAATAAGGATAATTCGTTTAAAGAACGTAGGAATTGGTTTCGTGTCGTTTGGACACCGTACGAGAAAGTTATGGGCGAAACCGGGTCGAACCAAGGATCAAAAAGTGCAGCCTGGGCTGCTATGGGAGTTCGCGGCGCGAAGTCTTGGTCGCGATCGTGAACTCGGTCCAGCGAGTTGGGCCAATCGACGCGAAGTAGTTCCCGACCCGGTAACGATCGCGAACTATGCGTGCAAGAAAAAGTTCGCGTCGCGAACTATTGATAGCGATCGCGAACTTTCGCGACACCAGCATTAAATTCGGGAAAACTCATTTATTACACATTTCAAAACCCTAGTTTTTCCCCTTCTTGTGTGTGAACGATTTTTGAGTGTAAGGTGTCGTTTGGAGCTCAATCTTCATCAAATCTTGGTGATCCTTACTCCTCATTGAAGAACAAAGGTAAATCTTCAAACCCCTTGTGTTATAAGTCTTAGAATTGAGTATGGAAGCTTGAATCATAAACCCTAGTTATGGATTTGTTCATGAATGGTTAAATGGAAGTGAAATAACTTAGATCCATGGTATTTTGTCAAGGAAAACGTGGTCATGTTTTGGATACACGAAAATGTGGTGACTTATGAACTTAGGGTTTGGTGATTTTGGGGAAAATGGTGCTAGTAGTTAGCTAGCCATGGATTATGTAGTTAGTATTGATAAATGATGCAAACCATTGTATTGGTTTTGATAATAGGTTACCGGTTGGTGGATTTGAGGCATTCAAATCTTGAGAAGTGATATTGGTGTTCAAGGAACACAACATTGGATAAGCTTGGCTAAGGTGAGTACATGTGACTTTTAAACTGGGTACATAGCTAGTAAATGTTTTTATGACCTAATGATTTGTCGAGTCTTTAAGTAATTTAGTCATTTATATGATTTATGATGAATTGCTTGTTTGATAACGAAATGATTGATTTATTGAGAAATGATGGAGCTATAAGCTCATAACGATAAAGGATAAGTAATGATGATGATGATGATGATGATGATGTCCCTAGGGCCGTAGTAGATTGGAGGCATTCCGGTTACTACGGTACCTTAAGGTTAGTGGTAGATTGGAGGCATTCCGATTACCCAATACCTATGAGTCCCGGTAGATTGGAGGCATTCCGATTACCGTGGAAATGATGGTCTTGATAGATTGGAGGCATTCCGATTATCTTGACATTGGCCAATGATGAAAGTGATAAAGTGACCCAAAACAAACTTAGTAATATTATTTTAAGATTAAATGATATTATTTGACTATTTGTTTATCGGGTCTAAAACCCATGTATCTCACGAGGCAATTTTGTCTCACGTACTATGTTTGTGTTTTTGCTATGTACTCAGGTTCGGGATCGAAGATCTAGGAGGCCCGTTTAGAAGAGGCCTTGTTGAGATTAGCTCGGTGTTGATGATTAGAGTCCTTATCCTATGGTTAAGATATAATTTGTAACACCGTTTTGTAAACTCTGATAATCTCGAACAAGAAACCTTTTCGTTTTTGTAAAACTGGTATCTGATGTTGATACAATATTATGTATTTTTGAATTAAATGGTATTTAAATGTTGTTTTGAAAATTGAGGTGTTACATTCCCTCTCCCTATTCCTAATCTCTCAAAACCATAACCTCCGTCCCTGTAATCCATCGCACCTCAAATACTCCACCACCCCACCGCCGGCCGTCACCGACCCTACCGTCACAACAGCCTCCGTTAATTTCTGATCCGGTAGGAGGAGTTACCAGCACAACAGCCTGTTTCCGTTCAAGTATCTGCCATCGGATCTGCCGCCGAGCTTTTCTTCAAGGCGGCACAGATCTGCCGTCGGATCTGCCGTGTATATAAGAAACAAGATGTAGAAAATACTGGTGGATTTGGAACGAGTAAGTTAAACATGCAAGAATTATAAAAACATATATGAAATAAGGATTATTGAGAAGGCGGCTAGGAGGAGGCGACGTCTTGCGTATGGTAGGTAATGGGTTTTCAAACTCAAAATTTTACCTTGTTCTCCACCGAAAACATCACATGCTTTCCTGTAAGTTACAATTTTTAAGAGTTATTAATATGTTATATATATTTTTTTAAATAAAGACAATTAAAACCTTTTTTTTTGCTAAATTTCTTATAATCTCAGTGACCTGAAAATTAAATTTTGATAAATTTCTTATTACGTTATATTTTTATTGTGTACTGAATTTTTATTTAGCTAAATTGGTTGTCAAAAACTTTCATTGTCATACGAGTAATTATTTTCACTCATATTGATTGTGAATGTCGAATGCTTCTACAATTTATTTTGCTAATTATTAATTTTCCAATGTTGTTTTATGTGTTAGGAAACATTGTCAGGTGATAAAAGAGGGGAAGAGAAAGTTTGGGACTTTGGAGCCGGTGCACATTTGAGAACCAAATTTGTCCAGCAAAGAAAGATAAATCATAGGAAAAATGGAAGATGTTGTTAGCTTTAGGACATATGTGTTATTCATTTTTTTTTTTACTTTGCATATATGTTCTATGTAAATGTTATTCGTGCAATTTTATACATTGATGTTTTTTTGTTACATCTATGTTATCGGTAAACCCTTTTTGACATAGAGATTTATACATCTATATTCTCTCATTAACATATTCTCAGCTGGTTTATAACATCATGTAAAAAAGTTACCGAAAAATAACATATATGCAAAACCGTCTTGTCATATATGCACTACCTATATGTAACACTAATTACAAAAAAAAAACATATATGCACAACCGACTTTACAATAATGACAACATAACAATAAGTTTTCGAAAATAACTCCTATATTTTAGGAACTCTCAAAAAAGGAAACAATATTTTTTTTGTAAAATGGCGTAAATGCCCCTAAATAATTAATATGAATTAAATAAATCAAAATTAATTAACTAAATTCTGATTGGCTAATAAGAGTTCTCAGAGTCTTTTTGAAATCAGAGTTCTCAATATAACTCGACCCTTTATATATATATATATATATATATATATATATATATATATATATATATATATATATATATATATATATAAGGTCCGGATCCGGTGAGGACTCTTTTCCCGATGAGGACTCCAAAAAAAACTATAAAAATGATCCAAAACAAACTTTTTTCAAAAAATTTCTTTTTTAAACATTAAAATCGCAGCATATAAGATCCAAAAAAAAAAAAAAATTAAAAAAATGATAAAAAAAATAGGTCATAATAATGATCCACAAAAAAATATGGATCATTGTTATGATCCGCAAAAAAAAAGTGGATCATAATTTTTTTTTCCAAATTTTTTTTTGTCAAATGTATTAATAATCATGGGGAGTTATATATATTTTTTTCGGAATTTTTTGGAATGTTTTTGAGGTGTCATCGCGAGTCCTCACCGTTTTTTGAGTCCTCACAGAATCCCACTTATATATATATATATATATATATATATATATATATATATATATATATATATATATATATATATATATATATATATATATATATATATATATATAGTGTCCGATTCAGTGCAGAACCATTTTTAGCGACAGAACCACAGAACCATTCTAAGGTTTAATCTGGGCCGTTAATGCAGAACCGTTAATAATCGTCCCCTCTTACTCTCTAACTGTAACACCTCAAATTTTAATACAAAACATTTGCCCAAAATAAGTCATTTTTCATAAATAGAAGAACTATTCCAAAATATGGATTTACAAAAACCTTTGGCATGAAAATCATAGTATAAAGTTAGGTGTTAAAAAATAGATCAAAACCAAAGCTAAGCATAAATCCAATCTGAAGTTCTTCTACTCTAGGTCCCGCATCTCTATCCATGTGTACCTAAACCTTCGATCCCGAACCTGAGTACATAGCAAAACAAACAAGGAGTACGTGAGACAAAAACGTCTCGTGAGCTACATGGGTTTAGACCCGATAATAAATATAATCGTATGACATATAAACAACATATAAGTAAGTCATCCATCTAACTAGTCACCCTATTGTGACTCTAACACTTTGCTTTCCTAGCAATCATATCTAGTTGTCGGGACATCCCCAAACAACTAGAACCACATTAACTCATTAACCGGGGATCCCCCGCATTAACAAGCTTCAAGGTAAAGGCAAGAGGGAATCGCCCAATCTACCTATACCTGCCTTACTCGCCGGACTACTTCCAGTTAGCAAGACTACTATCATGGAATGGGCCGATGGGGATCCGCCCAAATGCTCCCCATTCCATACCTCATGACCGGGGATCCCCCGCGTCATCACATCGTCTCAACCTTACTATAACTCGACGGTTATATCAATCAAAGCCTTTGGCTATCACATCAATCATCGACAAGTTAGTTAACTATATTTAACAATATACACTAACTTTATTTACTAAATTCTACACAAACATCAAATAGACTCGACATATATAATAACAAGTATTTTCATGGCTATGTACTCAATAAAGTCCACACGTACTCACCTTAGCAATCTAGTGCTCCAACCGTATTCTTTCCGTCGGTTTCCTCGTTCCAACAATTTGGTCAAACTCCAAGACTTCACCGGAAGCCTAATTCAACAATCATACAATGTTCAACATCACATACTACTAATAATGTATCCATTAATCACTAGATACCATCAACTAACACTTCCCCCAATTATGGTGATTTACCAAACCCTAGGTTTAACCAACCCTTAAGATTCTTACCAATCTTAACCATACACTTGATTCCTTTGTTAATATACCATCTATTAAGTATATATACCATTTATTCACCATAACCCATAACCCCCAATATCTAGGGTTTCAACCCAAGCATCAAAATACATAGATCTAAAGCTACAAAGATCAAGGAGTGAAGATATACCTTTAATCTTCACTTAGGAGTGAAATCTATCAAGCTTTGATGAACAAATCGACCAAGATCAGCACTTGCACTAAAAAATCGTCAATGGAAGAAACTAGGGTTTTGAAATGCATTAAATGAGCCAAAACCCGACTTTAATGCTGCACGACCAAAGTTCACGACGTGAACTAAGTTCGCGTCGCTAACTTCCCCTTGCACGCGAACTTCGCGATCGGTAACCAGTCGTGATCTTCCAATCGCCAGATACAACAATCCCTGGAGGGAGTTCACGATCGTGAACTATAGTTCACGCCGTGAACTTCCCTCGTACAGCAGGGCTGCACTTTTCAGCCTAGGTCTCGACCCGATTTCGCCCATAACTTTCTCATACGGTCTCCAAACGACACGAAACCAATTCCTACGTTCTTTAAACGATTTATCCATATTTATCATATTTTTGTACAATTTATTTATTTACAAATTTCGGGTCGTTACAACTATCTATCCCTTAAGAAGATTACGTCCTCGGAATCTCATCATAGTTCACGAAATCCGGGTACCTCTTCCGAGTCTCGTCTTTGACTTCCCAAGTCAAATTCGGCCCAAGTGAATGCTTCCACTTGACCAACACCAACTCGATCTCCTTATTCTGAAGCTTCTTTGTTTTCGTTTTTAATATAGCCTTGGGCTCCTCGATTAACCGGTTTGGGCCGTCAACCCGCAACTCTTGCAACGGAATAATATTTTCAACTTCCCCGATAAACTTTTTCAAATAACTCACGTGAAAGGTGTCATGCACACCTTGAAGCTCGGGTGGAAGTTCCAACTTAAACGCTTGAAGCCCGACCCGTTTCAATATCTTAAACGGTCCAACATACCTCGGACTTGGTTTTCCTTTCTTACCAAACCGCATCACACCTTTCCAAGGTGACACTTTTAACATGACCATATCACCGACATCCAAGTCGTATGGTCTTTTCTTTAGACCCGAATAACTTCGTTGTCTATCTTGGGCGACTTTCATGTTGGTTTGGATAATACCGATCTTTTCATTCGTCACTCTCACGATCTCGGGACCCGTGAGTTTCGTTTCTCCCGCTTCTAACCAACAAGATGGAGTTCTACATTTTCTTCCATACAACGCCTCATAAGGCGGCATCTTGATAGTCGAGTGATAGCTATTATTATACGAGAACTCGACTAACGATTTAAATTGTTCAACCGTTTAAATTGTTCAACCGTTCATCCCATTTACCCCTGAAATCCAACACACACGATCTCAACATATCTTCAACCGTTTAAATTGTTCTTTCACTTTGACCGTCGGTTTGCGGATGATAAGCCGTGCTCAACCGCAACTTTGTACCCAACTCTTCTTGTAAAGATCGCCAAAATCTCGAGGTAAACCTCGCGTCTCTATTGGATACAATTGATAACGGAACCCCGTGGAGTCGAACCACCTCATCAACATACAACTTAGCCAACTTCTCAAGTGGCAACGTTTCTCGAATGGCTAAAAATAACGCACTCTTGGTCAACCGGTCAACTCTGACCCAAATGGCATCGTGACCCTTGCTCGTCTTCGGTAAACCTACTATGAAATCCATAGTTATATCTTCCCATTTCCCGGCTGGTACAACCAATGATTGAGCTACCCCATACGGTACTTGATGCTCGACTTTTACTTGTGCACACGTGGCACACTTAGAGATATACTTGGCCACTCTCGCCTTCATTCCGGGCCACCAATAAACCCGTTTCATATCTTGGTACGTCTTTGTACTTCCCGGGTGAATCGAATACTTTGACTTGTGCACATCATACAACAACTCTTTCCGGATGCCACCGAACTTAGGAACCCAAATACGACCGCCTACGGTCTTCAACCCTTGTGCATTTTCGAGAAAATGTTGGTTCTTACCTAACCGTTCTTGCCTTAACTCGTCTTTTCCCATAGCTTCTCGTTGGGCGTTCTTGATTCTTTCGATAATACTCGAGACGACTTCTATACGTGTTAGAATTCCTCGGTTCGGGTTCTCATAAACCTTTCGGCTCAAGGCGTCGGCTACTACCTTAGCTTTTCCCGCGTGATACACAATCTCACAATCATAATCGGCAATCAACTCGATCCACCTTCTTTGTCGCATATTAAGATCTTTTTGAGTAAACACATATTGTAGACTTTTATGATCCGTGTACAACGTACACCGAGTACCATACAAATAATGCCTCCACAACTTTAAGGCAAATATAATCGCCGCCAATTCCAAGTCGTGTGTCGTGTACCTTAATTCCGCATTCTTCAATTGTCGCGAGGCATACGCAATCACCCTTCCCCTTTGCATCAACACACAACCGAGCCCTTGATTCGAAGCATCACTATAAACCACAAAATCTTCCATACCATCCGGTAACGTAAGAATTGGCGCGTTACATAACTTTTCTTTCAACAACTTAAAAGCCTCTTCTTGCTTCTTCTCCCACACAAACTTCTCACTTTTTCTCGTTAACTTCGTTAGTGGAATCGCGATTCTCGAGAAGTCTTGTATAAACCTTCGGTAATAACCGGCCAATCCAAGAAAACTTCTAACCTCGGTTGGAGTTCTCGGAGGCTCCCAATTTGACACCGCTTCAATCTTGGACGGGTCTACCTTAATACCATCACAAGTCACCACGTGACCTAAGAATTGCACTTCCCGCAACCAAAATTCACACTTCGAGAATTTTGCATACAACTTCTCCCGTTTCAACACGTCTAAAACAAGCCTCAAATGACCTTCGTGTTCTTCCTCGGTTTTCGAATAAATCAAAAGGTCGTCAATAAACACGATCAAAAACTTATCAAGGAACGGTTTACAAACCCGATTCATCAAATCCATAAAAATAGCCGGCGCATTTGTAAGACCAAACGGCATCACTAGAAATTCATAATGACCATAACGTGTACGAAAAGCCGTCTTCTCGGTGTCGCCTTCTTTCACCCGAACTTGATGATAACCCGACCTCAAATCAATCTTCGAGAAATAACTAGCACCTTGCAATTGGTCGAATAAGTCGTCAATTCTCGGCAATGGGTAACGGTTCTTAATAGTTACCTTATTCAACTCTCGGTAGTCGATACACATTCTCATCGAACCATCTTTCTTTTTAACAAATAACACCGGTGCACCCCATGGTGACGAACTCGGACGAATAAAACCTTTGTCTAACAAATCTTGCAATTGAGTCATCAATTCCCGCATCTCGGTGGGAGCTAAACGGTAGGGAGCACGAGCAATCGGCGTCGCCCCCGGAACTAAATCAATTTTAAACTCGACTTGTCTCTCCGGTGGTAAACCGGGCAAGTCATCGGGAAATACCTCGGGAAAATCCCGAATAATTTTGACGATATCCATCGTCTTCTTTTCTTTTCGGCCATCTAATACATATGCAATAAATGATGCACAACCTTTCGATATACTTTTCCTCGCCTTAATGGCGGTAATCACATTAGGCATGTGATGTCGTTTCTCCCCATACACATACACTTTCTCATTCTCGGGTGTCCTAATCGATACTATTTTCTTTCCACACAAAATCTTGGCTTGGTGCATACCCAACCAATCCATACCGATAACCACATCAAACGCCCTAATTCCCATGGGCAACAAATCTACCTTAAACTTTCTACCGTCTATTTCTATTTCACAATTTCTATAAATACATTCAACCATAGATGTTTTCCCGTCGGCTACTTCTATCTCATAAACCTCATCTAACATCTCGGACGGCACATTCAATTTACAACCGAACTCATAAGACACAAACGAATAATTGGAACCCGAATCAAACAAAATATGAGTTGGCAAGGAGTTAATGAATAAAGTACCTGACACCACATCGTGTGCCTCCTTCGCCTCCTCCCGAGTGAGTTGGAAGGACCGCCCCTTCACCTTCGCCGGTTCCACTTTCTTTTGAGCCGTGGACACCATCGACTCGTTTCCCTTCTTCGGGCACACATTGCTATAGTGCCCCTTTTCGTGGCACGAGAAACATTCAACCTCGGCCAAAGATTTGGACTTGCATTCTCGGGCCATATGCCCCGGCTTCCCACAATTAAAGCAAGTTTTCGACTCTCCTCGGCACACGCCGACATGATTCTTCCCGCATTTCTTGCACGGGCCAACACTACCTTGCTTAGAGAAGCTCGAAGTGAACTTCCCTTTCTTGAACGAACTAGAGCCGCTATCGGCTTTCCTTTTCTCGCCCACATGGGCCCTCTCGGCAACACGTGCCTCATTCACTTCCTCAACACCCCGGGCGGCACTAATGGCCTCATCAAGTGTGACCGCCCTCTTGACCTCCAATTGGTAGTCCCACGGTAACCCACTAGCATACCGGACCACCCTCAACCTCTCATCCGAGTAGGTTTTAGCAACAAACGGGAGCAATCCCGTGAACTCTCTCGAGTATTCCTCGATTGACAAATCACCCTTCTTAAGGGTCACGAACTTCTCGTGCATCTTTTCCAAATCCCTTTCGGGACAAAATTTCTTTTTCAATCTCGTGGTGAATTCATCCCACGTCATTTTCTCAACTACCTCCCTCCCGAGGGTTTCATACACGATATCCCACTAAACCATGGCATCTTCTTTTAACAATTGTGACGCATAGGTCACCATATCGGCATTCTTACACTTGCTACTACCGATAAACCTCTCGGTTTCCCGGATCCACCTCATAGTTACCTTCGGGTCCGAACTACCCTTGTACACATTCGGCTTACAAGCCATGAAGGATTTAAACGAACAACCTTCTTTCACATCGGGCTTTGCCCTAGCATCACTTTGGCCACCCGTGGAGGACTTCCCTTCACCGGTGCCACTTCCCCCGGTTCTCTCATCCGATCTAGCCTCGGATTCACGGTCTCCACCCGACCTCTCACGGTCCCCAATAATTCGGTGCACTTCCTCGGCCACCGTTCCTTTGATTTGATCAATAATGGTTTGGAGATCCGCCATGGTTACCGGAGTTCTATTTTCTCCGACATCCGACTCACCCATTCGATGCATCGACGGTTGACTTTCTTGTTCAACCACAACCTCAACATGAGGTATCTCCTCCTCCCGGCCCTCCGGGGATCTACCACTTCTACGCGTGGTCACCATTTCTTTGATTCATGACTATACGAAAGACATCAAACATTTAGTACCTTGTGTACAACCCATTAGTCGCATAAGACTCAATATCCATAATCATATCAAATTTCATCGGTCCCCTAGGTTCAACCCTAAACTTAACATAAAGTCTCAAGGTCAACCTATGATCTTAAGGAATCTTATATTCCTAATGCTACAGTCTAAGACTATGACGGTCATCCAACCTAATTCACTTAAACAGTAGCTCTGATACCAAGTTGTAACACCTCAAATTTTAATACAAAACATTTGCCCAAAATAAGTCATTTTTCATAAATAGAAGAACTATTCCAAAATATGGATTTACAAAAACCTTTGGCATGAAAATCATAGTATAAAGTTAGGTGTTACAAAATAGATCAAAACCAAAGCTAAGCATAAATCCAATCTAAAGTTCTTCTACTCTAGGCCCCGCATCTCTATCCATGCGTACCTAAACCTTCGATCCCGAACCTGAGTACATAGCAAAACAAACAAGGAGTACGTGAGACAAAAACGTCTTGTGAGCTACATGGGTTTAGACCCGATAATAAATATAATCGTATGACATATAAACAACATATAAGTAAGTCATCCATCTAACTAGTCACCCTATTGTGACTCTAACACTTTCCTTTCCTAGCAATCATATCTAGTTGTCGGGACATCCCCAAACAACTAGAACCACATTAACTCATTAACCGGGGATCCCCCGCATTAACAAGCTTCAAGGTAAAGGCAAGAGGGAATCGCCCAATCTACCTATACCTGCCTTACTCGCCGGACTACTTCCAGTTAGCAAGACTACTATCATGGAGTGGGCCGATGGGGATCCGCCCAAATGCTCCCCATTCCATACCTCATGACCGGGGATCCCCCGCGTCATCACATCGTCTCAACCTTACTATAACTCGACGGTTATATCAATCAAAGCCTTTGGCTATCACATCAATCATCGACAAGTTAGTTAACGATATTTAACAATATACACTAACTTTATTTACTAAATTCTACACAAACATCAAATAGACTCGACATATATAATAACAAGTATTTTCATGGCTATGTACTCAATAAAGTCCACACGTACTCACCTTAGCAATATAGTGCTCCAACCGTATTCTTTCCGCCGGTTTCCTCGTTCCAACAATTTGGTTAAACTCCAAGACTTCACTGGAAGCCTAATTCAACAATCATACAATGTTCAACATCACATACTACTAATAATGTATCCATTAATCACTAGATACCATCAACTAACACTTCCCCCAATTATGGTGATTTAGCAAACCCTAGGTTTAACCAACCCTTAAGATTCTTACCAATCTTAACCATACACTTGATTCCTTTGTTAATATACCATCTATTAAGTGTATATACCATTTATTCATCATAACCCATAACCCCCAATATCTAGGGTTTCAACCCAAGCATCAAAATACATAGATCTAAAGCTACAAATATCAAGGAGTGAAGATATACCTTTAATCTTCACTTAGGAGTGAAATCTATCAAGCTTTGATGAACAAATCGACCAAGATCAGCACTTGCACTCAAAAATCGTCAATGGAAGAAACTAGGGTTTTGAAATGCATTAAATGAGCCAAAACCCGACTTTAATGCTGCACGACCAAAGTTCACGACGCGAACTAAGTTCGCGTCGCTAACTTCCCCTTGCACGCGAACTTCGCGATCGGTAACCAGTCGTGATCTTCCAATCGCCAGATACAACAATCCCTGGAGGGAGTTCACGATCGTGAACTATAGTTCACGCCGTGAACTTCCCTCGTACAGCAGGGCTGCACTTTTCGGTCTAGGTCTCGACCCGGTTTCGCCCATAACTTTCTCATACGGTCTCCAAACGACACGAAACCAATTCTTACGTTCTTTAAACGATTTATCCATATTTATCATATTTTGTACAATTTATTTATTTACAAATTTCGGGTCGTTACACTAACCCTAGCCCCCACTCTCTATCTCTCTTTTTTCTCTTTCTCTCTCTCGATACAATCATGTTGGAGATCAATTAGAGACAACAATGATCGAAGGTTGAAGACCATAGTTACCAGATTCTCTCTCTCTCTCGATACAATCATTTTTTGATTCTGGATATAATCAAATGGAGAATCCCCTTGATTATATACCTACAATTGGTTCTCTGTTAACGAATTAGGGTTTTTTCCGGCGTCAAATGAGGTGAAGAATCTGAAATCGAAGCTTCAATAACGATGATAGGAGAGTAAATTCTTCGTAAAAGTTCTTCTATTTAACGAATTTTACTATATTGGGATTGATTTATTACGAAACTCTTATGTTTGTTGTTTTCTCACACTAGTGTTTTAGTTAATTTGAGTTCAGTTATTTTGAGTAATACGCTGCACATCAGCAAAATCATGATGAATTGTAGTCGTTATGTTTAGGGTTTAGTAAACATCTGATGTTGGGTTTAGTAAACATCGGATGTTAATCGTTTATGTACTTACCTCGTTTTCATGTAACAACTAAGGTTATTCTATGCAAGTGATGTATTAAGGTTTGCATGTTTGGATTTACAGTCTCATATTACATCGGTATGTAATTTTATTAAAATAGATAATGTATATCGTTGCATGATGAGAAAAAATATTTTTTTTTGGGAAAAGATTGAAGGCACTACATGTGTTCAATTTTTTTTTTTAACTTTTAATATGCAGTACAAGATACATGATGTATGGTTGATTAATGAGTAATGTTTGTAGATATGTTTTTGTAACACCCTAAAATTTACAAGATTTTTAAAATTTTTGTGTGCGAGATTAAAATCAAAAGGTCCCATAAATAATTCCCAAAATAATTATTTGATATAAAAATGTATTTAATGCGGAAAAGTCTTAAATAAATTCGGAGTCTTAAAAATAATAAAAACGTTCCACATCAGCACTCAGAAATAGTACAACAGTCAACCGTCCACCTTCTCTTTTCCTTTGCTAGTACCTGAAAATGAGAGGGAGATTTTGGGTCAGCGGGGAGGCTGAGTGAATAATCTCAAAATGTAAACAACTACAACATACAATACATGGGGGCACGCAAGTGAACTCCTACTCATTTACTACTCAGTTAATTTCTCGGTTTTCATATCTTTTAAATTTATATAGCGCGCTTGTGCAAATTGAGTCGAGAGATCAACCTCGCCTCTCCTTGCACTAAAATGCCACTCAGGCTACCACACAGAATTTCCACACAGAATTACCACACAGTTTACCACTCAGATTTATTAATTATTTTTATGTTTTCAACTCATAACATAAACCACACAGATAGCCCTGTCACATAGTAGCACAAAATGACTCGGTACCGACTCAGATACTCGGCACGTCTGTCTCAGATCAGTGGTAAATAACAACAGTCACTCAGATACTCAAATAACAGATCAATCACACAGAAAGTAAAAATAGATCAAAATAGTTAACCACATAAGTCATGCACGTATCGTTATAACTGAATACACGGTGAGAATACTCACCTCGAATAACCGTAAGCTCCTAAATATCCTCGGTACTGAAGAGCGTCTCTAACCGGTCCTAGAAGGTCCTACAATGTACAAGGAAGCTCGGGTTAGGATTAGGCTCAAAGGTTGTTTCAGCAGAAACTAAACAGCACTCAGCACTTTCGCGGGAACGGCTATAACTCTCAAACCGCTCACTAGATATTATTCAAATTTTTACGGTGCGTAAATGACTCAGAGGACTACAATTTTACAGAATACTTCGGAAGCTAGATCCAAACGGAAAAGGCTCAAAACAGGCTCACGAGACAGAATAGTTGAACCGAAAACTATCCAGCGAAGGTTTACTAAAACAGCAATAACTTTTAAACCGTGAATCAGATTAACGATCCGTTAGCGGCATTGGAAAGAGGACTCAGAAAACTAGTGACTAGCACGGGCCAAAAATTCAAAAATGTATTCTAAGTGTGGTAAAAACAGTCCCGAAGTCAGCAAACAGATTCTGTTAAAATTCAGCATATTAAAATAGTACCCGTTCTAAATCCCGACATCAACCCGTTTATTCCCGAGACACCCGACAGCCCCGAATTTAACAATTCACCGAAAATCAGTATTTAAAAATCATTCAACTTATTTATTTGAAAACTTTCCCGATTGTGAAACCAAGAACCCTACGGGTTCGGTTTTTCTTCTCGGTTACTAAAAACAGAAAGCAAGCAAGCATGCCATTGTGTAAATTCCCGGGACCTCATACAATCGAGCCCGAGGGCTCGATACCATCCACGGATCAGACACAAACACTTCCCGCTTCTAATTGAAATAAACGATTCAAACAAACGATATAGGTTTTTAAAACAATTTTCACAACAATAGCATTCGATCCCCGAGATTTCATCCCAACACCCGGATGGGTGTCGTCCATCCCTCACGACTCTAATCTAACAATCGACACAACAATAAATCATTCAATAACAATTTACGAAAAAGAAAAAAAAAATGAATTTCAAGAAACTTTCAACGAAATTCAGCACAGCCCCCGTTTACGAGAATGGCCACTACTCACTGACCGAAACTTGGAATGACGAGAGGTCGGCGACCACGAATAGCTAACTCAGAGGGCTACAAATCTCTGTGAGAGGGCCCTTTCCTAATTCGATCTCTAAGATGCTCAAAATCAGCCCGCAATATGGTAAAACAATCTGCCAGAACTGAAACGAAATTAACAACAAACCGACACAAAACCCGACCCCATCTCCCGAGCGTCCAGAATTTCCTGTCTTCCGGTTCTTCGAGCTTGGCTCGGGATTAAATTCAAGAATACAAAATTAAATAAGATATGAAAAATGATTAGGAATTGTACCCTTACGAATCCAAGACAAACACATGATACAAGCTCGGTGGATGACATAACTTTAATCCCAATGCACGGACGAATTTTAGAAATAATATACCACATAATGTGACCTCCTTGCTAGATAAATGTTGATACTTCCTGCCGTCCAAAATATCTCACCATCTCAATAAGTAATTTGCTTATTTGTTGCTTTAATTAATATGAACACCAAACAAAAAGGATTTGCTTGGCCAAACTTTGTCAGTTGATCGCACCAGAAAGAACGAATATCAAGAAAGGACGGCTGCTACCAGGGAGGAATAGGGAGTTGGTTTTTAGGGTAAACAACTAAACACCCTCTAATATTACTTACGAACCCATAAGTCTAAGCCCGATATTTTCCTTCTTTTGGCCCGATTGCAAAACAGTCCAACTCACCCTCCCTCAACCACACACGCGAATCTTAAACTATATATGCAACTACACATTTTTATTACTTGACAACTCATCATCATGGAGGCATTCCATTGGTGGACAATGTCACGTGTAATTACGGCATTGGTCCACCAAAAACTAGCCAACATCATAGATCTTCTATTCCCAGCCTTCAATTCAGCCCGAAAAATCAGGCATGTTCCCATCGGCTGTTGATACTGTTTTGGTAATTTAGTTATGGTCAATCCGTTATATTAGGCAACTATATTGCGTTCCATAATTATCTGCACAATTTAAACCCACAAATTCAAAATAAATATATTATTATAAATACAAAATATCAATTAAGAATCTACATTTATGGCTACCCAATAACTGATTATTGTTACCTCCTTTTTATTCAACACGAATTAATTGAAAATTCTTAAAATATTGACTTACCAACACCGGATTTTCGTCAATTCAAATTCCTTTCATCCCTATATAAGTTCCATAATATAACAAAATAATCATAAGTTCATCACCTGCATCCACAGACTTCAGCAATTGAAGGTACACGTTATTTCCGAATTTACGTACAAATTTCATATTGTTGGTTTAAGTTTTTAAAAAGATGTTTAAATGTTTATTTCATAATTGTTGATTCCAACTTGAAGCAGCGCGGGTAAAGATTCTACTTTGAAGCAGTTGCAGGTAAAAGATTTAAACAGTTTTAATTTGATACTTCACACTGTATTTCAACAATATCACAATTTTTGACTATTAAAATTCATACTGTTCAGTTTGACTTTTAATAGTCAAACAGTTTGACCTGTGAAAGTTTTAAGAATTAATAAATAAAAACAGTATAATTTTCAGTTAAATAAAACTACATGATTCGGGAAAATACAAAGTTCCACCAGTTTTTTTAATTAAAACTGTATTTATTCATACTGTTCAGTTTGACTTTTAATAGTCAAACAGTTTGACCTGTGAAAGTTTTAAGAATTAATAAATAAAAACAGTATAATTTTCAGTTAAATAAAACTACATGATTCGGGATAATACAAAGTTTGACCATTTTTTTTTAATTAAAACTGTATTTATTTAATTTTACTTAAACTTTCACACTTTATTTACTGTTTTTAAAAAATTTAACAGTTTGACTAATAAAACTCAAACGGATTCACACTGTATTTCAACAATATCACAATTTGACTATTAAAAGTCATACTGTTCAGTTTGACTTTTAATAGTAAAACAGCTTGCCCTGTGAAAGTTTTAAGAATTAATAAATTAAAACAGTATAATTTTCAGTTAAATAAAACCACATGATTCGGGAAAATACAAAGTTTGACCAATTTTTTTTAATTAAAACAGTATTTATTTTTTTTACTTAAACTTTCACACTTTATTTACTGTTTTTTAAAAATTTAACAATTTGACTAATAATAGACAAACTGATTCACACTGTATTTCAACAATATCACAATTTTTTACTGTTAAAAGTCATACTGTTCAGTTTGACTTTTAATAGTCAAACAGCTTGCCCTGTGAAAGTTTTAAGAATTTATAAATTAAAACAGTATAATTTTCAGTTAAATAAAACCACATGATTCGGGAAAATACAAAGTTTGACCAATTTTTTTTTTAATTAAAACTGTATTTATTTATTTTTTACTTAAACTTTCACACTGTATTTACTGTTTTTTAAAAATTTAACAGTTTGACTAATAATAGACAAATTGATTCACACTGTATTTCAATAATATCACAATTTTTGACTGTTAAAAGTCATACTGTTTAGTTTGACTTCTAATAGTCACATTGGTTGAGCTGTGAAAGTTTTAAAAATTAATAAATTAAAACAGTATAATTTTCAGTTAAATAAAACCACATGATTCGGGAAAATACAAAGTTTGACCAATTTTTTTTTTAATTAAAACTGTGTTTAGAAGTTTTTTACGTAAACTTTCACACTTTATTTACTGTTTTTTAAAAATTTAACAGTTTAACTAATAAAAGTCAAACTGATTCACACTGTATTTCAACAATATCACAATTTTTGACTGTTAAAATTCATAATGTTCAGTTTGACTTCTAATAGTCAAACTATTTGAGCTGTGAAAGTTTTAAAAATTAATAAATTAAAACAGTATAATTTTCAGTTAAATAAAACCACATGATTCGGGAAAATACAAAGTTTGACCAATTTTTTTTAATTAAAACTGTGTTTATTTATTTTTACTTAAACATTCACACTTTATTTACTGTTTTTTATAAATTTAACAGTTTGACTAATAATAGACAAACTGATTCACACTGTATTTCAACAATATCACAATTTGACTATTAAAAATCATACTGTTCATTTTGACTTCTAATAGTCAAACAGTTTGACCTGTGAAAGTTTTAAAAATTAATAAATAAAAACAGTATAATTTTCAGTTAAATAAAACCACATGATTCAAGAAAATACAAAGTTTGACCAATTTTTTTAATTAAAACTGTGTTTATTTATTTTTACTTAAACTTTCACACTTTATTTACTGTTTTTTAAAAATTTAACAGTTTGACTAATAAAAGTCAAACTGATTCACACTGTATTTCAACAATATCACATTTTGACTATTAAAAATCATACTGTTCAGTTTGACTTATAATAGTCAAACTGTTTGAGCTGTGAAAGTTTTAAAAATTAATAAATAAAAACAGTATAATTTTCAGTTAAATAAAACCACATGATTCGGGAAAATACAAAGTTTGACCAATTTTTTTTAATTAAAACTGTGTTTAATTATTTTTACTTAAACTTTCACACTTTATTTACTGTTTTTTTAAAAATTTAACTGTTTGACTAATAAAAGTCAAAGTGATTCACATTGTATTTCAACAATATCACAATTTGACTATTAAAAGTCATACTGTTCAGTTTGACTTTTAATAGTCAAACTGTTTGAGCTGTGAAAGTTTTAAAAATTAATAAATTAAAACAGTATCATTTTCAGTTAAATAAAACAGTATAATTTTCAGTCAAACTGTTTTCCCTTTAATTATATTACATCAGTAACAATTTTATTAGTCAAATTTGTGATAACCGTTTTCCCTTTAATTATATTACATTAGTAACATTTTTCAATCACAGTTGTAAAAACTGTTAATTTGACAGTTTGACTATTTTAAAGTCAAACTGTTTTCTTATATAACAATTTTGTAATGTTTATTTAAATAACACTTTGGTAATGTTTACTTACTAATTGCAAATTACTTTCTAACTTTAGTATGAATACCAACACCGACAAAGGGAAAGCGAAACTTAATTACCAGAAAACACCAAATTCCTCCGGCGGAAATATGAGGCGGTTGGCAAGTTCGGGTATAGCAATAGGGTCCCAAAGATTCCGTCCCACTGAAAATTCACATCAAATACTGTTAACATTGCAACGGCCCAAGGTAAATAAATTACATACATACATTCTAATTATTTAGTATATAAGTGACAATTTTCAAAATTATTATTTCAGAAACCTTGAAACAGAAAATCATTACACCGATAGGTAAAATAGATGCGGGGTTACGGAATATATCTGTTCGGGGGAGATGTCTTTCAATCTGGCATTCCCACCGTAAGAATGAACCGCATAACCCATATTCTTTAGATTTGGTACTGCATGATGATCAGGTATTTGCTTTCAATACATCACACAATTTTTTGACTGATTTATTTAATTAAAACATTTTTAAATTTGTAAATTTAACAGAATGATCGAATCCAAATTTGGATTAAAAAGAGTCCATGCATAAGTTCGAGCCGCTTTTTGAGGAAGGAAAGTGTTATGAGATTCCAGACTTCAGATATTACGAATGGGGGTAAATATAATCGAGGTTAAATCATATCTGGCGGCAAGGTGGGTACAATTTGCGCCATCCCTCGAATGGTTATTAGCCCTTCCGACAACAAGATGCCATTCAAATTGAATCGGAGGCAATTCCCTGTTCAGGTATGCTTTGCTATGACCATTAATAAAAGTCAAGGCCAGACGTGGTCTCAGGTTGGTTTGTTTCTGCAAAAGCCTGTATTCTCACATGGCCAGCTTTATGTGGGTGTATCACGAGTAAAGAGCAAGAATGGATTGAAGGTAATTTGTTGTGACATAGATGGGAATTACACTAATTCAACAGCAAATGTAGTTTACAAAGAAGTCTTATTTCGTTTGTAAATCTTTTTGTAACATTTTTTAATGTATCGTTTTTTCTATCAATTCTTCATTACATCTACATCATTATTATATCTCATTTTATTTTATTAAGCTTTTGTTGGGAATTTTTTAAATAAAAATATTTGAAGCATACCCGCCCATCGGGCGGGTTATGTAGCTAGTAATATATAAAACGTTTCACTTTATAGTAAAAACGTGCAACACTACAATTAATTAACCGGTTAAATATTTTAAAAATTTAAAAATAAACTAAACTAATATAATTTAACTACTAACGTCTAATAATATGAACCATCTAAACTATTTAATTAAAATCGTCCAATTAAATATAAAATTAATTATAAATAGAATAAAACATGATTAATAACATTAATTAAATTTGGGGCGTTACAGTTTTTTGTTAAAAAAAGTATGATGTTGTATTTAATTTATGTCTCTAGCTGTAAGAAGAAATGAGAGAAAGAAGTCAAGAATAAGAAACTACAATGAAAGTCAAGAACATGTTTAAAAGTCTGTAATTTTTACACCATGTAACACATTTGTAGTGAGCATTCATGTATGCAACATAGGATGTTATGAAAACCAATTGTAGTGAACATTCATGTATGCAACATCAGATGTAATGAATGTACAACATCGGATGTTATGAATGTACATCGGATGTTATGAATGTACAACATCGGATGTTATGAATGTACAAATAATGCAACATTTATGTTCCATTCATAATATATTAATGTTTAACTCATGAATGTACAAATAACATACATGTAAAAAAAATCGCAATATAATTTATCTGAACATATTAATTGTTGTTTCATTAATTTATAAACATAAAAAAATAAAGATGAATTTTTTGAGAAATCTAGGAGATGAAATTTTGTGGTTTACAAAGAAGATAATAACTAACCAGAATAATGGTTTGAATAATGTAGGTGATAGTTATTATAGAAACAAATTATGCTTAATTTTAGGAAACCATTAAACCACAAATACGGTTACCATACATAACCAGTTTTGAGGAAATCCCATAAATGCCCTCAGCAAATAAAAATAAATATATATATATTAATTATAATTTCGTGAGTTTTGATTGGTCGATACATGGTTCTGTGGTTCCGTCGCTAAAAATAGTTATGCGCTGAATCGCACCCTATATATATATATATATATATATATATATATATATATATATATATATATATATATATATATATATATATATATATAATATTTAAACATTTAAAATTTAACTAAAACAAAACCTAATCTGAATTAATTGTAAAATGCCCTAAATATTAATAGCAACGATATTCAACGCCGACAATAACAACGATATTAATTCTGTTAAATATAAGATAGACTTAATTATAAGAATGGTCCTTTTGGCCAAATTACACGTTTAATCATCGTGCTTTAATAATTACAGACGCAATACCCAACGTTTTCATTTTTTCACTTTTTGATCTATTTCCCCTAATGTTGTTAGACTGCCTTCGTTAGTTGAGGCATGTGCCCCTCAAATGAGGGTAAGTTAGTCATTTTATATGTGGCATGTGCCACATACTCTCACGATCAAAACCTAATTCTCCATGTTACCTTGCTTTGACACAAATTTAACCTTAAATATAAGCATCTGGGTATTTGTTATCGCATTGCACGGGGTACCCTACTAGTATAATTTTATAAAGACTCAAAGTTTGTAGTCTAGTTATTGATGTTTGGTATTGTCTATGGCCTAAATGTCTTGAGAGTCCCACGGTACACAAATTGAAGTTAAATTAGAGCTATTAAAAAATATACTCCATCTGTCGCAAATAATTAGTGTCCACATTTAAGAATTAATGAGGTATACTACCTTTCCGGAACCTTCGTACGTAACCAAGTTAAAACGTACCGGACGAACCAACGAAAGGGTTCACACCGGAGAGAAGAGTCGAAAGAAGTTAGTAGACGACAAAGCTGTTTAGTTTCCCGAGGATAGATAGCGTACCAGATTTTAGGGGAAATGGCCACACACGCATTAAATGCGAAGCGACGTGCAGAAGCGTCGGGCCAAGGGACCATCGGTTTACCTTCCGGACAATAGGTCGTACTTCTGTCCAATAACTGAAGGATTTTGGGATAACATGGGTAAACTGCGTAATCCATGATCCCGCTCAATCCTTCCCTTCATTCTCCCGCCAATCCGATCGGCTATAAATGGGCACTTAGTAACCCATAACAGGTATCTACTCGCATTCAATACTTAGCATTCAATTACATACATTTAATGCTCCACAAAGACCTTACGTCGTAAATATAATCTAACTTGAGCGTCAAAGTGTTCTCACGAGGATCACCCTCGGGGAGCAACTGACCAAGAGTTTCATTGATTTCAGGTTCTACTCTAAAGGCTTCGTCCCGTACAACTTTGGAGAAGATTCGTTTTCAACAAGAATCATACAAAGTTAATAAAAATGTGCAACTAATACAATCTTATCTTTACCTTGTAATTGTTTTCTTATTGATGATCTTTTCAAGTTGTCGATGATTATGAGATAAGTAATGGTACTGGTGCTTATTATTTGTGTATTTTTTATGTGCCTACTAATTTGATCATAACAAATGTCAAAATAAAGGGATATTATGAAAAGAGAATTAGTGGATGAAACATATTAAGTTTAGAAGTGAAAAGAGAATAGACACAAATAGTAGGTATACATATCATTTATTTATTGGGATATATAAAAGAAGAATGTGAATAAAACTAGGACGGGAAAATAAATTTCATAAGTTATTAAGTAGTTACGAGAATCTAAAAATGGAAATTAAGATGTCTAACAACTAAACTTAGGTTTTTATAGGGCCAACCCACATCCAATCTTATTATGTTTTTCTTCAGAATCTCAAAAACCCGAAACCCTTTTTCTTTTCTTCCGCTTTCCAGAGTCCATTGCTACTGCTCCACTGCCGTCCCCCATTGGTGAAACTTCATCTCCTTTATCTTAAATTAATCATTTTTACATAATACATTCGAGTTTGTACAACAAATTAACTACTTTCTCACAACTCGTAACGCTACATTTAATCTATTTCACTATTCGTCTGCGTATATATTTCGTTCTAGATGTGATGTTCTATTGTAGGATGTAGCAATTGTTATTTTCTAGTATAGATTTATAACGTGATTAGAAAATTCTAATCGGGCTTGATGTCGCAAAGTATTTCAATTAGGATTTAGGCTGATAAATTTATAAATTTCAGGACACAAAAATTCCAATTTAGGTTTTTATCATCGGAAGTAGGAAAAGAAGCCATCGGCACCATGTCAAGCTCGAATCCAGATGTTCAACTTTCTGAGGAGGAACTTGAGAGGAAGAAGAAGAAAGAAGACAAGGTAAATTCACCCTGTTTGGCTTATTCAAGTTGACTTAAATCATGTTATATGCAGAGTTAATGATAATAGCAAAATACTTAATTTTAGTCACTAAATCTTCACAAGTTTTCTGTTTTATGCAAATTACTTGTCAAACTATTGTATTCATTGAATTTTAAATGGTGGAACATGTTTTACAAGTTCAACGATATAGTGTGTACTGTACATAAAACTGAACATTTACAGATCATTATACAATTTGATGTATTAGTGTTCACTTTAATTCATTTTCCTTGGTTGGCAGGCGAAAGAGAAAGAATTGAAAAAACTCAAGGCGGCACAAAAAGCCGAAGCAGCTAAACTTAAGGTATAATTCACTAGTATTTAACATCATTAATTTGGCTATGGATTTGAAATAATATGAATTTCACTTAAGGCACAACAAGGTCCTTCTTCAACAAAAACAGCTAAGAAAAAGAATGCACGAGAAGATGCTGTGGTAGAAAATCAGGAAGACTTTATTGACCCGAAAACACCTTTCGGTGAAAAGAAAATATTTTCTCGTCAAATGGCAAATAAGTTCTCTCCAGAAGCAGTTGAGAAATCGTATGTTTTGCAATGAATTATTAGTTATTATTATTAATAATAATCTTATTGCTTAATTTGAAATTGTTCATTGGTAGATGGTATGCATGGTGGGAGAAATCAGGTTTCTTTGAGGCAAATTCAAACAGCTCAAAACCTTCATTCACAATTGTTAGTCTCTGTCACTTTAGTGGGACCTGATAAATAACAATTAATATTGCATTTTGGTTTTATTAGGGTTTGGTTTATGTATAAATGCAGGTTCTTCCACCACCTAATGTGACTGGAGCTCTACATATTGGTCATGCCCTAACTGCTGCTATCCAGGTAAAGACTTACACTAATCTTTTTTTTTTTTATAAATAATAGTTATAATTTCAATATAATTTCATTATTTAAGTTGCTGTTTATTGTTATTTCTGCAGGATACAATCATTCGTTGGAGAAGAATGTCAGGTTACAATACATTGTGGGTCCCTGGAATGGACCATGCAGGGATAGCAACTCAGGTTTATTTTGACTTTTAAGATATAAATATTTGAGGTGACAGAATGGTGGGTCGGTTGGTTAACGGGTCAAAAGGTGTCATTTTTGGCATGGGTCGTGTTGACTTAAAACACTTTATGTCCAATTTTTTCCCATTTATATATAAACATTTAGTGTCTAAAGATACACTTTGTGAAACTTTTGAACTGTTTCCCTTTTAAGCTAAATAGCATTATCCGTTAGACACACGGGAGATAATACATAACCTAAACTGACCCATTCGTATGTAAATGGGTCAAAATTGAATCCATTTTCCAGTATATATCTAGTTAATTTTCTTATATATATGTGTGTGTGTGACTGTGTGTCATTGATATGATAGGTTGTGGTGGAGAAAAAAATCATGAGAGAAAGACAATTGACTCGTCATGATGTGGGTCGAGAACAGTTTGTATCCGAAGTGAGTTTAACTTTCTTAAGTTATAACTGATATATTAACAAGTGATTTGATACTTTATCTAGCATCAAGTTTGACTTTATAATGGTCAAATCTATCATAATTTTTGTGTTTGATAAAAGGTATGGAAGTGGAAAGATGAGTATGGGGGCACAATTCTACAACAACTTAGGCGGTTGGGGGCATCTCTAGATTGGTCACGTGAGGTAAAATGCCAAATTTTTTGTTGTTGTTGTTGTTGTTGTTGTTGTTGTTGTTGTTGTTGTTGTTGTTGTTGTTGTTGTTGTCATTAGGACATTTGTGAAGTTAGTGTTTTTTTTTTTATTGTAGTGCTTTACAATGGACGAGGAAAGGTCAAAAGCTGTAACAGAAGCTTTTGTGAGGCTTTATAAAGAAGGTCTTATTTATAGGTACATGTTTTATCAAATTGAGGTTTAACCATTTGACCATTTCTTAACAAAACCTTTTTTTATTTGACTTTTTTCTTCTTCTTCAGAGATCTAAGGCTGGTCAACTGGGATTGTGTTTTGCGAACAGCAATATCTGATATTGAGGTAGATTATGTCGATATCAAAGAAAAAACACCATTAAAGGTTCCCGGGTACAAAAACATGGTAAATTTTGGTGTTTTAACATCATTTGCATACCCACTTGAGGAAAATCTTGGAGAAATAATTGTAGCAACTACTAGAATTGAAACAATGCTTGGAGATACTGCAATTGCTGTTCATCCTGAAGATAAAAGATACAAACATCTTCATGGAAAATTTGCTAATCATCCTTTTAATGGAAGAAAACTGCCCATTGTTTGTGATGCTATTCTTGTTGACCCCAATTTTGGAACCGGTGCAGTCAAGGTCAAATTCTTTCTTAAATAACTGCTGACCTGGCAATTGTTTGTATTAAATTTTCTTATTAATTTTCTTATTATTTAATTGCAGATAACACCAGCACATGATCCGAATGATTTTGAGGTTGGAAAACGTCATAAACTGGAATTCATCAACATTTTCACAGATGATGGGAAGATAAATAGTAACGGTGGGTCAGATTTTGTAGGAATGCCACGTTTTGAAGCTCGTGTGGCGATAACCGAGGCTTTAAAACTTAAGGTATTCATTCATACATTATTTATTATTAATATTTACATAAATCGTCCCTGTACTTATTTTTTATGCATGTAGGGGTTGTATAAAGAGGAAGAAAAGAATGAAATGAGATTAGGTGTTTGTTCAAGAACAAATGATGTGGTTGAACCGATGATAAAGCCTCAGTGGTATGTTAACTGCAGTGGTATAGCCAAAGAAGCTCTTGATGCTGTTACAGATGAAAATAACAACAAAATTCAGATCATTCCAAAACAATATGTTGCTGAATGGAAAAGGTAAATAAACCTCTATTTTATTTAAATTTAGATTAAATTACGGAAATTGTCCCTGTGCTCTTCCAGATTCTATGATTTTGTCCCTATACTTTTAGTTTCGTTTTTTTTGTCCTCTACTTTTTAATTTAGTGATTCTTTTGTCCCTATGGTCTTCAAATTTCTTTTTTTCTTCCTTTTTTGCCCTAAAATTACCCTTTTAAATATTTTTTCTGATTTTTTTTTTATTATTTTTAATCCGTTTTCTTTTTTTTTTTCTAGATAAAGAAAAAAATAGAAAAAAAGTTTCAGGGCAAAAAAGTACACGGACAAAAAAAAAAACGAAATTAAAAGTATAGGGACAAAATCATAGAATTTGAAGAACCGTATGGACAATTTCTGTAATTTACTCTTAAATTAACCTTCACTTTTATTATTGTTTTATTAAATATTAAAATGTAAATTTCACAGATGGCTTGAGAACATTCGCGACTGGTGCATATCAAGACAACTATGGTGGGGCCACCGTGTGCCCGCATGGTATGTTACATTAGAAGAAGATGAACTCAAAGAACTTGGGGCATACTCAAACCATTGGGTGGTTGCCCGAGATGAGAAAGAAGCTGAGCTGGAAGCTGCCCGAACTTTCTCAGGAAAAAAGTTTCAGTTAGCTCAAGATCCTGATGTTTTAGACACTTGGTTTTCGTCAGGCCTTTTTCCATTATCTGTTTTGGGCTGGCCCGATGAAACACAAGATTTGAAGACGTTTTACCCGACTGCTGTTCTTGAAACTGGGCATGATATTTTGTTCTTTTGGGTTGCTAGGATGGTCATGCTTGGTATGAAATTGGGTGGTGATGTACCTTTTAAAAAGGTTAGTTAAAGTTTATATTATTATTATTATAGAGAAATGTTCAAGGTAGTCCTTATTTGTGTAGTCCTAAGGGACAAATCTCAACCATTGATCAATAAGATCTAATGGTTAAGATTAATCACATATTTTATATATGAAGGGCTATTTTGGTCATTTGGCACTTACAAAAAAAATTGATTTTTTTTATTTTAAAATTATTTTTTATTATTATTATTTATTTTTTAATTATTTTTTCCCGCTAAAAAACAATATTATTTGATAATTATGTGTAGTACTGAATCACATGTGATTTTAGTGTACAATCACACGTGATTCTGTATAAAATCACATGTGATTCAATATACAATCACATGTGATTATCACATTATGTGTTATTAACGAAAAGTAAATATATTTTTTTAGGGTAAATTACAGTTTTTGTCCCTGACCTTTTCCCGATTCGGGTTTTTGTCCCTAAACTTTTTTCTTCCGTTTTTTTGTCCTTTAAGTTTTTAAAATTCTGCATATTTGTCCTTCCGTCTATTTTTGGCCGTTAAGTGACTAAAAATGCAAAAAAAATAAGGGTATTTTCGTCCTTAACATTTTTTTCTTTTTTTCCCCTCCTTTTTTCATCTCGCAAGCTTCCACATCTACCTCTGATCTTCAAAATTCTCGCAAGCTTCCACATCTAACTCTGATCTTCAAAATTGAACGCAAAACCCCCACATCTACCTCTGATCTTCAAAATTGATTAGGTTCGAGTGTGTTTCTTCGCTCACCTCCACCGCCAAAGGCTTCATCTTGTTCCGACGATCAAAACCTGCAATTTCCACTGCCAGTCGCCGCCCCACGCGCCACCGCCTTCCGCCACTGTATCTCACCCTCCGCGTGTGTGCATCTCTCCGGCCGATTTTCGCCGGCATCGTCTCGCAACTCCGATTTAGCAGATCTGCGATTTCCGCCACCGCCATCGCCATCGCCACCACCATTTCTGTAATTTCCGCCACCGGCCGCTGCCTTCTTCATCTCCTCCGTCGCAAAATCCATCTCCCCGCCGCCTTCTTCATCTCCTCCTTCACTCCTTCCTCTCCGCCGCCGTCTCCTCCGATCACTACCGCTACAGATCTGGTCGTTTTTCAGATCTCGTTTTGAAGCTGATGAAGGTTCGTTTTTCAGATCTGGGTTACAGATCTGGTCGTTTTTCAGATCCAGATCTGATGAAGGTGTGATTCGGGATGGTTTTGGAGTTGAATTTGGTGATTAAAAGCTGTGATTATGAAAGAATTTGGGTTACAGATCTGATGAAGGTGTGATTCAAGATTTTGAAGATGACAAAGATGATGAGGTAGGTTGAAGATGGGGTGTTCTTGGTGATGATGGTGATAATGATGATGATAGGGGTAATTTGGGGAAATTGACGAAAATATCGTTAGTTAATGGAGGATTTTGGACGGAAGGACAGAAACCCAAAATTTTAAAAACTTAAAGGACAAAAGACGGAAGAAAAAAGTTTAGGGACAAAAACCCCGAATCGGGAAAACTGTAATTTACCCTTTTTTTTAAATAATAAAAAAAAGTTTTAATTCTAAAATAAATAATAAAAAATTAATATTTTTTGTTTGTGAAAATGACCAAAATATCCCTCCATGTATAAAATATATGATTAATCTTAAGCGTTACTTATAATTAATCAATGATTGAGATTTGTCCCTTTTGACTACATAAAAATTAAGGACTACCTTGAATACAACCCAATTATTATAATTATAGTTATTATTGTTATCAAATATTTGCTTACGATTGCGATTGTGTAGGTTTATTTACACCCCATGATTCGAGACGCACATGGGCGAAAAATGTCAAAATCTTTAGGAAATGTGATAGATCCAATTGAAGTGATATCTGGAATAGGTTTAGATGGTCTTCACACGAGACTTGAGCAAGGTAATCTGGACCCCACTGAATTAAAAGTTGCAAAAGAAGGACAAAAAAAGGACTTCCCAAATGGCATTCCTGAATGTGGGGCAGATGCCCTCAGATTCGCCCTTGTCTCATACACCGCCCAGGTAAATACACAAAAGGGCAAAATGGTAATTTGTATTTCTCATTTTCTCGATACTAACATTCGTTTTCTTTTAGTCGGATAAAATAAATCTGGACATATTACGTGTTGTTGGTTACCGAAACTGGTGTAACAAACTCTGGAATGCTGTTAGATTTGCAATGAGCAAATTGGGTGACGATTATACCCCTCCAACAAAAATAATCCCAGAAAAAATGCCGTTTAACTGCCAATGGATCCTTTCAGTTCTGAACAAATCAATTTCAAAAACAATTTCGTCTTTAGATTCTTATGAATTCTCAGATGCATCGAGTGCTGTTTATTCCTGGTGGCAATCTCAGCTTTGTGATATTTTTATTGAAGTGATTAAACCGTATTTTGTTGGTGATGATGCGTCTGCAAAGGGTTATGCCCAGGATACTTTGTGGGTGTGTTTGGATACGGGGTTAAGATTGCTTCATCCTTTTATGCCGTTTGTTACTGAAGAATTGTGGCAACGTCTTCCTGCACCCAAACATTATACACGAGAGAAGTCTATTATGATTTGTGATTATCCGTCTGTTGTGGAGGTTAGATTTTTAGTTTAATATTTTGATTTTAATAATTTGATTCTAATTTTGAGTTTTTTTATTTTCAGTGTTGGACAAATGAAAAGGTGGAATATGAGATGGAAGTGGTTGAGTCTGCAGTCAAATCACTCAGATCAATTAGGGCAAACCTGCCACCAGCTGAAAGACTTGGAAAGTAAGTTTTTTTTTTTTTTCTCAGTTAGTTTTAATCTTTATCTTTATCATTGTTATTTATATTTATGAAATTGGTTAAGTGGTATTTTATCTAATTATTATAATAAAAAAAATGTGTCAGGCGAGTAGGTTTTGCAGTTTCTCGAAGTGATGAAATTGCAGACCTTTTAAAACGGCATGAAATGGAGGTTTCAACCCTAGCCAACTTATCATCATTAACGGTATTTATGAAATTTATGAAATTAATCTTACTGATTCAATTTCTTTTTCTACAACAAACTTACCTATTGTGATCGATTAAAAAAATTCAGATTCTGAGTGAAAACGAGGGGGCGCCAGCTGGCTGTGCAGTATCGGTAGTAAACGAATCACTTTCTGTTTATTTAAAAATTCAAGGAGCTATTGATGTTGAAAAGGAACGCGAAAAGCTTAATACAAAGTTGACAGAGTTACAAAAGTAAGTGCTTTAATTCAAAGTATTGTTTGTTCAAGTGTCAAGGGGTAAAAGTGTAAATATGACTTGTGTTGTGAACAGGCAAAAGGATAGTTTAAATAAGGCAATGAGTGCCAAGGGTTATGAAGAGAAAGTTCCAGCCCATATTAAAGAAGAAAATGTGACAAAACTGGCTACATTAATGCAACAATTACTCACTCTTGAAGAAGCTTCTCAACACTTTGAAAAAGAAGTAGCTTCAACTACACAAATTTAAGTCAAAGTCAACTTTCTTTTATACTACATTGTGAATGAATGATCAAATCACTGAGGCATTCATTTTAATGAACATGTGTTATAAACTTATGTGGGGAGAGGGAAATTTTGTTGGACTATTTGTAGTTCACTTTGATATTTGAACTTTAATTTAAAACATTTTGTCTACTTTTGTGGGGCTATTTAAACAAATATAGCCACTAATTTCACTTAGGTAAACATTAAACAAAGACTATACACATACACGTATTGTATCTATAGGTGTCTTGAAACACATTAGATTAGATGGTACACCTTTATTGCAATAGAAGTTACAATACCTCACAAAGCCTTTAAAACTTGGAGGGAACAATTCACATAAAAGAAACCCTAACCCTAAAATCCTACTACAAAAAACATTTACATCCAACACACAAACAAATGGACTCTTTCAATACTTAACATTGTACACTTATGAATTTATATCACTGTCATTATCATTATTATTATTATGTTTTTGTCTTGAATTTTCTTTGTGCTTTCAAGTCAATAACGATAACCGTTATATTATCTTTACTACCCTTTTGTAGAGCACGATTTGAGAGGCTTTCTGCAGCTGCTTGTGCTGCAGGGTCAATTGTTTGACCTCGTTCTTGTGGGATATTATTTGTTCCATTTTTTTTGTGCCAAACGAGGATTCTTTTCCTTGCTATTTCACAAACTTCTTCATTACTCATTACATCCCATAAACCGTCACTTGCAAGGATTAAACATTCGTCTTCTTTTGCTCGGGGAATGAATGTTACTTCCGGGTCCGGAATGATCCATGGTTTTAAATATCTATCGCCTGCATTGTATAATGATTCCCGTTTTTGTGGGAATGGGAATCGGTATTAGTTCAAATAAACTATTATATATTGTTTAAATTTTATAAAACCCCTTTTGAGTCTTACTAAAATCTTACCCATTTTGTCACCTCAACTTCATACACTGATACACATATTGTTATCATTAATGAACACAAAAGTGTCTAGATTTCATTGATGAAGCGTATTTTAGACACGTGGTTAAAAGTCAAAACACTAGTAAATCCCAACATATATTAACTAAAATTATAGATTCATTTAATGACATAAAGTCGTCGATGCACAAAAGGTATTTAATGAAAAAATATAATAAAAGTGCAGATGATGTACCAATAGATCTAGACATTGCAAGAACACCAAAAACACGATGACCGTTCCATTGTATCACCTTTCCTCCGGCCGCTTCAATTCTTGCATATTCATCTTCTCGATTTGGCTATTTAATTTTGTATGATTAAACAAATACATAAATCATAAATTCAAATCGATCGACAAATCTGGAACATAAATAAATAAGAAATTGTATGATACGGACCTTATGATCTACAGAAAGTGGCATTGCTTCTTTCCCTCTGCATAAAACGGCTCTGGAATCGCCACAATTAGATACAATAATATGCGAGGAACATATAACAGCAACAACAGCAGTGGACCCCACAGTTTCAGGAGCAACATCTCCACCAATTTCATCATCAACTTTAAGGAAACAGTTCGCAAATGCTTTTCTCCACATTTCTTGGCAATTATTATTCAAATCACAATTTGCCATAACTGGTTCTAATTCCTCTTGCAAAGCTGTGTGAACACGGGTACTACAGTAATTTGCCACCTGAAAGTTATTTATTTGACTTTTGAGGTGACTTTTTATACGAAATATTGATGACGATTCTGCTAAATTTGACATTTTAATCAATAAAGTTTGAATATATTGCCAAATTTTCTCAAAAGGGATGCAGACTGATATGCATTTAGAAGTAGAAAAGCAATGAGTTTGACCTTGAAAGTCAAATATAGAAATGATGTTTAATCCGACAATTAAGATAATAGAAGCCTAATTTCACAAAGTTAAAATAATAAAAAAGTTAGCAAAATGAAAAATGTCATAGACCCATCTCATCTGTGAGATCTTCACTAGCTTACTTTGGTTAAATAAGCAAAAAGTTTGACTTATAAGGTCCGACAATTGACTTCTAATTATATATCTCGATGGTGATCCCGTTACTAATCCAAGAATACCATATTCCTACTTATATTATACTTCAAAAAGATTCATAATTTCTAACCGAACTTTCTAAAAATAGACATTAAGACTCATACTAGTTGCAAATTTATTAACTAACCAGTTTGACTTCAAAAGTCAAACCATACCAATCACAATTCAATCTCTCACTAACAAAAAGATACCTGAGAGCCACCATGGCCATCATAAACCCCAAAGAAATGGGTGGTCAAATGGCTCAAACTTTTGGTCAACCGGTCAACACCGCGGTCATCGGTCAACATTTGAATAGGAATCTTCATGAATCTAGGAATGGTTGCAACCGCATCTTCCATTTCTGGTCTCCTTCCACAAACAGAAGTAAATCCCCATAACGGTACACAATCAACTTCAAAAACACTTCGAGCAACAGTCACCACTTTCTCTGAAATGACGATTTTACCCTCAACTGTTGCACAAACACTTTCTTCACCATCTTGCTGTGATCCCAGTGTACTCATTTCAGAAGTAACAGATTCAAATGCAATCAAATCTTCATTACACAAACTACTCGAATCACTCACCATTGAAACCGAGTTTTCAAATACTCGATCACCTTCTAATGACATTACTTCATCTTCACTTTCTTGAAACCCATCATCTAGAGAATGATTATCGTCATTGTTAACAGAATCTTGAATAAAACTAGCTTTTTCTGCCATAATTTGTTGTTGTATCCCACTGATTATATCCAAAATCAAGATTGAATTAACTAAATTTAATGGAAATATAACCACTGAAAGCATCTCCTCCGTTAAAATCAGTATCTTGATTGAAATTGGATTTACTGACCAACCGAAAAAAAGTCATATAAACTGTCATTGTTTGACTAATTCATCCACTTGTGTAATTCCATACTTAAGAATCAAACTGAAAAAAGCAAAAAACAATTAAATTCAAATGGGTAGTTAGATCTAGGAAAGAAACAAATGCCCAATTACACTATTGATCTCACAAATAATTGAACAATATTTGAAATTTTGGACACAAGAAAGGTGGAAATGAAGAAAATACAAATGGGTCATGGAAAAAAGGGAAAAAGTTTCAAGAATCACAGGGAAACCTAAAAAAGATGTAGCCTTTTTGTACTTTGAGTTCCCTGGATCTGAGGTAACAAATATCAACCTCACTTATTTATTTATTTTTATTTTTTCAGTTTTCAACAATAACTAAAAGAAAGAGTAATAATAATCATCAAACATGTTAAAGTTTTTCAAGTGTCTTTCTCACTTACCTAAAATCTTTACTAGTAATCTTTTTGTTGAAGAAACTTGTTCTTGTCCTTGGTCTTCACAATCTTCATTCCTTTTTAAGCATGTTCAAGATTCTTTTCAAGAAACTAAAAAGATTCACTCTTTAGAGGTAAATGTGATTACCCATTTCTTGATTATTGGGGAAGAACGAGAAAGACAGTTTGGGGAAGGAGATTGAGAAATTGAAAATGGGTAAATAGAATTTAAAATTTTAAAAAATAAAAGAAATTATTTTTATTTTTTTAATGGAGAACAAGAAATTGAGTAGACGAAAGACATAGGCAGTAGGTTGCAGGTGTCAAAAAAAAAAAAAAAAAAAAACACATAAAAGCATAATGAAGCATCTCCACACATTATTTGTCATTTGCTTTTTTTATTTTTATTTTTCTCTTTTGTATTGACCAATAAAAACTCTCCATGTTCCCTCCAAGTACTCCCTCCGTCCCACAAAAAATTTCCCATTTGGCTTTTGCACATGTTTTTAGGTAATAGTTAGTGGTGGGGTAATTGATAATACTTTTGATTAAAATATAAGGTTAGATTGGAGAGAGAAAGATAGTTAGTGGATATTAGTGGTGAGGTTTTTAATAATAATAGTTTTTTATTGGGTGGAGCCCACCAAATATGGGAAATGGGAAGTTTTTTTGTGGGACAAAAGTTTAGAGTGAAATGGTAAGTTTTTTGTGGGACGGAGGGAGTATCATCCATTATTAGGACAAGTTTATATACTATCAGGCAATAAAAGATAGATTTAGACAACCATGATTTGAGGTTTTTGTGTTTCTTAATCTACAATTTTATATTTATTTTATTTCATTATTAAATACGTTTAATCAAAATATTTGCAATACAATAACATTAAAAAATCAAGTTATCATAAACAAATTTTATCAGTTATTGAATTAAGAATAGCTTTTTCTGGCTGATTTTTTACAAATTTGAAGAAGACTTAATACATCATGTATATTATACATATACATATATATAGATTATGATGACCATGATATAATAATACAAATATTCCGAACGAATATGTTAATTAATTATTATAAAGGAATATATTGTAATTGTGATCTATGGGGGTGTTTAGTATTGTGATATAAAGAAGATTATCTACTTATGTCATTTTGAAAACACAAATAATATGAAATTGGTGGTTGGCAAATAGTTTCAAATAATCAATTATTTGCAATTTTAAGTATCCAAAAGGAAGTTTGAGAAAAGCATGTAGGTAGGTTCTTATTGCATTTTGAAAACTAATTATTTGTATTTTATCTATTAACTAAACAAATAATCAGGTTTGCCAAACACTTAAAAACTTATTTTCTGATTGTTGCGATTTCAAATTACATAATCCAATTCAAACACTAATTTTCATAATCACATTTATAACCCTTAATAATCTATATTCAAAACATATAATTTATTTTAAATAAACAATCTCAAACACTCCCATATTTTATAAGAAAGAGAAAGAACAATTATTTTGCACTAATTTTGTGGTGAAAAATGGTTGTGACTGACGTGTTGTAAATAAAATATCATATTCCACAATGATAAAAGGAATTGCACTTAGATATTCGACATTCCTATATTACTTGAATATAAAAAATAACGCAATACTTAATTAATTAAAGATATTTAGTACAAATGAGACCATTATTAATAAACAGATTGTATTGTAATTTAAGTATCAGTATTTTACGAAGATTGGTAAGAAAAGAGATTTATAGAATTAGGGTCCGGATCTAGTTAGGACTCTTTTCCCGGTGAGGACTGCGAGGACTCAAAAAAAAACTCTAAAAATGATCTAAAATAAACTTTTTTCAAAAAAAAAATCTTTTTTAAATATCAAAATCGCAGCCTATAAGATCCAAAAAAAAATGATTCAAAAAAATAAAATATGAATCATTATTTTGATCCAAAAAAAAATATGGATCATTGTTATGATCCGAAAAAAATGGATCAAATCTTTTTTTCAAATTTTTTTTTGTCTAATGTAGTAATAATCATGGAGAGTTATATATATTTTTTTCGGAATTTTTTAAAATTGTTTTGAGATATCCTCACGAGTCCTTACCCTTTTTTGAGTCCTCACTCACTTCTATAGAATTAAATATTATATTTACTTTAATACAATATAAAAGATATGAATTTTAGTTTTAGTCAAATATAAATCTATTTATTAATTATTCTGCATAAATTTTGTGTATAGTGGTAGGTCATTCGTCGTTGTCAACGGCAAGAACCTGGTTGGTGTTGTTTTCCTTGTGCCATACACGTGGCCTAGCTTTTTTGGCTTGTTCATTTATGTTTATTTGTTATTGTTTTAGCTAAAAAGTAAATTGTGTTTTTTCTTGATATAAATACACGCAATTCTGTGGTGGGTATCTTGTGACTATATTTTATGACGAGCAATTAATGAGCGGTGGTGGTAGTGATAGTGATAGTAGCTGGCAGTGTGGTGGTCACAGATGAGTTGTGGTTGTAATTTCAACTTTTTGCGGTGTAATTTAGTCCACATAATGAACATATGTTCTAGTAGCTCAATTGGTTAGGACATTATAATGAGCATATGTTTATCTTTTCCATTTAACCAACACATGCACCTGTCACCACCTTCATCATTGTCACACCCCGCAAAAATCAGAATTGCGAAAAAAAGACATGAGCATCACAGATAATTAACAACATATAATTATGGGAGAACATATATTTAAGATGGCATTATATAGTTTTAACCAAATATGTTGCAACAAATTTAAAAAAGAGAGTTGTTTCCTAAAAAATACATAGCTAAAATCATAGTAAAACTACATCAAATACAAACTAATGAACATGCAAGTACGCAACTAATTAATTATCATGTCTCATAATAAGATTCTCATTTTTTTCTTAAACAATTTATTCTAAATAAAATTCTAATTTCTTAAACTTAATGTGAGTCCACTTAATAAAATAATATTTTTATATCAAGGACCCATCATTGACTATATGTCTCTCTCTAAACAAACTTTATATTTTAATCAAAACTATTACCAAGGACTAACCACTAACTATCTATTAAAAACTTGTGCAAAATAGATTTTAGAATTTTTTTTTTGGGATGGAATGACTATAAAGCAGTAGTATGTTTCTCACCAAAAAAACTAAAGACATAACAAAGACGGGTTGCGAAAACTTCACCAAACAAGTCTAGAAGTGTTAGCGAATAAAATGCATAAATGAGCCCAAAAGTAGCCTCTAACGGCCTATACACATTCGGTCGGTTATATTAGTAGATGGCTATACAAGCATATCTATGTTTAGTTGTTCACTCAACTAGTAGGTTAAAGTGACCACCCGTTGGTGATCTTTATATTACTTTTCAAAATACTAATAAGTTTGTAAATAGTTATAATGTCCAGAATAGTTTATTAATTAGGTTTGAATTGAGATAAAATGAGTTTGGGTAAAAACAGGCCAAGATCTCCAACCCTGTTTATAATTGGTGTTGTGTTCGGGTTCGCTTACATATATAATCTCTTAAACCCCGCCTAATACATCTTATTTACGCTCAACCCAAAGCTGATTATTTTTGTGTCGGACTCGTGTCATATTACATCTTTATTTATAGAATTGGCAGATTTTGTCATGTATTGTTTATTGGTATATTTGCTAGTGTTTTTAAACTAAATTTTGTTGGTTTATTATGTGTTTTAATTTGAAGTTGAAGTTGAACTTGGTTGTTTCTGTTGATTGAATTTAGATTACATTACCTTTTTTAAATGAATTTGAGATTTTGATTTTTATTTTTATTAGCACTTAAATTTACTGAAACCCTATGACAATTAACCTTGTATTTCGACCCATTATTTATTCTGACCAAACAACTTTGTTTTGACTCGCTAAGTTATATGGGGGCAGTGGATCGTGTCTAAATTACCATGATTTAAATGAGTCAAGGTGAGGGCTTGTTTTTCTGACATGAAATTTTAAATAGATCCTTTTTGGGATGAATAGTGCTAATCCAAAACGGAGCTGATTTATATGAACTTTTTCTGACTTTGAAAATGAGATGAGAAAGAGCCTGGGAAGCTGGTCACACTCGAAATGAGAAGTATACAACGCAGAATTGGGTTTCTCAAAATGGATCAGATGATATATTGGGAGGATTCCTTAAAGATATCAAATATATTGGGTTAATTAATAACATTAAATTTGTACCTCATTTAATTCCAATAAATTGCATTGGAGTCCGAATGCTGCCACATTTTTTTCTTTAAATTTTATTTACAATCTTAATTAAGTTTGTTAAAATAGTTGATAATTTGTGATACATGATCTAATTGTGAATTACAGAGGTTGGAGGAGGCAATCGTTTTGTGTTTTGTTGAGTTTATGGATGCCAAATGTTCTTTAACAGCTTTGAAAGCCGTCTAAGGTGCACTCTTTAACAGCCAAATTGGACCGGTTTGACCAGAATCACATTTCGCCACAAAAAAATAGATATCAAATAGTAAAATACAATTACAAAAAGTTATATCATCAAAATACTTATTTATTGAATAAAATGATTTACAAGGATTTATGCAATTACACATGGGGTTGTTTTCACTCCGTTTTACCTGTTTCCTTTTTAGTTATTCTTTTTCAAATTTACGTGTTACACATAAATCATATCTGAAAACCCGCAGAAAGACTACCTAATTAACACACGATCAACCAATTTTAGAATAGATGAACAAAGTCAAAGAACACATGGTTTGAATTTGAGAAAATTCATGAAATTCCATGCTTTAGATAATTTTGGGGTCTTATTTAGGTTACAAATTTGACAACAAGAAACCTGATTCACCAGTTTTGAAGATACACTTTGCTCATTTCTCATTTCAACTACCATCTGATTGCAATTGCAAGGTAGTTGCTCTTGCATACCCTAGATTAGGATACCTAATTACCTGATACATTAGTATGATGTAGTAAATGCTCAAGGCAATTAGTAATAGCTTACAATGAACTTAGATCTAATATGACATTTGACGAAATAAAATTTCGGTTAATGCACCCTATTATTTTAATTTTTATGAATAGTGTATTCTCGGAAAAGAATATACTTCTATTAGAATTTGACCCATTTACTTAGGATGGATTGATGTGTTTTGTTATTTTATATCTAATGTGTCAACATAAGTTGTTTAAGAGGAAACAACTCAAATGGGTCTGAACTTTAAAGTTGCGAAAAGGCCCAAATGTGTATTTTGATTTCTAAATTATTTTATTTGAAAACCTAGATTATCAGTGAAACAATATAATTTTCGTAATTATGTCTGAACACTAATGTTACACAAAAAAACTTTAAAGTTTTGGGAAAAAATATTTCTTATCAAACCAATCCGATTTATCATTACCCATTTTCCACCTTTAGACTCCATCTGCATCTTATGTAATTGAAAAGTGGTCTCATTTGGGCACACATGATTTAATCATGATTACCCAAAACATTCAGCCGGTGGGAGTTACAGTGTTACACGACCAAATTACCATGAAATTAGTCATTATACAATTGTTGGAAACGAGGATTTGGGCCCGCACATTAAAGCAGGAATGAAAGTTTTATATAAATTTACATATGCGTATAATTATAATGTTATGTTTATATACATTTGTATTTAAATAAAATATTTAGTATTTTTGTATCTCACATACAATATATGAAAAGATATATAGTATAGTCATTCATTTTAAATAATGGCAAAGAAAAGCGCTGAGAGTTGTCTACCCCTACTTAACGGTTCAGCTTGATGGATTTTTGAGTCAACTCGGCTCCAATTTGAATTTGACCCGTGTTCTGATCCGAACTCGTTTCAATCTATTACCTAATCTGTTCGATTTGATCATTTTACCACCTATACATATGTCTTGAAAATGACGTATTTTGGTTAACTGGCTGTCAGGTCAACTGGCTGATCGGGTCAAAAGTGAGTCAGTTGTTGACAATATTTTTGTAGTGTAAAACCTAGTGACAACCTGGTTGGTGGGCCCTTCGATGATCACGTGGAAATGTAACAAAATCAACAGAACTCATTTATCTAGATCAATTGGCCACTAAGGGTTGCCTTGATGAGTTTGTCTTAAAGAGGTCTTGGGTTCAAAACTTGTTGGGAGCATTCTTTAGGAGAAAAAAAGTGGTAGAGATTATTCCCAAAAAAAGAGATATATTCGAGGAATAAATACTATCCGCTTGGATGTCACAACATATATCGAACTACTAACTTACTAACTTGCCGTTCAAAAAAAAAAAAACAACAAAAGTCAACAGTACATATACAATTATAATTTGTTATATTTTATATTAAAAACTTATTACAGTCATAAAAATTTTGTAAACTTAAAATTAGGGGTGGCAATTCAGGTCGGGTTCGGGTTGACGGGTTCGGGTTCGCGTTTTGACGGGTTAGTAATGTTCAACCTGAAACCGACATGTTTATATAACCGGGTCAGACATCTCAACCCTAACTTGTTTACCTTCAACCTGAAGCTGACCCATATAACCCATTTAATTAAACGGGTTAAACAGGTTAGCAGGTCAAACAGGTTAAACGGGTCAAACAAGTCAAAATGTTGTTATTATTGCACAAATTCATAAGAAAATATTAAAACTTCAAATAAGTAAGTAACCTTTTTAGTTTTTATCTAATTATTAGTTACGAGTTAATTAGTAAACTATAAATTAAAAAATATATATTTTAAAATATATTCTAATAATTAAACAGGTTGACGAGTCGACCCATTTAAATTATCATTGACCTGAACCTAACCCGTTTAATAATTGGGTTAGTAGAGTCGACCCGAGACTGACCCAAATATTTTTTACCTCAACCCAAACCTGTTTATTTTCGTGTCGGTTTCAGGCCGGGTTTCGTGTATGGTCAGAAATTGCCACCTCTACTTAAAATGCAATACATACGTTGATTACTGATTTATCATTTTTTTTTAAAATACCATTAAATCATTTTAATTAAAATGTATGAGATCATTATCCATTAATTCTCAAATTTAATTTATTCTAAGGTCCTCCACCAGTGTATTATCAAGTTGGTTGTTAATGTGGTAGTAAGGCCTCTCCCAACAGTGGCACGTCACTAAACCCATCACTAGCGTCACGTCATCACATTCTTACTGATACGCTACCGACACGGTCGTGCCAACCCTACCCATCACTAACACATCACTAAACTCATCCTTTCCACATCATCATTTTTAATTTAAATTAAATAATTATAAAATAAATACATTATATTGATTTAAAAAATACATTGTTTAAATTTAAAAAAAAAAACAGAAAAAAAACTATTTTTTTATAAAAAAAACATAACATGCACAATTTTTTCAGCCTAATGTACAAGTCCTAGAAGCCCCCACCCCCCTCTCTCTCTCTTCCCCTTTCCTCTCTCTCCCCCCTTTCCTCTCTCTCTCTCTTCCACGACGGCGGGTAGAATCCGTCGACACCCCGACGTTCACCTCACGACGCCCCCCACGACGGCTTGGTGCCAACGCCGTCGTGGCGCGACGGCAAAAAAACCCCTCCGACGGGTGATGGTGACGGTGCGTTGGCACGGGTCTAAGGATCACTTTTAAAAGTAAACTGTAAATGAGTAATTTTTAGGTATTTAATTAGTGTGAGTCATATTATTTTTTGTCAAATAAGGTAAACTTTTAAATATATCACTTATTTTGATTCAATTAAAAAAGGGAAGTATATCATTTATTTTGAATCGAAGAAAGTGCCTTTTATAAAGACAAAATTATATATATTTGAATCGGGCACACACTCACTGACTTGAGATTATATATATTTGTACTTTCGTACATACGACATTCATATGGCAGGAGATACTAGTTGCATATTAATTTGTCACACACTATCAATTCATGTCTAATGCTGTTATGCATGTGCTTTGTTTGATCTTATACACGAGTGATTTTAGTGATAGTATAATTAATTTAGATAGCGTACAAATTATCAGTCTTACCAAAATATAAAATAAAATAAATAATTAGCATAAATACCCATCTTTCCCCACTAACGCCGTTAGATGGAATGGACCAAAATGGACAAAATGTGTAACAAATTATCTGGAAGAATTTTTCAATTCTCTCTTTCAAAAATAAAAGAGTAATTATTAGGATTTTGGAATCTCTTCTTAATAAGAGAGTATTGTATAAAGTTCCAAAAAACGTAAGGCGTGACGTGACGGCATCATCAAGTCTCAAGCCATGACGTTTTCAAAGCGTGACTTAATGCGGCAATTTTTTTATATAATTTATATATATACGTATATCAAATTAAATTTTTTTATAAATCTATTGATTTATTTAACCATATATAAAATTACAAAAAGTGTTTGTAACACCCTAAAATTTACAAGATTTTTAAAATTTTTAAAAAATAAAATTATAATCAAAAGGTCCCAATAACTTGAATAATTAAATCCCAATAATAGTATTTTCATTTAAAAATATATTTAATGCGGAAATAGTTGAAATTAAGTGTTTTTAAAATATTAAATGTCGTCCACATCGGTAATGAAAGATACAGCGGTCAACCGTCCACCTTCTCCTTTCCTCTGCTGGTACCTGAAACAATGTGGGGGAAATAGGGGTCAGCTGGAGAAGCTGAGTGAATAATCTCAAAATGTAAGCAATTATAACATACAACACATGAGGGCACATCGGTGTACTCCTAATCAGAATCTACTCGGTTAATTACTCAGATTTATTTTCTCAGATTTTATTACTCAGATTTTAATTTATATAGCGCGCTTGTGTGATTTGGGACGAGAGATCAACCTCGCCCCTCCTCACACCTCAGATAGGCATAAGCCAAAAACTCAGACGGGAGTGATCCCAAAACTCAGACGGGAATAATCCCAAAACTCAGACGGGAGGTGATCCCAGGCATATAGCCAAAAACTCAGATGTGTGTTATTATGTTTTATTATCTCTTTAACATAATTATCTCAGATGCCCTAGCAAGTAGTAGCACAGAATGACCCTGTGCCGAGCTCGGTTACCCAGGCACAATGTCTCAGATCATGAATAAATAAACAGATGCTCAGATACTCAGATAACTCATCAAACTCAGATAACAGATCAAACTCAGATAACAATTAAGGTGCAAGTAATATAACACGTAAGTCATGCATGTATAACGTTAAAACTGAATACACGGTGAGAATACTCACCTCGAGATATGCAAGCTCCAAAGGTTCCCGACAATCAGATGGATAGCACTTAACTCCTAGACGATCCTAAAACCAAAAAGCGAAACCCGGAATTAAAATCCTACCCGAGGACCTATTTCAGAAAGCTGACAGCCCCCGTCAGTCTCACGGGAACAGACATAACTCCTAAACGGTTTATTAGATTTTCCTCATATTTTAACCACAGCTAGAAGACAATCAGAACTACAATTTACTGTGAGACGGTCACTGGCCAAAACAGACTCTAAGTGTCTCAAAACAGTGATGCAAGACAGACATACTGCACAGGTCAATTTCCTAACAGCAGCATACTAAAATGACTATAACTTTCAAACCGTAATTCGGATTAACGAGCGGGTTGCGGCGTTGGAAAGCTAATTCAAAAACCAAGGTCCCAGCACGGGCCAAAAACTCTAAAGATTATTTTAAGCATCCCAAAAACAGAGTAGAACAGTAGGGCAGATTCTGCCCAGAAAATGCTTAATTTATAAAACTCGTTTTTGCACTCCAACTCGTGACCGAAGAACCCAAGCGTTTAGAATTAGTATCCCACTGCCCGAGATTATGGTTTGTCAGGGTAAATCACGGTTTCTAAACCTTTGACAATAAAACTTTCCCGATTGGGAAACCGGGAACCCTAAGGGTTCGGTTTCCCTCTCGGTTAATCCCTCTAAATTCTGCAATAACAATTACGCAATTCAGACTACCATGCCCACCCGAGGCTCGGCCTTGGCTGTCCGGACCCCTGCCCTAACTAGAACTATTAAAAGATTGCTTAGAAACAAGAGTCACTCTATACAACAACTGCACAATATCAAGACTAGGATGCGATAGCAACGAGTAAGAGAGAAAAGAGGTCACCTACGGTTTCTATCCGCAAGGAATTCAATCACCCACGCTTGCACGATCCTGCTCGACTACCGACTGCTATCCTTCCGCTAAACGATACAACGAGAATTGTTATTCGATGCCTATACAATCTGGACAACAAACAAAAGGCAGAATACTCACCTAGACGTCAATTAACAGCCCTAATAATCCGCTGTTGGCGATGAACGACTCCCGACTCACTCTTGCTAGATCTCCTCTTAATCGAATTACAACGGGATTGCTCTTCACCGATCCTCCAATAAAACTATTCGTTCGACGGTGAAGAGAGAATAGATCGAATGAAGCCAGTTGCCGCTCAAGGGATGGTTAGAATGAAGATGACGGTAGGCTTAGGTTGCCGAGAACAGCATATACCCATCGGCCCTTGGGCTTCAAGCCCCTTCTTATTTTTATTTCATTACCGGGCTTAGCAACAAAGAACACAAAGGAAAACGGGCTTATTAGTCTCTTTTAAATTTTCGGAAAACAGAACACAAAGTGGGCTTTTAACGAAATCAGAGAATTAGAAACGAACGGGCCTTGCGAATTAAATAATGACCGATGATAGCCTTGGCCTTCGGCCGGCGTTGTCGTGACACGGAAATTAGTATACTCTAATTTATTAATGGCTCGGGTATATAAACGTTACCCTAACACGTCATAAATACAATGCACTAAGGCTATAAATTTACAATTGTATATATATAACGTGTCACCTAAATAAGATCATAATACACGTAACCGAAACGTCACCTTTATTCCTTTTTATTAATATCAAGATTTAATATAAAACGTATGGAAGAAAATAAATTATGAAATTATAAAAATTTTGGGGCGTTACAACTCAACTCCACTTGAAATAGACTTCGTCCCCGAAGTCATTGCTCGGATGAAGCTCAGGGTAGTAATCTCGGGTCTTAACTCATACTCGCCAACGACACACGTCCTCAAATGGGGAAAGAAAACAAAATGATAAGGTTAAGAATGAAAAGGAAGTCCATCAGGGTGACCTACGACATGCATACTCAAATGGGAAAGAAGAATAAAAACGATAAAGTTATGAATAGAAAGAAGTTCTTCATAGTGAATTTACTTAATAGGAAGTGAACTCCAGATCACGTAAGTCCTCATACAATTATCTGCCTCTAGTGGCGCAAACGATCAGGCTTAAACAAAAATAAGGTCAGGATGCTCATTATGGATCTCAGTATGCAAAGAAAATGTTGATAATGAGCACAAAATACACCACGATACTCTACCGAAGGCGTCTTCTTGCTTCCGCATACAGATACAGTTGTTGCACGCAGCGATTAACGTCGCGTTGAATTACCGATTCAACTCCACTTGGAAATTTACTATTGATTTATTGACGATACCAGATGCTCAGCGTAGTACCAGATCATCCAAACTATTTGCACAATCACACTCGGATCTCTCATGACGTTAACAAATTTTTATGGAAGATTTTTTTCTTCCCGCACAACTCCATCAAAGGACCACTTACACATTTTAGCAACAGGTAAAAATTTCATTATCGACAATTTTCCACCAAAATGACTTGGAAGGTCCTCTACTCTATGGGTCAACAGTTCGATAACAGCATAATAAATAATTTCGCAGTTTACACCATTATCAATTAATATAAAAACCATGCAAATAAATCACAAGGAATATACATTTCACACAGAATTCTCATATACTCAGGTATATAGCTCCTAAATATGATCTGGAAATATAACTCAGAAGTCCCACTCAGAAATGGACTCAAAACATATCCCAGGAGTATCACTCGAAAATCTGTCTCAGAAATAAACTCGGAAATATAACTCAGGAGCAAACTCAGAATTCTTGCTCGGAAATAAATTCGGGAACAAATTCATAAATAGGCACAAAAGGTAATAATATTTACTAGTGATAATATTAGATATAAATCACATTTTACTCATCCTTATGATTCCTCGCGGGTTCCAATTTACTAGTTTATAATACTTGGACTGATAATTTCTTTCTCAACCGCGTTATTGGTTCTCAGAATAACTCTTCTTTAATCATTTATCGTTACATCGCTTCTATTAGGTTCGCATATTCCGATGTTGATAACTCTTTAAATAGCTCAAATTAACGATCTTGTCATTTAACTCGTTTTATCAGTTTCTCATTCTACTACATTTAGTGGTTTCTCGATAATATATTATTAAATGTTTTATCATTCAACTAGTTTAACGATCCTTTAATAGGTCGTTTCACTGATTTCACACAATTTAAAATGTCTCTTAATTATTTTGACCATATCTATTCATTAATTTCATGTTACCCACTAAAATTCCAATTAGATTCCATACTCTTATTTATAATGATTTCTCGTTACTCAAATTACGAATTAATTCCTTAGTTCTCATTTACTCAATTCGCAGTTACGCTATATTTTAAATCATACAGTTTACTCATGGTTCATCAATTCAGTACCTTCTCGTCCTTTCGAAATTTCTCCTAAGTTCAATATAAATTTATTGAATAGTTGTTCTCATCTCAAGTTTAATAATTATTCATAAATAAAGTTTCCTCATATACTTTTATAATACCTCGAAACTCATAATACTTTATAATACTTCCAAAAATTTGAATAAAACTTCCCGTTAATTTAATACTTTTCTCTTTTGACTTATTTTATTAATTTGCTTATGTAACTCGGTTTGTAAATTTCTTATAACTCCAAATTACTCCATTACTAATCAAAATAAAATTTTATCTTCTAGCTCATTATAATAATAACTCATTATCAGCAAATTACCGATCTCATTTTAACTCATTTGTCTCAAAATTTCATTGCAGTTTTCTCATATTCGACTCATTGATAAGTTCTCATCATTTTAATTTAATAACTTATCATTATCTCATTATAATCACACCAGAATAAGTATACTATCTTATTTTGTATATAATTGTAGTATTACCACTTCCTTTTTGCACGATATTCATTCAACCGAACTAACTTGATTTATTAATTTCTCTAGTAAACCCGATCCATCATCTTGTTGTAAACTTTATAATTACCCATAGAATAAATTTAATTATTCTCAACTGCTTGGTTTGATAGTTACTCTTATAATTTATTTGATCAATTATATGTATCTAGATTTCGCACTTTAAATTCATACCAACAAAATCTCTCTGCATAAGCATCATGCTCATAATATTTATAACTAATAATTAATGATAATGATTTCTTGACAATTTTCCTTTTTACCCCTACTCAACTCCACTTGGAGAAAACTCGTCCTCGAGTTTGGAACTAGTATTGTCTACCAAAATAAACAACAAGTATGTATTCACGCAAACAATTAGGATACACATATTAAATTCACAAAAACAAGCATTGGTCCATCGTTCCCTTCAAAATCTCCCCATAACCAACCAAAAGTCCTGTGTGTACGGTAATAGGGGCCCTCTATTACTTTCGACACATGCTTTTGTTTGGTCACGAGTCAATCCCAAAGTTCACAACTTCCCACACATAAAAATAATCCACAAACAAATCACACTCAGAAGGAAGAAAAGTTTACTCTCAATATCTGATAAATACAGATATGCACTCAGCTGTATGTACTCGAAATCTTATAAACATTACTCAGAAATGCACTCAGCAAAAGGCACTCAGCAAAATATTTTATTATGTTTTCAACAGTTAAACTCAGAACATAATATAGTTCATAAACTTTTTTAATTTATTTTAAATAGATCAACACCGAATCAATGATGATAGTCTCCCTTTGATTCACTTTTAATAAATACCCTTCAAGATAAACTTGAATAAATTCTGTTTAATTTGACTTGGCAATCCTCGATTAATTGGTATAACAAACTTACATAGGTTATTCAATATCTCTGCGTTAAATAAATAATCTCTCACTGAATTCATAAAAAATAATTATGGATTTTCAGTCTCAGCTATTAAAATCACATACTTTAAAAGTTTTCTCATTTGATCTCAATTTAATAACTCTCGGTTTATTATTTTCTCAGCAAAAAGATTTTCCCAATACATCATGTCTCATCTCTTTATAAAAACATTATCCTTTTTAATTGTCCAAAGATTTCATAAATTTTAATTTAAATTTTTTTTTTTAAATTTGATAAATAAGTGAAAAGGTTCCACTAAATAAAATCTCAAATGTTAATTCAACATAAAAAAAAAACATGCTTAATCCAACTAAAGTTCTAATATTAAAAACTAAAACGACTCTGAATTAACGGATAAGAATAAAATCCAATTTTTTTTTTTTTTTTTTTTTTTTTTTTTTTTTTTTTACGTTCCTCGTCTAGCTCAAATGTAAATCATGTAAAATAATTATCAATTTTTTTAAAAAAATTTAAAATATGTTCTCGGTATTTTCGCTTTTGCTTGACTTGATGAACTGTCACAAAAATATTCTTTTGATAATAAAAACATCTTTCTTTTATTCGTTTCACCGTTTACTCGTTTCAATAACTCTTTTTATTAAGTATTTTCCCTAAAACGAAAGGTTTTAGTATTTTATCAATATGAAGAATTTATTACTCCTCTTTTCTTATTCACCCCAAAACATGTCCTCGTTAAATAATTTATGAAGTTTATATCATAATTTTATATTCATTTATTACCCTTATTGGTTAGAATTTCTCAGAATTATAAAATCTCACAGATTATATAAAATATTATGTAATTATAGTAGCATGTATAACGCGGATGTACTTAGAATTACACACGAAAAATATACTCAGAAAAGCGATCTTAGTCGCGAAATACACTCAGAATTATATCGAAATTATACTCGAATTAATGATAGCAATTCTCATATTTGTCATTCTTCAAAACTCAGAATACAACGAAATTCTCAAATAAATAAAAGCTCTAAAATATTACCGGCAATAGGAAGCGAGAGGTCGACGTGACATGCTGTATGTTTGATGTGGAAACTTTTCTCAGAAAAATATTTGACTCTTTTCTCATTTTAAAACTCGATACTCAAACTTGAGTTTGAATTCGCCCCTTGCGAACCCAAATCCCTCAAGTCAGTGCTCTGATACCAACTTGTAACACCCTAAAATTTACAAGATTTTTAAAATTTTTAAAAAATAAAATTATAATCAAAAGGTCCCAATAACTTGAATAATTAAATCCCAATAATAGTATTTTCATTTAAAAATATATTTAATGCGGAAATAGTTGAAATTAAGTGTTTTTAAAATATTAAATGTCGTCCACATCGGTAATGAAAGATACAGCGGTCAACCGTCCACCTTCTCCTTTCCTCTGCTGGTACCTGAAACAATGTGGGGGAAATAGGGGTCAGCTGGAGAAGCTGAGTGAATAATCTCAAAATGTAAGCAATTATAACATACAACACATGAGGGCACATCGGTGTACTCCTAATCAGAATCTACTCGGTTAATTACTCAGATTTATTTTCTCAGATTTTATTACTCAGATTTTAATTTATATAGCGCGCTTGTGTGATTTGGGACGAGAGATCAACCTCGCCCCTCCTCACACCTCAGATAGGCATAAGCCAAAAACTCAGACGGGAGTGATCCCAAAACTCAGACGGGAATAATCCCAAAACTCAGACGGGAGGTGATCCCAGGCATATAGCCAAAAACTCAGATGTGTGTTATTATGTTTTATTATCTCTTTAACATAATTATCTCAGATGCCCTAGCAAGTAGTAGCACAGAATGACCCTGTGCCGAGCTCGGTTACCCAGGCACAATGTCTCAGATCATGAATAAATAAACAGATGCTCAGATACTCAGATAACTCATCAAACTCAGATAACAGATCAAACTCAGATAACAATTAAGGTGCAAGTAATATAACACGTAAGTCATGCATGTATAACGTTAAAACTGAATACACGGTGAGAATACTCACCTCGAGATATGCAAGCTCCAAAGGTTCCCGACAATCAGATGGATAGCACTTAACTCCTAGACGATCCTAAAACCAAAAAGCGAAACCCGGAATTAAAATCCTACCCGAGGACCTATTTCAGAAAGCTGACAGCCCCCGTCAGTCTCACGGGAACAGACATAACTCCTAAACGGTTTATTAGATTTTCCTCATATTTTAACCACAGCTAGAAGACAATCAGAACTACAATTTACTGTGAGACGGTCACTGGCCAAAACAGACTCTAAGTGTCTCAAAACAGTGATGCAAGACAGACATACTGCACAGGTCAATTTCCTAACAGCAGCATACTAAAATGACTATAACTTTCAAACCGTAATTCGGATTAACGAGCGGGTTGCGGCGTTGGAAAGCTAATTCAAAAACCAAGGTCCCAGCACGGGCCAAAAACTCTAAAGATTATTTTAAGCATCCCAAAAACAGAGTAGAACAGTAGGGCAGATTCTGCCCAGAAAATGCTTAATTTATAAAACTCGTTTTTGCACTCCAACTCGTGACCGAAGAACCCAAGCGTTTAGAATTAGTATCCCACTGCCCGAGATTATGGTTTGTCAGGGTAAATCACGGTTTCTAAACCTTTGACAATAAAACTTTCCCGATTGGGAAACCGGGAACCCTAAGGGTTCGGTTTCCCTCTCGGTTAATCCCTCTAAATTCTGCAATAACAATTACGCAATTCAGACTACCATGCCCACCCGAGGCTCGGCCTTGGCTGTCCGGACCCCTGCCCTAACTAGAACTATTAAAAGATTGCTTAGAAACAAGAGTCACTCTATACAACAACTGCACAATATCAAGACTAGGATGCGATAGCAACGAGTAAGAGAGAAAAGAGGTCACCTACGGTTTCTATCCGCAAGGAATTCAATCACCCACGCTTGCACGATCCTGCTCGACTACCGACTGCTATCCTTCCGCTAAACGATACAACGAGAATTGTTATTCGATGCCTATACAATCTGGACAACAAACAAAAGGCAGAATACTCACCTAGACGTCAATTAACAGCCCTAATAATCCGCTGCTGGCGATGAACGACTCCCGACTCACTCTTGCTAGATCTCCTCTTAATCGAATTACAACGGGATTGCTCTTCACCGATCCTCCAATAAAACTATTCGTTCGACGGTGAAGAGAGAATAGATCGAATGAAGCCAGTTGCCGCTCAAGGGATGGTTAGAATGAAGATGACGGTAGGCTTAGGTTGCCGAGAACAGCATATACCCATCGGCCCTTGGGCTTCAAGCCCCTTCTTATTTTTATTTCATTACCGGGCTTAGCAACAAAGAACACAAAGGAAAACGGGCTTATTAGTCTCTTTTAAATTTTCGGAAAACAGAACACAAAGTGGGCTTTTAACGAAATCAGAGAATTAGAAACGAACGGGCCTTGCGAATTAAATAATGACCGATGATAGCCTTGGCCTTCGGCCGGCGTTGTCGTGACACGGAAATTAGTATACTCTAATTTATTAATGGCTCGGGTATATAAACGTTACCCTAACACGTCATAAATACAATGCACTAAGGCTATAAATTTACAATTGTATATATATAACGTGTCACCTAAATAAGATCATAATACACGTAACCGAAACGTCACCTTTATTCCTTTTTATTAATATCAAGATTTAATATAAAACGTATGGAAGAAAATAAATTATGAAATTATAAAAATTTTGGGGCGTTACAGTGTTACATGTAAATTTATAACTATTAACGTCATAATTGTTTTTTTTTTAAATTCAATTTTCACAACCGCCTTACAAAGAACTCGTCATAAGGCGCACCTTATCTCACTTCACGCCTAGCCTAGCCGCCATGGTCTGTTTCGTAATGTCGACGCCGCGCCTCACGCCTTGGCGCCGCCATGGCGCGTTTTTTAGAACATTGAATGTATTCATTAGTTTATATAGAGTACAATATTAACAAACTCTAAAAGATAAAAAGATATACACAAATCTTTTAAATTTATCTACGATATACTAGAATCATTCCTTTTAGTAATGATCTTTAGTTCTAACATTTGGTATACTCATAGTCTTATGTATTAGATGAATACATATGTCAAAATTAATGGACAATATTAAGAGAGATAATTAATAGAGTATACATATTATTCTATTAATTAGGTAGAATGAAGAGTAAACTAAATGATAGGGCTATATATTACTCCTCCGATTCAAAATAAGTGATACACTTTTACTTTCATGCTTTTTGATGCAAAACATTGTAATAGAGATTAGTGTTTTGCTAATGACAGCCCTTAGAGCTGTCACTAACATGCATAAAAAGCTTGTACATTGATTAAAAAAATAATATTCCTAAAATTCAGTGGGGTGTCTTTATGTATTTTGCCTTTTAATGACAACCCTAAGGGCTGTCATTAGCATTTTCCTAGAGATTATGATAGATTAAAGAGGATATTAGTGAGGGAGGGTCCTACAATATGGTTGGGAAGGACAAATTAATGATGTTTAATAAAGTTAAGTAGGGATAAAATGGTAATTTTATATACAAAAATTTACCAAATAAGGAAAGTGTAACACTTATTTTGAAGCACCCATATAAGGAATGTGTAGCACTTATTTTGAATCGGAGGAAGTATTTCTCAAACTAAAATAATAAGTCTGCAAACAAAACTACTTCCTTCGTATCAAAATAAGTGACACAAATTGGCTTACACGTTTTGATGTAAAAGATTAAAGTATAAGTTAAAATAGATTAAAGTACATAGTTAGTGGAGAATGGGTCTCACTTTCCTTGAATAAGGTGATATTAATGAGTTTTAAAAGTAAAAGTAAGGGTATAAAGGTAATTTCACTTTATTAAAGTAGATAGTTATTGGGTATGAGTCCCACTATTTTTACCAAATAAGGAAAGTTTTTAAAATATGTCATTTGTTTTGATACATCCTACAATGGAAAGTGTGGAAATTATTTTGATACGGAGGAAGTATTATTGTTTCTCATGGTGTGAAAATGATCCACATATTTCGGCATGAGTCATGTCAAGGACTTTCATTATATTTCCCTTATTATATTCATGTTTTCACACTTAAAGTCTCTATCTACATATAATAAGTTCAGTTCAATTTGCCACCCTTTTATGTTATCGAAAATGGTGTTTTTCATGGGTACATATGCACATTGACGGTATTTTGACCAAATGTTTTTCTTGCAACTAGAAAATTAAACAAAATAATCAAATCATATGTTAATTGGTCTTAAACACGACCCAGTTTTAACTTATAAAGCAATATATTAACATTTGCAAAAGCATATGAAATGGAGGTCATTTTTACACCATCAACGTCCTTCTATAATTCATCATCAAGATAGTTTGTTAGAATGTTGATTGAATTAAATGGTAACTCGGTCAAAACTTATGACTTAAATTATGTTATTTCATTACATCGTTGACCAATTAAATTAAAATATGAACAAATCAAAAATAAGATTTAAACAGAGTTAAAGCTGAACCCAACAAATCAAACATGACCTAATACTATAAACTAATTCATTTTTTTTATTAACTTTGATTCAATACATTAACCTGTGTATAAAACTCAACCTAAAAGCCAGACCTTCATGCATTTGCACAAGGGGAATATACATCTATAAACCTCCATCATAAAATACTAACAAAATGGCTATAACTCATAATTCACAACTAAAATAAACCAACAATTTTGCATTTTTTTTTTAATCAAGACAAAAAAGAAGTACCAGCATGATTATGATGCAAAAGATTATGAGCAATCGAATCTCTCGCCTTCATAGCAACCGCTGATCTCAACCCGATTTCGGGCACCATCTCATCATCCACAAGTTCAATCATCAATTCGGGCTCGATTTCTTCATTCTTCATTTCACAAATATTATGCAAAACACAACAAGCACCCAAAACCACAGGCAAATCTTGAAGCTTCACTTCTGTTCTTTTTTGTAAACAAGACCACCTTCGTTTTAATCTTGCAAATGCTTCTTTACCAACCCTTTGTACCTCATTAATCTTTTCATTAAAAGCATGTTGTGTCCATGTTAAATGAGGTTGTGTGTACGGAACCAATACCCAATCCATTAACGGGTACCCCGAATTACCCACAATCCAAACATCTTTCAAAATCCCGTTATTTGCCCGCTGATATAATGCCGATTTTTCCAAAACTTGATCATCGGGCATCGAACCGGGCCACCCGATGCACACATCCGTGAAAACCCCACGCGGGTCCACCACACCTTGAACCGTTATCGAGTAACTCGTTTTTTGGTTTCTCTCTGTGTGTCGTTTGTTAAAATAAGCCGCTACACTTATTTTCGGGGCTATAATTGGAATGTGGGTTGTGTACATTGACCCGATTACGTTTGGGATGCCCGAAATTGACCCGAATTCGTCTTTGATTAATTGGACTGATTCGTTATCGGGCCATTGGAGGTATTTTGGCATTAATACGTTTCTTATAGCGGAACAAACTTCTAGAACAAGTTTGTGACACGTGGAAATACCTAACCCGAATCTTCGTGAAACAATACGTAATGGTTCACCTGTGGCTAACCGCCATATGCAAACCGCGACCCGTTGTCGAACCGGGACAGCATCACGTAACATTGTGTTTTCTTTAGCGACGGCGGACGTGAGTTCGTTGCAAATCATTTCAAATGTGTCTTTCCCCATACGAAACGCTTTTTTGAATTCTTCTTCCGGGAAATCCGGACTGTTGCATTTGTTCCACCAATCTTTTGATCTGTTTTTCACCCATAATCTTCTCTGTGGTCCGCCGCTGGCGGCTGTAGCTCCAGCGCCGGTGGATTTTTGAGCTGAATTCTGGTCGGAATCAGCTGAAATTACGGAAGCGATTGCAGCATCTGTGACGGTGCGAGATTTACGTTTGCGCACGCGGTGGGTTTGGTCTAAAACGTCGTCGTATTGTTGTAGTTCGCTGTGGTAATCAATCATGGCTTTTGTTTTCTTCTTGTGGTTTTCTTCTAACATGATTCTATCGTCTTGTTGAGCTTTATCCCAATCGTGTTTTTCGGTTTTCTCTTGTTCTTCAATCAGAAGTAAAGATGAAATAATCTCTGTGAACCCTTTTGTTTTGCCTTGTTGTTTCTCTTCGCAATCATCATGAGTTTCGATGGCGGATGTTTCTGTTGGTTTATCATTCATCTGATCAAATGTTTGTTGAAGCAAATCGTAGTAGTAAGAGTAGTCACCTTCACCAGCAGCAGCAGCAGCAGCAGAGAACTGTTGTTTGGAGTTAGATTCGTTTGATTTCATAAATAAAAAGAAAGTGAAATCTGAAAGGTTGAAAGAAGGTAATAAGGTGTTTGACGAAATGCGTGAAAGAGATGTGAACACAACAAGCAGCAGGAAAGATTGGAGTTGAAAATGGTGGATTGTGGGGTTAATTTATAAGTATATTGATAAATTTTAGTATTTTAAATTTAGTTGATGCTTTTAATTACTCAAAACTATTAATGGTATCTTGATAGTTTTAACTTGTAAAAATAATCAATTTAAAATCAACTTATAATTTAGATGGGTTTTTAAATGATTTACTTTGTTTATATATTTTGACGACTTAAAAGTATAAGTTTATTATAATATGTTAAAATTTAAATTAATAATAGTGAGAATTAAAGACTAAATTAACAGCTAAAATATTAAATTAACTAATTTTTGGTTAAATGTATTTCCTTAGTCTAATAAAAAAATTCTCATTTCATCATGACATGAGTTTTTAGGTGATAATTAGTGGTAGGTCATTGTTAATAATTTTAATTAAAATATAACGATGGTTTGAAGAGATAGAAAAATTGTTAGTGGATATTAGTAGTGAGATTCTTAGTAATAATAATATTTTATTATGTGGAGCCCATTAAATGTGAAAAATGAAAAAAAAATTGTGGGACAAAAGTTTAAGATGAAATAAAAACTTTTTTTTTGGGACGGAGGAGTATAAAACTACATACTCCCTCCATCCCACAAAGAAGTTTACATTTATCTTGTGCACAAGTATTTAGGTGATAGTTAATGGTGGGATCTTTTATAATATTTTTGATTAAAATACTTCCTCCGTATCAAAATAAGTTACACCATTTTAAGGTGTATCAAAATAAGTGACACATTTTAAAAATTTTCCTTATTTGGTAAAAATAGTGGGACCCCATACCCACTAACTATCCACTTTAATAAAGTAAAATTACTCTTATACCCTCAATTTTACTTTTAAAACTTATTAATATCACTTTATTCAAGAAAAGTGAGACTCATTCTCTACTAACTATATTTTTTAATATATTTTAAGATCCACTTTAAAGTAAGTATGGACCTCATAGGGTTCATAGATGTAGAAGTAACTGTGGTTGCTTATGATCGGGTCCATGGGACCATACAGGTACGTTCACACTGTGATGAACTAATTATATGTCGTTAGTATTAGATGACTAACGTGTTTGATGTTGGATGTGATAGCCGAAGGCTTTGACTGTCATAACTGTTAAGTTATGGTAAGAGATAGATGGTGGTGATGCGGGGGACCCCCGGTCACTGGACGGTGGTATATATGTTTATACACCGAGTGTATATATGTTTATACACTAAGCACACGGGTGCTTCTAGTACGCATATGTTTGGTACTAGGTATGTTAGGTTCTAATACATATATGTTTATGTATTAGATATGTTGGTTGGACGGTGGTATATATGTTTATACACCGAGTGTATATATGTTTATACACTAAGCACACGGGTGCTTCTAGTACGCATATGTTTGGTACTAGGTACGTTAGGTTCTAATACATATATGTTTATGTATTAGACATGATTGGGCTTCTGGTACATATATGTTTATGTACTAGATATGATTGGGCTGCTGGTACCTATACGTTTAGGTACTAGATAGGTTGCTAGGAAAGCAAAGTAGCTAGAGTCACAAAAGGGTGACTAGACGGTATTTATGTAGTTTATATATATGTTTATATATTTATGAAATGACTATTATTGGGGTCTAAAACCCATGTATCTCACGAGACTATTTTGTCTCACGTACTACGTTTGTTTTGTGGCTATGTACTCAGGTACAGGTTTGAAGTGATAGGAGGTTACACTAGAAGTGGCCTAGAGATGCTTAGTTCGGGAGCTCATAGGTAGATCCCGTTGCCTATGGTTTTGATATACTTGGTGACACCGTATTTTTGTAAACTCTGATAAAGGTTTTAAAGTTTTTGTTAAACTGTATTTTTGGACAATATGTCATATATTGGGAAATATGTATTTTACATGATTTAAACGATGTTTTAAAAATACGGGTGTTACAACTTGGTATCAGAGCTATAGTTTAAGTGAATTAGGTTGGATGTCCATCCTAGTCTTAGACTGTAGCATTAGGAATGTAAGATTCTTTGAGATCATTAGGTTGACCTTGAGACTTTATGTTAAGTTTAGGGTTGATCCTAGGGGACCTATGAAAGTGAGGTGATTATGGATAATCAGTATTATGAGACTTATGGGACGTACACGAGGTACTAATTGTTTAATGTCTTTCGTATAGTCGAGATCGAAATAAATGGTTAACACTCGAAGAAGTGGGAAAGCCCCGGAGGGCCGGGAGGAGGATACACCTCATGTTGAGGTTGTGGTTGAACAGGAAAGTCAACCGTCGATGCACCGGGTGGGTGAATCGGAGGTCGAAGCTAATAGAACTCCGGTGACCATGGCGGACCTCCAAACTATTATTGAACAACTCAAGGGAGTGGTGGCCGATGAAGTGCACCGCATCATTGGGGACCGTGAGAGGTCGGATGGAGATCGTGTATCCGAGGCTAGATCGGATGAGAAAACCAGGGGTGGTGGCACTCGAGTGGAGAAATCCTCCACAGGTGGTTGTAGTGATGCAAGGACGAGGCCCGATGAAAATTATGGTTGTTCTTTTAAGACATTCATGGCTTGTAAGCCAAACATATATACGGGTAGTTCGGACCCGAAGGTAACTATGAGATGGATCCGAGAGACCGAGCGGGTCATCGGAAGTAGCAAGTGCAAGAAAACCGATATGGTGTTGTATGCATCACAATTGCTAAAAGAGGATGCTATGGTCTGGTGGGACATAGTTTATGAGACCCTCGGGAGGGAGGTGATAGAGAGAATGTCATGGGATGAGTTTACCGCGAGGTTGAGGAAGAAATTTTGTCCCGACCGGGATTTGGAGAAAATGCATGAGAAGTTTGTGACCCTAAGGAAGGGTGAGATGTCGGTCGAGGAGTACACGAGGGAATTCACGGGATTACTTCCGTTTGTTGCTAAGACCTACTCCGAGGAGAGGTTGAGGGTAGTTAGGTATGCTAGTGGGCTACCTTGGGAATATCAGTTGGAGGTAAAGAGAGCGGTCACGCTAGATGAGGCCATTAGTGCCGCCCGAGGTGTGGAGGAGGTGAACGAGGCAAGAGTTGCCGAGAGGGCGTATGTGGGAGATAAGAGGAATGCCGAGGGTGGCTCGGGTACGGTTAAGAAGGGAAAGTTCACGTCGAACTTCTCTAGGCAAGGAAGTGTAGCCTCGTGCAAGAGGTGTGGGAAGAATCATACCGACGAATGCCGTGGGGAACCGAAAATTTGTCATGATTGTGGAAAGACGGGACATTTGGCCCGAGATTGTAGATCCAAACCAATGGCCGAGGTTGAGTGTTACTCGTGCCATGAGAAAGGGCATTATAGCCACGTGTGCCCGAAGAAGGAAACCGGAACGCTTGTGTCCGCGGCTCAAAAGAAGGCGGAGCCGGCAAAGGTGAGAGGACGATCCTTCCTACTCACACGGGAGGAGGCGCGCGATGGGGCGTCAGGTTCGGGAGCTAAGGATTAGGCGGCCCGTAATTGTAGCATTGGATGATTAGGCCCGGTGTGCCATTTGTTTCCCTAAGACTGTAGTTTTGGGTATTATTGTAATCTTTCCGAATGCTTTGGTTAAAAACATATTTTGAATGTTATGAATTTTATTGTTAACTTTATTTACTTGAAAGATTTGAATTAGCCAGGTTGAATAATTGTCGATGAGAGTAGAGGCATTTGGTAGGACCATTGAGATGGATTGGACGATTATGCACCAAGCCAGTATGTTGTGTGGGTATAGCCATATTGTTGGATTGTTGCCCAATTTGGTGCTTGCGGAAATTAGTAGATGAGTTGTATGACGTGAATAGTCATCATGGGAATAACCTTCCGGGTTAAATGAATTTGTATTTTTGAGAATCATAGACCGGAGTGTCGCATGTGATAAGGGGATGAGTGTCGAAACGACAAGTTTAGTTCATCGAACATGATTGGGTAAGAGTTGGCACATAGCCATGGTAAGTCTCGTGATAGGATTGATAAATTCGATGTCAGAGACGAACGGATAATTGTGGTGCAGTGTCATAGTGATAGTGTGATGACGTGTGACATCGTGTAGTGTAAGACTACGGTTTGGAAAGGAATATTCCTAAGCCACACAATGTGTTAAAGTAGAACATCGAGTGTTGGACTATGAGTTGCGAGGGTGAACCCGGGGTCGACAGTTTGACCTGGGGGTGATAAAGTTTACCGGTGATCTATGACCATTGTAATGTAGTGGTAACCCTCCCGGTGGAGATGAAAAGATTTGGAAAAATTTTGTAATAAATAAATGAACCGGTTAAGGACGGTTAATGTGTAAGTGAAACGATAAATAACAAGTAGAAAAGTGTTATTAGTTACCCGCGGGGTACAATGCATGTGCATTATACGATGGCCTTTGAAGGCATATGATAACGGAAAGATAATGTTATGTGAGACATGTTAGAGGATATGTCAAATGGAAATGTGTTGAATGGGTAAGAAAACGATGATGTGATATTATGAAAAAGTGCTAGAATGCATGATGGATAATTGGACGATTGAATGAGTGAGAAAGTAGCAAAGCTACGGGATGCGAAAGGATGAATACCCAATGGTATTGGTGTGACATATACATATGTTTGTATATATGCACAATAGAGATGTATAGATGGTATTGGTGTGACATATACATACGTTTGTATATGTGCACAATAGAGATGTATAGATGGTATTGGTGACATATACATGTGTTTGTATATGTGCACAATAGAGGTGTTTATATTGAATTGGCGTGATATATATATATATATATAGGGTCCGATTCAGGGCAGAACCAATTTTCGCGGCAGAACTACAGAACCGACTTACAGCCAATCAGAACGCACCATTTAATAATTAATTTGTTTTTTTTATAATAATCGTGAAGGGTAATACAGTCAATTAACACATATCAGTTATATATGGAAATAGAATCATGCTCTGCTGGAATCCTTAAAACATGGGAAGTCGGTTTCTTAATCATTATCACGTTCATTAATTCAGAATCATAAAACCTATTATGCCGTTCGCACTCTACAGATTTCCATGAACCCTAAACATCGACAAAACTGAATAATCAATATAGAAAAAAGATGAATACCGAGCAATCAATACCAAACAACACACCAGACTACATGTACGAAGACACCAATGAGCAGCGAACTCCAGAAATTCCAACAGAATACGGTGGGGAACCTCTTGGTAAGTTTGAAGCATATGATGTTTGAATAAACGAATTAAGTAATCAGTAATTGTATAAACGGTGTATATGTTATGGCTAAGTAGTAAACATACGATGTTTGTTTAATATGATAAGTGTGTGTTAAGACATTAGGTGTTGACAGAAATTATGAAGAGTTGTTTGTGGATACATTGATTGATTGTGATAGTGAATGACATGTTACGGTATTATGTATGAATTGTAAAAGGTAATAAACATTTGATGTTCGCGGCTGAATTCAATGATTATAGTATTCAATGATAATCTTATTAAAGGTAAATATTGTAACATACACTGCATGTATTGTAAATAAATGTTATTGTAAATAAATGTTATGTGCACTGGATGTTATTGTTATAGTTATTGCATTGGAGGTTTTTGTTATAATTAGGTGCATTGGATGTTATATGTACATATGATGTTTCTTATACTATTAAATTATATTATATGACAACTTTTCAATATTAACAATTCACATACAACGCTGTTACAAAAACACTGCATGAATGAGTGACTTAGATTTGTGTTGATAAATTAATTATGTTTTATTTTTTAAATGAAAATCAGGTGTCGATACAAGTATTGTAGAGCTATTGCCAACACCAGAAGAAGACGATGACAAAGACGAAGAACTAGTAAATGATGATAACGGTAATGAAGAAGACGATGAAAACAACAATGATGATGCATCGGATGAGTGTTACAGTTCTGAATAATTTGTATTGTATTTTGTTGCTGAAAGTAGTTTGGATTTTAAAATTTTTTGGTTGTTTAAATTTTTTTTTTTGTTAGACTTTGTGTTTCACAAGATATGCATTTTGTTTTCAACATTGATCTCATAATGTTGTAGCCGATTTTTGTAAAACTTTATTAAAACATTAACTGTAAAACATTGATCTCATAATACGTAAAGTTAAAACCTACATACTTACTTGAAAGTATGTGACATCAGATCAGGTTACATGCAATTGTTAGATGTTTCAATAAAGTAATCTACTAAAGTGTAACATAATTAATAATGTGCATGTAGGTGTTAACGTACAAGTTAACATAGATATCAAATGATTGTAAACATATAAAAAAAACAACCAATATTCAAAATGAAACAACCAGTGTTGTAAGTAAGTAAACACAAACAACAAATGGGCTAAATAAAACAACCAATGTTTGAGATGTAAATAATCATTGGTCAAGCCAAACACAAGCAATGTGGTAAATTTAACAACCAATGTTTGAGCTGTAAACAACCACCGTTGTTGCCTAAAACAACCACCATTGTTAATGAAACATCCAATGTTATAAGCTAATAAACGAAAAGAACCAGTACCATAGATAAATGAAAAAAACCAGTACCATAAATAAATAAAAAAACAAAAGTATTAAACAACCAAAAAAAAGCAACCACAGTTCTAACGGATTAATAAAGTGATCTCAAATCATCCATCCGTACCACCTACTACCTTGCTGATGCATCAGCCATTTTCTTCATTTCCGTCTTCGCCATGTAATCGTACCCATTATATTACAGAATAATACAATGAAATCTAGCTTGAATTTATGTCAGCAACCTCCGAACGTCGGATGTTTAATTTAATATCAGGTGGTTTCACCTCCTTACAACCGGTAAATTGAGCTAACCATTCTTGAAACAAAGTATCATCTTCCTGAACAGGCAAATCAGCAATTTTCATCCCCAAGTTTTCTAACCCGATCATTTCAGCAATCAATTCATGTGTTATTCTAATAGATCCATTGGGCAGCTTTATCTCCATACTTTCCGGATTAAAAGAATCGACAACAAGCCTTCTGACTTGGATTCAATGTTGACATTAGTGAACGTAAAGTCTTAGGGCTAGATCGAGTGTGAACAAACTCATTTTTAATTGCTGCACGGACACCATTTCCTTCATCTCGGTTAGATGTTTCACCAATCTTACCTTTCCCTTTCCGTTTACGATTAATTCGATCTTCTTCATCGTCTAAATCTGAACAATAACATACATTATACAAAATACACCAATTTAACTAAATAAAACAAACATACCGAATATGAAAACTGGTTTGGGCCTGCTGCTTTCATTGTAATTGACTGATCTCTGCTTTTTCCTACCGCTTCTTCTGATTCCTGCAATTTCAAATATAATACAATGTCATAATTCAAAACTGAAAACATACAATGTCATATATCATTTAAAACTGAAAACATACAATGACAATTACCCAACATCATAAATTCACAACTACATATTGTACAACGATCAACAATCAACAATCGAATACAGCAGCCCTAATAATCAACAATCGAATACAGGAACCCTAATAATCAGCAATCGAAAACATACAATGTTAATAACCCGTACTCCCCATAATCAACAATCGAATACAGGAACCCTAATAATCAACAATCGAACCCGTACACCCAATAATCAACAATCTAATATTGAAAACTACATATAGTACAACGATACTAACCATACATGAATTTCGAAGCTTCAATTTAACCAGACATGAATTTCGAATCACGACTTTAATACTCAACAATGAAACCCGTAACCCCAATAATCAACAATCGAAAACTAAAAACTACATATAGTACAACGATACTAACCAGACATGAATTTCGAAGCTTCAATTTATCTTTATGATCCTCGACTGACACTCACAATAAAGCCCTAATTCGATTGAGAACGCCCTTCGAAATGATGATACTGCGGTGATTTCAACTTTTATTCCACAAATCTTCTACAAAATATAAATGATTTCACCAATATCGTTGATAAATTTCAACAATTTTGAAAAGGAAGTAGCGAAAAAACGGTAGTCGGTAGTTATCTTGATCGCCGGATTTCTAGCACACGATGGGGAATGTCATTAAGTTTAAATATGGTTGGGATATGAATCAAAAGTAAACTTACGATATTACCCCTAAAGCCATATAATATCGGTATCTAAAAATGGTTATTATTTAATATAAGGAATCTTCAAATTTAACCGTAGATCAAAAACACCAACGGCCAAGATTAAAAAAAGGAATAGTTCTGTGGTTCTGTCGCTTAAATGGGTTCTGCGCTGAATCGGACACTATATATATATGAGTGACCAAGTGAAGGTCAAGAAACGGTAAATGTTATTGTGACCTTATGTTAAGGTGTGACCCTTGGATTAACGGGGACGATTGTTGAGAAAGTAATAATGGGTAGAACTGAGAGTGATGGGTTGGTAATGATACGCTGTGTGTACGGAAATTGCTAGTTTGGAAAAGGTATGGTTGACTTTATGTAAAAGTCAACATTAGTCAACCCGTGATTGGTTGAATTGGTCTAAGATGGACTTTGACTCTCGTTTTGATTTACTAATGAATATTGATAACATAATGTGTCGATTATGTGTTTGTGAAAAAGTTGATGAGATGGTTGATTGAATCGTAGTCGGTTTATACGACTTGACCCGTTTGGGTGATTTCAATGTTGAAATTGGGAATCGAGTGTAAGACTGTAATTGAATCATAAATTAAAGGTAAATTGTAAAGGAAAGGAGGATTTATGAAACCTTTAACGAGAAGGGAAAATGTTAAGGTATAGTTGACTTTGTGCTTAAGTCAAAGGGTAGACAATGTGGGGATATACCAATGTCGGGATATATCGGCTTGGTCAAGGCTAGAGTTTGACATTCGTTTTAATCAATTAGTTAATGGTATGATTGTGTCATACCATTGTTATGAGAATGAAAGGATTGGTCGAGAAAATGACGGTGTTTTGGTCAAATTGTGAAATTTTGACCCGTTTGAGTATTATGAGTTTTTAAAGTTGGGTCTTGACCGTTCGGACTTAACGGAGTTAAGTGAATGTTTGAATATGTAACGTTGACGGAATAGGAATGAGGAAAGTTTGGTGGTAATAACCACAAGGAAATGAGAGCGTAATGCTCGGGTGAATATAAGTTGGAAATTCTAGTGATTCCGAGGACGGAATCCTTTTTAAGGGGTGGATAGTTGTAACGACCCGAAATTTTAAATAAATAAATTGAATAAAAATATGATAAATAAGGATAAATCGTTTAAAGAACGTAGGAATTGGTTTCGTGTGATTTGGACCTCGTATGAGAAAGTTATGGACGAAACTGTGTCGAAGCAAAGGTCGAAAAATGCAGCATGGGCTGCATAGCCCAAGATAGCGGCGCTATCTTGAGATAGCGACGCGATTTATGGTGGTCACCAAACAGCGACCCAAGATAGCTTCGAGTTCTGTCGCGAAAATGAGAATGTCTGAGATAGCGTCAGAGATAGCGGCGCTATCTCCGAAGCGAAATATGGCGGGTTCTGAAATAGCGACGCTATCTTGTAGATAGCGACGCTATCTTCCTGTGTGCAGCATTAAAGACGGGTTTTGGGTCATTTGATGCCATTGTTAACCCTAGTTTCTCTCCCAACGAGTTTGTATACGTTTTTGAGTGGAAAACATCATTTGGAGCAGATTTCTTGGTCAAATCTCGTGATTCTTCACTCCTAGTTGGAGATTTAAGGTATATCTTCAATCCTTTGTAGTTGTAGCTTTAGATCTATAGATTTAGAAGCTTGGGTTTGAAACCCTAGTTCTTGGGTTGGTGATTAATGGTTAAATAAATGTTGAATACACTTAATAGATGGTATTTTAACAAGGGAAACAAGTGTATGATTAAGATTTGTAAGAATCTTAATATTGGTAAAACCTAGGGTTTTGGAAATCATCATAATTGGGGGAAAGTGTTAGTTGATGGTATCTAGTGATAAATGGATACATTAATAGTAGATTGTGATGTTGAGCATTGTATGATTATTGTATTAGGCTGTTGGTGACATCTTGGAAAGTCGGTGAATTGTGAAGCAAGATATTGGTGTCAAGAATACGGTTGGAGCACTTATTTGCTAAGGTGAGTACATGAGACTTTTAAACTTGGTACATAGCAAATAGTTTTGAAAGTACGTATGATATTGTATCAGTCTTTATTAACAAATATTTTGATAAAGATAGTAATTGAAAATGTATGAAAGTAAGAAGAATGTGATACTAGAATGTGTCTAGTATGATTGATGAATTTGAAGTAAATTATGATAAATTCAAGTAATTATGGAATCTATGTTAATGAACAATAATAATGAAGTAATTGATTAAAAGAATGTATACGGAGCCTTTATTAATAAATATGTATTAGTAAAGCAATTGGGAATGACTTTATAGTAATGAGTACCTATTGGTAAGATATACTAATAAAAGTAAAGAACGAATATATATGAGAAAGAATATGATGTGACTAGTAATAATTGTCCATTATAGTCAAGGGAGAGATAAAAGTATTATGTTATCGATAAATAAGAAATGTATCTTATGTATAAAGTAAGTATGGACCTCATAGGGTTCATAGATGTAGAAGTAACTGTGGTTGCTTATGATCGGGTCCATGGGACCATACATGTACGTTCACACTGTGATGAACTAATTATATGTCGTTAGTATTAGATGACTAACTTGTTTGATGTTGGATGTGATAGCCGAAGGCTTTGACTGTCATAACTGTTAAGTTATGGTAAGAGATAGATGGTGGTGATGCGGGGGACCCCCGGTCACTGGACGGTGGTATATATGTTTATACACCGAGTGTATATATGTTTATACACTAAGCACACGGGTGCTTCTAGTACGCATATGTTTGGTACTAGGTATGTTAGGTTCTAATACATATATGTTTATGTATTAGATATGTTGGTTGGACGGTGGTATATATGTTTATACACCGAGTGTATATATGTTTATACACTAAGCACACGGGTGCTTCTAGTACGCATATGTTTGGTACTAGGTACGTTAGGTTCTAATACATATATGTTTATGTATTAGACATGATTGGGCTTCTGGTACATATATGTTTATGTACTAAATATGATTGGGCTGCTGGTACCTATATGTTTAGGTACTAGATAGGTTGCTAGGAAAGCAAAGTAGCTAGAGTCACAAAAGGGTGACTAGACGGTATTTATGTAGTTTATATATATGTTTATATATTTATGAAATGACTATTATTGGGGTCTAAAACCCATGTATCTCACGAGACTATTTTGTCTCACGTACTACGTTTGTTTTGTGGCTATGTACTCAGGTACATGTTTGAAGTGATAGGAGGTTGCACTAGAAGTGGCCTAGAGATGCTTAGTTCGGGAGCTCATAGGTAGATCCCGTTGCCTATGGTTTTGATATACTTGGTGACACCGTATTTTTGTAAACTCTGATAAAGGTTTTAAAGTTTTTGTTAAACTATATTTTTGGACAATATGTCATATATTGGGAAATATGTATTTTACATGATTTAAACGATGTTTTAAAAATACGGGTGTTACAACTTCCCATTTGACTTGGGCACATGTTTTTAGGAGATCGTTGGTGGTGGGGTATTTGGTAATAAATTTGATTAATATATATGATTAGTTTAGAGATTGACATAAAGTTAGTGAGAGAAACTTTAAAAAAATGATAAAAAATGACATAAAGTTAATGAGATAATATTAATTAGCCAAGGCTTCTAGCCTAGTGGTATTGGTGAAAAGATAAGGTGTTGCCCATGGCCAAGGTCATGGGTTCAAGTCCTGTCGTGGACGTGAGGTTTATTCCCCATAGGTGGAAGGTTCGAGGGAAGGCTACTGCCCCTTGTGGATGTCATTGTCTAGGCTCGAACAACTAACTTACTAACTGATCGTTCAAAAAAAAATTAATTTATTAAGTGGGTCCCTCCAATTCTAAAATGGGAAGTTTTTTGTGGGACACAATTTTTAGGTAAAATGAGAAGTTTTTGGTGTGACGGAGGGAGTAGTATTTTATTAAGTGTCCCTCATATTTGAGAAATGTAAATTTTTTATAGGACAAAATTTATATAGAAAATGTAAAAAAAAATTGGGAAGGGGGGAGTATTTAATAGTAAAGAGGCGTAAAAACTCGAATAAACAAGTTTATGGTACTAAACATTTTAGACTAAAACACAAAGTAATGTCCGTTGTGATATTGAAAAAGGAAGAAAAACAAAAATACATCTGGTGGTGGTTTGTTTTGATGACGAAAGAAGAATTATAGACGGCAAATTGGTTTAATGAAGTGTGAAAACATTATTGAAGTCGAACGAAGTGGAAAATTCGTGGCGGTGAGTGAACGCGGTTGGATACTATGGATTTGTTTTGACTTCTCGAAATGATATACTTCCTCCGATTCAAAATAAGTGATACACTTTCTTTTTTGGGGTGATTCAAAATAAGTGATACACTTTGAAAAGTTTCCTTATTTGGCAAAAAAAATAGGACTCACACCCACTAATTATCTACTTTAACATAATGAAATGACCCCTTTACCTTTATTTTTACTTTTAAAAATCATTAACCTTACTTTATTCAAAAGGTGTGGGACCCATTCCCCACTAACCATCCAATTAATCTAATTTAACCATCATTATAATCTTTTACCTCAAAAACCGTGAAACCCCAAGTGTATCACTTATTTTGAATCGGAGGAAGTAGATATTATTTGTCACGAGAAACGTTCAAGAAAGTTCATCATCTTTAAGAAGTCTCAAGGAACAAATCTTAACCATTGGTTAATAGGATCTAATGGTCAAGATTAATCACATATTTTATATATTGAGGGGTATTTTGGTCATTTTTTAAAACTAAATATATTTTTTATTTTTTTTATATTTTTATTTTAAAATTTTTTTATTTTTATTTTTTTTATTATGAAGGGGTATTTTGGTCATTTACACGTAAAAAAAATTTAGATTTTTTTTATTTTTTATTTAATTTTTTTTGTTTTTTTGTTTTATTTATTTTTTTTAATTTTTTTATTAATTTTGTTTTATTAAAAAATAATATTTATTTGATAATTACGTGTATAACTTAATCACATGTGATTTTAGGGTAAAATCACATGTGATTTTAGGGTAAAATCATGTTTTAGTTAAATCACATGAATCCTCACATGTGATTCAGAATGCAATCACATGTGATTTCACTATGCAATAACATTATGTGTTATTAATGAAAAAATAATTATTTTTAAAAAATAATAATAAATAAATAATTTTTTTTAAAAAAACTATAAATTTTAAAATAAAAAAATATATTTTTCAAAATGACAAAAATACTAGGGGTGGCAATTTCTGACCCGACACGAAACCCGACCTGAAACCGACACGAAAATAAACAGGTTTGGGTTGAGGTAAAAAATAATTGGGTCAGTCTCGGGTTGAGTCAGCTGACCCGTTTATTAAACAGGTTAGGTTCGGGTCAATGATAATTTAAATGGGTCGACCTGCCAACCCGTTTAATTATTAAAATATATTTTAAAAATTATATATTTATACTTAATTTATAGTTTACTAGTTAAAACGTAATTAGTAGTTAGATAAAAATAAAAAATATTACTTAGTAATTTGGTGTTTAGTATTTTGTTATGAATTTGTGTAATAACAACAACATTTTGACTTGTTTGACCCGTTTAATTTGTTTGACCTGATAACCTGTTTAACCCGTTTAATTAAATGGGTTATATGGGTTAGGTTTGGGTTGAAGTTAAACAGGTTAGGGTTGAGATATCTGACCCGTTTATATAAACAGGTCGGTTTCGGGTTGGACGTTTCTGACCCGTCAACCCGCGAACCCGAACCCGTCAACCCGAACCCGACCTGAATTGCCACCCCTAAAAAATACCCCTCAATTAAAAATTAAAAAATAATAAATAATAAATTTTTTTTAAAATTTTAAAATAAAAAATAAAATAAAATAATTTTTTTAGTGCCAAATGACCAAAATACCCCTCCATGTATAAAATATGTGATTAATCTTGACCATTAGATCATATTGATCAATGGTTGAGATTTGTTCCTCGGGACTTTGTAAAAATCATGGACCTCCTTGAACGCAACTCTATTCATCATATATACAATTAGCATTCGAAGAATGAGATTTACTATTTACATAAAATACCCCTAAAATAAAGTTGTTTTTGTAAATAGTTATAAAATGTTACTTTTCCACCCTCTAATTATTAACTAATGACTAAAATATTATGTCTATTATCTTAATTTAATATATATTTAAATAAAATAAAATATTTATTTTTTAAAAGTTCATCATTAAAAAGTTTATTGAAATACTATCAGGATAAGCTTAATTTTACAATATTTCTTATATACAGATTTTTTTAACTTAATTATTAAATTGAAATGGTATATATTATAAAATATGTGTTTTTAATATGATTGTCATTATTTTTAGCTATTTGTGTATTTTCCGCCCAATTAAGTTTTCTATAAGTAAATAAGTAGTTTTCATGTCTAAACTCAATTTAAACAAGTTAAATCCGTATCAAATTAAAATTTTAGAGAAATGTTCAAGGTAGTCCATTAATTTTATCTAGTCCCAAGGGACATTTATTAGCCCTTGGATCAAGAAAAATTAATGGTCAAGATCAAGATTCAAAACCACCACCACCACTACAAGCACATGTGCTTCTCCGGCGGCCGGAGACGGCGGCCGGCGGCGGACGGCCGGCGGCGGCGGACGGTGGCGGACGGCGGCGATGGGCGGCGGACGGCGGCGATGGGCGGCGGTCGGCGGCGGCGGACGGCGGCGGACGGCGGCCGGAGGTGGCCGCCGGCGGTGGTGACCGGTGGTGGTAGTCATGACTGGAAGCACATGTGCTTCGTGACTTGTTTTGATATTTTTTTTTTCGTGTAGTGAAGCACATGTGCTTCATAACGTCAAGCACATGTGCTTCGTGACTTGTTTTGATTTTTTTTCCCGTGTAGTGAAGCACATGTGCTTCATAACGTCAAGCACATGTGCTTCGTGACTTGTTTTGATATTTTTTTTTCGTGTAGTGAAGCACATGTGCTTCATAACGTCAAGCACATGTGCTTCGTGACTTGTTTTGATTTTTTTCCCGTGTAGTGAAACACATGTGCTTCATAACGTCAAGCACATGTGCTTCGTGACTTGTTTTGATATTTTTTTTTCGTGTAGTGAAGCACATGTGCTTCATAACGTCAAGCACATGTGCTTCATGACTTGTTTTTGATTTTTTTCCCGTGTAGTGAAGCACATGTGCTTCATAACGTCAAGCACATGTGCTTCATGACTTGTTTTGATTTTTTTTTTCGTGTAGTGAAGCACATGTGCTTCATAACGTCAAGCACATGTGCTTCGTGACTTGTTTTGATTTTTTTCCCGTGTAGTGAAACACATGTGCTTCATAACGTCAAGCACATGTGCTTCGTGACTTGTTTTGATTTTTTTCCCGTGTAGTGAAGCACATGTGCTTCATAACGTCAAGCACATGTGCTTCGTGACTTGTTTTGATATTTTTTTTTCGTGTAGTGAAGCACATGTGCTTCATAACGTCAAGCCCATGTGCTTCGTGACTTGATTTGATTTTTTTCCCGTGTAGTGAAGCACATGTGCTTCATAACGTCAAGCACATGTGCTTCGTGACTTGTTTTGATGTAGTGAAGCACATGTGCTTCATAACGTCAAGCACATGTGCTTCGTGACTTGTTTTGATTTTTTTCCCGTGTAGTGAAGCACATGTGCTTCATAACGTCAAGCACATGTGCTTCGTGACTTGTTTTGATATTTTTTTTTCGTGTAGTGAAGCACATATGCTTCGTGAAGCACATGTTTTTAGTGACTTGAAGCACATGTGCTTCGTGACCTGAAGCATATGTGCTTCGAAGTAATATGTTGTATTTGGTGAAGCACATGTGCTTGGATACATCAATACTACCACCACCCCCATTAGCACCAGCACCTTCACCGTCAGCCACCACCACCACCGCCGGCCGCCGGCCGCCGCCGCCGGCCACCGGCCGCCGCCGGCGGCCACCGGCGGCGGACGGCGGCGGACGGCGGCGGACGGCGGCGATCGGCGGTGGTCGGCGGCGGACGGCGGCGGCGGACGGCGGCCGGAGGTGGCCGGAGGCGGCGGCCGGCGGTGGTTGTAGGTGGGGGATTTGATCTTGTCTATCTTGATCCAATGGCTAGGATTTGTCCCTTGGGACTAGACAAATCCTTTGGACTTCCTAGAATGGAACTCTAAAATTTTATGTCTAAACTCAATTTAAACATGAAATTGTATATATTATAAAATATGTGTTTTAATATTTTATTAGGTGTAGATGAATTAGTGATGGAATGTTGTTGACACGACCTTAACAGTAACTCGTCAGTAGAGAAAATGATAATATAGCGCTATTGATAAGTTTTGAAACGTGTCACGGTTCAGAGATGTCTTAGTCTTAAAATATTTAACACTTTCTCCCCCCTTCATTTACATCAATATTATTCTCGCCTTACCAAATAAAATTATATGTACAATCTAAGGTTTTAAAAACCGTAAAACATGGTGTGACGACACTGTCAAGTTCAAAAAAAATTATAACTTCATTGATTTATGTGAAGTTTATAAAAAAAACTACTATTTATAAATTTATAATTACAGATTCCACTATTTTTCGTTTTTTATATCATATTTTATAACGCGCCTAAAAATGCTCATGATAAAGGTCGTCTTACTCTTATCACATGTTATCGTACATCACGCCTTACACTGCTGTCATAGATTATTTAATAAAAGAGAGTCGTGTCTCGCGTTTCTTTAGAAAGACAAATATCCACATAATTAAATACTTCAACATATATTTCTAAAGAAATTGAATCTACAAAAATTAAATTTTGTACTGGAGTTCAGTAAAAAAAATACAATGATTCTGAACATCTATAAAACGTATACTTGCTTTGTTGAATGTAATATTTTGACCAATTAAATAAGTTGTTAAAGAATAACGCTCTATTTCAGTACTTTTGTTGACCATAAAAGGCTAAAAGAGACCATAAAAAGTTCATGAACCATACAAAAAGATATGACATTTATTTTAGATCCATCAGAAATAAAAGTTTCTACATTTATTTTCAGATGAGAATTGATATTTATACCACAAAAATTACTTCTCATATCACACTGTACAAATTTTAAAACAGATTGTACAACTATACCAAAGCACAAATGTGGTATGAGAATTAATTTATGTGGTTGAAATATCACTCCCTTTTTCAGATAGACATGGTAATTTGCTTTAAATGGAATAAAAATGATGCGAGAATATATTTTAACATTCACCTAAGTTTTAAAAGGTCGTGATTTTAACACCACATATTTTAATTCATCTACTACGATAATTACATTTATTTATACAATATGTAGAATTACTTGTAAAATGTTATATAGATATCAAAATGTGTGGTAGGCAAATTAATTTCCGTTCATATGTTTCATAGAGCTTTGCAAAGTTGATGGTGCACCTTAGACCACTCCCAACGGTTTGGCAAACTGATACCGTCAGTTGTTGCCAAATCAGCGTCACGTCAGCTCACCCTTCAACCGACACTAAACTGACGTAACCATGTCAACAATACCACTTTTCTTTAATTTTTTGGGACCCACCATTACAAAACACACACACACACAAAATACCCCTTTGGGCCCATCCACCAAACCGGCGAACCCTCTCCCTCTCGTCTTCAAAGCGGCGACCCTCAAACCGACGGTAAACTGGCGGAGGCGTGACAACGGTGGCACAACCTGTGGACAACTGACGGTGTCAACCGGCGGTGCCGTTGGCACCCGTCTTAGTATCACATAATTCCTTTTTCATAAGCACTTATGCTTCAACTCATTAACTCATGCCCTAAGGGCATGAGGTTAGAAGTGTTGAATGAACTCTATATTTCCTTTCATAACGAATGAATGCATTTATTAGTCATTAATGAATTTTAATTTTTGCATGAATTAAATATATTCATAAGCTCAAATGGTAAGTTTGAATTTATTAAACGTACTTATTTCATTTATTCAAAATTACACATTGTACGAGCTTTGTCCTTATTGATGATGCGTAAAATAGAACTTTGTAATAGTAAAACGTGAAATTTACAAACAAAATTAATACCAAGGTATTTATTAAGCGGTACTTTTTAGTTACTTGTAATGAGATTTTCTAATGTACATCCTATGAGCAGATACTATAATACATTTAATTAAACAATTATTTTCATTTACACAGAGAAATCGTATTAATGTATTTTTCAAAATGATAGAAATTATAGTTTATTAATATATTTAAGAAATAGTGTTTAATTAAATGCTTCATAATGTATGTTTTTAGGAGATATATTAGAAAAATCTTATTATAAAAAATAATTAATTAATAGTAGGAGCACCGGGTATGGGCGGTATGGGTATACCAAAGTGTCGTTAAAAAGCATTTGGAACACTTAGGTGGTGTTTGTTTTTTTTGCAAAAGGTCTGCGTGAGTTCTTTTGTCTGCGCAGCGCAGATGACGGGCAGCAAAACACTTACGTAGATGTTTGTTTTTTGGAAGACTGAAGACTTTAAAATGTCTACTTGGGGTCTGTTTGGTGCAGCTTTGGAATATTGCTTTTTATATCTTCTCACTTTCAAGAAAAAAAAAAAAAAAAAAAAAAGGAAAAGATCCCCAATCTTATCTTCACAGCTCTCCTTCCCGTCCTCTCTCCCGCATCTCTCCGTCGACCTTGCCCAACTCCGGCGAACCTCCTCCGGCGAACATCCTCCGGCGAAGACAAAGGTAACCCTCTCTCTCCGTCGTTCTATCTCCATCGTTCTCTCTCTCTCTCTCTCTCTCTCTCTCTCTCACAGTCGCGTTCTCTCAGCCTCTCTATGCGTCGGGATCTCTCTGACGCACTCTCTCTTCCGCCTCTCTCTCTCTCTGACGCACTCTCTCTCTCCGCCTCTCTCTCTGTCGCACTCTCTCTCTCTCTCCGCCTCTCTCTCTCTCTGACGCACTCTCTCTCTCCGCCTCTCTCTCTGTCGCACTCTCTCTCTCTCTCCGCCTCTCTCTCTGTCGCACTATCTCTCTCTCCGCCTATCTCTCTGCACCTCTCACTCTCTCTCTCGCACACTGTCTCTCTGCCTGTATCTCTCTCTGACGAACTCTCTTTCCGCCTCTCTCTCAGTCTGTCTCTCCTCAATTTTGTACTAATTTTAACCTAATTTTGCCGTAATTTTGACCCCAAATCTGGTCTTCAAATGTGTTGCCCTAATTTTGACCACTAAATCTGGTCTTTAAATGTGTGCAGATGTAAAAAACAAACATTCATTTTCTTGCAGACTGCAGACCTTTGGTCCACCTCAGAAGCTTAAGCACTTGGCAGATGTAGTCCGCAATCTTTTTACTTAAAAAAAACAAACAGTACCTTATACCCTAAGAACGCTTAGAAATGTAATTATGAAATTAAAAATCCAATTCGCATGAAATACAAATTGATATATTTAGAAAAAATTTTGATAATGATAACACTAAGGGATGTTATAAGACACGCATTAAAAATTTATATATCTAACTATAACAAACTCCTTAATTTTAGGATTACCTATTTTCATAGATTAGTTTACAACTATATATACATTACACACAGTGTGCTGTCATTATCAAAACCCATTTAAAAATACAATTTGCTTCACAAGAAACAGGAAAGACATCACCGAACATTGGATTAAGAGGCAATTATTTGCGGCAGCAGTTATGTTGGACCGGGTCTGAAGATTCTTCGTGGACCGGAACCGACCTAAATGCTGGATTGCATGTTTTCCACCTGCAAATTCCACATTATCAACGCGCTTTCCCTACCGGTTTTTTACTTTCCTTTTCAGTCCTCCAATATCTTCCAATTCAAAGCTTTGGACCCTCTACCTTTCAAGATAAACAATCAATATTCAATCAAGTTGTGAATTGAATATTTAATTGTTGTATAATGTTAAAAAGGTCAGCTCATTAAAAAAAATTAAAAAATTGAGCAGTGTGTTTGCCATTATTCATTTAGTTAGTATATGTATATATTTATAATTACATAATTAATTACTGCATTATAAATACTAAATAAATGTTACTTACTTGCTTGGTTCAACCGGCCATCTCATCCCGTCCAACCATGTAATAAAAGTATTGACCGGAATTAAAATAAACAACCTAAGATTCAGACAAATTTAAACAGGATCCTGTCTAGAAACTACTATAAACCGAACGTTTATTAAATATAGGTTATATCGTGTTCATGGTATTTATTCAAGCTGGTTATGTTATGTAACTTTACTATGCTTACAGTACTATTTATTATACAGTACGTAAGTTTTCAGGTTATTTCGTATTCAGGTATAATGCAATAAAAATGAATGTTGTATATTATCTCTTTTTTGTTTTACATTGATTAACCGGCGTATAATACACGACTTTATAATCTAGTATGAATACAAAACAATGTCATTTTAACTTTGAAATTTCGTAGTTATAAGAAACATCAATTTCAGTCAGGGCCGGCCTCGACATAATTTAGGCCCTGTGCAAAAATTTAAAAAGGCCTCTATACATTTATAGGGCGCATACATACACAAACACATACGTTTATGATATATATAATCTTAGATATAGAAGTATTGAAAACGAAATAATTTTAATCTATTAGTAAAAATAAGTTTTCCTACATTTTAGATTTTTAATTTTTCTTTTTCTTATGTTTTTTATTAACTTCTTTATCTTTTCATATGTTATCAAGAAAACATAAAATTGTCTAGTTTGTTGATTAGTTAAACTTAAGCTCTATAGTTTGTTATAACTAAGCACTAAGCTTAATTTTATTATGTTTGTTACATATCTGTATTGAATATATTAATAAACTGAATAGAATATTATTATGAAAAAGTAACTTTATATGTATTTTGACACAATAAATATAATAAACATTGACAAAGAAACACAAAAACTATGTCATGGATGAGAATCGAACAAGGGACCTTGAGGTCACAAGAGAGAGCACGCTACCAACTGATATTCACACGGTTTTGTTATATCCTGGAACTAATAGATATATATGTAATAGCTAATAGGTAAATAGAGTAAAATTCGGGCCCTAATTTTTTCGGGGCCCTGTTCGGCGGCACACTTTGAACTCCCTTATGGCCGGCCCTGATTTCAGTTATGGCTCTTAGAGAAAGAACAAGATTGGAAAATATCTTGGATCAAGTAGGGCTTCAAACGAGAAGAGCTTTTACAGTTGGTATATGTCTTGCAAACAAGTTTTAGTTATTTGGCGTATATATAAGGGGTGCGTCTTAGTCATTCGCGGGTATTAGACTTGTTCCTTATTGGGTTAGAGGCTAGTCGTAATCGAGCCATATTGCATATAGTCAGTTGTTATAATCTAAAGCATATTAATTGTAAAATTGAATTGACCGTTTGATATGCATGCTATTTGTGAGTTTAGCAAGGTTGCTTGATAACTATTGGGTATGCTATTTTGTGTTTCGCAAGGTTAATTACATCTTATTCACATTTATTATGGTGTGTTCATTATGCACCGTCAGATTTGGCAATTTTGTTTGGGACAACCTCCTTGGGTTAGGCCGTCCATGAGGTTGTCTCATTTGTGATCGGGTGTTGATCATCTGTTTAATATATGGTTGAATTTTGGGAAGACCGACGTCGTCGTCCCCATTTCATAACTATTTTGTGGACTTCAGAATGGTCTTCTGGACGTCTTCTCTGATCCCGTCCACTTCACTTTGCTTGTTAAACATATTCACATCGTAGTTGATTTGTTATCCTTTAGACTATCGGATATGGGTCCAATCCACCACACCATTTTTTCTGTCAGATCAGCAACCGCACCACACCATTTATCTAGGATATACCCACCACACCAACCACACTATTTCCATTCAATTAAATTTTAAATATAAATAAAAAACTTAATTTTTCAACCAATCAAAGCAGAGATACCCCCTCGAAATCACCGACCATGCCCGTTGAGGCTAGTGGTCGTGGCCATACCACACCACTTGAATATCACCACATGTGGGGGGGGGGGGGGGGGGGGGGGGTGTTCCCCTCTCCACCACACCGTTAAAACATGCCATGTCATCACCAGACCACGCCTAACTTTGCCCATTCTGTTTTGTCTTAGGTATGGGGAATTTGGGTACATTCGCGGGCATCTTTTTGGGATATCAGGATGCAACCAAAGTGCCTTATCACTCCGATGATTACTAAATTCGTAAACTTAATTCCGGTTACTTGTTTTTTACTTATTACTTTAGTCTCACAAAGATTAGCCTGGCGAAATTGGATAATTGGTATATGTTCTGTTTAGTTAGTTTGATTGACACAACTAAACACCGAATTTTAGCTTTTGCTTTTTGAACTGTGACGTAACACCTTTCATTATGTTTTACATATCCGTTGGTTTTTGTGACATGAAACGTTAGGCTTGTGGTATTATTTCGTAATAAATTCTACAATTATTAGTAGTTTTTGAAATTATTAAAATAACGGAATTACACATATGCATGATTAGATTGTAATACAAACGATCCAAATAAAAGTTAAAAATTGTAGATAGATAAATTAGACATTTGACTTCATGTTGTCGTGTCATGAAAATTTAATTAAAAAACGTCCCTAAAACAAGACATTAAAGATTAAGATTCTTTGGATGAAATAAAAGTTCTAGAGGATTTGATACACAATACACGTCTGTAAGGAAAGGATCTATGTGGTGCATACAATGAAGAAAGCATAAAGTGTGACAGAACTTATGCACAAAAAAGGTGGATTGTGTAGAGAGAAAAGCATATATACAATATTATTTACTTACGCTTAAAAATACTTCCTGAATTACAAAGAACATAACTTCCGATTGATTTTTCTACTCATTTGTTTATTTACAACTTTAGTTTACAAGTTAAATATATATTTAAAAAAAACTATATTATATAGTTCATAATTAAGATATAAGCTACAACATTACCTAGCTTAAACAGGTAAGCGGAGAGAGATCCATATTTAGGCTATATCGGAAAAGTCGAGTATTTAACTTTGACGTACGCGGCCTAACCAATATTCTTGGTGACTGCTTTCAGATTTTTTTTTCTCTGGATATTTTAAAGTGTTACCTAATGAGGTTTGAAACAAAAAGACTATTTTTATACGATGACACTTAAAGATGGTTATAACACTATATATCTAGCTTATTTGGAAATGTTCAGTCACAATTTGCATGGCTCTCTCTGGTATATCTCTTTGCTAAATATGAGTAATTTTCAAAAAGAGGCATAAGAAGCATCTAAAACGTAAACCTTTGTTGAAAGAGCTACATTATATGCACTTGTTTGACTTTTTGTGAGTCTATAAAGTCATATATCAAGTGAAGCGCCACAAGTTTCTTAACAAAAAACCACCCTCTCTACATTCACACATGGTACAAAATTTTATGCATATGGAACAAATCCTTGCTCTTGCCTTACATTTCCTCTTTGTCTTGGTATTTGCAAGAGGAGTCACACCATCACCTATATCAGATGCAAATTTACTATGCATTAGTGAGTGTGGCACTTGCCCTATGATATGCTCCCCGCCACCACCACCTGTCGAGTCAAAGCCACAACCCATTCGGTCAAAGCCGCCACCCGTTGAGGCCAACCCACCACCATCCTCAACACCCGTTGACTCAGAGCCACCACCATATCTAACTCCCATAATATCCCACCCAACACCTCCACAATCAAACACTCAACCACCACCCACGCCACCACCCCGCCAACGGGCCAAGTCATGTCCGCCACCGTCTTATATCACAATGGGTAATGCTCCACCACCGCCGCCCAAACTGGTGGTTGTGCCGGCGACTCAAATTCCGCCTAATGACATTGGACAAAAGAATTACTCCTACCCGTATTACTACTTCTACGCCTCAAAGGGTGTTGCTTTTTCAGTTCATGAGTTATCGGGGTTTCTTATATTTTTCATATCTTTTCATATCGTTTTCCTTTTTATCGGGTGATCATCTACAAGGCTACAACGATGAAAACCTCATGAGTTTTATGTGTTCTTATTTTTAATGTTTAAGAAACTTATACTTTTTTATATTTTTCTTACAACCTTTTGAATTCAAGAAAGCTATGTACGATTTTTTTGTGATTGTCTTAGTTAAACTTATTGGCAATGAGAGGATATACCTTTGAAACATAAAATTATACCGTATCAAGAAAGCTTGGTATGGTAGTAATGTTTTAGGATTTTTTATATCGGGTTTAGGTTGGCCATAAATGAGTTTTTGCGTCAAAAACAGGTACTAGACACGTTCAACCCGTTTATATATCAGGCCGGGTCCGGGTTGGCTTATGTATGAACGGGTCGACCCACCAACCCGTTTAGATATATATATATATTTTTTTTCAAAAATGTGTAAATACTATTAAAACATCCCCTAAATCCGGCCTAAATTTCAACAATTTCTTGACTTTTCAATTCCAATCCTCAGGCGTGCTCTCAAATTTTGGTGCAATTTTCATAACAAAATTAATAAGACAAAAAAAAAAAAAAAGACTGATAAAAAAAGGCTAACAAACACAGAAAGAAAAAGAAAAAAATTCAAGCTACGTGTGTACTGGTGGCATTCATCATCTCACATCAAGTTGTTAATGTATATTTACCAGAAAACAAAACCTGAATCGCACATGAGAGAAGTATGTTTTTATTGTTAAAAATAAAATAATGATTACAACATACTAACAAATACAACAATCGAAAATGTCATCCATCATTACATAATTTTTGACCTTGGCCTATCATAGAAGACGTAAGAATTCGTTACATGTCACAAATTGCTAACAAATAAGCATATTCACGCTTTTTAAACAAGCACACGTATTACAAACATACAACAATTGACACAAACTGCTACTCTTCAACTCGACAGTTATTTTTACATAAGGGCTCGTTATTATCTGGTTGTTAATACTTCTTTTTCTTTCCACATCTCCCATCATCCCAAAACCAATTTTACCCAGAGGGGTAGAATAGACAATTTACTTGCAACTTTGAGAAGAAAGTCAATACCATTGACTACCGGGCCCGCCTTGAGCAGCAGCAAGTTTTCTTGGAACGTACGGGGGCCGTGATTGCAGCCCGTTTCCGGAAACTTCTATAGTGGTTTCTACTTTGTCATTTTTGCAGTTGGTGCTGTTTCTTCTCGGGTAGGAAGAAGCGGGCAGGGGGAATTGGGTTGGGGCAGCTACTGGATTATTATTTCTACTTGCTCTTCGTTGTTCAAATGCATCTCCTGACCCTAGGGCAGGGGCAGGGGCAGCTGTTGTGGGCCCATAGTTGTTATAACGCATCACTGAACCAACTACTTTACCAGGCCTTGCAGCACTTCCCCCTGTTGTAAACAAGTTAATGCGTATTTAAATAAATAAATCTTAATTTTGTTGCATTTATTACGTATTAATTATTAAACGACAAAATCTGATAATATATTCAACTATTAATAGAACAAACCTTGGATGGTTTGAGGAACTTGTAGGGGTAGTCTGGTCATTGGCACAGGGTTGGTCATGTACTGCTGCTTCCCAACTTCTTTAATTGAACATTTAGAGAGACCATTTGTAACTTCTACTGCAGTTTCTTTAGGATATAATACACAAGCCCTAAAAAAAATACAACAAAACCAACTTCAATAATCAACACACACACACACACACAAAAACTAACAATCGTTTAACTAATTAAGTAATTATTTTTGAAGTTAATTACGTAAGTCATTCAAGTGGTTTCTGGTTTGTATAAACCTATGGATCTGTGATCTCGTCCCTTGGCTTTTTTTATTACACTAATAGTCCCTAATTTTGAAGCTTGTAACACCATGCCGTTAAGTTTTTATGGACGCTTGATGTTACAAGTTTCAAAATTAGGGACTATTAGTGTAATAAAATAAAGAAGAGTTACAAAATTGATAACTTCATGCAAACCACAAGGACGATTTATGTAATTTACTGTTATTTTTTTGATGTGGTATTCGACCAGCTTATGAATTGGTTGTGTTTTATGCGAAACAGGTCGAAGAGGTTGGTAATATATTAATTATAACTAGAGCACTAATAATTTATATAAATTTTTAAAAAGGAATTGGACAAAGTTGGTAGTAATTACCTTGGTAAAGATGAAGATTGTTGCCTTTCAAGAGGTGCAGCAGATGTACCTTTACCATAATGTTCTTCAAGGTGAGCAAATTGCTTCTTGAATTGGTCAACAGCACTGTGAAAAGAGAAAGAAAATAAAAAAAAATTAAATAGAAAGGAGAAATTATTCTACAGAAGTTTTAATTTAAATATTTGATATGAAAACTAGCCTATTATACTTAATTTGCCACAAATAGATAATTTAATCAATACCCAACTTTTAATTGTTATAAACGATTTAGGAGATTTTATGCATTAAAAACACACTTTAATCAACTTCCAATTCGTTTTAAAAAAAATGATTTAGAAATAAAACATGACCCGAATCAGGATTTTATATTTTCTTTAGATTTTAAAAAACATTATATATTTCAAAATAATGTGGTAAATTGGTAATTTCAAATAACCGTACCTTGGATACATAAATCCTGTTGGTTCAGATCCATCCAAGAACTCTTTAAGCATATTTGGATGATATTCAAGAATTTCTCTATAAATCAATTCACGAACATCTTCTTTTGTAATTCTTCTTCTCTCAAACTCAAATTCCATTTTTGTAACTGGTTGAGCAGATGGCTCCCTCTCAACTTTAGCCAAATTCTTGAAATATGGATCACAAAGAGCCTATAAAAAATAAAAAAATAAAAATAAAAAGGGTTGTTATTCAATACAAGAACAAGTAAATAAATACAGTAAATTTACTTAAAGGGTCTGTAATCCGTGTAATAGAAAAGGTTGAGGGGCACAATCCGTAACTCATACAAACCACAGGGACGATTTATGTAATTTAATTAAATAAATATATATATAGTATTACCTCTTCAGCAGTAGGACGATCTTTAGGCTCAAATGCAAGCATTCTTTCTAGTAAACGAAGAGCAAGAGGATCTGCATTTGGGAATTTTTGTGAAAATGGAATTGGTTTTTTCTTCCTCATGCTGCTTAAGTATCTTCTCGCCTTCTCATTTCTTATCTGATTGTGTTGCCCATCAATGTTAATTATTAACACAAGAAATAGAAAGAAAAAAAAAACAAAAGTTTTTGAATTTGCATTTGCATTTTATTAATTTTTTGGTTTACCTAATATTTTAGATAATTATATTCTTTAGTTATATTTCATACGTGATGTTATTTTTATTATTATTGTTATTGTTAATATTATCCTGAGTTTCTTTACTTTTTTATGATATCTAATCTAATAATGTATCTATTATTATTCACCAATTACCTAAATCGGTATAATTGATCATCATTAAATTAATGATAATTTGACTAAATATTAAATGCAATGGCCGATGGATGTGGTAATATGAAATTTATTCCTTAAAAAAATAAAAAATAAAATTAGGCTTTAATACCATACGCAAGGCAAAAATATCTAGTTATGATAATCTATGAAATCAATAAACAAAATGACCAAAAAATAAGCATATAATTTTATTTTTATGAATAAACAAGAACAAACAGCTCTTGAAAACTTAGGTCAATAAGAAATTTTTTACAATATGATTATTAGTTTTGTTTATCCAAAGCCTATAAAACATACCCTAGCTATAGCTTCAGGTGATGGTGTTCCCAAAAGATCAGTCATTATATCCAACTGATGCACCACATTTTTCCCGGGAAAAAGCGGTCTTCCAGTCAAAAGTTCTGCAAAAATACAACCAATACTCCATGTATCTATAGCTGGCGTGTACTGCACAAAAAATATCAAATTAATAACTATCAATAGTTTTTATTAATCAAAACAAAAAACTTATTACTTCAACTGTAACACTAAATATGATTAATTCACCTTAGAGAAAAATGATCCACATAATTCTGGAGCCCTATACCATCTTGTTGCAACATAATCCTGTAAACAAATACAATAAGCATATATTTAAAGAAATAGAGATGGGACAGGTGGCATTATAGGCAGGGCAGGCAAGTTCGGTGATGGACTAATGGGTCAAAATGACTAAAGTCTTTAAGTACGGGTTGACCCACAACGCTTTTTATCCCAAAAAAAGGAGGCGGAATGGGGAAAGGAAAGGGACAAGGGCGGTCTTGCTTGGCGCGAAGGCTGCTGGTTCGATCTTTTTTATATATAACAAGCTAAATTTCTATATAAATATGATAGAAGTTTTTAGCATTAGAAATATATATTGGTCTACTTCCTGATAGAGCCCATTTGACCCGTTGAAGATGTAACATAGGCCAAATCAACCCATCCGTTAGCAAACGGGTCTAAATTAGATTAAATTAACGCGAGTAAGAGACATACTGTCCAAAATATTGCAGTAGGTGTATCATTAAATGCCACTCTTGCAAGCCCAAAATCACAGATCTTGAGTTTACAGTCAGCATTTGCCAATATATTTTTCGGTTTCAAATCTCTGTGAAATACATTTGCTACAAAAAAGAAAAGTAAATCAAAATCAGAATCCATAGTTCCATACAACAAAAAGGAACATGCGTAGAATGATAAATAGTGTGTATATATATATATATATATATATATATATATAAATATTATATAAAATATATAACCTGTATGTATGTATTTCAATCCTCTAAGAAGCTGATAGAGAAAAAACTGATAATGTTCAGGTGTTAAATCATCATTTGCTTTAATAACTTGATGCAGATCAGATTCCATAAGTTCAAAGACAACATATATATCTCTAAATTCTCTTCTAGAAGGTGGTAATAAAATGTGTTTAATTTCCACAATGTCAGGATGGCGAAGAAGCCTAAGAAGCTTAATTTCACGAAGAATGCGAGTTGCATCAGAAACATGTTCAAATATATCATTTATTTTTTTTATTGCTACTTTTTCACCAATATGTGTATCATATGCTGAACATACAACACCATAACTTCCTTTACCAATTACTTCCTCTATTTTATACCTACTTCCTTCACCATATTCGGTGAAAAAATCAACTTCTGCAGATCCCTAAAACATTAAATCATTTAGAAATCTTAACAATCATATAATACACATAATATTGGCTTTATATAAGATTAAGGAACAAGAAAATGAACGCTTTTTTAGGTTACCTTTCTTCTTTGATCAGGCTGCATCACTGCGGCAAAGCATCAAACACCTGGCAGGCAACTTAGTAGATCACAAACCAACAAGATCCAGTAAGATGGATTTGCGGAAATTTGGTGAAATCTAGAGGAACGAAGTCAATCAAGAACACAAAACCCCCAAAAGTTGGGTAGAATAGTTACTTTAAGGGGGAAAAGTTGGAATTTTCTTGGTGTGGGTTAGTCGTATAAATGAATCAAAAGCGTTTGTCGGCAAGCAAAAGATTAGGGGTTTTAAAACGATTAAATCAATGAATGGATCTATAAGAACAAGAGATCGATGATGACTATTGTTATTCTACAAGAAGTTATATAGAAACAAGGGTTTGATTTGAGTTCGTTATGTGTATAGATCAAGGAAACCTTGTTGGGTTTAGATGGATTTTGGATTTTAGATCTAGAGACAGATAAGGGATTTAGAATATCTAAGAGACTGATGATACGCGTATGTATGTATATTTTTGCAACTCAGAAAATAAAGGGAAACTAATAATGGAAATGAGAGAACAAGAAGAAACCAAGAATCTTTACTTTGTGACCACATATAAATTCTACATGTTACATGTCATATCATTTTGGTTTTCATCTTATACATTATTAAATTCCATGTGATGAATCAATTATTTCTTACATATATGCATGTATATTTTAAATAATATTAATAAACTCTAATTTCTATTAATTTATAATATACATTAAATACAATTTTTGATATAAATGAATTAGTTGATTCATTAGCTACGATTTTCTGTTTAAATGAAAATTGTATGACGTCGTTTTGTTTCAGACTTCACCCCGGCTCATGACTAAGATTCAGATCCATAGTCAGATTTGGGCAGTTAGGTCAAACGTCGACACATGGTACTGAACACGACATTGTTTTGTATATCCTGCAATAATATTAAAAGTGAAGTAAAAGTATTTTTACTTTTATCTATGGCGACCACATGTCAGCGGATGAACGTCGTTTTGTGTTTCCGACGACAATAACAAAAGCAAAACATAAAACATTTTTTATTTAATATATCGCGATGATATGTCGTCGCCACATGTCATCAACGAACGACGCTGTTTTTTCCGGGCAACAATAATAAAACAAAATCAAAAAACATTTTTTATTTAATCTATAGCAACGACATGTTTTCGTCATTGTTAACAAAACGACGTCATTTTTTTCTCCGACGACAATAATAAAAGAAAACCAAAAATATTTTATATTTAATATATCACGACGACATGTTGTCGTCATAAGCGGAAACCATACGAAGTTGTTCTTTTTTCCATAAACAAAATCAAATTTCTTTTTAGATACACTACTACAATTAAAGGCTTTTTATAACACTAAATTTGTAACAGTCTTTAAATTCGTTACAATAGCTGTGTCTAATGTAACGAAAGTGTAACACCTAGCATAATTACTACCATGTGTTACAGTTAAATGAAAGGCGTTACAATAGACTTTAGATTTAGTAACGCCTTATACTCTATTGTAACACCTTACATTCTATTGTAACGCGTTACACTCTATTGTAACCCTATTTTTCTTTATTGTAACAGTCCGCTCTAATGTAACAAGTATTTTAGCTATTGTAACGCTCCAAATATTTAATATTTAATTTAGTATTAAATAAAAGACTTCGTAAAAGACATTCCTTTAATATGAACGAACGTGTTTTCAATTTCCCCCTTTTTTTTTAAAACCTAGTTCGTCTCTCACCTCTCGATCTCGCCTTTATAGTTTATTGATCGATCTAGAAGACGAAGGCAGAGGCGACCACCGAAGCAACACCACCATTTCGCGACCACCAACACCGATTCACCTCACTGATTCGCCAACGCCACCACCGATTCACCTCCACCGATTCGCCACCACCACCCCTGATTCACCTCCACCGATTCATCCGGCTGCGTTGAAGAATTTGTTAGTTCGATTTCTCCGTCATTAATTAGGTATGAAACTGTATTAACATTCAGTACTCTATCAGTAATTTTGAATTCGATGCTAGAATTCAGTACTCGATCTATCAGTAGTTTTGGTAGTTTGATTCAGTAACTCGGTATTTCGTATTAACATTTTTGGTGATTTGATTCTAAAATTATGTATTCTATTAGTTTTGGTACTTTGATTAATTAAGTTATTCGTATCACATTAACATTTTTGACGATTCTATGCTAGAATTTGTATTACGTTAGTAGTTCTTGTACTTTAATTGAAGGATTCAGTTTGTATCTAGATGATATGAAGTTAGAATCGTGTATTCTATTAGTGGTTTTGGTACTTTGTTCGGTATTGTATTAACAATTTTGGTGATTCGATGCTAATATTCTGTACTCTGTTAGTTGTTTTTGTAGTTGGCTTTAATGATTCAGTATTGTATTAACATTTTTGGTGATTTGATGCTAGAATCATGTATTCTATCATTGAGTTGGTACTTTGATTCAATGATTCGATATTGCATTAGCAGTTTCATTAATTGATGCAAGAATTCTCTATAATTTGATTCTCAAAATTTGATTTTGATAGATATTAATGGTGATGCACTGCATGCTAGTCTCGGATTGCCACCAGCATTGAATGTTACAACTGCTAAAGTCGGGAAGTTGCAAATCATGGTATGTAGCTTGTTGTACAACTTACATTTCTTAATTATAGATATCATAAATTGATGTGCTCATGCTGTTCATTATGGTGTTGTTTCTTGCTTTGTTTCTAGGTTTCTTACAAATGAATACATGGATATTGCGAGCAAGGGCATTAATGGCGGTGCTCTCTTAGCTTGTTTTCTTCTCAACAGGAGTCCACACCTTTATGCTTTCATTATTATCTACTGCTGCAAACATGTGTAAAATTTTTCCATCTGATGCAGCCAATGTGAGTAGTCAAAATTGTCATGGAAGTTGTTCCTTTATTGACTAATCTACTTCAGTGCCATGATGCCAATCAGCCAATGCGAGTAGTCAAAATTTTCAATTTTTAGCTATTAGAGGTTGCTTAACTGACTTACTTTTTATCTTATTTTGTTTATTTAGTTATTGTAAAAGCATGGGAAGTATGTTTATGTTCATGAATTCTTATTTTATTTATTCAGGTCTTGGAGCAAATGGGTATCTTTTTAAAAAAACCGAGACCAACTACCGGACTTGTTGCCAACTAAGTGATTGAAAGACATTTTTTTCCAAATTTAAAAAGTTTGTACTACTGTTATGCTTATTTCATAATAAAAAAACTCACAAAACCATAATTAACTGTCTCGTTTCATTTTTAGGGCTCAATGGGACCTGTCATCACGATCCCTTCTACAAACGGAAATTTGAACTACAAAGGTGAAACTTTAAAGGTAATTCTCATGAGAATATGATAGTTACACCCAAAAATTAATTGTTTTCAGCGTGTTCATGCTAAAACTGTGATTTTATGTTATAGATATTGAATTAAATTATCTGATACTTGTGTTCCCACCCTAATATAATTCTGTATTTGTTGCATCTAACAGGTGTTTCAGAAGTTGTATCCTGATGATGTATTCTTCCTAGAAACGCAGACTCATGTGATAAGGTTGAAAATGATGGTGAAGTTGTTTTAGAATCTCTATGAGATGATATCCTCAATCTTAAAACGACTTTAATTAATACATGTGTAAGAAGTAGATACAAAATGCAGGGGGTGCTTAAATTGTCTTATTTTTAGTGATCAATTTTGTATGTTGCATTATATATAAGTTGATAACTTAACTGTTTCCTTGTAAGGAATTTAATTCTAATATCAATCTTATTTAGATATTAATGTGTTTATGAAGATTTTTGTTATATAATTTCATATATATATATATATATATATATATATATATATATATATATATTTATGGGGTTACATTTGTAATAAATTGTTATAGAGGCGTTACAATAGGTATATTGGTGTTACATATGCTAATGGTGTTACAATAGGTAGTGACGTTACAATAGACATATCGGTGTTACATTTGCCACAACCGTTACAATAGACCTATTGTGACGGTACATTGGGTGGGCAGAATAATGTTACAAAGGTGTTACAATAGCTCTGACACTGTTACAGAAGCGTTACAATAGACCTATTGTAATGGCAGCGAATGTAATGGTCCAAATGGCGTTACAATAGACCTATTGTAACGGTTTTTGCCCTTTATGTAATGAATTTTGATGCTACCAAAAGTCATTAATTGTAGTAGTGATATGATCTATCACGACAACATGTTTTGATAAGCCCACCTAATTTGTTTCGTTTCCCACGACTCTATAACGACGTACACATGTCGTCGTGATAGGCTTTAGTCACCACATAGTAAAATTCTTGTAGTGTTTGGTCTTTAAATTCATAGTCCATTTAATCATATCGATTGTTATCACTAGGCATTTAAAACGATCAACAGATTTCTCTTCTTGGTTGTGTTTGTAATCTCAAATATAATTGCAGTACATAATTAATTAATTAATCTCCTTCCGACAAGTATATAAAGTTCCGCACCACACATGTACACAAGTTATAAATTAAATCATATATAAACGACTAATTAGCTAGCCAATAAGAGTTGACTTTTTAGTTCTATTATAGTAAGAGGTCCACATAAACTCGCGTTTACCCAACGCCATGGTGTATTGTTCTTCATTGGAAGGTTGTTAGTTTACCGTACAAGGGAGATAAGACCATATTCTGCATAGAATAGCTGCATGCAACATATACGAAAAAAACCAGGCTTCATAATTATGGTCAAATTAAGATGATACATATCTAAGAAACTTAATTACCTGCCAAAGAAACATATACATGGACTGAACGGAGTCTGTGCTCTTCAAATCTACTGATTTGGCACGTATCCAAAGTATTAATCCCATCACTAGATGACTAATGATCTACAAGGAAAAGAAAAATGTGAATATAACGAAATGGTAATTTATTCTTTTCCATCTCATTTTAGTGCGTATATTATAAATTACCGTTACATATCTGCTCCAAGTGATGGGTGAAGTTGCTCCCACAACAGCAGCAGCAATGTAACCGATTTCAAGGATCCAAATGCAAATCCAAAATATCTGCAATTTTTTTAGTTGATCCAGCTAAATGATTAATGGTGTTACAGCTAGAATTAAGCATAAACAGACCCAAAAAGGATATACATATAAGGTAACCTGTTTTGCACCGAGCTTAATAGCAAGAGACTTAATTCCATGCATCCGGTCTCCCTCAATATCTGGGATGTCCTATGATCGAGAACAATAATCAAGCAATTAGTGCCAAGAAATGTCATATTCAGACAGGTGTTGGATTATATATATGGGGAATAAATCTGATTTAATAATAGTAGTATGATTGTACCTTAAAGAATATTGTTGAGACTGAGAATACACTGAGCATTCCAACTGCAAATAATATCGGCCTTGAAAGGAATATTGTGGATCTCATATGGATGGCATTCTGTGTATTCACGGGCACGTTAATTGTCATACTACATATCACTAGATGTGGCAAAACCATTAGATTTTTTATTTATTTTCTTGTTATAATATGATTTCCAAACACTGTGGCAAATATTATTTGGCACGGTTTTGCACCGATATTTGGCACTCTCATATTCAGGATGGAACAAAACAGTGCCAAATACTATTTGGCATGTTTTTGCGCCTTCACAAATACTCATTTTTCTTGTAGTGATACCAACACTTTTTTTGTGTCACTATAACTAACATATGTTAAAAGGAAGTAAAAAGCTCTGTTTTTTACCCAACCTCGACACGGTTTTTACTTTTAGTGACGCTTTTGCTACTTTTAGTGACAGTTTTACGGGTGTATTTATCTTGTAGTGGATGTAGGAATAGCTCACCTGCATATGCATGTAATATCCAATCGGAACAACTAGCGCCCGAGAAATTAGCATGCAAAAAAGTGCTGTCAGAGGAAACCTCTTCCATCGCAATAAGGGTAGCTGTAAATGGTATTCAAATAAGAAATACTATATAATTATAAAAGTGTTGGTTTGATCAGAATTTTACTTAATACTAGTATATAATATTGTTAAAATGTAACGACGTACATTGGCTGAATATGCAGTCCCAGCGACAAACCAGCCAACAAACCCCCAAAACAATGGTGGAGATCCAACAATCCACGCAGTTGACAAGCCCTGAATACAACACAAACAATATTAACAGATTGCATATACTAGTCAAATTGTATATGGTATTATGGTTTTTTTGGGAAAAAGATATATATACTTGACAGTTAATTTCACTTAAAATACAATAGTCCCAATATTCATTATAATAATTAATGTAATTTAGTTAATTAGTTTTGGGTCAACTCATTCCATCATATGAAACTGCTTGTTTCTGTCCAACGTACGTAAAATAAAAGAACACTTTAGTATTTACAGTTTGTATCTTTAAATCATGTTGTTAAATAAATAAAAAACTTAAACTATTTCAAAGAGTAATAAAAATTCAGTACCATGATAGCTGATAAATAAGAGATGATCATAGCAGTTCTCATAGATAGTTCCCCAGCAGCTAATGGAAGATATGGCTTGTTAACCTATAAAGGTTATAGTGTCAGCAATAGGCCAACCGCTAATTCAACAGAATACACATTTGAACACCATTAGGGTCCTATAAAAACCATCATTAGCGTAAAAAGCATTTTAATTTTTTGACAAGCAAAAAATTTAACACTGATGAACAACCTCCAAAAGAGCTTGCAAAATTTTAGATATTTTTTATTTGTTTTTAATATATGGTGTATTTGTTCATTAGTTGTAACTTTTGTTCATCAGTTAGTGGTGTATGAAGAATCTTGTACACATATGTACAAATTACCTCCTGTTGAAAATCAAAGAGTTTTTTAAGCTAATTAAAATTATATTATATTTATTTCATACATATATCTGTAATTACTGTAATTTAAAGTTTTAGTATACCTTGTCGAGTTCAATATCACATATCTGATTAAAACCACAGACATACATTTGCATGAACATGGCTCCAACAAGAGCCTGCAGATGGTAATTAAATTGAATATATTAATATACTGATATGAATTTATAATTTGCTTATGAATATCACACTGTAATATGAGTTTTTAGTTGGCTGAATTTACCTGCAACACTCTGATGAAGAACAGAGGAGATACATCTGAAAGCTTCTTAACCGAAAGAATAGACATTGAAGCTATACATGAAACCTATTAAATGGGATAAGACAGGTCGATCAGCACGCCTTTTATTTTTTAAATTAATATTTTTTTAAAAACTAACCGTTCCAACCGCTGTATATGGCCTTATAAACTTATACACAGCAGACAAGAATGCGAAAATGGTCTCCATGGGATTCATGAAATCACGAGATTCATCAAATTGAGCATTGTTTGTAGATGTTGCATTCAATTTAAACTTGTGTATGTTCATTTTGTCTTTTGTAAATTGTTCATAAAAGTTCCGATCCATGTGATTATTTCGCCTTCTTTGTAGAAATGTCGTGGAGTTCTTCTTATCGAATTTTAGTATCCGAATTAACGTTGAAGATCGCGGTCCTAAATATGCTCATTCCATTAATTAAGAGAAAATATAATGAAAGTAGGCAATATAAGGCAGATCGTCGACTTCGGTCCAAAATATTTCATAAGAGAAAAACAAAACTCTACTTCATATAAGGCCAAGGAGGTTCACCTTACTTCGGGCTATCCGCAAAGCGGGTAATCAATTTAAAATTAGTCGGTTCGCAAAGCAGGTTAGAACGCACATAACAAAAAAAGACACATATCAAGTACTTAATCAATGGAAATAGCAATGAAAACGCAGACACATATCAAGTAATTAATCAATGGAAATAGCAATGAAAACGCAGGTAACAAGAAAAGACACATATCAAGTAATTAATCAATGGGAAATAGCAATATTCAGTTATTCACCTATGTTCATAAATATATTATATATAATTTTGGGCTACCCCGAAAATAAATGACCCTTGAATAGTTAGCTCGCAAAATGAATCGAAATACAAATTATTACGTGGAGCCCATTAAATTTGAGAAATAAGAATTTTTGTTGTGAAACAAAAATAAAGAGAGAAATATATATATTATATATAACTCGTTATTGACCAAAACGTTGAGCTTTGGCCCACCAATATTTTTTTCTATTTTTTCTATCTAATTATTTTTGTGTTTAAACTTTAAACACAACAAAATAAATTACAAACCATGTCTTAGATTTGTGAATTAGTAATTTAGTTGAAATGTTAACGTTTTTCCATTTACTATGTAAACAAAGAAACTTAATTGAAAATTAGTCACATATCTTACAACACGTTTTACAAAGCCATCATGATTTATTTTGTAATGTCAGCATCGCTTCTTACGTCTTGGCGCCACCATAACTTTTTTTAGAACCTTGGGTGCACTACAATAAATATAACTTGTTCGCATATTTTTCTCTCGTTTTTAGAAAATGCAATTCTTTTTTGTCAGATTATTTGCATTTATAATTGTGTACAAGATACTTACTTACATTCATAAGTGCAAAGAAATACTAGAAATCGTCATTATTTTTCACTCTTATTATTATAAAAGAAACTATATTCTGCCTTTAAAAGCGTAAAGATATAAAAGAAACTACACTATGCATTTATTAGCGTAAGGAAATGTAAGACTTATTTACATTAAAAGTATAGTGATCAAAGTTGTGAGTTGTGACACTAAAATTTTTTATGCCTCTTTTTTTCTCACGAAGAGTTTTAGTACAACAAATTGATTTATAAAATTGTATGTTATATATAACGAGTTCTATATGATTGTTTTTTAACAACACCTAATCTACTTCACTTTTGTCCCCATCAGGACTTGAACTCATGAGTCCATTAGATCATGAACAACATCATATACACCAATATCATTAGGCTACACGCCTTGAGTTCTATATACACACTTGTAAGTGCGGATTTTTCTTCCTACAAATGTAAATGCAAATATTTTTAAAAGTTCTTAAATCTCTTCGTGTTTATAAATGTAAAGCTTATTGCACACGTTTATAATTTCGAACAAGCCGATAAATTTTAGTATTTTCTACAAGCTACATTTTTTTATTAACGAATGGCAGATTTATTCTAGTGGAAATTAATATTTTTAAGTTGTCTTGACTTGAACAAAATAATCTTTTTAATAATATGTTTGCCACATTACTAATTTAAATTAAAAGATGGTTTAATGGATTAGTGGAGAGGTAGATATCTTCTTATTCGGAGATTGTGGTACAATACCACTAGATGTGTTTACTTATTCATTACATTATTTTATTGTTAATTAATAATCTACAAAAAAAAAAAAGGTTTGTACGTTATCTCATGGTTGTACTTATGCAATGATTGCTTGTACACTATGCATGATGAGTGATACATATATTAACAAAAACAATTTTAAAGCTAATTTTGAATTTGTTCAACACTACTAGAGTTTGGTTCGAATAGAGAAAGCTGATAATAAATCCGGGTTTGAATAGTACAATAGCTTAATAATGTTTAATCTGAGAGAACATGAAATACCTGTGGCGAGGGAAGAAGGCGACTTAACAACCCCGGAATATCCATCATCTGAAGTTGTCCTGCAAAGTGACCCAATGCCTAAAGACGCCATGTTATACTCGATAATCGTCTGGATATTTGAAGCATGCACCATAAATCATCCAACTGCCAATAAAATATGAAAATTGCATAATGGATTTAATGGCAATTTATAACACGCCAAGTCGCAACTGTTGACTTTCACCATATAGACAACATAGACCGCTTCTAAAAAAAGAGTTAGTACGAAAGTAAGGATCGTTGAATAACACCACCAAGACATGGTCAAGTTGACTATCCGTGTTCAATTCATGCTTTACCCCTTCTAAACGCCAAAAGAACACACGTCAAAGTTTCATGCGGTTCCCAATTTTAATGGAAATTGATTTCATTACCACATATATTATTTCACACAATATAATTATTATTTTAATATGTTATACAATTTATAATAAGAGTTAACACTATAGTGTATAAAGTTATTTATATAGTGTACAAATTACCTTCCATTAATTTTAATCCCCTGTAGCACGTCATCAAGATACCATTATAGCATTATCCAATTTAAAGATCAAATAACTTTTATCATCTAAGAAAATTATCCACTTAAAGAATGGATAAAAAGATGGGAAAAAGAAGCAAAAGAAAGTAAAAAGACATAGAAGAGAAATTGATATATATAAGAGATATAAATAAGAGGCATAACAAAGTCAAAAGAAAATAAAATTGAAGATACATGGAAAAAGAATTTGGCATAGACAAAGGGCAGAGAAAGAAAGTATGGCAAAAGAGGAATAAGTTTCGAATTTGGGGGCATCCAACCACAAACGCAGATTTCTCTATGGTGCGGCAGTGCGCTACCAACAAACTTTTGTTTTCGGGATTATATTTTTATAATTAGGCACCTAGACTTTATACACATTTTTCTAAATTTCCAATATCTCTTCAAACTAGATGAGCTCGATCCAAAAATCGAATCAAACAAATCCAAAACCAATAGAACCGAAAACGATTAATTTTTAAAACAGAAACCAAACCGGTAACATATTATCGGTTTTGGTTCGGTTCGGTTCGCTTTCGGTCTGGTTCGATTTTTTAAGGCCAAATGTTCATCTTTTTCCGAAGACTGAACCGAAACTAATAGCATCGAAGATGAATTTTTAAAACCGAACCCATAACATGCTACCGGTTTCGGTTCGGTTCGGTTTCGGTCGGTTTTCGGTTCGGTTCGGTTTTTCGGTCCAAATGCTCACCCCTACTTCACACTATAAATATATATATAGAGGGTTGATACGGGAATTGCGAGAACCAATCCGGAATACTCATTTATATTTATTAGTTTTTTTAATGTATAAGGGTAATATAGTCATAAAATCAATTAAATAAATACAAAATATACTTTCCGGATTCGGGTGAACCCACGGTCGGATCCAGATCCCGTGACGGCCAACTACCACTCTGCTACTACTCGACTACTCGTAACAACATCACTTTTATTGAGTAACGTAGGCGAGATGATGTTGTACGTTTTTAAGAAAAGTGGTGAAAGTAGTCTTTTGGAAAGGAAATACACCCACAAAATCAGTGATTATGATGGGGTTTTCAAAATCAGCGAAGAAGAAAAGGGAAAACAGAGAAAACATGGATAGAGAAAGGAAAGACACTCGCACAAGATATATATGGCAAAAAAATACCATACTTAAGAAATATACCATAATGAATTATTAGTTAATTTTATCCTTTTACCCTTACGATATTGACTAAAAAATGATGGTATGGATCGGAACCGTTGATTCAACGAATACCTAGACAATCTAACCAAAACCACGTTATAAGAAAAAAAACAAAGTCCAACATTATAAGAAAAAAACAAAGTCCAGACAAATACACTTTAAATATGACCTAGGATTTTGAATGGGCCAATAAAGACAAACCGGGACATAAACTGAGCAAAAAACAAAGTCCAACATTATAAGAAAAAAACATAAAAACGCAAATAAGTCTAAAAACAACGTTTTTGGGCCAGAAAGTTCGGTAAACCGCCTACGGCAAAATAATGTTGAGCCGCTTTCCTTACACGATCTTGGGCTTCCAGAAATATAAGTGTCCCCTCTTCTACATTTTAGTCTGCGTCACCTTACATCCCTTATGACGACAAAGATTTTAAGCTATGGCAACGAATCTATTGCGACGAACTTATGACGACAACTTGTTGTCCACCTCATATGCAAATTTGGAATTAGCTTCCAATTATTTCGGGATAAAACCATGAGCTCCTATCATAAACTTGATTACAATATAAATAGTATTAGCAACACCACAATTGGATTATCCAAGAATAATAATATTTAGAGATAAAACATAAACTTAAACAATAAAGATAATACATAAGCTTACAACTTTATTAGATGAAGGTCTCAATACACTGTAAGTAAAAATGTTTCTTTTAGATGTACCTTTAGAGTGTTCAAATTTTTTCAACATGAAAATGAGTATTTATAGATTCTAATGTGTACTTGAAAAGTCCAATTTTATTGAATTTTTAATTATTATCATTATTTAATTTATTTCAAAACTCTTGGTTTTATCATTTAGTGAGTTTGTTAGACTGAAAAGGATTAGTTGCTACATTGGTCGTTTGTCAGTGAGGCAATGGATAATGTAGAAAGTGATAAATGTCATATACAAACTAGGGTTAAAAAAATGGATTGTAACACCTCAAATTTTTAAAACATATTTTAAATCATATTTTTAAATAAAAATATCACAAAGTCCAATATCCCAAAATGTGGTTTAACAAAAACCTTTTAAAAGTTTATCAGAGTATTAAAACCGGTGTTACATTATAATATCAGAACCATAGGATAAACGGGATCTACCTACGAGCTCCCAAGCTAATCAACACTAGGCCACTTCTACCGCGGCCCTCTAATCCATCAATCTCGAACCTGAGTACATAGCCAAAAATAAAGTAGTACGTGAGACAAAATAGTCTCGTGAGATACATGGGTTTTCGACCCATTCTCAAATATAATAAAAGTCATTACTATTCATTTCATTTCTTTATTCACTTATTAATTATTATCTTATATTCTTACCGCTTATTCATATTTACTAGTAAGTTAACCGTAAGCTTACCCATCACGTGTTCACATTCTTGTAAGCTATTTGATGCAGGCCCAATAGAAGAACGGACCATTTTGTTTCTTGAAGCCCAAGACCGTGTGAGAAAAGGGGCTTTAGTAAAATGGCCACAACTTCCCGGCCCAAATTCGCTGTTTTTAGACACTTTATTTGCATTTTTGTGTTTTCTCGTTAATATTCCAAACTTTGTTTAGTCCTAGTTTTTGGCCCGTTTGTCGTTTTCGGCCCATTCGAAAATCTGGGCCATATTTAAGTTGTAATTTGTCTTATGGAATAATTAGTTGATGAATTTTGAGATTTCGAGTTTTCTCTCCCAAAAGTGTTCTTCGTGTATGAACAATTTTTGAAGACCTCTATCACAACGTGATTTTGGTTAGATTAATCCGGTATTCTTTGAATCAACGGATCCTAATCTATTCTATCTTTTCAGTTTACATCACTATTCATAGCTTACTAAATCTTTATCACATACACTACGGACCTCTCCGAAGCAAACTCCCCCGATGTGGGTTAACTAGGTAAACTCCCTCGTTTCCGGGTTAACTGAAACTCCCCCGATTTCCGGGTTGACTATTTCTCCCCCGATTTCCGGGTTGACTATTTCTCGACAGGCTACTCTTGCGCATGGTGGTACCTCCCCAAGTAGGTGTCACTATCTCCCCCAACTTATGTGGGTTAACTATGATCCGGATCCTTTTCTCAACACATATCGAAATCATCAAATACGGGTCTATGCCCCAATAATATATACTCAACATAAATTAGAATACAACTATTCTAATTATCATATTATTCTCATTTCTTATTCAATTTAAATATTGACTTTACTAAGTCATTTACTAAATGAAACATATTTATCATTTATCATAATTATATTACTTTAACTTCTCTTTGACTAGAATACAAATTCATTTCTAGTCACTTTATATGTATTCTCCTAGCAATTCAATTTCTACTCTTATTAGTATAATATACTAATCAATACTTGATACTTAAAAATCATTGTTGTTAGCTTAATTAATACATATTATTAATAAGCCAATTATCATACTTTCTCAACCATTACTCTTAGACAAACATCATATTAATAAAGAATTATTAATTACTCTTCATTATCATAATCTCTTTCAAAACCATTAGTTATCTGGACATACTTAAATAGTCTATTACTTGCATTCTCTTACCTTTTTAATCATATCTTTATTAAAAACATTTATTAATAAAGACTCATAAAACATCATAGTTTTCAAAATCATTTGCTATGTACTCAGTAAAAGTCTCATGTACTCACCTTAGCCAAGCTAATTCCAAATCGTGTCTAATAGCACGAATCCTTGCTTTCCAACTTGTGAAATGTCACCAAACTTTAGGTCTTCTTGACCTACTATCAATATCATAACAATAACTAGTTATTATCCATAACTAATCACTAATCCATCCATATTAACATTCCTAACCACCAAGTTCATCCAACTTGGTGGAATCTCAAACTCTAGTTCAAGATTTCCATCAATAAACCCAAATCCAACTTGTACACATCGATTACAAGCTTACAATAAGTGTTCTACACCCATGTTTAGTCATCTTCCCCAAAGATGACATGGTTGATTCCCCAAACCACCATTTTTATCCAAATCAAGCTTACAATCAAGGTAGATAAGCAAAATAGACAAGAATCCTTACCCTTGATGATTCAATCCTTCAAGATGGTGAAGATTTGAGCTCCAAGACTCCAAAATCGTCCACTTCTCTCTAGAAAACGGTTGCACCATGTGTGGGGTTGAAGGTGAAATGAAACCCTAGCCTTGTAACATCCTGAATTTTTCAGTAATTAAATATTAATTTTAATTAATTTAATTTACATCTATTCATTAATTTTCTATGTGATAAATTATGAGACGACCTGTAAATAGACGGCTCGTTTTAGTTAGACTTATTATAAATAATTAAGTAGAAGATTTATAATTTAATCAACGTTCTTAAATTATTTAAATATGATTAAATAGTTCGCCTTAAGTTTGGACCGATTAGACCAAGGCCTTTTTATGCTGATACGTTTCGAACCCGAGCATCTTTTTTTTCTTTTCTTCAGTTTGGATCGAGTATGATAATAGGTGGGCTCGAGAGTGGTGGCCCGACATTCCTTAAAAGCCTTAGACTACACTTAATACTTAAACTAATCCTCCTAAAAACCCCTACCCTCCTTCCCTCAAACTCCAATCGGCAGCCTCCAATTAGAGCATGTCCTTCGTTTCCTTCTTCTCCAATTGAGCAGCTTAATTCCATGGGGAGGTGGCCAGCGAGTGTCATTGAGTTCGAGCAGGAATCAAGAGCACCTCCTGTTCGTCCTTTGTTCCGTCGCAAGAAGCAGCCAAGAGTTGGGCTACTTTGTTTCTCTACAATCGCCTTTCTCTATTCGTTTCATCGCTTTTCTGATTCTAATACTCGATATATTAATGGTGTTGTAATCGCATGACAACAGCAGCCAACGAACGAACGGTGTGGAGCTTTGGTGTCGAGCATTCAGTGAACAAACCTTCCTAGCCGTGCTCCTCTTTCTTGTTTCGGTAGGATTCTTTTCTCTTCTATCCCGTGTACATAAATTCTGTGATTTCCTAATCTCCTGAGTATTAAATTGTTTATTCCTTTGTGTGTTCGATCACGAGCAGAAATGTTTGATCCCGAGCAGGTGGAGTTTTGGTGATCGAGTGGTGTGGTGTTGTTGTTCTAGCCAAATCGGATTGTAGCTTTGTTTCGGTAGCTCATTTTTCCCTTTTGTCCTTTTTGTTTTTCTGTGTTCCGTTGCTAAATTGTTGCTGTTGTGATTTAGTAATTGCGGGTCTAGTTTTGATTCGTTTTTAGCATGCTGTTCGGTTTGAGCAGATTCTGTCTGGCAGGTTCGTGTCTGTTTTTGGATAGGTTAGAGCCGGAATTTGAATTCCCGTCCTTCTCTAATGTTTTAGTTCTCTAAGATAGCTTTCCGTCTCCGCCGACCGCTCGTTAATTGAGTTAACGGTTTGTGAGATACGACCCCTTTTTGTAACTGACTGCGGTGCTGAAATACTGCACGAATTTGCCTGTTGCGGGCCTGTTTCGGGACCCTTCGGAGCAGAACCGGGCCGAACTTTGTATAGACGGTTTCTAGTGTATTTTGTATACTATATACTGTAAAAATTTGGTGTCATTCGGTGTACCCAGTAGAAAGTTACGGTCGTCCGATTTTGCTTCAAAATTGTGTTTTGAATTATGTTGAAATTCGGGTAATAGAAATTCTAGTTTTATGAAATTATGAGTCTTTAATTTTGTGACTTTGTAGAGTTGTGTTGCGGGTTTAAACCACTGAAATTTATGAGATTCAGGATTTGGTTTGGGTAAAAACCTTTTGTTAATTACATAGACGTTTTATTGATCGAGAACCGGAAAACCGAACCCGTAGGGTTCATGGTTCCCCAAACCGGAAATTTTCTAAATAAATTAACAGTATTACATACTATGAGCTGCTGTGAGAGAAAGTGGTTTTTGGGAATGTCGGGTATCTCGGGAATAAACGGTTGATGTCGGGAATTAAAACGGGTTTTTAACGTCATGCTGGATTTTGGGCAGAAACTGTAGTCTGGGTTTAAGTCCGTTTTTGTCACACTTAAGATACGTTTCTGGATTTTTGGCCCGTGCTGGTTTCTAGGTTTCTGAGTCCTCTTTCTAACGACGCTAACGGCTCGTTAATCTGGTTTACGATTTAAAAGTTATTGATGTTTTAGTAAAACTTCGCTGGATAGTTTTCGGTTCAGCTATTCTGTCTCGCGAGCCTGTTTTGAGCCTTTTCTGTTTGGATCTAGCCTCCGAAGCCTTCTGTAAAATTGTAGTCCTCTGAGTCATTTAACTACTGTAAAAATTTGAATAATATCTAGTGAGCGGGTTGAGAGTTATAGCCGTTCCCGCGACAGTGCTGAGTGCTGTTTAGTTTCTGTTGAAACAACCTTTGAGCCTAATCCTAACCCGAGTTTCCTTGTACATTGTAGGACCTTCTAGGACCGGTTAGAGACGCTCTTCAGTGCCGAGGATACTTAGGCGCTTACGTTCATTCGAGGTGGGTAATCTTACTATAAACTTGTACTTACATTCGATTCATGATTTTGTGCTATGTGTTGTGAATTGCCTTGTTGATTGAGTTTGAGTATTCTCACTGTGTATTCAGTTATAACGATACGTGCATGGCTTAAGTGGTTAACTGTTGATCTGCTTTTACTTTCTGTGTGATTGATCCGTTATCTGAGTTGCTAGTTGTTGCATTTACTTACCACTGATCTGAGACAGACGTACCGAGTATCTGAGCCGGTACAGAGTCATTATGTGTTACTATGTGTTAGGGTGATCTGAGTGGTTTATGTTATAAGTTGAAAACATAACAATAATAACAATTCTGAGTGGTAGCCTGAGTGGCAATTCTGAGTGGTAGCCTGAGTGGCAATTCTGTGTGGTAGCCTGAGTGGCATTTTAGTGTAAAGAGGGGCGAGGTTGATCTCTCGACCCGATTTACACCAGCGCACTATATAAATTTAAAATCTGAAAAAATAAACTTGAGCAATTGAGAATTGAGTAGAGTCTCTAGGGATCACTTATGTGGCTTGAGTTGTTTGTAATTACTTGTTTATTTTGATATTATTCACTCAGCGGTGGCTGACCCCAATCACTCCTCCCTTTTTTTACAGGTACTAGCAAGGGCAAAGGGAAGGTCAATGTTGATGAGCTGCGTTTCTATTTTTTAAATGTATGGATTTGGATTAAAACGTTTATTTAGAGTCAAACATGTTTTGTTTTTAAAACATCTATTTATTCCGCATTTAAACCACGAGACGGTTTTATATTTATTTATGAGTTGGGACCTTTGAGTTACTTGTAGTTTGAGGAAATTAATATATTTTATTATTTCCTCTGATTTTTGGGATGTTACAAGCCTACACACAAGTTTATATAGTCCAGACCAAACTCGCGCCCCGCTCGCGCCCAGCTCGCGCCGCGAAGTGCCGCGGTGTTGCCTGCTAGTTGCCGATCTTTTCCAGTTCTCGCGCCTCGCTCGCGCCGAGTTCGTACCGCGAACCAAACGTGAGCTCGACGCGAACCCTTCGCGTCTGATCTCTGCGGTTGCTGTTTGGACTCGCGCCTGCCTCGCGCCTTCCTCGCGTCGCGAGGGTTGTCTGGGTCAGTTTTTTGCCTTTCAAACTTGTTTCCATCCAAGTCTTGACCCATACTTGGTTACCCCAAGTCCTAAACATTCAAACACTCGCTAAAACCAAATGGAGACTCGATTAAGTATTTTACCACATTTATTCCTCAATATTTCCATTTAATTCATTAACCGAAAATTCCGGTTGTTACATAGATGGTAAAAGTTTTCTTTTTATACCTTCACCAAGATTAAATGAATTGCACAAGTTACCTCCTGTTGAAAATCAAAGAGCTTTTTATGGTAAGAGTGATACTTATCAAATCCGTAAAGACTCTTTGATTCACCAAATTCCACGACGGTTTATCAAATCCGTCCCGTAATTCTATCCCCGCAATAGTGGTCAACAAATTACTTAATTGCTACATCATATGGAATTATAGTCAACAACCACTAACTTACTAACTGTCTGTTAAAAATAAAATAAATAATAAGTGTGTAATTCAAATTAGTACAAAAAGCTTATTGCTCTAAGAAAAAAATTGCTAATAATATATCATATTCACTTAAAAATGGCAAAAAATCAACAAAAAAAACATAGAAAAAATGCTATAAATATGAGGCGAAACAATAAAAATATATATTGTATCTACTATACAATTGTGATTCTATAATCACTGTTCACAAGTATATGATTGGTTAATTTTATTTATATTATTATATTAGTTAGTTTTTGATAAATAATTATAAAGTTAGTGAAGTTATCAACTTTTTTTTTCATATTTAAAGAAAATGAGAGGTAGGTTTTTGCAAGAATTCATAGAAATATAAATTTACTAAGTACGCCTATCAAATATAGAAGTTTATTTAAGTCAAATATTTAAAGAGAAATAAAAAAGTTTATTTAGGAACAGAGGAAATATTTTATTTTGGAATTTCATTGAAGTGGTAAATGAACAAGAGATGTCTATATCAGATATTCACATTAAAACAATAAAATATATATTTTTAAATATCTATCATCAATAAAATTAAAAAACCATCAAGAAGCTAGAACATTACAAACACTAGTTCAAAAGTCAATCTACTCAACTACCTTTAAACATAGCCTACGATTACAAATCCAAAAAGATGAATATTCTTGAATCGACTTTACAATGCAGTCTTTACATACAACTTCTTCCTTGAATATGAACAAATTTCTAATGTATCTATTATACAATTGTGATTCTATAATCACTGTTCACAAGTATATGATTGGTCAATTTTATTTATAATATTATATTACTACTATTGAAAAGAAAGCTTGAAAATTATTTTATTGTGGGATGAAAAGGAAACTCATTTATTGGGATTAGTCACCAACCACTCACACTCACAGTTTTATGTCTTTTATTTATTTCCAAGCTTAATGTTTAGTATGTGTATAACATTATAATTCTTGATAAGTATATTGAAACATAAGCATAAGCAATCTATAAAAAAAAAAATCTAAAACCAAAAGTGATGCGAAAATTAAATTAATACTACATAGTAAATTTTTTATTTTATAAATCTTGCAACTAAAAGTATGAACAATAGATTAAAGCCACATAAACTCGCAATGCGAGCATTATTACGCTTGTAAAATTCAATTTGATTAACAAAGACAAAAAGGAATAGGCAAAAGAAAAAAAGAAAATAAAAGTAAGATGGAAAAACAATTTAGAATAGACTAACGTCAGAAAAATAAGGTATGGCAAATGAAGAGAAAGTCTCGAATTTGGGGGCATCCGACCAAGGCAGATTTCTTTCCGGTAGGCTGCCAATAAAGTTTAGTTTTGTTTGAGGGTATTAAACATTGAATGTGGTATATACATTAAAAGTTGTGATAAGAAAATCACACTCTTTACACAATAGGCTTTTTATATTTTGTTTGGTTGATGAAAAATAACAATAAAAATAAAATTTAATTTAATATTATGTTCAATTCAGAAGAACTCAAATTGAAATCCTGTAAAATGCCTTGAACATCTTCTTAGACCCGTGTCAACGCTCCTTCGACACCACCCGTCGTAGGGTTTTCTTGCGTGTCGGCCAACGACGGCGTTGGCCGCCCCCGTCGTGGCCTGGCGTCGGTAAAACTCGTCGTGGGGATGACGGGATCGAGGATGGCGTCGGTAAAACTCGTCGTGGGGATGACGGGATCGAGGATGGCGTCGAGGGAGGTGGTGGGGCAGGCTGGAGAAGAAAGGGGGGAGGAGGGAGGGGTGGGGGGTTTTTGAAGTTGTACATTCTGCATAAAAACTTATACTAATTTTAATTTTTAATAAAAATATCTTCTTTTTCTCTGTTTTTTTTAATTTATTTTTTAATTTTAATTTTTTATATATATTTGTTTTAATAATAAAAATATATAACTTTTTTTCTAAAAAAATTAGTTTTTTTTGTTTTCTAAATTTATGTAATTTTTTTAATTTACTCTTATTTTTATTTAATTTAAACAATGTATTTTTAAATTAATGTAATATATCTATTTTTAGAAGTATTTTATTAATTAAAAATGATGATGTGGAAATGGTGTGTTAGTGATGATGGGTCATGGTTGGCACAATCGTGTCAGTAGCGTGTCAGTAAGGATGTGACGCTACTGATGGGTTTACTGACGCGTCACAGTTGGGACATGCCTTATGCCATTTAGAGGATGCATTTTTCTTTTTTAACTTTTTCAAAATGTACAAACAAACCCCCTGAATTTTTCAAAAATGAGTTAACACCCCTCTATTTATACAAACTTCATTAAAACCCTTTCACTTAATGTTTCTTACTTCCCTAAACTTGCAATATATTGTTATTATTACTGATAAACTTTTATATTCACAATAAAATGTTATTGAATTAAAAAGAGGGGGTAAAAATTAAATTGGTTGCCAATGCAAATTTCATTATTCTTATTAGGTTTACACAATGTTGTAAAAAATGTTTGGCGCTGGGCTATCAACCTTAAATCTTAGGAGTCATGATGTTTTTCATGAAGACATGATTTAAGGGGGCAAAAGTAAATACATGTTATGTTCGACCTTTAGAAGTCAAGTACTATTACGGTTGATTTCTTCTTCATAGCAGTGACACAAGACCTGCAAGACTTCTTCCATTGATGGGCGTTCATCTTGAGATGATCGAAGAGATTTTGAAACAAGTAGGGCCACCTCGAATGCTCCCATTGGAGGACAGTTATTGAGTTGAAGCCGTGGGTCCACAATACTTCCCAAATTCACCTCATCGGTTAGCAATGGAGTTGCCCATTTCACCAAATTTTGCTGTCCCTTGGGTCTGTCATCATCGAACACCTCCATCCCCGTTAGTATTTCCAGCAGCACCACTCCAAAAGCATAAATCTCACTCTTCACTCCAAAACCTGCCAAATTGATTGATAAGGAGTTTAGTAAGTTGTGATCATATAATTGTAAGAATATAACTAGAAACGTTTAAAATTTCAAAGTGTGACATACCATCTTGAAAAGATGGTACCAGAAGACCATCAAATTTGATGTCTGCTTGGTAACGAAACCACTCAGGAGCGGCATAATATGCATCCGTTAGAAACGAGTATGAACCATGAGCAACAAATGAGTTGTCCACTTCAAAATCCCTAAGCCGAGCATTATAATCCTGATGACAAAAGAATCTAAAACTGAGTTACATTGAAATGCAAACACTTGTAAGGAATTCTAATTGTTACCGTGTCCACCAATATACATGTGCTCTTAAATTGGCTATATGCAGGGTGCCTCCTCTGATGCAAGAACGACAGGCCACGAGCTGCTCCCACTGCTATTTTAAGTCGTGCAATCCAAGAGAGTGAAGTTGTACATGATTCTGCATACACAGTAGGATTAATTTTAGGCCTAAACGGTTTAAGATCAGGGTCACACAAAAGTTGAAAGAGAATTACAACTAGATGATATTGTTGGAAATAATAATGGGTTATTTGCAAGTTGACAAATTTCTTATCCCACATTGGTGGGAGGAAGAAACTTTATTGGGTTTATAACGTCTTAAGTCTTTAAAAGCTTTAGTGGTAAATAGATGGCAATCTATTATTCCATGCCGTTTACATTCGTCCAGGTTTGTTTTGATATATTTTTATATATCGTTACAAAATGTATGTATACAACAATCCTCTTACCTCCAAAAAGAAGTTTGTCTAAACTTTCGTCTTGAGTTAGCTCGGAAGTGCAAGACAATTCTTGATCATTTAAGGAATGTGCCAAGGGACTGACAAGGTTGGGATGATTGAATTCTTCAAGTTTGAGATTCAGCTACACTCCCAAATTTGAGTTAATTTATAACCATGCTACACAACAAAAAACGTAAAAAATGCATGAAATTCATTGACTGAAGAGCACCTTTGACGTTCCAATCCGATTTTGGTTGCCAGATTTCCGAATACGGTAAGCGCATCAACTCAGATTTCCCTCTGAAAAAATATCTCACCTTGTTTCTAAGTCTTCCTTCAACAACAAGACCAAAATCAGCAAATTCTCTTTCTTGCAACAGAATAGACTCGAGCTTGACCACAACCTCCGCCATTGTTTTGGCTGATTATGCAAGCAACGGCCAGCTATGCTTATGAACTCCTTCAAGCCTTTTTTCGAGATTTGTCCCATCATCAATAATCTGGCTGAGTTTCCCGCCTTTTATTTGGTCTTGAGCCCACACTGCTAAACTCCATTGGTCTTCATCAATGGTTGGATCTACTGCTTGCTTCCCTGACACCACTTCAAATAGCACAACCCCAAAGGCATAAACATCCGATTTTCTTGTCAATTTTCCGCTATAGAAATAACATGGATCCAAATACCCAAATGTCCCTTTGACTTCGGTTCTCACAAAAGTCCTTGTCTGATTTATGGGGGCCAACCCGAAATCTGAAATTCTAGGTGCGAAGTTTACATCCAACAAAATATTGGATGTCTTCACATCACGATGTATGACTCCATGTTGTGTTGATGTACCCGTGTGTAGGTAATCTAACCCACGAGCAACACCTATACAGATCTTTAGTCTCTATATCCAGGATAAATCTGTGTCACCTTTGTGGAGATGGTCTTCGAGGGTCCCATTTTGCATAAACTAGGGCTTTCTCATTTCCTTCGTTACAATAACCAATTAAGGACACAAGATTACCATGGCGCAACTTAGAAAGGACATTCACTTCAGCCTCGAATTCATGGGTTCCTTGGTCGGACATGGAGTGCAACCTTTTACTTTGGTTAATGGAAAGAAGATTTTGCTGGAAGATTTGCCAAACCCCCCACCGCCAACAACTAGAATTTCGTCGAAATTGTTGGTCGCTGATTGAATATTGGCAAGAGTAAAACGTCGGCATGTTAGCTCTGGCAGAATAAATGAGGAGCTGGGTTGGTTTGTATCTGCAGGTAACATCATTTGGTTGCTTCAATTGAACGTACGTGTGTGTTAATGGGGGGTTTTGTTGGTGTTCATTTTTCCGTTGCTAGTTGGCGAGCGTTGATCTTTAGCCGAAATTTTCAATTCTGGTGGCGTTGACTGCCTGGTGTGTGACTCTATACTGTTTCCAGGAATCTTCTTTAAAGATAAAAGGAAGTATATTTTCCATCTTCAATGGCATTCATTCTACAAACGGCGGTGACGGAAACATCGTGCCTTCTTCGCATTCATCGCTACAACCACCATTCAATTTCCAGTCAACGTGAGGGATTTCTTCACCGACAATTTAACCCTAAACAAAGCCATGGCTTATAGATCGTAAACTGAAGAATCTATGCGCCGATTCTGAAAATTGGCTACAAGGTTGGTGATCTCTTTGAACATTTCTCAAATATGTACTTTAACCTAATTCATCACATTCATTTTCATCGGCTTTCCATGGAGTAAAATGTTTTTTTTTCCTTCTGATTGCAATTGATCGTTGTACAAAAATTTCGAACGTTTTACCAATTTTTCTGTTTTTTTTAACTGTCTTTGTTTAAATTCTCCATTTCTAAAAATTTGGTGTAATTGTGAGTTGTTAAAATTGAATTTTTTATTGTTTGATGTTCATAGTTATGTGGAAGTGTGTGTAAGTATTTTGCACATCAAGTGTTCGTTGTTTTGCCTGTGTGAACATTGATTTTTTTTACCAGAAAGTGCAGCATTTCAAGCATATAAGAAATTAAGATTGTTTATTAGTTGGACTGATTTGTAGTTATTACCCACTGTTTTCAGAACCATAAATTGGTATATCTGGAAATAGACTTGAAAAGGAGATGACTCAATAATTGAACTTATTGGAATTTGGTGACTATTAACCTAACTATAATTCGTAATTGATCTAATTCTTATGTGTGCCGGTCTTAATTTGAGATTATTGGTGAAATAAAAGTAAGAAATTTGTTTTTAATTTACTAAATTTGTTAATTAGGGAGGTAAGGTGTGTTTTTTTTTTATGATTTCAGTTTCATGCATTGACTCGTTTGGTGTTTTGAATTTTGTTGAGCTAGGTAGATAGTGAAGTACCTATTAGACTTTTTAATCTTTAGATGACTTTTGAGTTTTGACTCATTTTAAATTTGCAGGCTGGCTTTTTTTTATTTTCACATATCATGTCCAATTTGTTTCTGAACTTACATTGAGGATGATCTGATTTATTATGTAGACATACGTTTATGGTGATCTTTATCGGTATGATGAGGATAAAGGGGATTGGAAGCTAATTTTAAGCCCTAATAGTCCACCTCCTCGCAGTGCTCACCAGGCTGTTGCATGGAAGAATTATTTATATATATTTGGTACAAATTTATGAGGTTGGCTCTTCTAGCATATGAGGTAACGAATTTCAAAAACTTGGTCGAATTAGTCAAATCATTATTTAAACAATATTTTATATTTATTGAGTTTACAATATTGACAGCGTTGACTGCTTTGTTTCCAGCCACCGAGAATTATACTCTAGTTATTTTGTGGAAGTAAAGCAGTACTCCTTCGACCGCATTTTCTATTCCATAGAAATCCTAACATTGTCTCTGGTTTTGTATGTATTTTTGTATGTCTTTGTCCCGACAACCTGATGGACACCCCTAACAGCTCTTAATACCCATATTTTGCCTATAGCGGGATTAGGACCCATGACCTCAGGTTATGGGCAAAATCAAACACCAATTATACTAAGATACAAGGCTTGGATAAATGTTATTATTACAACATTGTATATTACGTTTACACACGCTAATTAAACGTAAAACATAATATTATACTCCCTCCGTTCCACAAAAAAGTTCCTATTTTTCCTTATAATTTTGTCCCACAAAAAAGTTCTCATTTTCTCAAATATGAGGGACTCACTCAATAAAATATTATTATTACCAATGATTCCACCACTAAAACAATTTTTCTCTCCAATCTAACCTTATATTTTAATTAAAAAGTATTACCAACTACCCCACCACTAACTATCTCCTAAAATCTTGTGCCCAAGTGAAATGGGAATTTTTTGTGGGGCGGAGAGAGTACATAATAAAATCTACATTGTATATTTAATACATGGACAAAGAAATTAAGACATCAACCAAATGTAAAGGGATATTGTAGGTGGAGCACTAATTCATTCATTGCCGCACACGTACTGCTTGAATTTATTCTCCAAAGGTGTCACTATCGTAGCTAGCATACGACAATATGTCATCATGATCAAAATGTTCACTTTCTGGAAAGGTATCACTTTGGTGTAGAGATGTTTGGAAATATTCAGGATCATGGTTGTCGTTGTCTTGACTAAACCGATCATTATGGCTGTTGAGCTTCCTTATTCTTTCAAGCTCCATTGCCACTTCTTTCATGCTTGGTCTGTTCTCACGAGCTTCAAGGCATCTACACACCAGATCACATGCTCCTTTTAGCTGCTCATCATTTGCCTCCTTTGAAACTTGACCATCAACAATCTCACGCAATCGATGATATCCCCTAATTGCCGTTAAAAAATATGTGGCAAGATTTATTTCCTCTTGACATCTTTCCCTATCAATGGGCTTTTTTCCGGTCAAGAGTTCGGCAAGAACCACTCCAAAGCTATACACATCACTCTTATCTGTTAGATGACACGTAACATAATATTCAGGATCTAAATATCCAAATGATCCTCGAACTTGTGTAGTGACTTCATCACGATCCAACGGGAGTAACCTTGAGGCACCAAAATCTGCAATTTTTGCGGTGTAATTTTCATCCAACAAAATGTTAGCAGACTTCACATCTCTGTGAATGATGCGCATTCTGGCATCTGAGTGAAGATAAGCAAGTGCACGTGAGGATTCATGTGCTATCCTTAAACGACTATCCCATGACAATCTCCCTGTCCCATATCTTTCATTGTGAATGTGCGCATAAAGACTTCCGTTAGGAAGGAATTCATAAGCTAGCAACGGGACCTCAGTTTCCAAGCAACATCCTAAAAGCTGCACCACGTTTTGGTGATTAATTTGTCCAAGAATCACAATTTCATTTAAAAACTGCTCGATTTGGTGTGCTTCAAGCATTCTAGACTTCTTGATTGCTACGACACGGTTATCTGGTAGTATTCCCTTATACACAGTGCCAGAACCTCCTCTTCCGATAATAAAATCGCTTGCGTAATTGTGGGTCGCTTTTTCTACCTCTTCAACCCGGAACATTTTAATGGAAGCAATACCCATTGTTTTTAGCTTATCTTCCAATAACAGGGCTCCATTTTGCTCGATGAATTTTTTTCTAAGCATCCTCTTCTTTAGGAATCCAATCCCCGTACCTATATGTGGTTGACAAATTTTATAAGAAACTAGAATGATCCTCTTCTAATTTTTCATTTTTTATTGCGATATATAAGAATAAATTTGACTCATATTAATATAATATAACATAATGTTACTTGGGCCAATAATAAACCTAAACTAAAACATATGCAATATTGGGCCTCTTACTTTGTTAAGTCTTGTTCACATGTATATTTAGAACATCATTTGGGCCAGATATTTTATTAATAACACCTAGCTAATCTAGTCCAACTTGAACCCATCACCTTAAGTCATGAGCAACATCAACACACCAATACCATTAAACTATAAGTCTTAGATTGTCATGCTTATAAATCATAAGCAATAAATATACAATGCAATGAAGTCATACGGAAATTGTGGGCGCATCAAACAAATAAAACATAGCAGATTGAGTAGACAAATTTATGATAACAAAACAAATGATGTTGCAAGCATGTAACAAATCTTTGTTTTTAGATGCTGTGAGACGTCATCTCTATGTTTTCATTCACATATGCATAGATGTCTAACAAACAATCTCCAAACTTATAAATGAGGATATAATTTGAATACCTGAATTATCACCAGCGGAGGAAAAGGGAAACACATCAACCATTCTGCCAAATATCGTCTTCCCCGACGTTTGCACCGAAGTAGTATTGGTTTTCTGTTGTAAGTTGAGTGCATTTACAAGACTGTAGACAACCTCGCCCATTGTTGGACGGCGCTTTGGATGGCTATCCAAACATCTTTCGGCGATTCGAGAAAATTCCTTCAAACTTTTGGGGGATATCTCACCTCGTATGTCAGAATCAATTATACGCTTTAAAGTGCCTTCTTTGATAGCGTCTTGAGCCCAAGTTGCTAAACCATATTCAAGATTGTTATCCACTGGTCGCCTGCGGCACAACACTTCAAACAAAACCACCCCAAAAGCATACGCGTCAGATTTCCTTGTGAGCTTTCCTGTCGCGAAATAGTTCGGATCCAGATATCCAAAAGTTCCTTTCACAAGTGTGTTGACATAAGTCGTTGGCTGATTCGTCGGGCCTATTTTGGACAACCCGAAATCCGAAATCTTAGCCGCCCAGCTGTCATGTAGTAAAATGTTTGATGTCTTGACATCTCGGTGTATAACACCAAATTCAATACCCGTACCAGTGTGGAGGTAATCTAACCCACGAGCAGCACCTATGCAGATCTTGAGACGGTCAACCCAAGAAAGAGGAGTACGGAGTTTATGGAGATGATCTTCAAGTGTTCCATGGGGAATGTATTCATATACGAGGATCATCTCTCTTTCATGATTACAATAACCAATTAAAGACACGAGATGACAGTGACGCAACTTGGAAAGCATCTCAACCTCAGCCCAGAACTCATCTGCCCCTTGATTCGACGTCAAATCCAACCGTTTAATCGCAGCAGCAATAACTCGAGTAGATGCAATCGTAACTCTGCCTTTGTACACTTTTCCAAACCCCCCACTCCCAATTACTAATGATTCGTTAAAACTTTCTGTTGCTAACTGAATTTCAGAAAAGTCAAACACACGGCACTGTTGTGACCATTCACCAGTACTGGAGGTTGAACCGGTGGAGTGTTCAGATTCCATGGTATCGTGAATAGCAACGGCCGGACACAATTATTGATCAAACAGAAAATATGAAGGCATGATATATTTACGTGGATAATAAAGGACGATAGGCGTAATAGAGATGTAACCTGCTTCACCCATGATAGAAAGATGTAAGAGGTTTCGTGACTAGGATACTTTAATGCTTTATTTCACTCTCGTCGAATCTTTTTATTATGACTTTCTGAGTAATTATTTTGGTCGCTTCTTTTTAGGCCTACTATTGTGTAACCACTTAATCATTAATGGATTACACATTTCATTCTTATATAAACACAAAAATAGGAATTAATATCATTTCTCTTTTATTATTATTATTATTATTATTATACCTATAATACAATTATGATTCATATTTTACTTTTTACTTTTAGATGATTGGTGGAAACTTTCACTAATAAATGCTGATCGGTTAAAGCTTTCATTAATAAATGCTAATTGGTTGAAGTTGCCTTTAATAAATATAACTCGGTGGTTTTATTTACACGGGTAAATGTGTAATAGGAAATAAGACAAAAGACATGCAAAACATGATTAAATCTTTTAAAGAGCCCCTAAAATAGGGTGTGATTTGAAAATATAATATTGAAGTTTTTGTAATCTCATTTTCATCCCCTAAAGCTTTGTAAACTCTTACTTTCAACTTTTTTTTTTCTTCAAAAAAATGGAATCCTAAGAAGTAGAGCTTCGGCATTGCCATCACCCCACCTCAAAGGAACCAGAATATATTAATAGAGCACACATTATAAAGAGTTCATACACCTTAACATATTACACAAGACTAAACAACCAAGAAACAAGAACCAATACATAGAGTCTTTAACCTTCTTCACATGCATAGAGTATTTAACCTTCAAGCTGGACAATTGTAACTTTATGTTGTTTTTAATACGTCCAAGGACTGCATCTTCTTTTTCTGCTATGTTCATAAAAATCCGATTATTTCTTTCTTTCCATAAGAAGTACACAGCAGCTGCAACTCACATCCTTCTCAACACACTCCTGATGTTATTATTGCAACCCGTGGATGTCATACAAGGAATTATATTAGACCACATATCTGGGAATTTATGAGCATAAATCAACATTTTTAATCTGCTCCATACTACTGCTGCAAATTCACAGCTAAAAAAAAGATGATCATGCGAGTCATTCACTTTTCTGCATAAAGGACATGTGAAATTAACATTAGGCTGCCATTTCATTAACCTGTCTTGTGTCTGCAGCCTGCCCAGAATAGCCATCCACAAAATAAAAGCCTGCCTCGGGCAACCTTGAGAAAACCACACAAATTTCCACCAATTCACTTTAGTACCTCTCACATGAATACTATACCACACATTCTGAATGGAGAATTCCACAAGACTACCACTCTCCATCTTCCATTTAACTTTATCAACTTTATTATTATCAATAGTAGGCATACTCAAGTTCCTTAAACCTGGATACATAGTAGTCCAATTAGAAGGCCAATCCCAATTACCATTAATGATCATTTTATCAACAGTAATATTATCAGCAATCCTTGCCTCATATCTGTGTCTTTTGCTGATTATGCTGCTCAAAGGGCCACCAGAGTTCCATAAATCATACCACATAGAAGTGTTTTTGCCATCCCCAATAATATGTATAATATGATCTCTTAGATTTCCCCTTAGGCTAAGAAGCGATCTCCACATCCAACTATCTTTATTGCATGGAGTAACATCCCAAATGCATCTGCCCTTCAATTTAACCAGATTCACCCATTCAACCCAAAGGGTTGGCTTTTTAATAGCGATATTCCAGATTTGTTTACTCAGAAGAGCTTCATTCCATGGCCCTAAACTTTTAACACCCAGGCCTCCATACTCTTTAGGCTGGCAAATAACTTTCCATGCTACCTTAGCATTACCTTTTTTCAACTCACTCTGGCCCATAAGAAATTCTTCAATATTCTTTCGATTTCTTTAATAACTGTTTTAGGCAGCAGAAAAACTGAAGCCCAATAAACGTGGATTGAAGCCAAAACAGAAGTAATTAACTGAAGTTTCCCGGCATAGGATAAGTACTTATGTTTCCAATCCCCTGTTTTATTCTTAATCTTACTAACCAATTGCTTACAATCCTTGATACCAATTTTCTTGTCAATAAGTGGCACCCCCAAATATTTCATAGGTAAATTACCTATCCTAAAGGGCATATTCTCCATAATTTTGATTTTATCATCAGCACTAACATTACACCAAAAAAGGGTACTCTTACTCATATTTGGGATCAAACCAGAAGCACTGCTAAACTCCATTAAAGCCTCTTTAATTATACGCACCGATTTAACATCTCCATTACAGAATACTAAGAGATCGTCAGCAAAGCACAACTGGGTTAGTTTTAGCTCCTTGCATCCTTTATGGAACTTGAACCCTGGGTTTTCCACTGTTTTCCTCTTCATCATCAGTGTAAACACTTCCATGATCAAGGTAAAAAGATAAGGTGATATTGGATCACCTTGTCTTAGACCCCTGTCACTTTTGAATAATCCATGCCTCTCACCATTAAGACAAATCATGAAGGAAGCAGTTGAAATACAGGTCATTATCCAATTAATCATCTTATTATGAAATCCAAACTGCATCAGAATAGTCTTTAAAAAATCCCAATTAACAGTATCATAAGCCTTAGCTATATCGATTTTAAAAGCACACCTTTTAGGCCCTGACTTTTTATTATACCCTCTCATGAGTTCTTGGGTAACCAACAAGTTATCATGAATCATTCTTCCCGGGATGAATGCACTCTGATTCAGATTAACAAGCTTGTTCAGGCTATTCTTAATCCTATTAGTCAAGATTTTGCTTATACACTTATAGATGACATTACAACAGGCACTTGGCCTGAAGTCTGACATTACAACAGGAGCCCTTATCTCTCCAATATCAAAAATAGCTTGCTTTATCTCATCATCATTTACCTCAGCAATCATATCTTGGGCCTCTTCAGTACTAAGTTTCTGGGTAAATAAATTCCCAATATTATTGATCTGAGTTGTATTATTCTTAGCATCCAAAAATTATTTGAAATGGTTAACAAGTTGAGCAGCCATAGCAGTACCCTCCAAAATCGTCCCATTATCATCATAAATTTGTGTAATTCTATTTCTCTGTTGCCTGCTTTTTATAGACTGATGAAAAAATTTTGAATTTTTATCACCATTTCTCATCCATTCTACTTTGGCATTCTGAAGTAGTAACTGCTCCTCATCGTCGACAGCTTCACAATAATCTTTCAGCAAAACTGAAACTTCTTCTTTGATTGCATTGTCATGTGGCTGTTTTTCCATTCCTATTTGACCTTCTTTCAGTTTTTCTCTGGTTTTCTCCACTAATTCATGAAGATTCCCTTTCTTCCAACTCAAGTTACTCATATATTTCCTCATATACTTCAATCTTTTGACTAGGACATACATCTTTTTGCCCTTAATATTTGCAGCCCAATACTTCTGGACAGTTGGAATGAATTCATTTTTCTTAGCAATATAATTTGCAAATCTAAATGATTTTTGTTTCTTTGGTAAACTCTTACTTTCAACTTTAAATTTCTATAAGTTATAATTTTTTTTGACTAACTTTATTTAAAATTATCTATTCATATTTTGTTTATAAGTTTCCCTCCTAAAATTTAACCTAAAATGTTATGTACGTTTTTTGTAACTACAAAAATTTAAACTAGCTTTTTTACTTATAATTGCCTACAAAAGCAGATTTTATTTAAAATAAGTGATACACTTTTCATATTTGAGTGTATCAAAATAAGTGATACACTTTGAAAACTTACCTTATTTGGTAAAAAGTAGTGGGACCCACACCTACTAACTATCTACTTTAATAAAGTGAAATGACATCTTTACCCTTACTTTTACTTTTAAACATCATTAACCTCACTTTATTTAAAATTTGTGGGACCCATTCCCCACTAACTATCCATTTAATCTAATTTAATTATCATTATCATATTTTGCCTCAAAACCCGTGAAACCAATAATGTATCACTTATTTTAAATCGGAGGAAGTATCACTTGTCAAAAAGTTAAAAAAAAATTATCCGCCGCAACGCGCGGACATAAAACATACTTTTTAGTATACATGGTTTATAATTTATGCCTAATTAATATCCCTACTAACAAAATCATTACGTGTGTCATTTGTGTTTTCTCACTCCTTATCTATACCTCTCATCTTAACATTGTTATCATCATATTAGTAAGCATGAAATTTAGGCATAATTTTAAGCACAAATATCATTTTACCATTATTATTATTATTAGAGCACACAATGTGGTCATGTTAAACTCGTGTCAAAACTCTTCAAACTTGTTTAACACCATATCGTTGTGTGTATTAAAGCTATGCCAAAACCTCTCCGCTAAAGGTTAACAGAATGTTAAGATAATTTTTTTTTTTAAATTGTGATTAACTTTGAGTATTTTTTATGGTCCCTAAAAATGTGTTGAATGAATAATATAAAGTTGATATTAATTTGAAGTGTATGTTAAGACCATATACTACCTCCCTATCAAAATAGGTAATATATTTGAAAATTTGCGGTTTTTAAGGCAAAAGATTAAAAAGTAATTTAAAATAGATTAAAGTGGATAGTTAGTGGATTATGTGTCACACTTCTTTTAAATGAAGTGATATTAATGATGTTTAAAAATAAAAGTAAGGGTAAAAAGGTAATTTCACTTTATTAAAGTAGATAATTAGTGGAGAAATAAGTCCAATTTTTTTACCAAATAAGGTAAGTTTTAGAAGTATATCACTAATTTTGTCCTACCCCTAAATAGAAAATGTATCACTTATTTTGATACGGAATTACAAGTACATACAACATGCTACGTAATCTTACTCACTTTAAAAATATTATAAAAGAATTTAATACCTTTTATAGAATATATCTTTCATTAATAGATTCTAATAATATTTAATTTATATTTTTGTGTCTTTTCTATAATATCTTTGTTTTTTTAGGATATTCCTGAGCAATTTAACAATACGAACGGCCTAAAGCTTATTGCTAGGCCGTTCACATGTCTTTTTTTAATAGAAAAAAATGTCAGAAATTGTCTTTATGATATTGCATTTTTTGCTTTTTTGTCCTTCATCTTTTTTGTTTTTGGATTTTTGTCTCCGTACTCTTTAAAATTCTGTTTTTATGTCCTTCCGTCCAAATTTGGCTGTTAACTAATTGAAATGCCAAAATAGTGACGGTATTTAGGTCATTTTCCACAATTCTTCTATCTTCTTCATCCACAAACCCTAATTTCCTCATTGATGAACCCTGAATCACAAATTCTTATCAAAATCAAAACCACAACATGATAAAACTTCCCAAATTCCCAATTGATTCACTGTTTTAACTAATCAAAAGTAAATTTTTTGATTTTTCTCAAACTACCTAAAAATGAGAATGGAGTAATGAATTGTTAGGGTACTTCAAAATTATACACAATTTGGTCTGTAAAATCACAGTTAATGGATGGTTTGTGTTTCGAGAGGTTGAAGTTTGAAGAGAGATGACGAGAGTCACCTGCAACAGGAGAAGTCATCCTTTAATCATCTTCTCCGGTCAATTCCGTGAACATCGTAGGTGCATTAGAGCCGCCGCCGGATGCATTAGTGTTTCGACGAGAACAACGAGTTTGTGGTACTGCAACAGAGCAACGATCGATTTCTCTTAAACCCTAGCTTTCTGCGGGAGAATCACGAGAATCGATGGAGGTTTCAGGTCGATTCTGAGGGAGAAATAGTCATCAACCATCATCATCTCGCCTCAACCTTTTCTTCTTCGACGAGATCTGCACATAGCCATCGAACCTCCGCCTGTCTCTGCACCATCGCCATTTTCGATCAGATTTGTGCAATGGGAGTGTTTCCATGAAGATGTTGTGGTGTTAATTTCAGATCTGATTTAAAAATGAGATCTCTTCTAGTGTTTACGTTTATGGTTCTTCAAAAGGGGTTCTTCAAAAGGGGCAATGATGAAGATGAAAAGAAGAAAAAATGAAAACTAAAAAGAAAATGTAAAAAGACCTATATACCATCACTATTTTTTAGATTTTCATTAGTTAACAGCCAAATTTTGACGGAATGACATAAAAACATAATTGTAAAGAGTACTGTAACACCGCAAAATTCAGAAAACGTTGTATATATATATATATATATATATATATATATATATATATATATATATATATATATATATATATATATATATATAGGGTGCGATTCAGCGCAGAACCGTTTAAAGGTGCAGAACTACATAACCATCTTTCGACCAATCAAAATGCAAGGATTTAAATTGAATAATTAAAAAGTTTAAAAAATCATGGAGGGCATTTAAGGGATTTAACAAAATATGTTATATATAGAAACCGAATTATCGTTTACTGGCTTCCTAAAATAAAGGATAATTAGTTTCTCAAATTATTATCACACATTTTCATCCAAATCAAATTATAATCTCACGTTTTACATATAAAAATTTTCTTGCTTTAAAAACAATACAACATTAGATGTTTTCGACATGAACGTTTCAACAATTAATATTAAAAAATTACAACATTAGATGTTTTTGACATGAATGTTTCAATAACAAAATTACAACATTAGTTGTTTTTACATGAATGTTCAAAACAATTGATGACGAAAAACATAAGATGTTAATGACGTAAAACATTTGATGTTAATGCGTAAAACATTTGATGTTAACGACATTACATGTTTGACTTCGAGGTTGTACTTTTCTGTTTAAAATTAATAGGACATGAATATAAATGTACATTTGATGAATGCTTTAAATAGTTGATGTTAATGACATAAATATTTGTAACATATAATGATTTGAATATGATGCTGATTGTGTAGCTGATACAAGTGTGTTTGAGCTTTTGCCGACTCCAGACGGTACTCGGTATCGGGTTCCTGATATCCCCGATGATGATAAACCAAAAGTCGGTACGCTTTATGATACATTTGATCAGTGTTATAAGATGTACAAAGCCTACTCCTAATGCATGTTCTCCACCAAGGGCCGCAATTTCATCCTTCCTTGAATTGTCTTTATCTTCATATATTTCAACGTAATTGTAAACAAAACAACTACTTATCAAATGCAATTGTGCAAAACAACTATTAACAGTCACTAACTTCAATTCTAAATGCAATTGTTTTGAACAATTGCATTTGATAATTATTGTCTTCTTCATCTGCAAGTGGTTCTTTAATCTTTGAATCTATCAGTAGTAGATGCATCATTACTTTACTTCATACATAAATGTACCATCATTAACCTCTAACCTACAAAATACACATATATATTTAAACACTAAACACATATAATAGGATAATTAAAATTCTCCGAGTAAAAATCCTTCCAGTAGCATTTAATTTTTGGTGTGTCTATGTTTTAATATTTTATGACTAATGTTTTTTAAAGTTTTTGTAGGTACTAAAAAAATTATTTAATAAAAACAATCATCATTACCAGTAAAAGAAGTGAAGAATTGATTACGGATAAAGTCAAAAAATATGGACAATGACCGCCATTGATAAAATTACACTCATCAATTTCAAGTAAACTACCGACACATGGGATTATTGAGCCTTTTTTTATAATTAAAACTAAATAATGAAAATTGATGACCGCCATATCCAAACATTAATGTTAAAAAATCCATGTTTTGATTTGAAGTTTCTAAAGGCGGTAAAAACAATGATGGAAAGTTAAAATTGGCGACTAAACGTCAAAATCGAAAGGGGGCAGGTAAGAGGAACCTGAATTGCGCGATGATTCAAAATCGAGGAAGTACAGATTCTCGAAGCATTCGTTTCAACCATGGCGATCATTTATGATCTTCATCATGTCCTCTAGTACCCTACATCGAGGCGGCACATAGAGATGTTTTAGAGAGAAAACGAGATAGAGAGAGATAGATTAGGGTTTTCATAATTGAAAAAAGGGATTTAATGAATTGAAATAGCAACCGACGTATGAGATGCAGACGTTTCTAGGGAGTTTTTTTTCTTCTTCACAATTACTATAATAACCTTTACATTTAATTATTTCATAAATTATAATTAGATTTATTTACTAAAATACCACAAATGATCATAACCGTTAATTTTAAGATTTAAAGGTCTAAGATTGAGTTCTGCGGTTCTGTAGCTTAAAAGGGTTCTGCACTGAATTGTACACTATATATATATATATATATATATATATATATATATATATATATATATATATATATATATATATATATATATATATATATATATATATATATATATATAGCAAGTACGGAAGTGATTCCAAAAGTAGTTAAGTTTACCCTACGAGTTTAAGTCCGGTATTAGTCCCAAAACAAACATAATTGTTTAAACGGTGTTACTTAACGAAATGACTCATTTTACAAAACATATCAAACTGAGCTTGGTCAATCATCCCGTGCAAAGCACCGATCAACCTGAAAAGAGTCAACGAGGGGGGGATTAGCACAAAGCTAAGTGAATGAATATAATCTACAAATTCTGTAAAGCACAACAAGCAAGCATAAACATCTCCACGATCGAAAAGCCACATAACCACATAATCACTATTTGTTCAAGAAGCTCGGGGGTCCTGCAAGATCCTAAAACCATCGTCGGCCCAACGACGGTACCCGAAAGCCTGTACCCAACTCCCCAACTCCCCGGTAAACCCCCTTACGTATAACGTATACAGGTAAGGGCTGAATACCATATGAGTCGATACACTATGTCCAGACACTCACTTCTCAAACCTCGGTTGCCCACTAACCGAGTTGTTGCTACCAATAAAGCAAAGCCTCCTCAAATATGCGCACATAACCTATTTAACTCAACACTAGCAAATATGTACCAAACAAGAAAGCTAGTTACGAAAAAATCGCGTCGAAAATCATCGCAACCGAGTTCCCATCGCGAACTCAGAGTTCGCGTCGCGAACTCAAGTTCGCGTCCGAGAACTTGGTCGCGAAGGGTTTACGAAACAAGCCCCAAAAATCTCTGTCGCATGTTCGCGTTCGCGAACTACAATTCGCGTCGCGAACCTCTGGTATCTGCCATCGATTCCCTGCATTTCAACAAGTATGCAAATACCAAACCAATCGTAACTAAACACAAGTTGGAGGTTAAATCCACTCACCGTTACTTCCACTCACCGAACTCAGAGGTCTAATGTTTCTGAGTCTCGATCTTGATTCCTGTACACCAAAAAACACCGAATTAGTAACCGATATTTATCACTAGTTACCAATGTCAACAACAGTACACACTAAATTTCCACCAAGTATTACTAATACTTAAAATAGCACACATTCTTGTCAAAACCAAGTTAAGCTTATACAATTTAACAAATGAGTCATTCCATCACTTAATCACCCGAACGGGTCAAAACCCGATTTTATCTATAATACCTTTAACCACTTTTCTAACAATTCAATAATCATTCAAATGACCTATCACCACTAGATAGTCACCCAAAACACAAGTCAAATGCTATATTAGCTAGTTCATGCATTTTCATATAACAATCTAACACTACATGTAGCACTTTCCTCAATTTCATACTACAACATGTCAACATCTTACAATTTATCAAAATATGTAATTATCATGTTAATATACCGAAACACCACTTTAAACCATACTATACACATTTAGCCAACTTTCACATTATATACCCAAACGGGTCAAAACTTTATATTTGACTTTAGCACTTTCCAAACACCACTTTAAAGCTATAGTCATATCATTTAGCAATTCATAGCTAACTAGTCATTTTTAAATATAAAACATCCAAACACCATAACGTACACTATCATTTCCACCAAATTGCATCATAACTTGCCAAACACCAAAAATAACTTTTCTAACATGTTATTTTAACATAACTATCAATATAAGTGTAACAACCGAAATTTGTAAATAAATAAATTGTACAAAAATATGATAATTATGGATAATTAATTTCAGAACCGTAGGAATTGGTTTCGTGGCATTGGACACCGTTTGATATGGTTAAGGTCGAAACTAGGCTGAACCGGTCAACAAAAAGTTGCATCCTAGCTGCCTGGGCTAGTTCGCGGCGCGAACTTGGGTTCCCGATCGGGAAGTCGAGACAGAGATTTGGGGTTTTGGATGACCAGAGTTCACGACCCATTCCCGATCGCGAACTGTTCACGACACGCAGAGTTCACGGCGCGAACTCAAGTTCGCGATCGTGAACTGGTTACCTCTGTATAAAAACGGGTTTGGGGCTAGGGTTTAGACACCTACATCCCTAGCACTAGCTCAGCCGTTATTTTGAAGAGAAGAGGCGATTTTTCTGATCTTGAGCTCAAATCTTCATCATCTTTGAAGATTTAAACATCAAAGGTAAAGATTATCGATCCTTATCATCTTCTACCTTAGTTTCAAGCTTTTCATGGGCATCAATGGTGGTTTTGGGAACCCACCATACCATCTTTGGGGAAGATGGTCTATCATGAGTGTAAAACACTCATGGTAAGCTTGTAATCAATGTGTACAAGTTAGATTTGGGTTTTATGGATAGAAATCTTGAACTAGGGTTTGAGATTTCCACCAAGTAGTATGAACTTGGTGGTTGGAGATGTTAGATTTGATAGATTAGAAATTAGTTATGAATAATGACTAGTTATTGTGTTGATGTTGGTATTTGGTCAAGAATGTAACGACCCAAAATTTTGTATTTAACAAATTATGAAAAAATATGATAAATATGGATAAATCATATAAAACACGTGGGAATTGGTTTCATGTCATTTGGACATCGTATGAGAAAGTTATGGACGAAGCCGTGTCGAAAAGGGCAACAAAAACTGCAGCCTGGGCTGCAGGGAAAGTTCACGACTCGAACTCTAAAAGTTCACGAACGTGAACTTGGACCCGAGACTTTGGGTTTCTGATTTCAAGAGTTCACGACTCGAACTCTAAAATTTCACGACACGAACTTCGCGCGTACCAAGAGTTCACGACTCGAACTCTAAAAGTTCACGAAGCGAACTTCGTCAGACAGCAATAAAGACGGGTTTTGGCTCATTTAATGCCATTGTTAACCCTAGTTCTCTCCCATACGAGTTTGTATACGTTTTTGAATGGAAAACATCATTTGGAGCCGATTTCTTGGTCAAATCTCGTGATTCTTCACTCCTAGTTGAAGATTAAAGGCAAATCTTCACTCCTTGATCTTTGTAGCTTTAGATCTATGGATTTCTTGGCTTGGGTTTGAAACCCTAGTTCTTGGGTTGGTGATTAATGGTTAAATAAATGTTGTATACACTTAATAGATGGTATTTTAACAAGAGAACCAAGAGTATGGTTAAGATTTGTAAGAATCTTAATATTGGTAAAACCCAGGGTTTTGGAAATCATCATAATTGGGGGAAAGTATTATCAAAGGGGTTCTTATGATAAATGGGTGTATTATTGTTAAGTATGTGTTGATGAACAAGTGGTGATTGTCATATTAGGGATTTCGGTGGATTCTCGAAAGTGAGCAATCTTGTGGAAAAGGAAGGATTGTGTTGGAAGAACACTTTGGGAGCATTAATTGCTAAGGTGAGTACATGAGACTTTTAAACTGAGTACATAGCGAATAGTTTTGAAAATACATATGATATTTTATGGGTCTTTATTAATAAATATTTTGATAAAGATAGCGATTGAAAATGTACGAAAGTATGTAGAATGTGATACTAGAATATGTCTAGTATGATTGATGAATTGAAGGAAAATACGATAAATCAAAGTAATTATGGAATCTATGTTAATGAACCATAATAATGAAGTAATTGATTAGAAGTATGTATAATGAGCCTTTATTAATAAATATGTATTAGTAAAGCAATTGGAGATGATTTTGTAGTAATGAGTATCTATTGGTAAGACTTACTAATAAAAGTAAAGAACGAATATATATGAAAGTGATTATGAAGTGACTAGTAATAATTATGTATTATAGTCAATGGAAAGATAAAAGTATTATGATATCGATGAATAAGAAATATATCTTATGAAATAAGCAAGTATAGACCTCCTAGGGTCATAGAGGTAGAAGTAAACGTGGGTTGCTTATGATTGGGTCCGTGGGACCATGCAGGTACGTTCATACTATGTTGAACTAGTTATATGTAGTTATTATTGAATAACTAACTTGTTTGATGATTTATGTGATAGCTGAAAGCCTTGATTGAAATAACTGTTGAGTTATGGTAAGTATGAGATGACGTGATGATGCGGGGGACCCCCGGTCATGAGGTGTGGAATGAGGGGCAGTTGGGTGGATTCTCATCGACTCATCCACGTTAGTAGTCTTGCTAACTGGACGTATTCCGGCGAGTAAGGCAGGTATCGGTAGATTGGGCGAATCCCTCTTGCCGGTATCTTGAAGCTTATTAATGGCGATGGATTTCGGTTAATAAGTTGATGTGAAGCTTATTAATGGCGATGGATTCCAGTTAATAAGTTGATGTGAAGCTTACTAATGGCGATGGATTTCGGTTAGTAAGTTAATGTGATTCTAGTACATATATGTTTATGTATTAGTTATGTTTGTTCTTCTAACTAGTTCGGGGGCAACCCGATAGTTAGATATGGTTGCTAGTAGAGCATAGATTGATAGAGTCACGATAGGGTGGCTAGAAGGTAGTGAGATTGTTTATACATACAAATATATATTTATATATTTATGAAATGATTATTATTATTGGGGTCTAAAACCCATGTATCTCACGAGACTATTTTGTCTCACGTACTACGTTGTTTTGTGGCTATGTACTCAGGTACAGGTTGAAGTGATAGAAGGTTGCACTAGAAGTGGCCTAGAGATGTTTAGCTCGGGAGCTCATAGGTAGATCCCATTTGCCTATGGTTTTGATATACTTGGTGACACCGTATTTTTGTAAACTCTGATAAGGTTTTAAAGTTTTTGTTAAACGATATTTTGGACAATATGTCAAATAATGGAAAACTGTACTTTTAAATGATTTAAGCGATGTTTTAAAAATACGGGTGTTACAAAGAAGACCTTGAGATTTGAAGTACTTCTTTGATTAAGAAGTAAGGATTTGTGTTGATTACACAAGTGTTGGATAGCATTGCTAAGGTGAGTACATGTGATCTTTTCTGAGTACATAGTAAAACGATTCTTTTGGTTTAAATGATTAAACAAGTTTTTAGTAGTCTTTATTGAATAAATGTTTTGATAAAGAAAAAGATTTATTAGCTAGTATGTGAATTGAATTGTTATTGATTTGCTTGGTTACCACTAGTATGTTTAGATTTATGATTTGGAGCATTGGCTCAAGTTGATGATTTGTTATGTGGTAGCTAATCAATTGGATCCTAGATAACCCACACAAGTTGGGGGAGTTAGTGACACCTACTTGGGGCGGTACCACCCTGCGCAAGGGTAGTGTGTCAAGAAATAGATAACCCGGAAAGCAGGGGAGTTTGAGATAATCCGGAAATCGGGGGAGCATATAGATAACCCGGAAACGGGGGAGTTTACCTAGTTAACCCATATCGGGGGAGTTGTTTCGGGGAGGCCTGTTACGTATGTGATTGGCTTATGGCAAACCTTAGAGTATGTTTGACTATGTGCAATTTGATAATTATTTAATTATTATTTTATTGCAAATATTTTCTAACCGGTCTAAAACGTATGTTTCTCACGAGACAATCTTGTCTCACGTACTACGTTTATCTTTGACTATGTACTCAGGTTCGGGAGCTAAGGATTAGGCGGCCCGTAGTGGTAGCATTAAATGATTAAGCTCGGTGTACCATTTGATTCCCTAAGACTTTAGTTTTGATATTATCGTAACACCGATTTTTGGTACTTGTAATCATTCCAAATGTTTTGTTAAACCAAGTTTTGGATATTAAGGATTTTTTAGTATTAAACTTGTTATTCAAAAAGTTTGAATCACCCTAAATAGAAAAGTGTGTGAAGTATATCGGTGTGGGAACATGGCTTCTATCTTGGGAGTCGGTGATTGCAAAGGCCACACGTTTATCCAGGTTTCTGTCTCAACTTGACATGGGCCAAAGTTCGTAAATTGAAGTGCAAGTGAAGGACCAAATGGCTTGCAAAATGGTTGTATGACCGACCTATTTGACACATTTGACTAATTTGAACAGTTTAGGATAATAACCATTTGACCCGTATGTTGAATCTGATCCAATAGCCCAGTGTGACCCATTTGACATGAATCTTAATACAATAGAGTTAGCTCCAGAAATACATTTTACTATTTGCTGCAAGTTTGAAACTTTATTGGTTTTTAATCTTTTTAAACATTGGTTCAAAACAAAATCTTATTTCTTTAGTCATTGATGTATGTTAATCAGTCTTACCTTATTGCACCACATGAACAAAACAGAATCTTATAACTTTAGTCATTGATGTAGGTTAATCAGTACTGCACCACATGAGCAACATTTGACACGTACATTGTTTTAATTAATTATAATGTGAATCAGATTGGTGGACCATGAACAATATATATAGTTTAGGAAGAATAGGGGGTAAAGGCAAATGTGGAGAAGCAATAATGTTGCTTGTATTAGTCAAAGTATTATTTATGTAAATAATTAATTGTGTATACACCACATAAATAATACTTTGACTAATAGCTTGCACCATGGGAAAATTATTTTCTTTAAGAAATTAAAGATCTCTCTGTTCAACATAAATCATCTTCACCACATCTAAATTAAAGGTTTATTTCCAATTAAATTATAAACTAGGCTACAATCTTTGGGTAAATATTATTGTTATTATTACAAGTTTACAACATTGTATATTACGTTTATACATGCTTAAACATAAAACATAATATTATACATAATAAAAACTACATTGTATATTTAATACCGGGAAAAAGAAATCAAGACATCAACCAAATGTAAAGGGCCATATTCATTCCGGAAATCAATAACAAGGATTTTGTACTCGGATCACTAATTCATGCATTACCGTACTGCTTGAACCTTATTCTCCTAAGGTATCACTACTGTAGCTAGCATTGGACAATCTGTCATCATGATCAAAGTGTTTACTTTCACCAAAGGTATCACTTTGGTTGTAGTTGTATTGACTAAACCGATCATGGTTGCTGAGTTTCCTTATTCTTTCAAGCTCCATTGCCACTTCTTTCATGGTAGGTCTGTTCCGACCTACTAAGTCAAGGCATCTACATACCAGATCACATGCTCCTTTTAGCTGCTCATCAATTGCCTCCTCTAAGATTTGATGATCAACAATATCAAGCAATCGATATTCCCTCATTGCCATTACAAAATATGTGACAAGATTTCTTTCCTCTTCACGTCTTTCCACATCAAGGGGTTTTTTTCCGGTCAAGAGTTCTGCAAGAACCACTCCAAAGCTGTACACATCACTCTTATCTGTTAGACGGGATGTATGGAAATATTCAGGATCTAAGTAACCTAATGTTCCTTGAACGAGTGTAGTAACTTCATCACGATCCAACGGGATCAACCTTGAGGCACCAAAATCTGCAATTTTTGCGGTGTAATTTTCATCCAACAAAATGTTAGCAGACTTGACATCTCTATGAATGATGGACATTCTGGCATCTGAGTGAAGATAAGCAAGTGCACGAGAGGATTCATGTGCTATCCTCAAACGACTATCCCATGACAATCTCCCTCTCCCGTGTGTTTCGTTGTGAATGTGTTGATAAAGACTTCCGTTAGGAACAAATTCATACACTAGTAATGGGACCTCGGTTTCCAAACAACATCCTAAAATTTGCACCACGTTTTGGTGATTAATTTGTCCAAGAATTACAATTTCATTTAAAAATTGCTCCAATTGTCCCTGGTCAAGTATTCTAGACTTCTTGATTGCTATGACACGGTTATCTGGTAGTATGCCCTTATACACCGTGCCGTAACCTCCTCTTCCAATAATAAAATCACTTGCATAATTGTTGGTCGCCTTTTCTAGCTCTTCAACTCGAAACATTTTTATGGAGCCGATTCCCATTGTTTTTAGCTTATCTTCCAATAATAGGGCTCCATTTTGCTCGATGAATTTTTTTCTAAGCATCCTCTTCTTAAGGAATCCAAACCCCACCATACCTATATGTGTTTATGGACATATTATCAGAAATATTTCAATGACAAATTTTATAAGACACTAGAATGATGCTTAATGAACAAGGAGCGCCAAACCATTTATATCGAAACAATCCCCCAAGCATCCCAACCCAGCCCAGCCCAGCCCAGCCCAGCCCAGCCCAACCCAACCTAACCTAACCTAACCTGACATTAAAATCGAGTCGGGTATCAGGTTAGGATTTCTTATCTTTATCGGGTATTGGGTTGACCCGAGTAGATCCAACATCATCAAATATGTTAATTTTGAAGTATTTTTGCATATATAAAGTTGATATTTAAACTAATAAGTGTCTTGCATATATTCATACATATATTCATAGGGGGTTAAATTTTTTTAACTTCAAACCCGACGGGCCAACCCAAAAACCAGATTTGACACCCCGCAATTATGAATGATGATATTTGAATACCTGAGTTATCGCCGGTGGAGGAAAAGGGAAATACATCAATCATTCTGCCAAATATTGTCTTTCTTGAAGTTTCCACCGAAGTATTATTGGTTTTCTGTTGTAAGTTGAGTGCAGTTTCAAGACTGAAGACAACCTCGCCCATTGTAGGACGGCGCTTTGGATGGTTATCCAAACATCTTTCGGCGATTCGAGAAAATTCCTTCAAACTTTTAGGGGATATCTCGCCTCTTATATCAGAATCAATTATACGCTTTAAAGTACCATCTTTGATCGCGTCTTGAGCCCAAGTTGCCAACCCATACTCAAGATTTTTATCCACTGGTCGCTTCCGACACAACACTTCAAACACTACCACCCCAAAAGCATACACATCTGATTTCCTTGTGAGTTTTCCCGTGGCGAAATAGTTGGGATCGAGATATCCAAAAGTGCCTTTCACAAGTGTGTTGACATAAGTCGTTGGTTGATTCGTCGGGCCTACTTTGGACAACCCGAAATCTGAAATCTTAGCCGCCCAGCTGTCATGTAATAAAATATTTGAGGTCTTGACATCTCGGTGTATAACACCAAATTCAATACCCGTACCCGTGTGGAGGTAATCTAAGCCACGGGCCGCACCTATGCAGATCTTTAGTCGGTCAACCCAAGAAAGAGGTGTACGGAGTTTATGGAGATGATCTTCAAGTGTTCCATGGGGAATATATTCATATACGAGGATCATCTCTCTTTCATGGTTACAATAACCAATCAAAGAGACCAGATGACAGTGACGCAACTTGGAAAGCATTTCAACCTCAGCCCAGAACTCGTCTGCCCCTTGATTCGACATCAAATCCAACCGTTTAATGGCAGCAGCAATAACACGGGTAGATGCAATCGTAACTCTGCCTTTGTACACTTTCCCAAACCCCCCACTCCCAATTACTAACGATTCGTTAAAACTTTCTGTTGCTGACAGAATTTCAGGAAATTCAAACACACGGCACTGCTGTGACCATTGACCAGTGGATGTTGAACTGGTGGTGGGATCAGATTCCATGATATGCTATCGTGAATAGCAACGGCTGGACACGATTATTGATCAAGTAGAAAATATGAAGGCTCGTTGACTTACAGGCTTCTTCCTGGAAATAAATATGTGGCCCTGCTTCACCCATCATGGAAAGAGGTAAGAAGTTTCGTTATTAGGATACTTTAATGCTTTATTTCCGTCTTGTTGAATCTTTTTATAACTTTAACTTAAATACTTCCTCCGATTCAAAATAAGTGATACACTTTCCTTTTTAGGGTGATTCAAAATAAGTGATATACTTTGAAAAGTTTATTTATGCAGCAAATAAAATGGGACCCACACCCACTAACTATCTACTTTAACAAAGTGAAATGACCCCTTTACCCTTACTTTTTACTTTTAAACATCATTAACCTTACTTTATTCAAAAGGTGTGAGACTCATTCCCCACTAACCATCCAATTAATCTAATTTAACCATCATTATAATCTTTTACCTCAAAAACCATGAAACCCCAAGTGTATCACTTATTTTGAATCAGAGGAAGTACAATTTCTAATAATAAAAATTAATACGTCGAGTACTCATTGCAAACATTGAAGATAAATGAAGATAGGCAACAACTTATTCGTGGATGAATATGAATCATGGCTGGTTCAACGAGAAGAGGGAGATGATTGAGTTGGGGAGAAATCAAAGAATCGTGTCTGAGAATTGAGATCGATTTACAATAACCTTCAAACCAGATTAGGGATTTGAAACTGACGTAGTCTTTGTTTTAATTTTAACCTAATTGCCACACTCACTATTATTGCCTAAACTGAACCAGCTGTCATTCCACTGAACGCTGATGCAGTTAGGGGTGACTTTTTCGGATTGAAAAAATCAAATTACCGAAAAACTAACCAAAACCGATACCATGTTATCGGTTCGGTTTTGAAAATTTTTCGTTTTCGGTCTTCAGAAAAGGATGGTTATTTGACCTAAAAAAATGAACTGAAACCGAACCGAAACCGAACTAACTAAAACCGTTCACATGTTGATTTTGAAAATTAATCGTTATCGTTTTTAGACCAAACTGATGAAGTAGTGGAAGTTTCCCTTTTCCTATTATCAGCCCCCCACCAACACTGCCCCTCTTTCCACACAAACTTTGAACAGAAACACTCGCCCAAACTTCAATTTCAATTTCAGTTAAATGTTCTCCTTCTTCTCAATCAACAATCGAAGAATCCCCCAATTTTGACCAACAATTGACGCTACGAGATATCTGCAACGGTCACGTGCCTGATCACATCTTGCGCAGGTACTTCATATTCATCTGTGTATAACAAGACAACTGAAGCCAATTGGTTTTTCAGTGTGATTTTGGTTGCATAATTTATGAATAATTTGTAAAAAGCAACAAAATTTGGTGCAACATAGTACTTAATTAAAACTTATAGTAATTGATAAGTTACTAAATATAATTGGAGTATTTTCCAAATGACATTCAATTTCCTTTTCTACATCATCTCCACCTACATGTAAATTGGTTTTTTTTCTTAATTTTGCTATTTATTCTTTTAATATTTCAATTTAAAAGCTCTAACTTTATTCAACTAATATTAATTTAACATTTTTATCAAATTCTTTTTGGATATGTCATTATTTGCCTTTACGATTTTTTTTTAAATTATATTTTTTCTCTCTCTATAAGTTGAAAATTAGAAACTAAATAATATCTAAAATCTCATCATTAAAATAACTATTCTAATTACTATCAAAATCACATTAATATCAACTTTAAACATTTTTATATAATTTTATATGGATTTTGGTCAATTTATATCTGTAATATCATTCATTAATACATAATGTGTTTAACAGTTATAACGGGTATTACTTATTAAAAGTTAGTGTATATAACATGCTCAACTTAATAAAAGTCATAGTTGTCAAATATATATTTCAATCTTTGGAAGAAGAAACTTAGAAAAAAGGGTAAATGATAGTTCGCGGATGAAAGATATGATTGAAAGAAAATCATAAAGAAATTTTTGTAGTTTACTTTTACTTCAAAAACTATTTTAAAATATCCTAATAGAAAAAGAGGTTATTATCTTACAAATATCAGAGTTTAAATTTTACCGGGTAACAATTTAAGATGCCTAGAGGGAAAGTATGGAAAAGGTCACGAGAATGCTGACTAGACCACTTCCTCAAGTAGACTGAACAAAGATCCCCTCTGATTAACCATTAACCCGTTACTCTAACTTTTATGAAAACATGAAGGATAAAATTTTGTAATACTTCCTATGTTTCAAAATAAGTGATACACTTTTCATTTTGGGGTGTTTCAAAATAAGTGATACAGTTTGAAAATTTACTATATTTGGTAAAAGTAGTAGGACTCACACCCACTAACTATCTTCTTTAATATAGTAAAAAGACATATTTACCTATAATTTTATCTTTAAACATCATTAAATTCATTTTAATTAATATACGTGGGATCCACCGATCCACTAATTATCTAATTTATTCTAATTAACTTCATTGTCATATTTTGTCTAAAAATATTATATCCTCTAAAATGTATCACTTATTTTGAAACGGAGGAAATATTTTATAAAGAGTATTAAATTCGTTTATAGTCTTACTACTATATAAAGCATTTAGGCCTACCTCATTAGGCAAGTTTAAGGAGCTCCTTAAACTTAATTTTAAGGACCTTTCCACTTTTGTTAGTTAGTTCTTTACCTTAAAAAAAATTTGCGGCTAATAAGATTCGAACCCAAGACCTCTCCTAACTTATCACTATGTGTTAACCACTTGCTATACATTACACTTTGGTAACACCACCCACACTTAATAACAAAAGTCTGTTATTCGAACCATTTTACCCAATAACATTAAATATACGACGCTGTAAATCATCAACTCTTACCAAAATTCACATTTCCGTTTAATTATTTATTTCTAGCAACAATTGACTATTAATTACAAAAATTAATAGCGGCTGTAAATCAACGCATATGGGATGACAACCTTATTTCCGTTTAATTTTTTATTTCAAACAACTTTTGACCACTTCAACTACTTGATTATTTTGATTTATTCCAGATACTAATATTAATAAGCTTTAACGTCACCAGAACTCAACCATCATTTCTCTATTTAAAAGGACCATATTTACTTTCACAAAAAAGCCAATTTCGGATCTGATCCTACCATCACTAATGTAAGCACCTACCATTACTACGCACCACCACTCATCACCATCACTATTGTCACCACCACCGGTACCTGTCATCACTTCGAAATATAGTTACGGGTACCCGCCGCCGCATTGCGCGAGTACCCTGCTATATTTCTTAAAACGAGTAACAATAATAATCCTATCATCATCCTTTAATATAATATTCCTAATCATGAAACTTCTTACATATTTCTATGATCACCCTCGGTTTCCAGGAAGAAGCCTATCATCCTTTAATATCCATCTACGCGGTCAGTCAACGACATATCCTCACTTTATATTTTCCGTTTGATCAATAATTGTGTCCGGCCGTTGATATTGACGATAGCATGGAACCCTCCACCAGTTCAACCTCCACTCCCTCATCCTCCAGTGGTCAATGGTCACAACAGTGCCGTGTGTTTGACTTTTCTGAAATTCAGTTAGCAACAGAAAGTTTTAACGAATCATTAGTAATTGGGAGTGGGGGGTTTGGAAAAGTGTACAAAGGCAGAGTTACGATTGCATCTACTCGAGTTATTGCTGCTGCGATTAAACGGTTGGATTTGACGTCGAATCAAGGGGCAGATGAGTTCTGGGCTGAGGTTGAGATGCTTTCCAAGTTGCGTCACTGTCATCTCGTGTCTTTAATTGGTTATTGTAATCATGAAAGAGAGATGATCCTCGTATATGAATACATTCCCCATGGCACACTTGAAGATCATCTCCATAAACTCCGCACACCTCTTTCTTGGGTTGACCGACTCAAGATCTGCATAGGTTCTGCTCGTGGTTTAGATTACCTCCACACCGGTACCGGTATTGAATTCGGTGTCATACACGGAGATGTCAAGACATCAAACATTTTACTACATGACAGCTGGGCGGCTAAAATTTCAGATTTTGGGTTGTCCAAAATAGGCCCGACCAACGACTTATGTCAACACACTTGTTAAAGGCACTTTTGGATATCTTGATCCAAACTATTTCGCCACAGGAAAGCTCACAAGGAAATCAGATGTGTATGCTTTTGGAGTGGTGGTGTTTGAAGTGTTGTGTCGGAAGCGACCAACGGATAAAAGTCTTGAATATGGTTTAGCAACATGGGCTCTGGACGCGATCAAAGAAGGCACTTTAAAGCGTATGATTGATTCTGAGGTGAGATATCCCCAAAAAGTTTGAAGGAATTTTCTTGAATCGCCGAAAGATGTTTGGATTACCATCCAAAGCGCCGTCCTACAATGGGTGAGGTTGTTTTTAGTCTTGAAACTGCACTCAACTTACAACAAAAAACCAATACTACTTCGGTGCAAACTTCAGGGAAGACAATATTTGGCAGAATGGTTGATGCGATTCCCTTCTCTTCCGCTGACGATAACTCAGGTATTCAAATATCCTCATTCATAAGTGTGCATATTCTTTGACCATGTATGTTAGACATCTAAGGCATGTGTGAATGAAATCATAGAGGACATCTAAAAACAAAGATTTCTTACATGCTTGCAACATCATTTGCGTTGTGATCATAAGTTAGTCTACTCAATCTGCTCTGCCTTTTTATTTGATGCGCCCACAATTTCCGTAAGTCTACATATTGCATATTACATTTGTTGCATTTCATCTATAAGCATGGCCGAATGCTTACCAAAATAAGGGGCCCAATGTTTTTCTTGTATATGTATTAGTAGGTTCATTAATAGCCCAAGTAATATCAAGTTATATTGTATTAGCGTAGGTTCATTAATACCCCAAGTAATATCAAGTTATATTGTATTAGCTTAGGTTCTTTAAGTGTGGATATTCTTTGACCATGTATTACCTTAGGTTCATAATATGAATCAAATTTGTTATTATGTATTGCGATTAAAAATGAAAATTATAATTTTTTTTATTTATAATTTTCAATCTTGTAAGTTTTAGGGCTAATTTTTTCCAGAAAATGTAGCGGGCCTCCAAAAGCCACAGACCGGCCCTATGAGTATAAGCTCACATATATATACTTCTATGTCGCATGCTTCATTACGGGGAATGAATTTATGAGAGTCCGTCAAAATTTTCATGCTCCAAGAGTTTGTCCAATTCTTTGTCGGGTCGGGTTGGGTTGGGATGATTGTGCATGGGACTGTTTCCTTATAAATGGTTTGGAGCTCCTTGTTCACTAAGCATCATCCTAATTTCTTATACGAATTAAAATTTGTCATTGAAATATTTCTGATAATATGTCCATAACAACATATAGGTATAGGTGGATTCCTTAAGAAGAGGATGATTAGAAAAAAAAATCCTGGAGCAAAATGGAGCCCTGTTATTGGAAGATAAGCTAAAAACAATGGGTATCGGTTCCATAATAATGTTTCGGGTTGACGAGCTAGAAAAGGCAACCAACAATTATGCAAGCGATTATATTATTGGAAGAGGAGGTTCTGGCACTGTGTACAAGGGAATACTACCAGATAACCGTGTCATAGCAATCAAAAAATCTAGAGTGCTTGAAGCACAGCAAGTCGAGCAGTTCTTAAATGAAATTGTGATTCTTGGACAAATTAATCACCAAAACGTGGTGCAAATTTTAGGATGTTGTTTGGAAACTGAGGTCCCGTTACTTGCTTATGAATTTGTTCCTAACGGAAGTCTTTATGAGCACCTTCACAATGAAACAAATGGGAGAGGGAGATTGTCATGGGATAGTCGGTTAAGGATTGCTCATGAATCCTCTCGTGCACTTGCTTATCTTCACTCGGATGCCCGAATGCTCATCATTCATAGAGATGTGAAGTCTGCTAACATTTTGTTGGATGAAAATTGCACCGCAAAAATTGCAGATTTTGGTTCCTCGAGATTACTCCCATTGGATTGTGATGGAGTCACTACACTAATTCAAGGAACTGTAGGTTATTAATATTTCCAAACATCTCGTCTAACAGATAAGAGTGATGTATATAGCTTTGGAGTGGTTCTTGCTGAAATGTTGAGCGGAAAAAAGCCCATTGATATGGAACGACATGAAGAGGAAAGAAATATTGTCGCGTATTTTGTAATGGCAACGAGGGAAAATCGATTGCTTGAGATTGTTGATCATCAAATCTTAGAGGAGGCAACTGATGAGCAGCTAAAAGGAGCATGTGGTCTGGTATCACTTAGTAGGTGAGAACAGACCAAGCATGAAAGAAGTGGCAATGGAGCTTGAAAGAATAAGGAGCCATAATGATCGGTTTAGTCAAGACAACGACAACCATGATTGGTTTGGTCAATACAGCGAAAGTGATACCTTTGGAGGAAGTGGACACTTTTATCATGATGACTTGGACTCCAATCCTAGCTACTATAGTGAGACCTTTGGAGAAGGGAGATGATTTATGTACCACATAAATACATCCTCCACCACAACATGTGCTTTGGTATGCTTGTACAGGCTTGCTTTAATTTTTGTATATTGTGTTGAGTGAGAGAGAGAGAGACTTTTGAAGAAAGCTGATGTAATTCACAGCCTGCTACTTCACATTTTTAGAATGACAATAAACATTTTGCCATTTGAATGCTACTTCTTTTGTATATTGCTCGTTTTAAACTTAAAAAAGTTCAAGACTAAAATTTAAGAGCTCTCTCCTGGATTATTAAAACATTTTCAAACACAAAAAAGTTCAAATTCAAATTTAAAATTTTAGGTACATCTCATGAATTATAAAAAAATTTCTAATGTACATAGATTAATAAATAAATGAGCAAATTGCTGTTGAAAAAAATAAATAAATAAATGAGCAATTACATAATTTATTTAATGTTTTAGAACTTAAAAAACAAACGGATTAATAATAAAAATGTAGTACACTCGGCCCGGGGCCATTGTACTCGTTGCAAACATTGAAGATAGAAAAGATAAATAAGACTGAGAAGAGGGAGATGATTGAGTTGGGGAGAAATTAAAGACTCGTGTTGAGATCGATTTACAATAACCTTCAAAGCAGATTAGGGATTTGATTGGCTCACGTGCTTATCTCTGAACTTTAACCTATTAACTGAACCAGCTTTCATTCCACTGAAATGCTGATGCAATGGAAGTTCCCCTTTTCCTATTATAAACCCACCACCCCTCTTTCAACACAAACTTTGAACCGCCCAACTTCAATTTCAGTTACATCTTCTCAATCAATAATCGACCAACAATTGACGCTCCGAGATATCTGCAGTGGTCACGTGCCTGATCACATCTTGCGCAGGTACTTGATAATCATCTGTGTATAACAAGACAATTGGTTTTTCGATGTGATTTTGGTTGAGTAAGGATTTGGTGCGACAGAGTGCTTAATGTAGTTTGATGATTTTGTAGGGTTGAAGAAGTTGGATACAGTAAACCTACAGAGATTCAGAGACAAGCTCTGCCAGTCCTCTTCACTGGTCTTGATTCTATTCTTCATGCCCAGGTAAATAGAGTTTAAGACTATGTCTCCATGAATCTTTATTTTTATTTATTCGGAATTTTATAAAATTGGCAGGTCGGGTAAAAGGTTTAAATGGGTAGATTTCGTTGTTTATTCGGCTTACTTTTTGGTTCTTCAGACAGGTTCAGGGAAAACCTTGGCATACTTATTATTAATATATTCAGTAATAAACACACAAAGATCAGCAGTACAAGCATTGATCGTGGTACCAACTAGGGAGTTGGGCATCCAAGTAAGATTATTCCATTTATTAAAATAATTTTAATATGGAAATTAATAGTAATATCCTGCATTGAGCATTATACCGATATACTTTTTAATTTATTATAATAGGTTGCAAAAGTTGCTCGCCTGTTGGCTGCAAAATCTGATGAACCTGAATCAGAAGATAAGTCGTGCACTATTATGGCTCTTTTAGATGGAGGAACTTTAAAAAGACAAAAGAGTTGGTTAAAGGTAAAGATAAATTAATTACCCAACCTGCCCCCGTATTTGAATATTACCCGTTACCCAACCCGTTTGTTTTCCACCTCTACCATGGTTACTTACACATGATAAGTCAAAATATGCTTCATTTTTCATATTTTATTTCGTTTGGGATTATTATGCAACTCCTTCAATAAAGGAATTTTAAAATATGCTTCATTATTATGCAGGCTGAGCCCCCTACCATAGTTGTTGCAACCCTAGGAAGCTTATGCCAAATGCTTGAGAAACATATGATAAAATTAGAATCAATGCGTGTGCTAGTAATCGATGAGGTATTTCATCACTATTTTTAGACTAAATTACTTAATCGTCCCTATGGTTTGTATGAATTTATGGATTTTCGTCCCTTGACTTTTTTTTCTTACAAAGATAGTCCTTAATTTTAAAACTTGTAACATCAAATCGTCCCTTAAAGCTTAACGACCTTTTATGCTTTACAGACCTTTGGATACAAACCACGTGGACGATTTATGTAGTTTACTCTCCATTTTTAGTATGCTTGTTTTCTTGAAAAACTTGAATTAGAATATGATTTGGTCTTTTTTAGGTTGATTTCATGTTTAATTCTTCACAACAAGTTAGCTTACTTCGAAAGCTATTGATATCCTACACATCAATCAAAAACCGTCAAACAATTTTTGCAAGTGCCTCGATCCCTCAACACAAACGGTTTTTATATGATTGTATACAGCAAAAGTGGACCAAGGTTTGCTGAAAAAAATGTCATTATATTTTTATATTCAAATCTGTCAATTGTTTTCTAATATTTATGTCTTTTCATTGTTACAATAGGGTGATGTTGTTCATATTAATGCCAATCCTATTCAGCCAATGCCTCCATGTTTAAATCACAGGTTTTTGGTGAGTGATTTGCAACTATATTAAATGCAGTTTTAATATTTCTTAGTTTTTACTAAAAAAATAACTTATAGCATCAAAATTATTACTTTGTCCATATTTATTACTTTGATTATTTAATCAATATTTTAAATTTTAGCGGAATTTATGGTTGGCAGATATGTAATAGAAGTGAGAGACATTCAGCATTATTTTCCTTGTTAAATTCTGATGCACCTCAATCTGCTATAATCTTTGTTAATGAGCAGGTTAGCGCTAATCTAGATTATTTCTTACATTAATAATTTAGCTTATACTCCCTCCGTCCCACAAAAAACTTCCCATTTCACTTTAGCACAAGTTTTAATGTGATATTTAGTGGTGGGTCATTGGTTATAAATTTGATTAAAATATAAGATTGGTTTGTAGAGAGAAAGATAGTTATTGGATAGTAAGTGGTGTGTCCTTAATAATTATAGTATTTTATTATGTGGAGTCCATCAAATGTTAGAAATGGGAAATTTTTTGTGGGACAAAAATTTAAGGTGAAATGGGAAGTTTTTTGTGGGACGGAGGAAGTACTTATTAAACAACATTTTACCATAAAAATAAATATATGAATTATTTTGCAGTCAGAGAAATCAAAGAAGGCTGGAAATGCTCCTGCAACTACAATTGTAATGGATGCAGTCAAGAATTTAAATATTGGGAGTCATGAAGTTTTGCTTTTAGAGGAAAAGTTAAATTTTAATTCTAGAGCAGCGTCTTTCTCTGTAAGTAATAGTAATACCATACAAATGACCAATATACCCTTGTTATATTTCTTTCTTTTTGGTAATAAGGTTAGAAACATGGGCGAAGGGGTCAAAGTTGCCTTAAAAGTTATTTTTAATGCATAAAACCTCCTAAATCACTTCATCCACACAAAATATATTAATATAGTAAAGGGAAAATGTCATAAAAATAGCAATATTTTTAGATAACTCTTAAAATTTGCAAAAAGTGTTATTGGTCAACCCGACCCAATCCACCTGTTCTGACCCGAACCTGTTACCCAACCAGCTCTACTAACAAAGATTCTATGGATATTAAATTGTTTAGTTAATATAATTGAAACAGGAACTTAGACAAGGGGGAGAATACATTCTAGTAGCAACTGATATAGCGGGCAGAGGTGTTGACCTGCCCGATACAACCCACATATACAACTTTGACTTGCCAAAAGATGCGGTACATTATCTACATCGAGCTGGAAGAACAGGTAGAAAACCATTTTCAGAAACTAAATGTGTTGTTACCACCATAATTACATCAGAGGAGCGATTTGTGTTGCAAAGATACGAAAATGAATTAATGTTTCAATGTAATGAATTGTTTTTGTAAATATTGTTTCTTTTATATTAAAAATGTCATTCTCTTCACTTTGATTATTTATTTATTAGATCGGCTCATCAACAAGAAAACATAATGCAATTAAACCACGCACACAACTTAGGGTTGAGTCTAAATGGGCCAGCTCGGATAAGCTGTTTAACAGTTGGGTTGGGTTAGGGTTCAGGTTCAAGTTGACCATCTGATTGCACATAAACAAAATTTTGTTATATTAAATAAAAGTAGTGTAATGTATTCACATTTACATATCTTTTCTCTGATAGAAATATTATTTTTTTCACATTCTTAATTTCGTTCCTCAAACACAAAATGCATTGATTATATGACTAAGCCATCCTTAATTGTTGAATTCTTTAAAATGATTGTAATTCCTGATCGAATGTAAAACCCTTCTGACGATCTGTCAGCCTCCTGTATGCCCTGTAATTTCATTTCATACATAAGTAGATATTTCCATTAGTTTAGCTCTAAGGGGGTGTTTGGTATTTCGTTTTCTAAAATTAGTGTTTGACAAAAAGTACGAAATAATCATCTATTTGTGTTTTGGGGCATCTAAAACGGAGTTGTGAAAAAAACAGATGGGGATGTGCTTATTGTGTTTTGGAAATTGATTATTTGCATTTTACCTGTTAAATAATTAGGTTTGCAAAACACTAAAAAAACTGACTATTGCGATTTCAAACAACATAAAAGTTCAAACAATATTTTTCATAATCGCGTTTTGTAACCGGTAATTATCCATGTCATTTGATGACTTACCTCTGAATTTGCGATTACTACATTCTTTCCGATTCTCGCATTTTTGTCAATGATGCATGTTCTGCAAAATATATCGATAATGAGTTATTATCAAGAAAAACATTAAAAAATCTAATTAATGATGTTTGTTTGAGAAATGTGTACGTGATCTTTGTGTTTTCTCCTATTCCCATAGGAACACGGCCTTCAGCCAACAACGACGTACTTTCAGCATCTGTCTCATAGTAGTCAGCACCAAGCATCACAGTGTCCTGAATTGCTTTGCAAATTAATTTCTAATTTTGACCAAAAAAGACTTTCTTGTGACGAAAAAAAATATACAGTCATCTTTTGATAATTATTTCTAAAATTAGGTTAGATGCAATAACAAACCTTTAAATGAACATTGGAATTGATTCTTGACCGGATGCCAACAACGCTATGTTCAATGAAGCTATTGGTTAGGAAACTACCGTGTGATATGATCGAGTCAACGATCTGCATAACAAGGAGACTTTAATGTAAAACACATTTATTAACGATGTGTTAACTTTAATTACTACTTTAGGAAGTTTTAATATTGTGGGTAGATACAAATTATTTTTGTGTACAAACTTAGAGCTAACCTTGCAGTTATCAACATTTGATGGTGGCAGATTTCTTCTAGAAGTATACATTGGCTTTGTTGCATTGTAGAAGCTAAACCGTGATGGCTGTAATTCAAAATCAGATAAAAAAAAACACTACACAAATACAAAAAATCTACTCTATTGCAACATGAACATAATGCAAAATATGTGCCTGGTGACACTTTTGACCCATTTACTCATGAATGGATTTATTTGGGTTATGTTGACCGGTAATTAGCTAACATAGAAGTGAGCTGAATGCGTCAAAATTAGCTTTCTTTCAACTAAACGAATAGAGAATGTATAATGTTGGTAGGAAAAAGCTCACATGTTCGGTAAGTGCGAGATTTGCTTCAAAGAAAGATCTGATTGTACCAATGTCCTCCCAGTAGTCATTAAACAAAAATGCCTGCAAAATGATGTTTTGCACCGTAATTGTAATAAACATATTATTTTTCCGATAATAATACAAGGCGGTCAACAAACCTTTATGTGATATTCCGAGGCTGAAGCAGGGATGATCTCTGACCCAAAATCATTTGCTGTTGGAAAACGCCATCTGTAATATGTTTTACTTGGTTAATTATGTTATTGATGCACACCCAAAATGTGGAGTTATTTAAAGTTTTTTGTTTAATTTTTGGATTTTGTTTCGGCCCGTTAGTGCCCATTTGAAAATCTAGGCTTATTTTAGCGTTTCTTTGACATTCTATGAGTTCCATTTTTTTAATTTTATGATACTTTTCTCCCAAATTTGTGTTCTTGAGTTGAACCCATTTGAAGACCGAATTCACAGTATTCTTTAAGTCAAGGTAGGTTTGGATTACATTATCCTAGGTAGGGGTGAGCAGAAAAAAAGGGTAACCGGAATTGGAACCGCTTCGGAACCGGAGGTTCCGAGTCATGAACCTGTTAAGAGGTTCCGGTTCCGAAAATCATGGAACCGCCCCAAGAGGTTCCGGTTCCGGTTCTCAAAATTAAAGAACCGGGAACCGGTGGGGAACCGGAACCGGTAGTTATTAGCTCTATTTTTATATTAAAAAATATTATATATTATTAAATACAATTATTTTAAATAATTTAACTTTTTATAAGTATATAATACATTACAATGACTACACAGTATTACAATTTACACATTAAATTATATATATGGGCTAACTTATTTAGTGGACTGGCCATTTAAGTTACTGAATTTAGAGATTGGCTTAATATTGAGAGGATATTTATCTTAGTCTCACGTAATCAAATAGTTATCATATTAGTTGATAATATTGATAGTATATATTTGTAATTATCTCTTTATTTGTTTCCTTTATCTCTTCCTTTATTTAAGGAATGTATTGCTGTATTTACTCTATATAATGAATATCATGCCCTCTCAATTGAGCAAGGGTTTTGACCATAATTATCACATGGTATCAGCCTAATCTTTTCTCCCCTTTGATCACCGAAATTTTGTTCTTCCTGGAACCCTACTTTCGGCCGCCACAATGGCTTCTTCTTCCTCAAGTGATACACTTTTTTCTATGAATACTCTTCTTCACATGATGAGTATTAAACTTTCTTCTTCTAATTACTTACTTTGGCGTAATAATATCTTGTCAATCTTCACTTATCAGAAATTGCTTGAACACATTGATGGTACTTCTCTCCCACCATCGACTACCATTATTGTTGCTGAGAAAGAAACTCTCAATCCGGCCGCTGCAGCTTGGTCAGAAACTGACCAACGTGCAGTTATATTACTGCAATCCTCATTAACCGAAGAAGCTGCTGCAGAAGTTCTTGGTATTCACTCTGCAAGGGAAATCTGGGTTGCACTTGAGGCCGCGTACAGTAATGCGTCCGTTGAACGCATCCACTCTCTCCGTGATGCTCTTCGCCAACTCAACAAAAACACCGAAACCATCTCGGAATTCTCCCGTAAGTTCAAGACCCTATGCGACCAACTGTCTGCTATAGGGCACCCTGTTGATGAAATTGATAAAGTACATTGGTTCCTTCGAGGCTTAGGTCCTTCCTATGAGACCTTCTCCACTGCGGTTCGTGCGAGTAAACCCGCACCCAAATATCGTGATCTGGTCTCACAGGCAGAGAGCCATGAGCTCTTTTTACTCTCTTTGCATGGCCCCAATACTCCACCCGTAGCTTTCCAAGCGCAACAGTATAACCATGCACCATCACCTAACCGTGGTCGATCGAACTCAAGTTACCGTGGCCAGAATTCTCGGGGGCGGGGACGTGGAAATTCTACTGCCAATCGTCGCCCTCCTCACTGTCAGCTATGCCGCACAAACGGTCACTATGCCTCATCGTGCCCGGATCTTGCTACCTATGCATCTCAATCACCCACTACCGATGATGCCTTAGCCAAGGCATTCCATGCTCAATGTCATGTTACCACTAATAATCCAGATTGGCATGTTGACTCGGGTGCCACGGACCACATGACTTCTTCATGTGAGAATCTACATCAACCGACTCCTTACAAAGGTAGTTCTCAAGTTTTATTTGGTAATGGTAACTTTTCACCTATTACACATACGGGCTTATCTCACATTACTAAGGATATTTCGTTGAAAAATATTCTTGTTATTCCATCTCTTACCAAGAAATTATTATCTGTGAGCAAACTAACCACTGACCATCATGTTGATGTTTTGTTTTCCCAACCTTTTTTCAATATTCAGGATCGGATAACCAAAAAGGTCCTTGCTAGTGGTCTATGTGAGAACGGGCTTTATGTGCTTCAAGATGCACATCGAGCGTTTGTTGCTACCAAACGTCTCAAAAAGGAGTCTTATGAATTATGGCATTCCCGTTTGGGACATGTCTCGTTTGATGTTATTTCTCTTTTACATAAATTAGGTTTTTTGTCAGTTTCTTCGTTGTTACCAAAACCTATTACTTGCACTCCGTGTCAACTTGCTAAAAGTACACGATTGCCATTTATTAATAATAATTCGCGTTCATTACATCCCCTAGACTTAATTCATTGTGATTTGTGGGGTCCTTCCCCAATTTGTTCTAAGGATGGATACCGTTATTATGTTATCTTTGTTGACGATCATTCCAGGTTTACGTGGCTATATCCGCTAAAAACGAAAAAGGAGTTTTACACCGTCCTACCCACGTTTATTAACCTTGTCCAAACAATGTGCTCTCGAAAAATCAAAATATTTCAAAGTGATGGCGGCACGGAATTTATCAATCATACCGTACGTAAAATATTTGATGACAACGGTACTTTGCATCGTTTTTCTTGCCCATACACTCCACAACAAAATGGTCGGGCGGAACGTAAACATCGCCACATTGTAGAGACCGGCCTTGCTATGCTCTTCAATGCAAGTGTGCCGGCCTCGTATTGGGTTGAAGCTTTCACATCGGCAATATTTATTATAAATAGGGTACCCACGCCCGTGTTGGATCAAAAGTCTCCATTTGAGATTATTTTTGGCAAACTTCCGAATTTTGAAAATTTCCGCACTTACGGTTGTCAAGTATTCCCATACTTGCGGGATTATTCACCACACAAGCTTGCTCCGCGAAGTATTTCATGTGTATTCCTTGGCTATAGTACACAATATAAAGGCTACCGGTGTCTTGATCCGCTTACCTCTCGCATTTATATCACTCGACATGCCCGCTTTAATGAGGAGGTCTTTCCGTTTAAAGGTAGTTCTTATACTTCAAATATTAAAAATTTAGAACTTACCTCTTTTTTGCAAGATATACCCACTGTTCAAGTTCAAGATGTTCCACTTAAACCAACCACTGCATCCGATGACACCCCTAAACATACTTTGCCATGCAACATTTGTCCAGTCCCTATTACGGACTCTCATATAGCCCAACCCACCATAAACAATCCAGCCCACACCCCTGTTCCGCCAGCCTATCCGGATGGCCCACACAATCCCCTGGCCCAACCTCATATTAATGAACTAAATGATCCGGCTCCTCCTCCAATTCCCGAACAACAGGCCCACAATATACCGCTGACCCAAAATGAAATTCCACCGGCCCAACCCACTGTTGAACCTACTGTTCCATCCACCTCGCACCCAATGTGCACTCGATCAAAATCGGGAATATTTAAACCAAAGCATGTTGCCAACTTTGCATCCCTTGCTACTAACCCACTTCATATGGCCTTATCCACTGAACTAGAACCGCGGACTTTTAAAAGTGCTTCTAAAGATCCAAAATGGGTTACGGCAATGCTTGAAGAACTTAAAGCTCTTCATGATAATCAAACTTGGACATTGGTCCCACGACCCCCTTCCACAAATGTCGTTGGTTCCAAATGGGTATATCGTGTCAAATATAAATCAGATGGTAATGTTGAACGCTTCAAGGCTCGACTTGTTGCCCAAGGGTATACTCAAATTCCGGGCCTTGACTTTTCTCATACCTTTAGCCCAGTGGTGAAAGCAACAACTGTCCGTATTGTATTATCTTTAGCGGTGCTGAATAATTGGAAGTTACACCAACTTGATGTCAAAAATGCGTTTCTCAATGGCAATCTTAATGAAACGGTCTTTATGGAACAACCTCCTGGTTTCGTGGATCCAAAACATCCTTCACATGTGTGCAAACTATCCAAAGCGCTTTATGGCTTAAAGCAAGCGCCACGTGCATGGTTTCATCGGTTAAGCACGTTTCTTACGTCATATGGGTTTGCCTGTAGTCGAGCAGATACTTCCCTGTTCGTCTACAAAACTGCATCATGTGTTATGTATTTATTAGTTTATGTGGACGATCTTATTCTTACGGGTAATAATGAGTCCGATATTGCAACTTTTATCTCGGCTCTAAACAATGAATTTGCTATTAAGGATCTTGGTGCCTTAAACTATTTCTTAGGGCTTGAGGTAGTTCATACACACGATGGATTATTTTTAACTCAAGCCAAGTATGCATCCGACATTCTCAAACGAGCACAACTTCTTGACTCCAAGCCGGTCAACACTCCACTGTCGCCGCACATATCTTTCACGAAGGATGGTATTCCTTATTCGGATCCTACTTATTATCGATCACTTGTTGGTGCTCTCCAATACTTAACCATTACTCGACCGGACTTATCCTATGCGGTAAATCAAGTCTCCCAATTTTTACAATCTCCAACAAATGATCATTTTCAATCCGTAAAACGCATTTTACGGTATGTCAAAGGCACCATCTCCTTTGGGCTTACATATACCAAACCAAAGAATAATGCAATCCTTGGATATTCGGATGCGGATTGGGCTCGTTGCTTAGATACACGCCGATCCACCTATGGTTACTCAATCTATTTAGGTGGCAATCTTATTTCTTGGAGTGCTAAGAAACAGCCAACTATCTCTCGCTCAAGTTGTGAATCTGAATATAGAGCAATGGCTAACACTGCTGCTGAGATAGTCTGGGTTACTCACCTGCTTCGTGAGCTTCATGCTCTACCTCCAGCTCGCCCTACATTACTTTGTGATAATAAAAGTGCTCTATTTATGACTCAAAATCCCGTTGCACACAAGAGAGCAAAACATATTGACTTAGATTATCACTTCATACGCGAGCTAGTAACCTCGGACAAACTTGTTACAAAGTTTGTCCCAACCAATCTTCAAGTGGCCGACATCTTCACCAAAAGTCTTCCGCAAACTCAATTTGAGACCTTCCGCTCTATGCTTCGTCTCGGTCCGCCACCTTTTCGATTGAAGGGGGATATTAGTTGATAATATTGATAGTATATATTTGTAATTATCTCTTTATTTGTTTCCTTTATCTCTTCCTTTATTTAAGGAATGTATTGCTGTATTTACTCTATATAATGAATATCATGCCCTCTCAATTGAGCAAGGGTTTTGACCATAATTATCACATATCAATATATGAGTTATTTAACTTCCTCAATCTCACGTTACCACATAACTATATCAGTCATCCGACCTCGGAAAAAGATGTTTAGAAATCTCATATGTAATAGGACGTGGGACAGGGTAACCGGAACCGGCACAGGAACCGGCGGTTCCGGTTCCGGTTCCGGTTCCAGAAATCAAGGAACCGCTACAAAAGGTTCCGGTTCCGAGATTTAAGGAACCGGTGGTTCCGGTTCCGGTTCCGGCCGGAACCGGCGGGTAACCGGTTATGCTCACCCCTAATCCTAGGTATTCTGAGAATCAACAGGACCAATTTGTGTTTTTTTTACTCTACATCAGTTACGTATGCACGTGTTAATTTATATTAATGTGTCATGCACCTCAAAAGATTCAATAGGATCTCCTTTTTGAAAATATATACTCCCATAGAAGCAATGTATGGTTTCTTCTCAGCCTCTTCTTTAGACAGTCCCAAAACCGTTGTATCAACTGCCTGAAGTAGAAATCCAACCTTATAAATCTCGTTTATATAATACGAAGCTATTTTAAATATGTAAATCTGCATTTACCATTCCTTTCAATTCATTTCCTTTCGGTTTTTCACTAAAAGAAAGAACTCTTCCTTTTCCATCAATCTTCATCAATCCAAAATCCGAGGCACGGCTGTCATAAAATTCATATCCTTATTATTTTAACAATTTATATTTTTGTTTTGCATGTTGGGACGATTAATAAATTCAGTTAACTTTATATTTGAAATAAACCTGTCATCCATAGGCAAACAGGAAATTGTAATATCTGCACCACTTTGCCTGTGGCTCTGCAGAAAATACATATAATATGTGAATCTATATAAATGTGTTGGACCTGTATGCATAGTTAACATTCTATTTGTAATATTTAACCTGAAGAAAGTCCATATAGTCCATTCGGTACAAGTGATCTCCAGATAAAATGAGAACATCATCAATATCCTTGCTTCTTGCATCCTACAAAGTCAACACATTAAATTGTGTTATATCAATTTGGTTGGGTAACAGATTAAAACAGTTTTTTTAATATAATAGTGGTCAGGTTGGTTTAAATAATTTAAATTTATTTTACAAACAATGTATTTAAAAGCAAGGGATAATCAAACATGAGACATTCTTCGGAGAATCCCAAGTAAATTTGATTACAAAGTTATACAATCTAAGTAACGATCTAATTTAATTCGATTAAATAATTTAGGATGTTTTGTGCATTGAAATTAAACTTTTAGCTTACTTTCAACTAATTCGGTCCATTTTACCCTATTTTCTTTTAATCTAACTTTTTTTTTGTTTAACAAGTAAAAGTGATGCAGTCCCAAACTGGTCCTTTTGTTTCTAGGGCCGCATGAGTAAAAGCGCTTCACAAAATTGGGCCATGCGCTCCATTTCAGGTCCATGGCCAGTCAAATTGAAGCTTGCAATAAGGAGAACGTCTTTTGGGCCAAAAAACATAGTATTTTAGGTGTTATTTTCATTTTAAAGTTTTTTGTCTAGTTTTTGGACTTTGTTTGTGGGCTAGTTATTTGTCTTTTTAAACTCATTCTAAGTCTATTTTAGGGTTTGATTGAGATTGATTTTTATGAAAAATTGGGTACCTCAAATAACCAATGAAACTGGCGAACAGCATCTGCGGTACCTTGAAACCACCTCTTACCTTCCTCACCTGGAGTTTGCGTTGCTGATAATGCCTAAAATCACATAATTACAATTACGACCCACAAATCATATTCGATCCATCCAATAATCGAAATGAAATAATCATACCTCAACAAAACCATCGCCAAACGTAACACCATTCCCAAAATTATAAGCACGTGCTAAATGCCTATTGAGTGATGCAGAATTGAACTGAGTTAAAATGTAAACTTTATTGATCCCACTATTAATACAGTTGCTCATTGGCACATCGATTAGCCTATACGCTCCTCCAATCGGTACCTATAACTACCGTACATCAACTTACTACATTTCTCATAAATCACTTAATTTCAACAAAAAATTATAAAAGTTTGAAAAAATGTTCGTACTGCAGGTTTTGCTCGTCGTTTTGTGAGAGGAAAAAGGCGAGTACCCGCTCCACCTCCCAGTATAACCGCCACAACGGTTCTCGGGTCCCTTTTCTCCATCTCCAAGTCCCTCAACTGCACAAATATGTTCATCAAGTCAACATTTTGACTTTTGAGTTTGACTAATGATACAAAAAAAAAAACTCACCTTTGACTCACTGGCAGCAATGGTGGTTAGGGTCATGCATATATTTGACTTGACAAGATTATTGTTTTTCTTTTGATTCCTTTGAGTGAAATTTAGCTTCTTTCCCATTAAGTCTCCGTTGACAGGGCTCCAGTCCCTTGGAGCCAACCGGGAGCCGCCATGTAGCTGCCGGACTCCGGTGGCGGAGAGTGATACTGCCATTTTTAAGTTATTAAATTCTAAGTTTGAGTATATGAAAATGTTTTGTTATTACATGGGGGTACGGATGTTTTGCATGGTGCATATGTGTGGTCAGCTATATATGTTATCCATGAATATCTGTATCCACAAGTATTTATTCTCTCTGAAAATTTGTGTGATTCACCCATCCTTATCTTATATGATACACAGCACTTCTGATATTAATGTATAATATTTAATATCAGCGAATATTCCCGTGAACATTTCTTTTCTTTTAACTTTTATACTTATAAGAAGTTACACCTCCGTTCCCATAAGAGAGCTCGGTGTGGGCCGTGTGGCATGTTAAATGTCCGCTAATTGACTTTTAACGGTGCAAACCGGCACCAGCCTTTGTGCCAAACATGCTGGCGCCATGCGGTAGACACCGGATTAAATGGGTTTGGGTGTGTATATTTCTTTTTTTAATTGTGATAGGTTAGGTTTATTTTGTGTGGGTTTCATAGCGATGTTAAATGAATGTTGTACGAGAGAGGACAATTTTAATGTGAGTATAAAACTATGTTTAATAGGCGAATATAACTTTTAACACAAACGATACCTTGTATCATAAGATAGAGCATCATTTTTATGATTTAAATGCTGTGTGTGAATTTGATTCTGAACGAGAACTTAATGTATTATACGCGTTCAAATAAACAGTATGAATGATACAAAATTACCACAATATTATGACCATTTATAAAGGCAGGAAATTGGTGTAGATGTTTGGTAAAGCAAGCATTAATGATCGGAGGCAGAAGCAGCAAATGATTAATATAATAACTGCAGAGAATAGCATAAACGTCTTCCATTGACTACAAATTAGACAACACACAACACATGCATAATACTTTCCTTTATCGAAAGAGTAGTAATTAAAGTATACACATGTGTTTAGACAACATCCAAACAAACAACCTAAGACAAATCAAGGCTTGCGAGGAGGTGGTCCAGGTGGCGGTGGTGGTAGCGGTAATGAACTGCTCCTGCTACTGTTACTACTGCTTCTTCGTCTTAGAGGCCTGTACACCACCATAAAAATCAACACCATATTCATAAACTACAAACTTTATAAATTAAAATATTACCTTTTAGGACTGCGACTTCTTGAAATTTTCCTTGTCACCTGTTTTTTTGTTACAATCACAAAAAAAGGTAAAGGTAAAGAGAGAGTATTGTTAGTTAATGATGTTTTATTTTGTAAGCGTTCACTTAATAAAGTGAGTAAGCACCTTTCGTGGACTTGGAGAATCAGAGGAAGATGATGACCTCCCACGCCTGCCAACAGGTGGCCGTCCACCCCTGTTTAAACATAAATAAAAAATATAAAACGTCTGTTTTTTAAGATAAAACAATTAAACAAGTTGTGACTATGCTTTGGGTTTAGCTTACATAAAATCAAGTATTACCCAGATTAATTGAGTCTAAAATACCCCCTTTAATTTTAAATTGTTAAGCCTCAAAAGAAGACAGAAAAGAATATGTAATAATTACCTTCTTGGTGACATTGATTTGGAACGTGGCCTCCTGATAGGTGGTGATCTGCTACGCCTGCGGCCCACAGAAGATCTGCTTGGTGGAGGGCTTCTTGCTCGTCCAGAAGACCTACATTTAATCAAAATTATTTACATAGGCACAATTAGGTGCCACTCAAAAAGATAAATGATCCAGACTTAAAGGGTGACAAATTCAACCCATTTGCTTAAAAACAGTCAACTTCGTTTAATTATCTCCAAGAGACAAACGGGTCAAATTTGAACACTTGGCTACATATGACAATTAGAACAAATCAATACTTGCCCAAGGTGTATTCCGATGTTCACCACTTCTTAAATTGTTTTGTTTAAAAAAAATCAGATTGTTGTCTTAATAGGTTATGATCTATAAAGCTTAAAAATGGTTAAAACAAATTTTGGAAGGCCAGCCGACATGTATTGAGTATTGACCCGTGAATAAAAAGTACTTGTTACCCAACCCACCCATGTTGCCCTTTGTTTATAATCAAAATAAATAAATAAAAATATTGGAATACTCCATAAACACTGGAGCTTTGTGTGATTACTATATCTTAGCAAGGGGATTGAATTTATGTAAATATACTAAAAAGAATATGTATAAAGCTATTAACCATCATGACTGCATATACACTAAGATGGCAGGATAAAAAAATATTTACCGGCGTCTTGGTGGAGGTGAACGCCTTCGAATTGGACCCCTGTTAAACATAAAATTCGTTATATTCATTAAAAAAACTACAATTTCAACCCATTTACTTAGAAGTTAAAACTGTAAATTTGAGTCAAGTTTTATCTCCAGTGGGCCAAATGGGTTAGGCTCAAGAACTTTATTATAACAAAAACATGGCAAATGCCAAATGGTCCAACAGGTTAAAAGACATCCAATACGCATTCAAATGCATAAAAACCTCTTAAACCACTTCATTGAAAAATGTTTGATTATCTTCAAAAAAATATAGTTTTTGTGACCCGCACTTAAAAGTTACCTGTTTTGACTCAGACCCATAACACTAATTATTAAAAGAAAATGAATAGATATAATAAACCTTAGAGGTGATCTATTATAACGTCTTGCTGGGGGAGACGGTGAGCGGCCCCTAGGAGGAGGTGATGGAGGCCTTCTTCTAGGCGGCGGTGAACCACCACCACCACCACGGCGGTAAGGCGACTCTGGCCGCCGTCGCGGTGGGGAGTCTACACGGCGCCGTGGAGGAGGAGATCTCCGGCGAGATGGTGACGGTGGCCCCCGGCGAGACGGTGATGGTGGGCCCCGGCGAGGAGAACCTGATAAGAATACACACTTTAGTCCAACAAATTATATATTTTCTTTTCAATTATTATGTAGGGGTAAATATAAACTAATTTTGAACATGATGAGGCAAAAAACAAGTTTTTAAGGGGGGAGATGTGCGTAAATTATAACACGGGGGACCAAGAGTATAAGGATAACTAACAGTGAAAGAAATTTTTTGAAATCAGGGACTAAAGTTGTAATTAGTTTCACTCAGGACTAAATGCATAAAAATGTGCAAACCACAGGTACCAATTATGTAGAATACTTTGGATAGAATGACTATAAAGGAAAATCTTGTTAAATCCTTTGATAACTACATAACCCCAAAGTAATTTAATAATCAGGCACATAACTTGTTTACCGAAACATTATAAACTAATTATCTGAATAATCAGCTTAAACCAGAAATCCAAACACCACTCCATTTCATTATAAAGAATTAAATAAAAATCAAAATATAGCATACCAGCTGTCACACGCCTAGGTCCATCTTTCTCGGCATCAACAGCTGCATTATCATTTCTAACTACATCTCTCCTTTGACCACCAGTGGTCAAAGGCTTTGGAGGTGGTGATACCTTTTTCCTCTCAGGTAAAGTAAACTTGGCATTAACAACCCTTCCATCAATCTGGGCCTGCAACATTAGCATGCATTTATAATGATTAAATTCTGTATTTAAAATTTAAAGAAATAAATTGTTTATCATCATAAAAACGTACACCATCCATGTGTAATTGGGCCTTTTCAGCATCTGCACGGGCCTTGAATTCAACATATCCAGATCCTTTTGGAAGGTTCACCTGATAATAAGATGTCAACCAATTGCAAAATTAGAAAAATATTTTGGCATTTGTATGTAAATAGATTAAATTGCTAACTCTAGTCCTCCATAATGAAAAGTAGAGCAAAAATCTTACAATGTGATCCATAGCCAATCGAACATGTACAACTTCACCAAATATTCCTGTGATTGAGGAACAACCATTTAAACAAGTACCAAAAGCAGTTAAAACAGTACTTGAAGAATCAAAAACTGATAAATCCCTTAAATAGTACATTTTTTTATAAAATTAAGGGCTAAATGAGAAATACTTCTTTCAAAAGCAGTTAAAACAGATGAGATATATTACCAAATATTTCTTTCAAATGGTTTTCATTCACGTTCCTGGTGAGCTGGCCAATGTGAAGAACAAGTGACTCAGGTACAGGAGACACTTTCCTGTGATACAAATAGAATGTGAATATTAATAAGTGAACAACATACTAACAATAATAATTACACTCTGTGTATTTCCATTACTGACAGGTTAAAAAGGCTTAAACCTTTAAACTACATGTTTATCCGCATGCTTAGGTTAGTTGATTGTTAATACAGAAAGCGAGCTATGCAATTACAGTTTACACTTCAGATTTCAAACTTGACCAGAGTTAGAGCAACTGTAAATTAATCAGTTATATCTACCAGCATTTCAAAGTTGACCAGAGTCAGAGTAACTGTAAATTGATCAGCTATATCTACCAGCATTGCACCTACAGTGTTCGAACCTAACACTAATTTCAGAATTTTATTAACCCAAATAGATGTATGTGCCTAAGTGCTTGTATTTCTAAGAAGTATGCACCTACTTCAAACTTTCAATGTCAGACCTGGTTTTATTAGAGTGAAAACTAATATACTTTTGGTACATTATCCAATACCTAGAACAATACATATATAATGCGTGCAATTTATCACAAAATGCGCAAAAATCAAACAAAATTGACACTATACTACCATACAAAAGTCAGACTGTAGCTCCTATTCATGAACAAGAATCAAATTTGAGAAATGAAGTAAAAAAATACACATTACAAAGCAGCATTTTAACCTTGGAGGTGGAGAAGCCCTTTTCGATTGCGGTGGTGGAGAACGACCTCTTTTTGGTCCATCTTTAGAACTGTTGCAAATGGCCAAAACCTCGACATTAGAAAACCTTCAATATTTTTACAAAATAAAACAATTTGAATGAAAAGTGTAGCTAGAAACGGACCTTTTCTTGGAAGGGGGGCTACGGCTACGAGAACTGACACTGCGAGATGGAGACGAAGAAGAAGAGTATGATCTGGAACGGGAGCTTGAGCGAGACGAACCGGAGATGGAGCGAGAGCGGGAGGATGAGCCGGAACCAGACCTCGACGGTGCTGCCGGACGACCACGGGATGGTTTCGCCATGCGTAAAAGTGGTGCTCAATTTCTTGATCGATTCGAGAAACCCTAGCTAAGAATTCACAGGAGTGGTGACTTCAATTGTTGGACTTGTGTATATTGGCTCAACAGGAATTTTGGCCCATTTATATTTTATATTCATTTAAATTTATATTTCATTTTTTAAAAATGATAATAATGTCTAATATTTGTGCAGTTGTGCTAATACTTGCTAGATCAACACAAATGTTAAAATCAAACGATAATACTAAGTTTAATTCACTCTCTTGGGTGACAAATTAAAATCCATAATACGACTAGTCTGAATATGCTAAGCTAGTTCAAACTTGTAAATCACCTTAGCCCAATTGTCAAATTAAAGTTAGACCGTACACACTTTTAGGGATGAAATCATATCAAGAATCGATCCAGATTGACCCATATTTAATTTTAGAGATTAGTATACCTGAGAACCAAACTGATATTGGTTCGGGTAAATCGTTGGAACCGAAGGTTCGAAATAGTAATTAGAGTTGGATTCAAGTGGCCATCCCTAAATATTTTGAGAATTTGAAATAATACATAACATATTTCTAACTTATGCTCTATATTCCAGCACCGGATCATAAACTCAATTTGTTCTATACTCGATGTACTAGGTACTCAAATACCTACTACTCAATTTAATATAAGAGTTGGAAAGGATACTCGAACTAATTTTTATTTGATACAACTTTAGGTTCAGAATCAAATTTCCAATTTTATATCCCATTCATATCTCGTTTGGTACCTAACAAATACCCGCAAATAATCCAAGCAAGTACCCGTACCATTTTTTAGACCCGCAACCACCAATTTTGTACCGGTTGCCTTGCTCATTTCCCCCAAGAGTTCCAGACTCCAAAGAAGGGTTTTTATGAAAAATGGCAGACACCTTAATTGATCTTGAACATGTCCTTCGCTCCAAGCAGGTACGTAATTTATACAATTCTTCATTCACACCGATGCTTCACAAATATAGACATCAACAATTGTTCGATTTTACTAATTACATTTTTACTACCTTTTGTTTTGTTTGTGTATGAGTTTTGCTAATTCTGCACAACCAGTCAAGTCGATTTTTTTTTCACCGATTGCTTACGTTGCTCTTCACTAATTTCACTCTAAGTGATCTGCAAAATTAGTTAAGTGAGTAATGTAGTATGATAATTCTTAGTTAAGTGAGTAATGTAGTATGATAGCTTCAGAGTCAATATTTAATTCATTAAGAATTTGAAATGTAATCAGGAAAAACTGTCGAGTCAAGAAGCAAACTTTTGTATGACATGGAAGGAAAAAGCACTTCAACAGCTTACTGTTGGTGCAGTTGCTGGTGGTGCAATTGCATGGTCAGGTAACATTTTACACACATTTTTAATCTAATTTCTGTATGCCACTTTAAAGTTATATTCTTTTTTTTTTTTTGTTTACAGCTACAGGAAATCTTAAAAGGATGCTTCGTATCAACCTTGCAGGAGGTAATTAAGTGACACTCTAAGCAGAGATCAAGGGATAATTACATATGAAGTTGATTAAATTTGTATAATATAAGTTATTCTAGTCTACCATGTTATGCTGATGTTATTGTTACTAATTTCTTATGAGTTATGATACGAATGTAATAATGGATTTTTAGGAGCTGCTGCAACAACTGCACATTGGATATTTGGACGGTCAGTTAATACATGTATTGAACAAATATATTGCATGGATGATGGAACTCGAATGCAAAAAGAGTTGGCAAATATGTAAGATTTCATGTATAATCTGCTATATATGATATTCGTTCTTTCTGCATAAAATAAATACAAAAACAAATGTTTTTGCACTTGCAGAATGTTGAAAAGGTATCCAAATCATCCAATGACAACAAAACATGTGTCCAAACGTTTTTATTGTGAGAACGTTTTTGATGATTCAACATCAGATGTCCCAAAATCAAGGTGGCGTTTTAGAAATAATTTTGTTGAAAGTGCACCTTTTCCTCAACGAACAGATAACAACAATGAATCCTATGATCTTGATGGCAAAATTGGTCCCGAACGTAAATCAGCTCCTGTAAGTATCTTTTTTCTTTTATTTGGATCTATAATTGTAAGATTAGTAAAATAAAAAATTATTACCTTAAAAGGGAACGGGTAAAGAATCAGATGAAGTATACCAACATATTTTTTGGCTTTTATCCACATGCAATATTTTGTAAGAGTTTAATTTTATGAATCAAATACAGATAAGTAGCGCTTTTGTAGCAATGGAAAACCCTTTCGATTGTGGTTTAGGAATTCCAACAAGTGTGGAAGAAATTAGACGGCATGTTCCCGCCACGTCAGCTAAAAAGCATACCCGCAACACATCGAAGATCACAACGCAGACACCACACACACCAAGAATATGACCTTGTGTAACCTTATTTCATGTTTAACTAGAGAACGATCTAACATAGTAACATGTTATTTCTAGGAAGTCATTCTAGTCTATACTCTAAGTCTTTGACATTTGGATGAATATGATATATAACTTTTCTCGATATTAGCGTTAAAATTAAGCACAATTACATTGGTAGAAGTTTGAAATTAATTCACCATACAACGATAGTTAAGTGTGGAATTATTAGATTTAGTTATATAATCAGATTAGTGGAACTGATGATTGTAAATGTCTTAACATATAAACCAAAGTAAAAGTCATCACACAACATGTAATAGTCATATGGTCATCTTACTGGGTCGACAAATTTTTTTCTCCAATTGGAGATGTTGGTAAGAATCTTTGACCGAGCAAGAGTTCAAAAATGGTACTTAACAAGGTTATACTTGAACCGAGTCAAATGTCACTTCTTACTGGACTCGGTAATAAATAAAACAAATAGCCCTTAGTGATAACTAAAGTTGACTAGTTCGGTACACGGTTTTAGGGATGGGATCAGATCATGAATCTATCCGGATGGATCCGTATATAATTTCAAACGATTAGTATACCCGAAAACCAAACTGTTAGATCCCAACAACACAAACGTGTTGCGTTATGACCAAGTAACGAAGATAAGATAAAGAACACACAAGATTTCAATGATTAAGAGTTTCTTAAAACAACTTAATATAGTACAAAGTTTGCGGAAATAGATAGTACACACTAACTAAAACTTTCTACTTGAAATGACACTTTTGTTTGCTCAAACTAGAAGACTATGCAAGGGGAGTTTTATATCAGCTGATACTAACAGCTGATATTGAATGCCTGAGCAATAACTATGAAGAAGTTAATACCAGACAATAACAACTCTCAGAGAATGTTCTTGTGCTATGAATTCTAAAAGGTGTGTGTTAATGCAAGCATTTACGTCTCTATATATAGCCCAAGATCCGTGTTCCTTTGTCCACAAGGTAATCGACGTGTAAACATATCATTCGTCGATGTGGACTTGTCCACGGAAACATTTAATGCTCTTGCATATGTTGTAGTCCCAAGTGTACTTTGTGTCAACTCCTTTTGCTACCTTTTCTGACACACTGTGAAAAGGTGTACTATTATAGTACAAAAGTATTGACTTTCCGTTTACATGCTTGGAGGGACAAACGATGATGTACTGACATATTATCTTCTATTACAAAATAGAAGATCTTCATCGTTTTCTTCTTCTTTGAGCGGGAAAAGGAAATGTTCAAAGTGTCAAGAACATTTCCACCAAGTCTTTATCTGCAGCAGGTACCATCAGCTGATTCCACAATCAGCTGGATGGTCTTCTTCTTGTCTTTGTCATTTGGCCATAGACTTCGAATGAACACTCTTCTATAGCTGCTGATTTGACTTGTTTTCCTAGAGCTAAGTACGTACTCAGCTGAAGGTTTATTGCATATACTTGCTTCAGCTGAGATACATACTTCAGCTGATATTATTCTTCTTAACTATCGATCATCAAATCTTATTTATTTAGTCTAGGGACTAACACAAACCATTATAGATTCGGGTAAATTGTTGGAACCGAAGGTCCAAAATAGTAACTAGAGTTGGATTCGAGTGTCCATCGCCAATTTTTTTGAGAATTTGAAATAATACCTCAGATTTTTCTAACTTATGCTTTATGATTCATTTATTTATCCCTATATATATAGAACGTATTTCTATATATATTCTCTATACCCAATGTACCTGGATTTAAAACACCTGATATTCGATTTCATATAAAAGTTAGAAAGGATATCCGAACTGATTTTTAGTAATCCAATCCGATTTTAAAGTTTAGGTTTGGATTCAAATTTCTAATTGGGTAAATGTCAGAAATTGTCCCTGTGGTCTTGGGTTTTCTGGTTTTGTCCTTAAACTTTTTTTTTCAAATTTTTTGTCCATGTACTCTTTAAAATTTTGTTTTTATGTCCTTCCGTCAAATTTAGCTGTTAACTAACAGAATATGCCAAAAAAATAGGGTATTTTTGTCTTTTTTTCCTTTTCCCTTTTAACGTGTAATAAATTTCTTGAAAAAATATTAAGATCCATTCATCAAATATATGCAGAAATTACAAACAAACCTCCATTTACATACAATTGGGGGATCTTTAAGATTTGTAGCAATTAAGTGTAAAGTTACTGACTTTATAGCATAAAAATGTAATTAACAAGCTAAAGATTGGCAGGTATTAAATTTCTTGAAAAAATATGGATTCAGCTTAAAATTCTGTAATTAACCAAAAGGGGAAGTGGGATCGAGCTCAAAATTCAAAATGGAAACAAACAATCAAGTACAGATTCAGCTTATAACAACAAAAATAATAAAAATTAAGAATTTACTTGGAAAAGCAAGCCCTTCGTTCATAATTGCAAGCTGGTGATGGTGACGGAAAAACCCTTCGTTCATAATTGCAAGCCACCCATTATTAAATATGTTTTGAATCTGCAAGAATGGCGGTGGTGACCAACACTTTTGCATCTGTAACACGAACACAACACACTAAAAGCCCTTAAATCCCTTTTAGCTGGTGATGGTGGTGACGGAAATTGCTGGTGATGGTGGTGACGGAAATCGCTGGTGGCGGTGGTGACCAACACAAGAATGACGGAAATCCCTTTGTCGCGTCAGTGCTGCACAGAAAGAATTCGTCGACCCAAATGGGTTCTTCAGATTTGGAGATTTCTTTCAAAATAAGGTTCTTTAAATTTGGAGAAGATGAGATGGGTTCTTCTGGAGATTTCTTTCAAAAATTTGGAGATTTCTTTCAAATTTGAAGTGTATGTGGCTGATTGTTTGATGAGTGGTAGCTGGGTGTTCTAGATGATGATGAAAGAGAGGAGTAAAACAATAGATGTATGAAGAAAGAGAAAAGATTTGAGGTGTTTATTAATTGGGGACTAAGGTTCTCGTTTTATGATGATGAAGAAGAAAGGTACAGAAAAGACCAAAATACTCACACATGTTTAGCATGTGGGGTTAATTAACAGCCAAATTTAAACGGAAGAACGATAAACCAGAATTTTAAAGAGTATAGGTACAAAATTTTGAAAAGAAAAATTTAAGGACAAAAAACTAAAAAATCCAAAATTACAGTAACAATTTCTGACATTTACCCTTTCTAATTCCATATCCCATCCCATCCCTATCCGGTATGGTTTGGTAGCAAATCCAGCTAATTACCCGTACCGTTTTTAGACCCCGTTACCACCAATTTTGGTACCGGATCGCTTGCTCATTTACCCCAACGAAATCAAGAGTTGCAGACTCCAAAGAAGGGTTTTTTTTTCTGAAAAATGGCAGAAACCTTAATTGATCTTGAACATGTCCTTCGCTCCAAGCAGGTGCGTACTTTATACAATTCTTCATTTACACCGATGCTTGATCAATTAGATATCAACAATTGTTCGATTTTACTAATCACATATCTACTACCTTTTGTTTTGTTTGTGTATGAGTTTTGCTAATTCTGCATAACCAGTCAAGTCGATATTTTTTTTACCGATTGTTTACATTGCTCTTCACTAATTTCACTTTAAATGACGAAATTATGTTAGAAATACTGCAAATCTTATAATTACTGTAGTGGGAGATCATTTTAAAACACAAATCTTTGTTTTCGAATACAAAAGATTACGAATTCGTAATACTTGTTCCATACAGAATCAAATTAAACGAGCATTCTGCTAAAAATGTATAATCTAATTCATTTTATCACATTTAGTAGCTAACATACAACAGTTGTAATTCGTTTTTTATGACCAAGCATAAACTAGGTTCTGTATGTATAGATAACTGATTTAGTTAGCTAATATGATGATCATTAAGGGAAATAGAGGTTATATATTTTTATATCAAATTGTTTGTTGAATCATTGACTAATTATTAACTCTTAGTTAAGTGATAGTATGATAATTTCGGTGTAAATTATAATTCATTAAAAATGTCAACTGTTATCAGGAAAAACTGTCGAGTCAAGAAGCAAACTTTCTTATGTCATGGAAGGAAAAAACAGTTCAACAGCTTACTGTTGGTGCAGTTGCTGGTGGTGCAATTGCATGGTCAGGTAACATTTTACACACATTTTTAATCTTATTTTTGTATGCCATTTTTTAACTTTTTTTTCTTTACAGCTACAGGAAGTCTTAATAGGATGCTTCGTATCAACCTTGCAGGAGGTAATTAAGTTGATTTAAATTTGTATAATATAAGTTATTCTAGTCTACCATGTTATGCTGATATTATTGTTACTGTTTTCTTATGATACGAATGTAATAACGCATTTTTAGGAGTTGCTGCAATAACTGCATCATGGAGATTTAGACGGTCGGTTAATTCATGTATTGAACAAATTCTTTGCATGGATGGAACTCGAATGCAAAAAGAGTTGGCAAATATGTAAGATTATTTTATATATACGATATTCGTTCTTTCTGCATAAAAATAAATACAAAAACAAATGTTTTTTCAATTGCAGAATGTTGAAAAGGTATCCAAATCATCCAATGACAACAAAACATGTGTCCAAACGTTTTTATTGTGAGAACGTTTTTGATGATTCAACATCAGATGTCCCAAAATCAAGGTGGCGTTTTAGAAATAATTTTGTTGAAAGTGCACCTTTTCCTCAACGAGCCGATAACAACAATGAATCCTATGAGCATGATCGCAAAATTGGTCCCGAATGTAAATCAGTTCCTGTAAGTATCTTTTTTTCTTTTATTTAATTGTAAGATGAGTAAAATCAAAAAAAAATTCCTTGAAAGGAAACGGGTCGAACGGGTCAAAATTCACCGTTACGAATGGATTATGTTTTATCCCTAGCGGATCAAATGGGCCAAATATAAAATGTTAACTTAAAAAAGGAAACATGTGGAAAGTGGCCCAATGTGTGTTTTTCTGCATTATGCATACAACACCTGATATCACTTCACTTTATAGAAAAATTAGATTAATATTGTAATACTATAGTTTTTATAGTCGTATTGTAGTTATTTATATGGCAAACTACACCGGAATATATTAAACCATACATGATTATTGTATGTATCATGTTTTAAAAGAGATATTATTTGATCCACTAACCAACCAATCCGATCGGTCCACTTTGCCACCTGTATTTTTATTTAATACTTCCTACGATTTAATGTAAGTTATACATTGTTTGTAAAGATTATAATGAGGGTTACCTAGAATAGATTAAATTATTAGATACTTAATGGGTGTGGGTCCCACACCTTTTTAATAAAGTGATGTTGAATTGTTGATGATGTTTAAAAGTAAAAGTAAGGGTAAAAGAGTCATTTCACTAGATTAAAGGAGATAGTTAGTAGGTGTGGGCCCTACTACCTTTTATCAAATGAGGTTATTTATTAGATTGTATAACTTATTTTGAAAATACCAAAAATAGAAAGGGTATTACTTAAAATGAATCAGATGAAGTATACCAACATATTTTTTGGCTTTTATCCACATGCAATATTTTGTAAGAGTTGGATTTTATGAAATCAAATACAGATGAGTAGCGGTTTTGTAGCAATGGAAAACCCTTTTGACTGTGTTTTTGGGGTTCCAACAAGTGTGGAGGAAATTAGAAGGCCTGTTCCCGCCACATCAGCTAAAAAGCATACCCGCAAACATCGAAGATCACAACGCAGACATCACACACACCAAGAACTTGATCTTGTGTAACCTTATTCCATGCCAATAATAAACAACAAGCTAGATATGTTATTATGATGTTTGCTTGTTACATCACTCAGTTGTTCAAGGTGCATTGTTTTTTCAATGGCGAACTAATTAAATGTGTGATCTAACCCATTCAGTTGATTTGGTGCAAGTTTATTGCAATGTGTGTTTAAATCTGATTTGGCATATTAACCTGTAGTACATTTGTGGTAATGAATTACTATTTCACTAGAGATTATTATACTATGTGCTTGGTTCCACCGATAGTGCCATGTGCGACATCAGACATCTGATTTGGGCAAGTAAGGGCTAAAGGGTGTTAACTGTTAAGTTTTAAAATGGTGATTCTAAGGCCTCTCCCAACCCTTACCCATCACTAAACACATCACTAGCGTCACGTCATCGCATCCTTACTGACCCGCTACTGACACGTTCGTGCCAACCCTACCTATCAATAAACCCATCATTTCCACATCATCATTTTTAATTAAATTAAATAATCATAAAATAAATACATTACATTAATTTACAAATACATTGTTTAAATTTATAAAATATAATATTAAATTTCTAAAAAATACATTTATTAAAATTAAAAAAAGAAAAAAAAAACCTAATATTTTTGAAAAAAAAACTAGTATCTTTTTATATTAAAACAAATATATAAAAAAAATTAAATTTATATAAAAAAACAGAAAAGAAAACCCTTTTTTATTAAAAAAATGATAATGTACAAGTGTTTATGCCCAAGGTACAACTCCAAATACCTCTCCTCATCTTCCTCTTCCCCTCCCCCACCCCCTCTCCCCTGCAACGACGCTCCCTCCGCCCGTCCTCACCCCGACGTCCCCCTCACGACGGCACCCACGACGGATCGGTGCCAATGGCGTCGTGGGGCGACGGCAAAAAAAGGCCCTCGACGGGCTCCCCCGACGTGCCGTTGGTACGGGTCTAAATGCACTTCTAAGTAGAAATAAGATAATTATTAGAATGATTGGGAGTGATAATGATTGGAGTTATAAATAAGATGATTATTATATTAATAATTAGAGAAAAAAATGCTATCCTTTTAGTAAAAAAAGGTGATCTTTATTAATCTTTTATTTTTTATTTTATATAAAAATGCTATCCATTTTATTAAAAAGTTTCAGTTATCTAAAAAATTAATAAATGTTACAAGATTATAGTATAGAGTATTAAATTACTTTATAAGTATCACACATTATCCGTAAAATGGTGACAAGGTTTTTCCGAAATAACCAACGTTTTTTCAATAAACACTAAAAATTATGAAAAATAATAATAATATGCAAAAGATATATAATATATTTAATGTCTCAATTTGATAAAGATATATTTATACAATAAATAGAACATATAAATATACTAAAAAAATATTTTCTACAGAAAATAGAAAAAAAAAAACTTTGAAATTATTGTAAATTCTTATTTGGATGATATAATGGTAAGTAATGATTAGACATGCAAATGGAGAAAACAAGATGATTTAACATGGAAAAGGAGAAGGTAAGTAATTATTTAGCTTCTTTTTCAAATTCCAATGCAATTTTAATGAAAAGTTATAAAATTAATTTAAGGGTCCTACTAAAAAGACCTCATATATTTAAAAATTCTGAACTTTTGACTTTTAAAATGTTGCTTGGGGTGCGCGCGTGCTGAGTTAGTCACCATCATAGTGACAACCCTCAAAATCGGGCACTTGACCGGCAGTTATTACAACCCATTATCTCTTATTACAATCTTCTCATTAATATAAGCTTTCATAATTTCATTTAAGTCTAGCATGAAAAATTCTTTTGGTGTTGTAATACACATCATTAATTAGACGTGTCAGTTGTCTACAACTCAGTACACTTAAACTATAATTTAACGAATTGGTGACTCAACGTAGTATCAAATCAAACCCACAAATTATAAGAATTTTATAATTCATAATGATATTTTGGCCACGAAAATTTATACATAAATCAAATTAACAAAAGTTTACATGTAGTACATATGTACACAAAATATCATAAGTAATTTAATAAACCAATTAATCAAATTTTGAAGTCCATCTCAGCTTCTACCATCTCCTCAAACGTGCACACTTATTCCATGCAACAAAGTATCCGACTTTCTCTGAATTAAATAATACCATATCCCAAATATCCGTTATTCTATAAAACAGTCAAAACACCCACGACGGCCATCTTCACCTTCTCCTATATATGAAACTAACTCCCCCTCAAAATTACTACTTAACTTTCCATCTCTTTCTCTGCTAAATCGTACCAGCAAAAACGACAACAAAAATCCTCTCTCGTTTTCTCTCTTACGCAAAACAGGCAACACGACTAGAAACCCGCAAGATTTCCGGCGACGAGGCAACTAGCTAGTTCCAGCGAATCCTTTTACACTCTCTCGTTTACACCTGCAACTTCCGGCGAATGTTACAGAATCTGTTTTTTATATAAATCCTTTTCACTTAACAAATATGATTTATTTTACATATGAGTTCAATTCATATTTATTTAATATATATAAACAATTTCTAAATAATCAAACAAGTCATCAACATATCACTCAAATCTAAATTCCTTAAGGGAATCATTGTGCATCATTTAACATAGGCGTTGTAACACACCGATTTTTCAAAACAATTTAAACTTTTTAAATAACAAGTTTAACATTTAAAAATCCACAATATCCAAAATATGGTTTAAAATAAAACATTTGAATAATTAGAGAGTGCCAAAACCGGTGTTACAAATATATATAAAAACAATAGTCTATGGAATCAAATGGTACACCGAGCTAATCATCCAAATGCTATCACTATGGGCCGCCTAATCTTTTGCTCCCGAACCTGAGTACATAGTCAAAATAAACGTAGTACGTGAGACAAATATTGTCTCGTGAGAAACATGGGTTTTAGACCCGGTTAGAAATAATTTGCAATAAAATAATAATTAATAAATTATCAAATTGCACATAGTCAATCAATCTCTAAGGCTTGCCATAAGCCAAACACATACGTAACGGGCCTCCCCGAAACAACTCCCCCGATATGGGTTATCTAGGTAAACTCCCCCGTTTCCGGGTTATGTATTTGCTCCCCCGATTTCCGGGTTATCTCAAACTCCCCCGATTTCCGGGTTATCTATTTCTCGACATACTACTCTTGCGCAGGGTGGTACCGCCCCAAGTAGTAGTCACTAACTCCCCCAACTTGTGTGGGTTATCTAGGATCCAATCGATTAGCTACCACATAACAAATCATCAACTTGGGTCAGAGCCCATATCACAACTCAATCATACTAGTGGTAACTAAGCAATAAATTCACAATACAATTCAATTCAATTCATTTCAATTCAATTAAATTAAACTCATACTCTATCAATTCAATCATTTTCTTTATTAAAAATATTTATCTAATAAAGACTCTAAAATCATTTCAATTCATAAAACATGGTTCACTATGTACTCAGAAAGATCACATGTACTCACCTTAGCAATGCTACCCAACAATTGTGTTCAACAACACAATCCTTACTTCCAAATTGAGGAAGTACTTCCAATCTCAAGGTCTTCTTGACCTAACATCAATATCATTACAAAATCTAGTTATAATCCATAACTAGCTACTAATTAATCCACCTAAACATTTCTAACCACCAAGTTCATACAACTTGGTGGAATCTCAAACCCTAGTTCAAAATTTTCCATCACCAATTCCAAATCCAACTTGTACACATTGATTACAAGTCTACAAGGAGTGTTTTACACTCAAGAAAGTTCATATTCCCCAAAGATGATATGGTGGGTTCCCAAAACCACCATCGTTACCCATACTAAGCTCAAAATGAAGGTAACTAAGTGAAGTAAGCAAGAATTCTTACCCTTGATGCTTAAAACCTTCAAGATGATAAAGATTTGAGCTCCTTAGCTCCAAAAACCGCCCAAATGCTCTCAAAAATGGCTGCTCTAAGTCTAGGATTCGTAGGTGTTATGAGCCCTAGCTTCTACACAACTTTATATACTCCAGACAGACCTCGCGCCCCGCTCGCGTTTGCCTCGCGCCGCGAGGTGACGCGGGTTGTCTTCTTGGTCGCCGCAGGAACACCTAACTCGCGCCCCGCTCGCGCCTGGCTCGCGCCGTGAGCTCGACGCGAATCTCAACTCGAGCTCGGCGCGAGTCTCTCGCGTCTGAGTTCTGAACCTACTGTTCGGTCTCGCGTCTGGCTCGCACCTGCCTCGCGCCGCGAGGGCTGTTTCATCCAGATTCTTGCCTTTTTAAACTTGTTTCCATCCAAGTTTTGACCCATACTTGGTTATACCAAGTCCCAAACATTCAATCATTCGATAAAACACAAACCGAAATGTAAATTAACATAAATGACGAAAATTCACATAAATCCCGAATAAATACACGAAATGAAAAACGTAAAATTACGGTCGTTACAGGCGTGTCATTGAGACCGTCACTCATACATTACTTCTATGCATTTAGGGCACTAGAAGTCATTTAGTTGGAAACCACACTATTATCTACATTTTTTGCTAGCATTGCATCAGGTGAGTTCATAGCCCCACTTTTTACCGCATTTTATGTACTGTTTTATAACTTTAGGGTGAAAAACATAACAACTATTTTTATAAATCTATTTGTGACTATAAGTTCACAACCTCTCTTTTACTACTATAGTTTGTAACTATTTCACTATTGGGGTGAAAACCATATAAACTATTACTGTTTACGATTATTTGTGATGAAACTACTTTTGGAAACTTGACAACGAATATTTATCTCGGACTAGGTTTAGATGTAGTGCATGGAAGTGCGTATATGCTTACATACTATAATCAATAGCTAGTTGCGACTAGGCCCTGGATATGCAGATAGTACTATTGGTTGAGACTCACCCTCCCACACGTTATTGATCAGTTATTATCGATGTTTATCGAACCACGAGGAGTGTATATCCAGATTGGAAATGCGTTTATAGTTGTTGTTTTGGTTATGGGCTTAGGGTCGAGATTTTTAACTCAAAAGGGTATAGCTAACCTTTTGGGGGATCACCGTCACATGTTTCTTCTTGCGATTTTAGCGTGCCCCTGTTCTCGGAGCAGGTCATTTTAACGTTTATATCATCACACTATTTTTGCCAACGATGGCATACGAAAACGATTGTTTCTACTATCGCTTTTGAGCAGACTATTTTTAACATTTATATCATCAAACTATTTTTGTAACGACCGGAGTTTTCGGTTAATGAATTAAATGGAAATATTGAGGAATAAAGGTGGTAAAATGTTTAATCGAGTCTCCGTTGTGTTTTATCGAGTGTTTGGATGTTTGGGACTTGGTATAACCAAGTATGGGTCAAGACTTGGATGGAAACAAGTTTAAAAGGCAAGAAACTGACCCAGACAGCCCTCGCGGCGCGAGCCAGGCGCGAGGCAGTCGCGAGGTTGAACAGGAGCTCCAGAAGTGAAACGCGAGAATCAAGAGTTGAGACAAGAGCCGCGAGCGAAACGCAAGCTAGTCGCGAGCGAAACGCGAGAATCTCGAGTTGAGACAAGAGGCGACGAAACGCGAGCGAAACGCGAGCGAAACGCGAGGTCTGTTTTTCTGCGCTGACCAAGAAGACATCCCGCGTCACCTCGCGGCGCGAGGCAAACGCGAGCGGGGCGCGAGAGCTGTCTGGAGTATATAAAGTTGTGTAGAAGCTAGGGCTCATATCACCTACGAACCCTAGATCTTGTGCAGCCGTTTTTGGAGAGTTTTTGGTCGTTTTTGGAGCTAAGGAGCTCAAATCTTCATCTTCTTGAAGGATTTAAGCATCAAGGGTAAGAATTCTTGCTTATTTCACTTAGTTACCTTCATTTTGAGCTTGGTATGGGTAACAATGGTGATTTTGGGAACCCACCATATCATCTTTGGGGAAGATGAACTTTCATGAGTGTAAAACACTCCTTGTGGACTTGTAATCAATGTGTACAAGTTAGATTTGGGATTGATGATGGAAAATCTTGAACTAGGGTTTGAGATTCCACCAAGTTGTATGAACTTGGTGGTTGGGAATGTTTAGATGGATTAATTAGTAGCTAGTTATGGATAATAACTAGTTATTGTGATGATATTAATGGTAGGTCAAGAAGACCTAAAGTTTGGTGACATTTCACAAGTTGGAAAGCAAGGATTCGTGTTGTTAGACACGATTTGGAATTAGCTTGGCTAAGGTGAGTACATGAGACTTTTACTGAGTACATAGCAAATGATTTTGAAAACTATGATGTTTTATGAGTCTTTATTAATAAATGTTTTTAATAAAGATATGATCAAAAGAATAAGAGAAGGCAAGTAATAGATCATTTAAGTATGACTAGGGGACCAATGATTTTTTGAAAGAGATTATGATAATGAAAAGTAATTAATAATTCTTTATTAATATGATGTTTGACTAGAGTAATGATTATGAAAGTATGATATTTGACTTATTAATAATATGTACTAACAAAGCTCATAACAATGCTTTTGAGTATCAAGTATTGATTAGTATATTATACTAATAAAAAGTAGTGATTGAATTGGTAGGAGAAATTAATATAAAGTGACTAGAAATAGATTTGTATTCTAGTCAAAGAGAGGTTAAAGTATATGAATTTTTATAAATGATAAACACGTCTTATTTTAATAAAGGACTTGGTAAAGTCCATATTGAAATTGAATAAGAAATGAGAATAATATGACAATTAGAATAGATGTATTCTAATTTATGTTGAGTATGTATTATTGGGGCATAGACCCGTATTTGATGATTTCATTACGTGTTGAGAAAAGGATCCGGATCATAGTTAACCCACATAGTTGGGGGAGTTAGTGACACCTACTTGGGGAGGTACCACCCTGCGCAAGAGTAGACTGTCGAGAAATAGTTAACCCGGAAATCGGGGGAGAAATAGTTAACCCGGAAACGGGGGAGTTTTCAGTTAACCCGGAAACGGGGGAGTTTACCTAGTTAACCCACATCGGGGGAGTTTGCTACGGAGAGGTCCGTAGCGTATGTGATAAAGATTTAGTAAGCTATGGATAGCTTACAAGTATGTGACTACGTGATGGGTAAGCTTACGGTTAGCTTACTAGTAAATACGAATAAGCGGTAAGAATATAAGATAATAATTAATAAGTGATTAAAGAAAAGAAATGAATAGTAATGTCTTTTATTATATTTGAGAATGGGTCGAAAACCCATGTATCTCACGAGACTATTTTGTCTCACGTACTACTTTGTTTTTGGCTATGTACTCAGGTTCGAGATCGATGGATTAGAGGGTCGCGATAGAAGTGGCCTAGTGTTGATTAGCTCGGGAGCTCGTAGGTAGATCCCGTTTATCCTATGGTTATGATATTATTTCTGTAACACCGGATTTAATTACTCTGATAATCTTTTCAAAGGTTTTTGTTAAACCGTATTTTTGGGATATTGGACTTTGTAATATTTTTATTAAAAATATGATTTAAAAGGTGTTTTGAAAATTGAGGTGTTACAACTTGGTATCAGAGCTATAGTTTAAGTGAATTAGGTAGGTTTGACCTTCCTAGTCTTAAGCTATGCTAAGTAGGACCATATGTTTTCCATAGGATGTCCATGATTAGTCTTTTGAGATCGTAAAGTATGGGTATATTAGGATCGAACCCTAAGAAGGAAGATAATGTTTTGGGCTTTATGGGTTATGTTTGACTAATAAGTCAACCTTTGAATTCTAATGGTTTAATATGTAGATATAGCAAATGGTGAGCCCAAGAAGTGGAGAAATCCCACGAGATCATGAGACGGATTCAAATCGAATCCCGACTCATCCCGGTAGCGATGGAGAGGGTTCCGGTTTGGGTGCAAACCAAACCCCGGTAACTATGGAAGCTATCCAGAAATTGTTTACCCAACTTAGGGAAGAGGTGAATGAGGATGTGAACCGGATCATGACTAACCGGTTCAATGAGGAGAAGGATGATAATTCTAAGTCCCGTGGGGGAAGTAAGTCTTCGGGTAGCAAGACCCGTACTAAGGAGTCATCGACCGAAGGAAGTGATGATTCGGGGTCGGAGGAAGGGGAAGGATGTTCTTACAAGACATTCATGGCGTGCAACCCCGGTGCGTATTACGGAAGTTCAGAACCGAAGGTCACGGTGCGTTGGATCTGGGAGACTAAGCAAGTGTTAGATAATAACAAGTGTTCGAGGAAAGACATGGTCACTTATGCATCCCGACAGTTGAAGGATGAAGCGTTGACATGGTGGAATACCATGTATGATACTTTGGGTAGGAAAGCATGGTGTGAGATGTCGTGGAAGGAGTTCACGAGTAGATTAAAGGAAAAGTTTTGTACCACTCGTGGTGTCGAGAGGGGTATTCGACGAAAAGCACAAGAGTTGTCGTTAGGAGGGGAAAAGAAGAAGCTCAATAGTAGCTTGGGACTGACAAAGGGAGAGAGGTTTGGATCGAGTTCGTCAAGGGAAAATAGTGTTGGAAGTTGTCAAACTTGTGGTAAGAATCACCAGGGAGAATGCAAAGCAAACATGGCTATATGTTTCAAATGTGGAAGATTTGGGCACAAGGCGAAAGACTGCAAAGTAAGGAACCTCGAGGAAGTGGAATGCTTCACTTGTCACGAGCTGGGGCACTATAGTAGTGTGTGCCCGAGGAAAAGGACCGGCACGTCAGTATCAACCGCCAACGAGAACTGGGTGAAGGAAGCTCATGGAGCCGCTTCAGGTAATTCGTTTATGAAGTTTTAATATATGACTAGGATTTAATTGCTTTTAAGCCGCACAAATTGGTGCTTATGTGGTCTAAGTATGAAAATAATTATGGATGAAATGTATAAGGTGAAAAAGAAATAAGGTTGGGAGATCGTCTCCCCGGATAATTATGTGTATATTAGAATGGGATAGCGACCGGTATATCGCGAGAATTAAGGATAAGAAGGGCTATGTTATCATGGATTACTTGAAGACGAAGCACGAGGGTGGTAAACGTTACCAACAAGAGGATAGTAGTACAATGGGGTACTAGGTGCAAGTGGAAATTGTGAAGTACAATAAAAATATATAAATATAAAATGGAACTTAGATAATGGTTGGGACTGATTGAATGTTGACAAAAGGTTGTATTATGGATAATGGAATAAAATGGTGGTTACCTATGTGGTGAAAGAAAGATCGGGAATTTTAATAATGAGAAAATGAATCGACTAAAGCCGATTGATAAGTGAGTAGATTGGTGGAAAGCACTAGAAATAATTATGTGTATACCGTGTGGTATAAAGGTATAAGTGGGAGTAATTGCCTATGAAAAGAATATGACTTTAGAAAGTAATGTTATGTGAAGTATGGGGAAATGTAAATTGAATAGAGAATGTGATTAGCTATGAAAGAGAATGTTAGCATGATGCTAAGTGAATGATACATATATGAATTGTATGCAAGATAGAATGGTACTGTATGGATCTTGTTGGATCGGAGGCTTTCCGGTTGATGAGATTGGATGAGTCACATTGGATTGGAGGCTTTCCGATCATTGTGACAGTTTGGACCTTGATGGATTGGAGGCTTTCCGATCATCTCGGTGTGATAGTTAAAGTATAATTTGTTGTACAAGGGATATGATGTTTGTACCTGACGTATGTAGAACCTTATGGTTAGTTATTGATATGATTTTATGGCAAATGAGAACTTGGGTTGAAAACACGGGTAGTGTTTAAGTATAAGTAGGTGTAGGAGATGCCTACAAGTTCATGGTTTATGAAAAAGGAATGCTATTAGGAAGCAAAGTTTGTTAGTAACCAATGAGTAGTGAAAGAGGTATAATGGGTGGTTAGGCCACAATTGGATATGAATGAGGCTCTAACGCCGGTAATCGGGAATTACAAGTATGATATAAGGATGTTAGAAGGAAGTTATAAATGGTATAAGTAATTGGATGAAAGTTAAAAAGTAATAGAGATTTGATATCGATTTAAATGAAAATTGTAATCGAGTGTGGAAAATCGAAATCGAGGAAAAAGGGAACAATTGAGAAAGGAAATTTAGATATTGAAATCGGAAATGAAAAGCTTGGGAAGCGATGCCTTGGTAATAAAGAATATGTGGAATTTAGCAAGGAAAGTTGACTTTATTCATAAGTCAAGGTTGGTCAACTAATGGAATGTTGACTTTAGTCAAAATTGGGTTTTGACTTTCGTTTAAAATGGTTAGTCAAGGATAAGGGCATACTATATCATCGGCATGTGTATGATAGTGGTTAAATGGTTTGATGGAAATAATGGTAGTCAAAGGGTACGACTTTGACCGTTCGGTATTTCGAGTTGAAATTGAGGATCGAGTATGATTGTTGTTGGACCATGAATGTAAGGTCGATTGTAAAGGAATTGATGGTTAATGGAACCACCAGTGGATAAAGGAATTATCAAGATATGGTTGACTTTGTGCTTAAGTCAAGGATTTGGCAATGTTGACAATTTGGTCAAAGCTAGGCATTGACTATCGTTTTGGTCAATTGGCTATTAGTAATGATTGGGTTATATCGTCCCGATGTAGATAAATGAATTGGTAAAATGATTGAAAATGTTAAGGTCAAGTTGTGAAATTCTGACCCGTTCGGGTATTAGGGACTCAAGATTGGATTTTTGACCCGTTTGGGTATAACGGAGTCAAGTGGGCATTTAAATGCATAAGTATCGTTGGACCATGATTTGGAGGTGGAATGAGGATTGGAAATCCTTGAGTTGATTCCGAGGACGGAATCCTTTTTAAGGGGTGGATAGTTGTAACGACCGGAGTTTTCGGTTAATGAATTAAATGGAAATATTGAGGAATAAAGGTGGTAAAATGTTTAATCGAGTCTCCGTTGTGTTTTATCGAGTGTTTGGATGTTTGGGACTTGGTATAACCAAGTATGGGTCAAGACTTGGATGGAAACAAGTTTAAAAGGCAAGAAACTGACCCAGACAGCCCTCGCGGCGCGAGCCAGGCGCGAGGCAGTCGCGAGGTTGAACAGGAGCTCCAGAAGTGAAACGCGAGAATCAAGAGTTGAGACAAGAGCCGCGAGCGAAACGCGAGCTAGTCGCGAGCGAAACGCGAGAATCTCGAGTTGAGACAAGAGGCGACGAAACGCGAGCGAAACGCGAGCGAAACGCGAGGTCTGTTTTTCTGCGCTGACCAAGAAGACATCCCGCGTCACCTCGCGGCGCGAGGCAAACGCGAGCGGGGCGCGAGAGCTGTCTGGAGTATATAAAGTTGTGTAGAAGCTAGGGCTCATATCACCTACGAACCCTAGATCTTGTGCAGCCGTTTTTGGAGAGTTTTTGGTCGTTTTTGGAGCTAAGGAGCTCAAATCTTCATCTTCTTGAAGGATTTAAGCATCAAGGGTAAGAATTCTTGCTTATTTCACTTAGTTACCTTCATTTTGAGCTTGGTATGGGTAACAATGGTGATTTTGGGAACCCACCATATCATCTTTGGGGAAGATGAACTTTCATGAGTGTAAAACACTCCTTGTGGACTTGTAATCAATGTGTACAAGTTAGATTTGGGATTGATGATGGAAAATCTTGAACTAGGGTTTGAGATTCCACCAAGTTGTATGAACTTGGTGGTTGGGAATGTTTAGATGGATTAATTAGTAGCTAGTTATGGATAATAACTAGTTATTGTGATGATATTAATGGTAGGTCAAGAAGACCTAAAGTTTGGTGACATTTCACAAGTTGGAAAGCAAGGATTCGTGTTGTTAGACACGATTTGGAATTAGCTTGGCTAAGGTGAGTACATGAGACTTTTACTGAGTACATAGCAAATGATTTTGAAAACTATGATGTTTTATGAGTCTTTATTAATAAATGTTTTTAATAAAGATATGATCAAAAGAATAAGAGAAGGCAAGTAATAGATCATTTAAGTATGACTAGGGGACCAATGATTTTTTGAAAGAGATTATGATAATGAAAAGTAATTAATAATTCTTTATTAATATGATGTTTGACTAGAGTAATGATTATGAAAGTATGATATTTGACTTATTAATAATATGTACTAACAAAGCTCATAACAATGCTTTTGAGTATCAAGTATTGATTAGTATATTATACTAATAAAAAGTAGTGATTGAATTGGTAGGAGAAATTAATATAAAGTGACTAGAAATAGATTTGTATTCTAGTCAAAGAGAGGTTAAAGTATATGAATTTTTATAAATGATAAACACGTCTTATTTTAATAAAGGACTTGGTAAAGTCCATATTGAAATTGAATAAGAAATGAGAATAATATGACAATTAGAATAGATGTATTCTAATTTATGTTGAGTATGTATTATTGGGGCATAGACCCGTATTTGATGATTTCATTACGTGTTGAGAAAAGGATCCGGATCATAGTTAACCCACATAGTTGGGGGAGTTAGTGACACCTACTTGGGGAGGTACCACCCTGCGCAAGAGTAGACTGTCGAGAAATAGTTAACCCGGAAATCGGGGGAGAAATAGTTAACCCGGAAACGGGGGAGTTTTCAGTTAACCCGGAAACGGGGGAGTTTACCTAGTTAACCCACATCGGGGGAGTTTGCTACGGAGAGGTCCGTAGCGTATGTGATAAAGATTTAGTAAGCTATGGATAGCTTACAAGTATGTGACTACGTGATGGGTAAGCTTACGGTTAGCTTACTAGTAAATACGAATAAGCGGTAAGAATATAAGATAATAATTAATAAGTGATTAAAGAAAAGAAATGAATAGTAATGTCTTTTATTATATTTGAGAATGGGTCGAAAACCCATGTATCTCACGAGACTATTTTGTCTCACGTACTACTTTGTTTTTGGCTATGTACTCAGGTTCGAGATCGATGGATTAGAGGGTCGCGATAGAAGTGGCCTAGTGTTGATTAGCTCGGGAGCTCGTAGGTAGATCCCGTTTATCCTATGGTTATGATATTATTTCTGTAACACCGGATTTAATTACTCTGATAATCTTTTCAAAGGTTTTTGTTAAACCGTATTTTTGGGATATTGGACTTTGTAATATTTTTATTAAAAATATGATTTAAAAGGTGTTTTGAAAATTGAGGTGTTACAATTTTTGTCATGAATGGCATACAAAAACTACGGAACTATTTTGAACTCATTAAAACCTGTGAATTCACTCAATAATTTTGTTGATACTTTTACTTATGTTTTTCAGGTATCTAAGCTAAGCATTGAGTCGCATGCATTGGAGTCAAGCTTTCGTTTTGTAAAGATGTCACCTCCAGATTTTAGTTAAAAACTATGTTTTGGTTCAACTACTTTGTTTACATTAAATTTTGGTGACATTACTTTTTATCAAACATTTATTGTTTACGATAATCATATGCTATGTTTACTCATGATAGTCGCACGCCCGTTCTTCCGCAAACCAGTTTTGGCGGGGTGTGACAATCATCAATTTAAATACTTTTTTCTTTTTTTCATAAATCCTTAATACAAGTATATATCTAACATCTTTTTTATTAATATTTATTATAAATAAAAGATATATCTTAATATAATATTAAGACAATATAATTTATGTGATTACGTGGAATTGAGAAATACATTGTATTAAATATATTCAAAGATATTAAAGAAAATTAATATATGTGTAAAATGGAAAAGGAAAAAAATATTTTTTTTTGTCAAATTAATAAATATAGATTCATAACGTTAGATAATGCAAAATTAACTAAAAAATTTAAATGAAATAATTTGTTCATTACACAGTTACACAATTAAATAAGTATTATATTAAATAAGTATTATATTAAATAAGTATTATATATAAATGTATAATTTTAAATTGTGATTTTACAGTTATAATTTTATTGCATTTAATACCATTAAATAAGTATTATATGTAAATGTATAATTTTAAATTGGATAAAGCTTATTTTATATTTAATTAATTATTTAAATTTAACCTTATCAAATTAGAAAGAAAATAGAAAAAATGATGACAAAAAAAAAAGTCATGTCACATTTAGTCACCTTTATAGGAATTAGAAAATACAAAATGATTACAAAATTACTTGAGGTCCATTTAGACTCACCCTAATTTAATAGGACCCTATAAAATTTACCCTTTTAAATTATCCCACTTTTACCCCTTTACACTCTTTTTCATCATAGTTTCATTTTTTTAATAAGTGGACTTAAATATTCCATGTAGTTGCACTTTACAGTTATAATTATTAATAATTATTATCCATTAACGTAAAAAAAATACTATTGTAACTATGAATTAAATAAAAATAGAAACTAAAATTATGTAATCAAATAAGGGGTGATAATTATTATGAAACTGAGTTTTGATAATGTGTTCTTGAATTTCATATTTGAGGATCATTTATGCAATTAAAATAAAAGGTAGAACACTAACAAGTTAAAACAGTAAACTAGCAATTTCAGTGTACAATTTTTCATACAAATAATACGTAACAGCAAAAGTTGACAAATTCTAGGAATTTAATGTTAAACAAGTACACATTATTTATTAAAAAAAGTATATCATTAATGTGGAGTTGCCTTCAAGAAAGTCCATTAGTTTTAGGAAGTCCCGATTAACAAATCTCAACCATTGATCAATAAGATCTAATGTTCAAAATTAATCACATATTTTATATATAGAGGGGTATTTTGGTTATTTATTAAAAAATAAAAAAATTTAATTTTTTTTATTTTTTATTTTTTATTTTAGAATTTTTATTTTTTATTTTTTTTAATTAAAAAATAATATTTATTTGATAATTACGTGTATGACTTAATCATATGTGATTTTACGTGATTTTATTTTAGTGTAAAATCACATGTGATTGTATATTTAATCACATTTGATGTTTTAGTTCCATCACATGTGATTCAGAATGCAATCACATGTGATTTACTAGGCAATCACATTATTTGTTATTAATGAAAAAATAATAATTTTTTAAAATAAAGAACGAAAAATAAAAATAAAAATAAAAAAAATATTTTTTTCAAAATGACCAAAATACCCCTCAATTAAAAACTAAAAAAAATAATAATAAAATTTTTAAAAAAAAAAAAATTTAAGTGCCAAATGACTAAAATACCCCTTTATGTATAAAATATGTGATTAATCTTGACCATTAGATCTTATTGATCAATGATTAATATTTGTTCCTCAGGATTTGATAAAAATGATGGATCTCTTTGAACGTTTCTCTATCAATGTGTATGTTAGTAACAATACTTAGGTTAGTGCCAACGGTGGCGTCAACCATCCGTCGTTGGCAATTTTGAACCCGTCGATGGAGGACGCCTTTGGCACCATCCCGTCGTGGGGCGCGTCAGTAGAAAGACGTCGGGGTGGCGACGGGTAGGGGTATGGCGTCGTGGGAGTTTTGTGAGGGGGGAGGGGGATAAATGTAATATTTTAAGGGTTAGTGATGTGTTAGTGATGGGTTATGGTTGGCACGACCGTGTCAGTAGCGTGTCAGTAAGGATGTGATGATGTGGCGCTACTGACGGGTTTAGTGACGCGCCACTGTTGGGAGAAGCCTTATACTTCAGCGCCGTTATCGGACATTTCAGGCTGAGCATCTATTTCTCGTATATATCGCTCCACACAGAGAAGAGGCATGTGTACCTCCAGCACTTTATAAAAAATATTAAATATTGTAACTTTATATATTTCCTGCTACAAAATGAATAACAAATATAAATCCGCAGCAAAAACGCTGCTGCCACTATACTATTTTACAAAACAATATTCTAGCATAAACAAAGATAATATCAAAACACCAACACATTTTCAGCTGTCTCTAAATCATTATCGATAGTATTTATAAGGGAGGTGATTTTAATATCACAAAAACTACTTCATGTATCACATTATACAACATTTAAAGCAAATCATAAAGACACGGTAAAACAATGATTGTGATGCCTAGAGTAGTTTATGTGGTGCAAAAATCACCTACCTATTTATAACCCATATATGCTTAAACAACACATCCATTGCTCACACTCTGAGCAAACTACAACAAAAAATAAAAGTTCACTTACACCAATTCCCTTTAATTTTTTAACCCAAAAACCGATCTTACAAACACAAAACATCAAAATTCTTTCAGTTGTCGATTGCTTGCACACCAAAATGCTCTTTCAACACATGCTTAGAAGTTTTTCCAAACCCTTTACTAACCCCTTGCATTGCAACAATCTTTTCAAACTCACTTTTAATTTGATCCATTCTTTTGAACACGGCTTGAACTAACGAATGGTCAGTTGCAAGTTTTTGTTTTTCTTTATCTAATTCTTGATAAAGATCTAAAAGATAGTTTTTTTGAGTTGTGAGAACGTCTTGTGCAATTCTATATTCGGTTTCTTGAGATTTTTTAAGTGAGTTTAGTGTCTTTTCGACCCTTTGTTCAAGCTGTATTGATTCTAGTCGGTAATCGAAATTTGAGAATTGTATTTCGGGTGAAGTTGTGCCACGTTGTGAAGGCTCTTCGAAGTTTGAAACTTCTAATGTATCCGCTTCACATTGAGAAAGGTCTCCTAATACAAATGGAAATTTAATTAATAATAATTAAGCGTTAAGTGAATTTATGAGATTTTCATGTATGGGTTTCACACGGTTGGGTTGACGCGTTCCATTATTTTAGTAATATTATGATTTAGAAGACCTCACGCATTAAAATACAAACTTGGTGAGTTTTTGATCCACTCCTAAAGAGCTATCTTTTTTTTTTTTACTCGTTTGATCAGTTAAACATAAAACATAACCCAAATCTAACAAATCATAATTAAATGGGTCAAAATGTGGGAGACAAAATGTGTTGGCTTGACTATATAAAATTGGTGAAAGTTTAAAAAAAAGTAATATATTAATTAATAATAATCAAAACATTGAAGAAATTATTTAAGACGTTATATGTGTTATAAATAATTAAATACACTTGTGGCAATTTTCAACGTGTTCGTTTTCAATAAGGGCTGATTCTTTATATTAAACCCATTTAAGATAAAACATAACCCAAAGTGACGCGTTTTAAGTAAACGGGTTGATATTTCAACGTCTATATATACCCGAGTACATATAAGGTACCTGTGGTAAGAGCTGATGTGTCTTCCCATTTCCATATATCTTCATTAGAATTCCCTTCCTTAAGCTGATAAACAACAAACAAATTAGTCAAATCAAACATTTTCCAATTAAATTATCAAAAAAAAAGGAAACGGGTCAAACGTTGCCCAAAGTGTATTCTTAGACACAAAAAAACCTCCTAAATCATTTAATTCAAAGATTTAGATCATCATCAATACAAAATACAATGTATAATCATAATTAGCACACGCTAATTAATATAAAATTACATAAATCATCCCTGTAATTATATGAAATTACTTTTACCTTTACAAGAGCAGATTGAACATGAAGTGACAAAGCCTTTGCAGTCGGTTTATTCGATCCCCGTAACATAATAACACAAAGATACAATATTTTGTGGATTTTATCACGAAAACCAATAGATTCACAGCTTTTAAAAAGTTTTTTCACAACTGGAATCAAATCAGTTATTGCATCACACCTTCTACAATAATACTCAGCATCTAAACCAATGGTCCCACCAACTGTTCCAGCCATGTAAGACCTAAGACCACATTCTATGTGACAAATATGACCACAAATTAAACCGTCTTTAACTATAGCTTCACATTTAATGAAAGTTTGATCACCGTTTAATGATTTTGAACAAAGTATACAACAACAATTTTGGCAAAAAAGCGGCTCGATGCAACATATGTCACATGTGATTGTATTTAGATGGTTTGTTTGGAGTAAACTTGAGCAGTTTATGTTTCCAGCTTTGCAGCCTGCTGGATCAAACTTTGGTGCCTGATCTGAGATGATATCGGTCACCGTGTCGTTGTTTTCTGCATGATTTATGTAATTATTAACGTCTAATATATACATGCATTTAATAAAAACTAGCATTTAGGTCACTGTGTCGTCGTTTTCTGCATGATTTATGAAAATTATTAACGTCTAATAAATACATGCATTTAATAGAAATTAACATTTATATTAGAGTAGATTACAATGATGGTCCATGAGGTTTACGCCAAATTTCACCTATGGTCCTTTACTTAAAAAAATTACCCTTATGGTCCTTTTTGTGGAAACCTTTTGCAACTATAGTCCTTTATCCTAACGTTTGACTTTTAAAAAATTACAGCGGTAGTCCTTTTTCTGTTAAAATATTTAACGGACATTAGACTAAAGGACTGTAGGTGTAAAAGGTTTCGAAAAAAGGACTGCCAGTGTAATTTCTTAAAGTAAAGGACCATACGCGAAATTTGGGGTAAACCTATCTTTGTAATTTTCTCTTTATATCAAATAAGAACTAGACTAAACAGTATAAATATAAATAATAAAACATCTGAAACCAAAATCACCTTTAATTTTTTCAGAAGGAATCCTCCAAGTAAAGGAGGCAAAAAACTTGTTAATATCGGTCCCAGGAAACGCTTCCAATAGAAACCGTCCAACTGCCAACTTGCTGGCAAAACCACGAGTGCAAGTGGGACCCGTTGATTTCATTTCTTTATAAAGACGATCAGGAAGATTAAGATATCTGTCTGCAAAATGCCCTGAAGAAGTAATTCTTTTTCCCACTTTCCAGCCCCATTTATCTCCAGGATTTGGGAAATCTTCAGGTGCATAAGGCAAACCCAGACCCGAATCGAATTCAGAAACCGTATAAGAATCGTTTTCTTTTGACCCGTTTGTGCTTCCATCACTCTCGTGTGGTGGGTCCATCTCCATTGATCCACTCATTGCTAAAATGAATTTAACTGCATTCCATACGACTTTCATGGTATTAGTCCTTTTTAATCAAATAGAATACTTGTGAAAGAAGGTATTGTTAAAATAACTGTTTAACTATTTGAATAAAATGATTTAGAAGGTTGTTAGGCGTTCAAAATCAGCCCATTCGACCCGTTCTTCTTCTAGTTACTTGTTTTGATTAGCAATGTGAGATGCTAGTAACACAATTAATTAGACTTTTTTGACAATTTCATATGGTGATTATGGTCTAAAGATTTAATTGGCCACCTGTTTAGGGTTGCAGTTGAAGGAGAAACTCTAATACGGTTAATTCAGCTTTTCATTTTCATAATAGAATAAACACGAATATCATCAATAAAATTATAGATTATACGATCGCCAGAAAGTTTATGAACAGGAAAAATGATTTACGTAACCAGAACACTGAAGAATAAACATTTATTTAACTGTTGTATAGGAATAGACATGGAAGTGTAATACTAATTGTAGTTACCTTTGATAAAAACCAGACAATTGCACAGGAAATGAAATCTGGAAGATAATTCACTTCATTCTCTAGGGTTTCGCGAGCAACAGAAACTCTAGAAATTCTAAAACTTGACTAATTTCGCAGCTAGCAGTAGTATCGGAATAGTAACGCCGTTTCGAATTAGGGTTCTAGTGAGGGTTTGAGATGAAAGTGGACTGGGTTTTCGGATTTCTCGGATCGGAAGAGGGTTTAGTGATGGTTCCGGTGGCTAGGGTTCAAGAGAGCAATCTATCATGGCGAATGCAGATGGTGGTGACAACTTTTGTTCGACGGTGGCCGGTGGCGATTGTGGATGGTGATAGGGACAACGGTTCTCTCTCTTTCTTTTTAGTATCCAACGATACTTTCAATCTTGGCTTTTAAAAAAAGGGTTTCTTTATTTAATTGTCATTAACAATTTACTATTTTTACCTTACTTTAGTTTCTTTCCTATTAAAAAAAATAAATCTTCTTTCCAATTTAAGTAAGAGGGAAGATGGTGCAATAAATAATAAAGATTTTTGACATTTATATGTGAAAAATTATGTTTATTAAACACTTGTTATTGTATATAGCAGCGTGACATACATTAGAAAATTTTGATTATGTTTATAATCAAATTCTTGTAATAATCCTATTTTCGCGATTGTAATTAACACATAAATATTTACATTAAGCCTTGTTGTTTACACAACCAACATAAACATGTACAAACTCAAGAATTCCGATGGACATTTATAGCAGAAGAAATTCAGACTGGAGAATTCAGGAAGGATAATTGTTGAGCTTCAACGATAATAGATAGTATTAGGCTTTAATAAAAAGAACTATCTGATTTTCATTATGATTAGGAAATTGTTCGCGTTCGCTTTTAATGTTCATTTTTATGTTGTTTTTTTTTTTTTTTTTTTTTGAAAAAATCAGTTAGTAAGTTAATGGTTCGAGGCTAGACAATGCCATCTACAAGGGGCGGTATGTCTTTCCTCGAACCCTCCAGCGGGAGAATAAACCCTACCACTTATTCACTTGAGGAAAAACCTTTAGCATAGCTCAAACTTGAGACCTTGTGAAGAAAAACCCCTCAAAGTTTCTCTTGATGGCCAGTTGATATACACCAACCAACTGGTGTTCATTTTTATTTTTATGTGAAAGATAATATTTTGAATGTCAATTTTCTTTATCATCATTATAATTTATTTATTAGCTAAAAAAAGTGATATGCAGTCTAAAAGATATGAAAAATAGTTAGCGATGCAATAATATTGTCGCTAAGTAATAGCGACTTAAGTAGATACACACTCAAGATTAACGACACTAGCAGCGTCATGGGTAGAGACATGCTCACTTAGCGACATGTGCTGCGTCATTGTCAGGATCGAATAACTATAGACAAGTTAATAAACACCTTAGATCTAATTGATGATAGAAGTTGCAGCGGATCAACACTATATCAATAATTAAGAACAATGAACTGTAAGAACAATATGTAAGAATATTAAGAACACAGTTTCACAAAAAGCTTCAATGTATATTATTAAGTTAACAATACACACGTACGTTTACAATTCGTAAGGAACTATATATAATAGTCCTTGAAGCTAAACTATTTACAACACTAACTTTACACATAATTTTAAGTGAGATTTTAAGTTATTAAAATCATTCCAATACTACTGACCAAGAAGTTGAATCTTCCTACATCAAATGCTTTTGTAAAAAGATCTGCTAATTGATCATCAGTATGGATTTTAACTACTTTGATTAATTTCTTTTCATTACAATCTCTTATAAAGTGAAATCTTATTTCAATGTGTTTAGTTTTTGAATGTTTTACTGGATTATTCACAATACTAATAGCACTTTGATTATCAATAAAAATAGGAGTTTTAAGGATAGAGATACCAAAGTCTAGAAGCTGATTTTGAATCCATAGAACTTGAGCACAGCAAGCAGATGCAGCTACATATTCTGCTTCAGCAGTAGATGTTGATACATTTGTTTGCTTCTTACATTGCCATGACACTAGTCTTGATCCAAAGAATTGACATCCACCAGTAGTGGACTTTCTATCTTGACATTCACCTCCATAGTCACTATCTGTATAGGCTATAAGTTCAAAGGGTGAGTCATGTGGATACCATAGACCTAGTGATGGTTTGCCTTTCAAGTATCTGAATATTCTTTTAACAGCCTGCAAGTGTAGTTCTTTGGGTCTTGCTTGATATCTTGCACACACACAAACACTATACATAATGTCAGGTCTTGATGCAGTTAAGTACATCAAAGATCCTATCATTGATCTATATAAGTGTTCATCTACATCCTCCCCCTCAACATCAGGATGTAGGTGTTTGTGTGTTTCCATTGGTGTACTAGCACTTTTACTGTCTTTCAAGTCAAACTTTTCCAAGATGTCTTTGACATATTTTGATTGATTTATCAAAATACCATCAGTTCTTTGACTGACTTGGAGTCCAAGGAAGAAGTTCATTGGACCCATGGAGCTCATCTTGAATTTAATCTGCATCAGCTCTTCAAATTCTTTGCATAATAAATCATTGGTTGATCCAAAGATGATATCATCTACATAGATTTGTACCAGTAGTATATCATCTTTGACTTTCTTTGTAAACAATGTTTTATCAATGGCTCCTCTTTTGAAATTGTTCTTTAATAAGTATGATGATAGTGTGTCATACCATGCTCTTGGTGCCTGATGTAGACCATATAGAGCTTTATCCAATTTAAACACATAATCACCATGTTTTGGATCTTCAAATCCTGGAGGTTGGCAAACATAAACTTCTTCTTCAATCTTCCCATACAGGAAAGCACTCTTCACATCCATTTGATAGACTTTAAACCTTTTGAATGAAGCATATGCTAGGAATATTCTTATTGCTTCAATTCTGGCAACAGGAGCATACACTTCATCATAGTCTATACCTTCTTCTTGAGTGTATCCTTGGGCTACAAGTCTGGCTTTATTCTTGATCACTATCCCTCTTTCATCTTTCTTGTTTCTAAAGATCCATCTTGTTCCAATGGCTCTTTTTCCTTTGGGTAGAGGTACAAGTGTCCAAACAGCTTGTAATTTAAATTGAAGGAGTTCCTCTTGCATTGCCTCAATCCAGTTTGAGTCCTTCATTGCTTGTTGGATCTTCTTTGGTTCATCCTGAGACAGAAAGCATTCATACATACATTCATTAGCAATTAAGCTTATATTACACATATTTGCAGTTAAACTTTTGTTTAATTTGCTTCTTGTTTGAAGTGGTGAGTTAACATCACTTAGAACAAGGTCTAAAGGATGGTTCTTTTGAGTCCTTGTTGTTGTAGCTTTATCAACCACTAGTTGATTTTCAAGGTTGGACTCATTTGCCTCAGGTAATTGTTCTTCTTGAGATCCTTCATTGTCATTAGTATTTGGTTCATCATTATCTTGGTCAGAGTTACTACTGCTATCATCTTCATTGAGATCAGTAGTATTGAAGTTGTTACTGGTATCAGTAGTATCTTGAGAATCTAGGTTATTGTTGGGACCAGTAGTATTTTCAGTACTATTACTGGTACCAGTAGTAATGGAATTACTACTGACCTCATTCTCAGAGTTACTACTGCTTTCAATATTTGAGTTCTTACTGACATCAGTATTAACTATGGGAGCAGTATCAACAACTATGTATCTCATCTTTTCTTGACCAGTATAAACAGATGATGTTCCTTCCTTTTGATTAAGACAATTTGAATTACCTGCATTGAAATTCATATTAAAATTAAAGGATTTGGTTAGATTGTCTATGTCAAATAGCCAATCTGGACCATTTCCTTGTTCATTAGGTACATTTTCATTAAAGGATACATTGATGCTTTCTTCAATTATCCTTAGTCTTTTGTTGAATACTCTGTATGATTTGCTTTGAGTAGAGTATCCCACAAAGATTCCATCATCAGCTTTGCAGTCAAACTTACCAATTTGTTCTCTTGTAATCAGAATAGTACAAGGACAACCAAATGATTTTAAGAAACTTATAGAAGGTTTTCTTTTATTGAAAAGTTCATATGGTGTTTTAAAATGTGGCTTCACTATTAATACTCTGTTTTGAACATAACAAGCAGTATTAACAGCTTCTGCCCAAAAAGTAATTGGTAATTTTGAGTCTGCTAGCATTGATCTTGCTGCTTCAATGATGGTTCTATTCCTTCTTTCAGCTACACCATTTTGTTGTGGAGTTCTAGGTGAGCTGTATTGCCTGTCAATACCTTTAAGATCACAAAAGTTAATTAGGTTAGCATTTTTAAATTCTGTGCCATTATCACATCTTATGGCTTTCACTTTTTGATCAGATGTGTTTTCCAGTTTGACAATTAAGTTCTTTATGAGTTCACTTGTTTCATCCTTTGACCTGAGAAAGAAAACCCATGTATATCTGGAAAAGTCATCAGTAATAACAAGACAATATTGTTTCTTTCCAATACTCATTACATTTGTAGGTCCAAAAAGGTCCATATGTAAGAGCTGTAAAGGAACAGAAATAGAGTTCACAGTTTTGGACTTATGAGAAGTCTTGTGTTGTTTACCTTTTAGGCATGCAACACAGTGATGATCACACATGAATTGTTTTTGAGGTAGTCCAATGACCAGATTTCTTTTTACTAAATTATTCATGTTTTTAAAATTTGTGTGACACATCCTTCTATGCCAAAGTTCTGATTCAGTGGTGTTTGCCTTGGATATAAAACAGTTGACCTCATTTGTAGAAATGAGTTCTCCCCCTATATCCAGGCAATACACATTGTTTCTCCTTGGAGTTCTTAAAACAACATATTTTTCATCTAAAATAAACTCAGGAGAAAGAATGATGCACTCAATGTCCGTGAACAGAATCTTGTTCTTTTTATCACAAACTTGAGACACACTGACAAGATTGTATTTTAGCTCAGCTACATAAAATACATCATCAAAGGTAATTTTTCCATTAGTAACAGTACCTTTACCTGTAATCTTACCTCCCTGGGGATTCTCACCAAATGCCACATATCCTCCATCAAATAACTTGAAATCTTTAAGAATTTGTAGATTTCCAGTCATGTGCCTTGAGCATCCACTATCAATATGCCATGTTCTTCCTTCTTCTGGGATCTGAATGCTCTGCACAAGTGAGTAAAGGATTAGTTAAGTTTGGGAACCCAAGCTTTATATGTCTTGGGTTCATCCTTTGAGAAATGAGCTTTTGGGGATTTAACTTTGAAGACTTTTGGTACCCATACTTGTTTATTACTGGTGTGAGAATTTCCTACTGATCTTGGTTTATACCCATTGTTTTTAGCTTTTGAATACTTTACTACTGATGGACCAGTAGTATTTGGGTACTTACCATGTTTAGAATGACCAGTAGTGTTTTTAGTGTTAACACCAGTAGTGTTTTTGAAATTTGTTTTGGGAGCAGTAGTATTTTTGAAATTAGGGTTATTACCAGTAGTATTCTTGTACTGGTACCACACAGCATTATAATTAGGGTTAACACCAGTAGTAAATTTGTTAGAGTTTCTACTGGTGTTGGAAAATTTAAAATATTGTTTATTTTGATTGGATTTTCCATTATTCTTGAAGTAATTGCTGTTCTTTGGGCTTCCAGCTCTTCTGTTTTGAACAAACCTTGGGTTACTTCTTCCAAATCTTGGATCTTCAACAATTGGATTTTTAATTTTATTTACTACTGAAGGACCAGTAGTAACTTTTAACTTTTGAGTTTTAGCATTTTCTTTAAGAACTTTAAATTCTTTTAACTCTTTGCAGTTTATTGGATTGTAGTGACAATCCTTTGCTAAATGGTTCATTTTATTGCATATAACACATCTTAGTTTCTTATTTTTAGCACCTTCAGGTATTCTTTGGTCTAAGAGTTGTGTTTTATTTCTTTCATTCCCCCTTGTTAAAATTTTTGGTACATTATCTGCATTATATTTGGGAGATTCATTTGGACTTTGAGCTGTGTGAAAACTTGTATCAATTGATTTTGGTGATTCACTTTGAGATATAGTAAATTCAATTGATTGTTCATCATCAGAAGAATTATTTGATTCAGATGTTTCATTAGATGATTCAGTTTGATTTTCAGTTTTTAATTCATTAATGATTCTTTCTGAACTGTTTTTAAGAGGTGGAATGATTTTATATGGAGGTGGTACAGCATGATATCCCACCCCATGAACAACCTTTTCTGTAGTTTGATTATTAGTTAATTCATCAAGAATTTTAGTGCTTCTTTCAAACTTTTTAATTGTTAATTTATTTTGTTCAATTTCAAGCTGACATTCTTCTATTTTACTTGTTAGTTCTTTATTTTTGGTTTCATAAAACTCTTTCTCATCCACAGCTTGAAGCAATTCTTCCTTGATACGTTGATCAATCATCTTGTACACCTTTATTTGATGTTCTTGATCAGCAATCACCCCATCAAACTCATGATTTCTTCTGATTGCTTTTGCTAAATCTTCATTTAATTTATTGTTTTCTTTTTCTAGATTTTTAATAATTTTAGCACATTCAGGAGTACAAGGTTTAGATTTTACCTCAGTTTTGTTGTCAGTAAAAGCCATGAGAGCTTGATTTTGAGCATGCTCTTCTGCTTGGAAGCTCCAGTCATATCCTTGTCCTTGTTGTGACACAAGAGCAGTTGATTTTGATCTTTTGTCTGGTTGAGGACATTCTTTTGCAAAGTGACCAAGGTTGTTACAGTTGTAACACTTGACTTTAGTTTTGTCAAATCCTGCTTTGTCACCTTTGTTGAAATTGAGGCTTGTCCTTCCAGTTCTTTTTAGGAATCTTTTGGTCCTTAGGCTCAGCATAGCCATCTGCCATTTAAGATCCATCTCCTCAAGATCATCTGGATTCAGTTGTTCCAAGTCATCACTAATCAATGCAGTATGCACATGACTAGTGAAGAAGGATTCTCTTGCAGTATCCTCAGAATCTGCAGTCTTTCCTGCAGAGGTTTCTTGTCCTTGACCTGTACTAGACACAAAAGCAGCATTGTTAGAAGAAATAGAAGGGTTTTTGTGATTTACCTCAGTTTCAAACACTCTGAGATCATTATAGAGTTCATCTAACTCCTTTTCTTCTAAAGCATCTCTTTGTCTGTACACCACTGTGTACATGGCCCATTCTTCACTAAGAGACCTTAGAAACTTCATGTTGACATCCTCTTGATCCATCTTTACACCAACTTGGTTGAGTTCACCAATTAGTTTGTTGAATCTGTCAAACACTTGAGTGAGTGTTTCATTGGGCTTTCCTTTGAAATTTTCAAAGTCTTGTTTGAGAACAGACTTCATATTCCTCTTGGTGCTCTTTGTCCCAACAAATCTCTTCTCCAGTGCTTCCCATAGTATTTTTGCATCATCATATTCAACAAAGAGATGTTGATAATCATTAGGAATGGCCAGTAAGAGAGTGCTTAGAGTTTTGAGTTCGATGCCTTTATCTTTCTTCTCCTTCTCACATTTAAGTTTGTCTGCCTCAGTTGCAGAGCTACTTGCTTGAAGTTGACCAGTTTTGTTTCCTTCACAAACGACTTCCCACATGGAATAATCTGTAATAAGCATGTATTGCTTAATACGATTTTTCCACATCCCAAAGTTATTGGGTGTGAGTATAGGAATTTTGTTGGCCTGAGTGCTTTCATTATTATCAGTCATGATTAATAATGTGTGTGTTTTAAAGATTAAAACTTTTTGTTGTTCTTAACAAATAGTAGATCTAGAACCAATACGCTCTGATACCACTTGTCAGGATCGAATAACTATAGACAAGTTAATAAACACCTTAGATCTAATTGATGATAGAAGTTGCAGCGGATCAACACTATATCAATAATTAAGAACAATGAACTGTAAGAACAATATGTAAGAATATTAAGAACACAGTTTCACAAAAAGCTTCAATGTATATTATTAAGTTAACAATACACACGTACGTTTACAATTCGTAAGGAACTATATATAATAGTCCTTGAAGCTAAACTATTTACCCTAGTTATTCTAGGATACGATTTACATCTAATTATAAACGATATACATTGATTTACATTCTATAATTATCTCTGCGAAGATCTTGGACTTGATATGTTCCATAAACGCGTATCAGTAGTAAAACCAATCACCAGTAGTAAATAAGTAACATCAGTAGTAAACTTGATGATCAGTAGTAAGTCCATAATCATCGTCAGTAGTAACTACAATGATCAGTAGTATCTTCAATCTTTGTATGATCAGTAGTAACTAAGTTATAGAGAACACCAGCATCAACTTCATCAGTAGTAAATGTTTCTGCCCCATCAGTAATAAACATAATTATCACTAACTGCAGCATCAGTACTAAGTTGATCTGTGATTTGCTCTAACAGTCATGAATAGCGACTTCCATAAAATTGTGACTCATCAGGAATTCAGGATATGTCTTTACCGCCATCTCTGTTAATTATTAGTGAACAATTATTAGGCGTTTAAAATTTGCAACTTTTTATAGCGACGCCTAATCTTGCGTCGCTAAGTTTGTTTAGCCGCATGAAATCCATTGTAAAAGGCGCCGCTAAGCACGTTACAAAACAAAACATCTTTCTTTTGAACGTACGTTTCTGCTTCTTCCCCGTTCAAATTGTGAAGGCTAATTAGATGTTATCAATTTTATAGCCCATTTGTATATGTTTAGTGTAGTCCCTTTTATATTGTAAAATGTAAATCCCATACGTGTGTATTATTTTAATTCAATTGCTATGTGGAAATAGTTATTGGAAAATTTATTATTCTTTTGTTTTAATTTTTGGGTCTGCTTTGTAATCTTCAACTGCTTGCCAATTTTTGCAACAAAATTTTCTTTTAGTGTCCATATAAAAAGAGAAATGATATTTAGTCCTACCATTTGGTCCTTTTTATAGTCCCACTAACTTAATAGGATGACATGTGTAATCCACTAATTCTCTCTCTTAATATTATCATTTGATTTTGTCACATGTCTTCATCTAATAAGTAGGACTAAATACCATTAGTCATATAAAAAAATACAAAATTGATACCGAAGTATCTTAATGATCCCAGTTCCAAATGTTGTCATGATATCAAGATATTTGTTAGTAGATATCAATATGATTATAAATCGGACATGATGAGCTTTCCTGAAGGCGCTTGTGAGCAAAAAAAAATTCATTTTGACATAAATTACCTCTACCTCTGTGTTTTTTTATTTTAATATCTAATCATTACATCTTAATTTCACAACAACAAAAGGAGACCATTTATCTCACAATTAACCAAAATTTAAACCTCATTAGGTAACATTTTAAGATGACTAGAGAAAAAAGTCTAGAAACAGTCATGAGAATACCGATTAGGCCGTGTACATTAAAGTTAAAGACTCGACTTTTTACAGGGAAACTTAACATGATCCATCTCCATTTACCCGTTCTAAGTGACTCTATCCACCCCTACATTATGGGACACACCATTTCTCATTTGTTTGGATAATTATGGCACATTGAGAAAATGTGGTAAGAAATAGTAAACATGCATGATCTTCATAAGATAAAAGGAGGCGCTTATTTTTCGAAGTCTAAGCAACGTACGGCTCACATAATCTTTAATTATCCGATAAAGTCTGCAAAATAAAGGGGTCTTTTTCATCTCCTACCGTTTTCTTTAGCGGTGTAATTACCACGTACAATTATCTGATACGGATTATTCCAACATGTGATTCCTGAGCCACAACGTATAATATATTTTTTTGTCTTTCACTAATTTAATTTAGGTTATAGTCAACATTCATCTCGATCGATCTCTCTTCCCGTCTCCCTCTTATGTCTCTCTTGAGTTTTGAGTTTTGAGTTTCGATCGGGTGCTTGCCATTTTCTATCTTTGTCTTGCACTTTATTTGCGGTACGTTTTCGATCTTTGTCTATTAATCTTGATTCTTGACAGGTGATGTCAATGCTCTTAAACATAATCATCATGTCTCTATCCTTATATGCATATTCAGAAACTAAGCTATTAATGGCCATTAATTAGAATATATATCTACCCATTTAAACAATATTCTTTCTTGAATGCAAATTCACAAATTATGGTATATAGATGGTACCTACCAATGCGACGACAGGACCCTTTTTGTGTGACCAATTGATGGATGTTGGTGGCGATAGTGATGGTGGTGGCCGTGGATGGTGGTGGTAGTGATTCTGGGTGGTGATAATTTCAACTTTTTAAAGTTTAAGTAGTTAATTAAGATAATTATAGTCAAATAATAAACATATGATCTACTAGCTCAGTTAGTTGTGACATTGTTTTAGTAACGCCAGATCGGACGTTTTAAGTCCTGTATGGCGCATATATTTTATAAACATAAATTTGTCCAGAAAAAACTAGTGTGTAAGCTGAAAATTAAGCATTGATAATTTAGGAAGATTAATTTCATGTGAATTATACTCGTCCCAATTTTATTGTCCATGTTTCCATTATTATTTGTCACAAAATTATTGTCAACTTAAAAATTCCACCAATCAAAAAATAGTTAGGTGATAAAGGTAGAATTTTATTGGTTGGACAGTGTAATCACTTTTTTTAAATTGTGTGATTTTTGTTTGTGGATAATAATTTTGGGACGAAGAGAGTATATAGTAAAAATCATGTATTGACCTTTTGTACGATTTGATATTAGATTCAATTTTTGAAATCAAGAGAATGAGTAAATTACATTGTAGTTGGGTTGTTTATCCTTAATTAGTGTATGTGAAAAATGATTTGTGTTTGCAGAGATCGAATGGATTCTAGATCAAACACGGAAAAGGAATCGAACTCAAAACCTGAGGTTTCGGAATCGAGGTTGAAAAGCATGGAAAGTGTTGGAGAGAACGACATATTAGGGGAGACAAAAAAGTCCGCGAGCACAAAAGACATGATGTTTAGAGCTGATCAAATTGATCTCAAATGCTTAGATGTCCACCTGGAGAAGCACTTGAGCCGAGCTTGGTCAAGAAATGTAGAAGAACAAGCTAATAATAAGCCTAAGGAAATTTGGGAAATCGATTTGGCAAAGTTGGAATTAAGGAATCTTATTGCTCGAGGAACATACGGTACCGTCTATCGTGGCACTTACGATGGCCGAGATGTTGCTGGTAAGTACTGTTGAGTAGTGTCTCATATTGGACAAACAATGAATTTATGCTTGTTGTGGGCTACTACTCTTACAACTAATTGGTTTTAAGATGGCACGTTACAAATTTACCAGTACTTGAAGATTCTTTATAATTAATCGTTGCAAGTTTATGTGCGTTGATAATTCTTGTTATTGTGTTATATATAGTGAAATTGTTGGATTGGGGTGAAGATGACATGGCGTCAACTACAGAACTGGCTTCTTTACGAGCATCATTTCAGCAAGAAGTTGCTGTTTGGAACAATTTAGACCATCCAAATGTTACTAGAGTATGTTTGTAATTACAAGTATATATGTGTTTTCTTTAATCTCCTTAATTAATTAATGATCATAAATTGGAATGCAGTTTATTGGTGCTTCAATGGGGACATCGAATCTCAAGATGCCGGCTAAAACCTCGGGTGATGGCCCGACGGATCAACTCCCTTCAAAGGCGTGTTGCGTGGTTGTAGAATTTCTTAGAGGCGGGACATTAAAAGGGTTGTTGTACAAGAATAGGAGGAAGAAGCTTCCTTACAAAGTTGTGATTCAACTTGCTTTACATTTGTCTAGAGGGTATGTTTCTTTTCTTTCACTACCAACAAAATTATTAGGCCTGTCAAAACCTAGCACGATACAACAAAGATACACAAATGCAACGAAATTGAGGCGAAATTGAAATTTGAATTCACATTCGTGTCTATAAAACAAACAAAATTATGTGTTGTGCCGTGTTCGGTTCAAAAATTGACACAAAATTAAAACGTGAAAAAAATCTCGAAAATAACACGAAAAAACCTGAAAATTAACACAAAATTATCTATTTTTAAACATGTACTAAGGAAGCAATTTGATATTTTTGTTATTTATTTCGTGTTATCGAGTTTGTCGTTCTTTTAGTCAGTCGTGTTGGTGTTAGCTAAAAAATAATTTAAACATGACATCTTGTCATGTCGTGTTCGGGTTGTGAAATAGAATTCGTATCGTGTTACAGAAAAACATGAAACGGTTGCACGATTTGACATGCCTAAAAATTATGCAGTTTATAGATATTTATTTTCTTTACATCTAGTTGGTTAACAAATGAATAAGGAAGTAGTAGCAATTTTGCAGATTAAGCTACCTCCATTCAAAGAAGATCGTGCACCGAGATGTTAAAGCTGAAAATATGTTGCTAGATTCTCATAGAAACCTAAAAATTGCTGATTTTGGCGTCGCGCGTGTTGAAGCTCAGAATCCCAGAGACATGACCGGTGAAACTGGAACCTTAGGTTACATGGCTCCTGAGGTGATCCATCTCGGTTATTTAATATTTCCCATTTTCAATCCTTTAAACCTCTAAAATAACATAATTTCACCTGCAGGTTCTTCAAGGAAATCCTTACAACCGAAAATGTGATGTGTACAGCTTCGGTGTATGCTTATGGGAAACATATTGTTGTGATCTACCTTACCCATTTCTCAGTTTTGCTGAAGTTTCATCTGCGGTTGTTCGACATGTGAGTCAACTAGTATAACAAGATCAGTTTTTTTATAAACCTAATTAATTTGAATCTTGCACATATGATACTAGAATTTGAGGCCAGAAATCCCAAGATGCTGCCCAAGTTCGTTAGCAAACATAATGAGGAAATGTTGGGATGCAAATCCAGATAAACGGCCGGAGATGGAGGAGGTGGTGAAGTTACTAGAGGGGATTGATACCAGCAAGGGCGGAGGTATGATTCCAGAAGATCAAGCTATAAGCGGATGTTTCTGCTTTGGCCCAGTTCGTGGTCCATGAATTAGGTCTCTCCAACCAAATCATTGTAACTTTATTATGATTGTATGCACTGCAATTATCTAAATCAAAGCCCCGTTTCATTCTGTTACATACTTTTTTAGGTTTGATTTTTCTCATTCGGGTAAAAAATATCCAATTAGGGCTGTCGGTTATAATGACCGCCAACCTAAAACACAAATTCGATCAGGGAAAAACACAGTGAATGGAATTCGGACAGGGAAGAAAACAGAGAAAAACAAAACACAAACGGGGAAAAACAGAAGAATGAATCGTATTGGTGATGAAATCAACCAAAAAGGAAACCCCGGTGTAAACAACATTTTGGGGGAAATAATCGAACAAGAAATCAGCCAGCCCTTCACGAACAATAAATGGCGATTACATTATTGAAGGAACCGATATATAATTGACTGCATATGCATCGGTCAAGTAGGAAATTAAGGAGAGGTGGTCGTAACAAGTTCCATGCCTAAGTTATTACCTACTCCTAGACATTAAAAAGAAACTTCCATTTACCTCAACCCTACTATCTAATTCTATGCATTGTATCTAGGAAAGGCAAATAAAATCTTTAAGTTATGTCGTAAATGAATACATGTTTCCGTGAATTACCCTGAACTCCAGAATGCAACCTTAAAGTTCGTAGGCCAATCATTGTGAGTCAGTTCGATGAGCTGCTAGCTTATGTAGTTTATTATTATCATTTTAAAATTTTGATATTGACATCCACATGTAAGAAAGAGTTCTATTATTTCACCAAGTATTGTTTTCGTGACACACTTACAAAATCCGAATATAATGGGGCAACACCAAAAACAAAACACTGATTGGTCCCGATGATTTTCTTCAAAACAACTCAAAAACACAAATTATTTGAGAATCAAATTTAATAAAAGTAACAACTAAAGTTTCCAAAATCCTAAAGAACGCCTACAATTTCGAATGGGCCAAAAAGACAAACGGGTTGAAAACTGGGCCTAAAAAGTCCGAAATGAAACAAAAAAACTTAAAATATAAATAGCTTACAAAAACAATGTTTTTGGGCCCGAAAGTACAGCGGGTTACCAGGATGTAGTTCTCGTCGTAATCTTTGATTTGACTGCTCACGCCTGAAATGAAGACTCGAGATAAAAATTATGACTATTTTAGTGCTGCTCATTTCTTCACACGTTCTTAGATTTCAAAGGAACAAAATGGCATGTTCTAATATGTGGATTGACACCTAACTTGAACTACATATATCGTATACCTCGGCATAAGTACCTAGTTTCCTCCGGGTCAAGATATGGAGAAGCAGCAGAAATATATTGAACTCAAAAGGCCAACGGCCCAAAACAATATATGGCAAGATGCGAAGAAAGCTTCTCAAAGAAAAAAACATAACAGGCCCAAAAGAGAGAAAATTGTCGACTAAAAAAACACAGATCAAACTTGACTATATACAAAAGAAGAAGAAAACAAGACAAAAATGAACCACTATAAAATAAATAAATAAAAAATTAATACAATTATATAATGTTATATTTTAACATAATAATAATAATAATAATAATAATAATAATAATAATAATAATAATAATAATAATAATAAAGTTATGTGATAATCACATATGATTAGTCTCCTGGGACTCTAAAAAAAATTAGGATTAGCTTGAATAAACCACTATGTTCATATTAACCAATTAATGTATGATCTACCTTAGTTTCAAATGTTTTTTTTTAATACAAAATATGATATAATTTTACCGGGAAGTACCTTAAAGTTATATTAGATCTTATCATGAGCAATTTTGGCAACAAAAAGTCAAAAAGAGTGATGAAAAAGTGTTTACACATGCGAGCAAGGCAACTAAATGAGTGATGCACGAGTTTTAAGACTTTGGACTTAATAAATCGCAAAATATCACTGCCCGATATAGGCCTAGCTCGACCACGGTTTTTTCTTTTTTGCAATCCTCGAAGTCTTCTAGCCGTTAACACGTCTGATGACGGTTTATGATTGAATAATATGGGCCGAATACAAAATTAATATAAGGACTAACTTTTACATTTATTCTTAAAATATATTTAACATTAAACCACTCGATCACAATATATCATATCGTGTAGCATGTCATAATTGCTACGTTATATTTCCACTATCTCGTGACATCCCTAACTAATCACTAACGGTAAGTATATCACATACCTAACCGATTTTTAACTACAGAAAAAAACATACACGCAAAATCGCTACAATAACCGTGGTCACAATAAGCCAATAACTAGCATAACTAGTATCAACAACGAAGGACGGCACAAGGGTTTTTGCGACGAGAGTCCTCTAAGAGGTTAATGTTAATATAATATATATTGGATTAACCTAATTGATTTCCTTTTAGGCCTAATATCCGACCCAACGCACATTGTAAGTATATAAATCATTAAGAATATAAATGGAGAAGATTGTGAGATCTCACCTTACATAGATTAGCCCAAACTTTTAAAACTTTATTCAGAGGGTTAACATTTAGTTTTTACTTTTTAATTCTGTAGGCGTCAAATGGCACCTTAGTTTAATACTTTAATGTATATTTTTAAATATAGAAACGATTTGACTGGTCTCGAGCCTTAAATGCTCTGTAGATTAAGTTATACTCATTTTAGTGGACTCCCTTTACTCACACATTCTTGGGTGTCCATAAACAAAAGGACCCTTTCTCATGCCAAATAGTTTAATCATAATGAAATTAATTAGACATATGGTGGCATCCAAGCAAGTTCAAGGAAGAGCTTGTGCGTGCTCATTACATTTGTTATACCAACCACAATTTTTCACTATGTTCGATTCAAAGGAACATTATATATAATTATATATCCCTAGCTTTTTCAATATCTACTCCGTAGACTAGCTTCGTACTACCAAAATGTTAGCTAAAAAGAAAAGATTCTCTGCTAAAATAATTTTATATCCATGCCCACTAATGTTTGCATCTTTGAAAGCTAATAACAATAAAATGACTGATTAATAACCAAAGACAACAACCAAAATATTTAAAGCAGTTTGAACAAAATTTTTAAAAATCACGTGTTAAATAGAATTTCTTAATATCGTTTTTGGCCAAGATCGAGCGGAGATAGAGAACAAAATGGTTTATGTAAGGCTTGGATTCGTAAAGCAATTAAGTCCAAGATGTACTACGTACTGTTTGCCTGTTTTAATTGGTTGCATGTAAATGTGACCATCTAATATGATACTATTTCTATTAATATATGGTTCAACCCCTTTAGACCCTTAACTTTTGAATTCTGTGTACAAATTATATTCTCCCAGATGAGCTGTGTTGTGTTTGAACATCCTTCCTCCACCGTACTCGTATTTCTTTCTGCAGCATCCTACAGCTTTCTGTGTTTCACTTTCTTATTTAATTTCACAACTTTAAGCTTTAAGTTTTTCTTAAGACTGAAGAATAGGGGTGAAGTCAATAGTCAAGTAAAAAAGGTAGGCAGAACAACTTTTTAACACTTTTCTTTTACTTGTTGATGGTTATTAGCTTGATTCTTGAACTTCACTTTATTCTTGCTCCTTAAAGAAATAGAAACTGTGAATATTTATTGATATAGAGTAAAAAATGAGAGAACATAAATTAAACCAGTTGATTCATATGAACACCGGGAACAATTCTTCTAGTTATTGTTGATTTAATGAATTCCGATGATTATGGTCAATTTGCAATTGAACACATATTCTGTGAAATAAGAGAAAAAACGAACTTTCTTAAAATCACAACTGATACTGACCATAAACAAAGTCAAAAAGCTAGAATGAAAACTTTAATATATAGCGTCTTTGGGCTCGAAAGTTCCGTTCTCCTCGTGAGCTAGAATTTTTAATGGGCCTATGGCGGTTTACCACCATATTCTCCTTGTAAGTTTTGATTTGACTGGTCATAGGCCTGAAATGAAGCCTTATAACCTAAGTTATACTCATTTTAGTGCAACTTATTTTCTCAAAATATTAGGCCTTCAAAACAAAAAATTCATTCGGCATGCATGATTTGAGGCTGCGTCATTTAATATATTCTTTTAACGGCACCTAATCTACTCCATTTTACCCCATTGGGGCTTGAACCCCATACCCTTTAGGTTATGAGAATATCTGTATATACCAATACAACTAGGCTACAAGTCTTGGATAGCTATCGTTAATATATAAACGTGATTTTTCTACAATTAGTGTGAAATAGACGAATATTAAATTAATAATCGTATGGCCACCTAACTACGAGAATTTTAGTGTAATTGCAATAATTAAGCTATACCGTATTCTAGATTTCACTCCCAATCCTCAAAAAGTATAATTTTCAATAGGTGTCTAAACTAAAAAGTATCTTTGAAAAAGACATAAAAGAAACTAGAAGTGTTAAATAAAACAAAAGTTAAACAATCACGCATACAAAATAACCAAAAAGCCACATATACACAAAAGACAAGAATGGAAAAACAGAGCCTAATTAACTTCATTTTAATATTGAAACCGAACCAAAACAGAACCGAACTAAAACCAAAAACATGTAGTCAGTTCAATTTCGGTTCTATTTTGGTTAGGTTTTTATCATACTCACCCTTATTTGTAATTGTCTTCTCTCTATTGCCATATGTAATCATAAAAGTACACGGAAAGGCGAATACAATGGTCTCCAAAACAATCCAACAGTGGTTTTACTAATCAACAATGAAATGAGAGGTTGTCATAACATGTTTTGTGCCTAATTAAGTTGCAAGTAAATACTAACTCATTGTCAGTAAGTCTAAATTTTTCTTTCTTTTTCTTAAAATGTATTCTTATAAGGGATTAATTTCTCGGGCTGACTGAACTTTAATAGTGATATTCACAGCCTAACAGTTGACGTGGTCATTTTTTAACCTTTCACTGATCATCTGATAAATGTTTACTTAGAGAAAAATCAAACTCCTGACCTCTAGTAAGATATTCGAGAGCTCTTATCTATATACTACCACAAGATGGTTTTAATAAATTGAAAATCATAATTTGGTTAAAATCAATTCAACGGTCTAGATCGTGTATCGATTAAGATTCTCTTTTTCCTTTGATCCACACCGTCCTCAATAAAGGTAGCATCCCTCTATAAAACCTCCAGAGAGCCTGACTCCTAGAAACCAAAATTAAGACTCGCTTGTGCTAGCATACAAATCAAAAGACCCTTATTTGTTCGATCTAAAACTAAAGATTTTCTCAAATTTCAAAGAAATCATGGGGGGACAGAAATCCCATAAGAAGTCTTCTTTTTCCTTCTTTGGCATCTTCAAAAAGAAGAGCCAAAGAGGAGGCGATGAGACTTGGGATGACTCGATCCGAGCTTACAAAGTGTACCCAAGTGATCAAGACAGAGCTGGACGTTGGGCTGATCCTCGTATTGACAGCAAAGCTTCTATTTTCATCAGCAGTGTTACAAATCATTGGAATGACACTGATGCATGATCAGGTTAATTGATGTGTGAAGAACCTATTCGTACATTCATTCATTATGTAATATGTATTTTGCTATCTAGCCAGTGTTTCAATTGCAAGTTCCAAATAATTTTTTTATCTTGTCCATATCAATTTCATATATCCATTTATTTTCTGTTGTATCTCTTACAGTATTCGTCTTCTCGCCGAGCTTATAACTTGGCGAGTACTCTCCATTTGAATAACTCTTTTAAGAGACTATATCTTATTTCTTGGAGAAACATTTCAAATACTGAATTTCGCATTATGATATTATATTCTGGTGACTACGTGCATATGTGCGAAGATAATCGTTTTTGACGAAGTACCGTGACTATGGCCCCTGACACGAAACCTGACTTGTTTTTTTGTTTATTCACTTGAGTAAACAAGTAATTTTTCAACGAATAAACACAGAGTTTAATTTGACTTTGAATTGGGATGGGATGTATGGTCACTTCTCAAACAAATAATAATTAATGGGTTACAAGCACGTTGTCCCGCTAATTAGAACTATAAAACATTGCAATTTGCAAGGAAATTAATGTTTTGGAAGACACTTTGTTTTCTCAATTTGAAAAGGTATACGATAAAAGACGTGCATAATTTTAGAAAAAAATTAACTTTCATAGAATCAATATTGAATGTAAAATTGAATGTTGTAACATATCAATGAGATCTTAAAATAGCCTCCATTTTAAAACGAGCCTTAAAAAACAAACGGACCGAAAACTGACCCAAAAAAGAAAAGAAAAAAACTATATAAAAAACTTTAAAATGCAAATAACTCCTAAAATACAATGTTTTGGGGCACGGAAATTTTGTATGTAACATCCTAAAACTGGCCTAGATGTTTTAGGTATATTTTGATATTTGAAAATATCTATTTGACCCTATATGGAATAAATTGACTAAATGTTAAAGTGATTGTTTGACCTTTTGTCCTTTTGTGATATTTTAATCAAGGGATTAAAATATCTGTTTTCTGAAATGTTTAAATGAAAATGTGATTTTTATATCTTTGGATTCTCCTTTTAATTTCGTCTCCAGAAGTGCTTTCGTTTTTAAAATTGGAGGCCGTTTACTATTTTAAATAAATTAACTACAAAAGGGACTTTTTAGATTGTGTTGTTTACAAATAGAAAAAAAAAAGTCATCATGTGGGCCCCCTCTCTTGGTGAGCTCGGCAGCCATATGGGAGGGGATTGGCACCCATTTTTCCTTGTCTTATCCATCCTCCATACTCTCTTCTCTCTCTCTTTTTAATTTCTTTTAGATTTTTATAAATCAAGAACCTTTACAACCTTCAAGTGTTCTTGAGGTTTTATGAAGATCACGAGCTAGTTTTTTGTCCAATCATTAATCCGAACCCGTTTTTGGATAGCTCTTGAGGTAAGCTTTAATCTATGGGTGTTCATTTTCGATTCCATGATAGTTGATTAAACTAGGGTTTATGATTCTTGGGTTTTTGTTAGTGAATCTTGCTATGGATGGTATGTTATGTGTTCTTGCAAGGTTTGGCATGTAATGTGTATTTGTTTGTATGAGTGCAAGTATTTTAGCAAGATGTGCAAGTGTATGTGTGTCTGTACGTGGGTGTGTGTGTCTGTGTTGTGTAGGTGAGTTTTGACTTTGTGTGGAGGAATTAGCTATGGTACAAGTATTCTAGCATATGGTACAACTAGGTTAAGCATGACCCTATTGTTCAAGAGATTAATGATCTTTTAAATAGATTCATTGGAAAAAGATAAATAAGAAAGTTATTTGCAAAACATGAATTTATTATAAACTAAAACACTTAGTTTAGAAAAGTGTTAATCTTGTAGAATTGGGTAACTAGTTATGACTTGCTAGTAAGATTGTGATTTATGGAATTTATGTCTATTTATGTTAAATGACATCTTGAATATGTTAGTTGTGATTATAACCAACTATTGTGTTAATTGATAAAATGACTAGTTGTTATATTGGTGTAAAATGTCATTTAGGTGTTGTATGACTTGTATTACTAGAAAGGTTAAATGAACATGCTAAAAATGTTATTTAATGATTTGTGTCAAGTTTGGTGAGATTTGATAAAAATGCTAGTTTCATAGTGTTTGCATAATTTATGTTAAATTATGAACTAGTAAGTGGTATGTATGTAATCTTGTATAAAAGATAGAATTTGGTCTTGTTGTAATAACTAGTTAGTTATTAATTGTTAAATGTTATGATTATAATATTTATAGTTGTGTTTGGAATGTTTAAGTGAAAAATGTTGTTTTGACCCGTTTGGGCAAATATAGTGAAAGTTTGGCTAAATGTATTTTAGTATGGATTGACTTGGTTTATGAATGACAACAACATGATAATTACATGATTTGGTAAATTGTAAGTTGATGATATGATTATAATGGTAGGATGTATTATTGTTTAATAATCCGGTTTGACCCGTTTGAATGTAAGACTTGCAAAATGACTAGTTGACTTGTTGTGTAAGTGTAAACGGTGATGACATGTTCATATGATGGTTTAAGTGTTTGGCTATCTAGTTAGTGCAAGTGCTAGTGTTAAATGTATATTTAACATTGTTTATAATTTGGTGGAATTATATACTAATTCGGTATTCCTTTGGTGTACAGGAATCGGGATCGTGACTCAGAAACATTAGACCTCTGAGTTCGACAAGTGGAAGGTTTCGGTGAGTGGATTTAACCTCCAACTTGTGTTTGGTTACAATTAGTTTGGTATATGCATGCTTGTTGAAAATGCAGGAATTGTGCCAGCTTCAGGTAGTTCGCGACGCGAACTAGAGTTCGCGAAACGCGAACTCGAGACAGAGAATTTTGGTGTTGGCCGTGAACACTTCGCGACTGAGTTCCCGAACGCGAACATGAGTTAGCGACGCGAACTCGAGTTCGCGATGGGAACTCAGTTGCATTTCTTTTGATGCAGTTTCGTTGTATCTAGCTTGCTAGTTTAGTACCTATTTGCTAGAGATGAGTCAAATAGGTTATGTGCACAAAGTGAAGAGACTTTGCTTGATTGCAAGCAACAACTCGGTGTGTGGTTATCCGAGGCTCGGTGTGTGCTTATCCGAGGTTTGAGAAGTCAGTGCGCTGGGCAATGGGTGTCGACTAAAGGGTATCCGACCTTACCTGTATTAGTTGAATGGTCAAGGGGAGGGAGTTGCCCGGGTGTTGGTCACGAACCGCTATCGGTTACCGTGGTTTGGCCGACCATGGTTTAAGGCTCCGGCAGGACCCCGATCTTCTCGAACAAACAGTGTTGTCCCGAACCGGAGATGTTTTGTAACTTCCATGTTTTAGTGAATACCCAACCGGAGATGTTTTATAACTTCCGTGTTCTAGTGAACAGTGATAAGTGGTTAGGTGGCTTTTAGATAGTAGTGATGACTATGCCAGCTTGTTGGGCTTCACAGAATTTGTAGATTATATTCATTCACTTAGCTTTGTGCTAATCCCTCCCTCGTTGAATCTTTTCAGGTGATCGGTGCTTTGGACGGGATGATTGACCAAGCTCAGCTGATATGTTTTAAAAAGGAGCCATGTCGTTTAAGTGACACCGTTTAAATAATTAATGTTTTGAAGTTTATTTGGGGACATTTGGTTTGTAAACCTAAACCTAAACTTATTATTATCTTTATGCTTCCGCTAAACTAACCTAGAGGATAACGTAATCGCCTTCGGGCATTTAAAAAAAAAAAACGCCTCCTCAATTTTGCGGTGTTACATTGTAAGCCCCCTATTATGGTTTACCACCATGTACTTGTCGTTGCAAGTTTCAATTTAACTGGTTGTAGGCCTGAAACGAAGCCGCGTAGCCCAATGTATGCTCATATTAGAAACTAATTAGTATAATATTTTCTCATACGATCTTAGACCTTTAACAAAATTGTCAGCTCCACGTACTTGGGTCTGCATTATTTGGGGCTAATGTTAGTGGTTCTATCAAAATAAGTGATACATGAACTTTGAAAATTTACGTTATTTAGTAACATGTAGTGGTGCCCACACCATTAATATAGTGAAACGTACACTTTAATATAGTAGAATTACTTATTTACCCTTATTTATACTTTTAAACATTATTAAACTCATTTCACTTAAAATGTGCGAGACTCGTTACTTACTAACTAACCAATTTAATCTAAAAATAATCACATATCACTTATTTTGTATCAGAGAAAGTACTAAAATTAGTTGAAAAATAAGTTTATAACTTTAAAACAAAAATTGTTATAGTATTTATTTAATTAGTATGTTTTTAGTTTTTTTTTTTTTTGCCATTTATAAACTATTCAAGTAATTACTGCATCATATATACTCAATATTGTCATACGATTCAACTGGCTAGCTTATCCAATCTGACGGGTTCGGTCAAATTCAAAGTATCGGCGGGTACGTTCAATGCAAAAATTAATTTTTAAAACATTACTTGTATTGGTTCTATGCCTAAGTTGTTACCTAATCAATTACATTAAATTTAAAATCATTTTGGTGCACCATTCAATATTTTCTACGGTCTAGATCAAGAATTAAGATTCTAGTTGCCTTGGATCAACATCAACTCCCTCCCCAATAAAGGTAACACCCCTCTATAAAATCTATTGAAAGCTCGACTCCTAGAAATCAATTGAGTCACTAGGGATAACAGCTACGTACAAATTAAGAGATCGATCGACTCTTAATTGTTGTATCCGTTTTCTCATACATTTAACAAACTAATGGGAGGACACAAATCTCAGAGGAAGCCTTCGTTCTCTTTCTTTGGGATTTTCAAACAGAAGAAGAGCCAAAGAGGAGGGGAGGATATTTGGGATGACTCGATGAAGGCTTACAAAGTGTATCCGAGTGATCAAGACAGAGCAGGACGTTGGGCTGATCCTCGTATTGACAGCAAAGCTTCTGCTTACATTGACACCATCACAAACAAATGGAACCATGTTGAGGTTTCTTAATTAGCCTCATCCATGAAACATATCCAAGGTTATCATCAAGAACCCCATAAAGCAACCTATTTGTACATCACTATATGTAATTTGTATGTAGCTAGCCAGTGTTTCAATTGCAAATATCTAATAAATTATTTTCTTTTGTTCCATCACATACTTACTTGTTTGACATACTTAATTGTTTGTATGTAACGTTGTTTTTTCGCTTATCGCATGCGCAATCTTTTATTTTTGTTTATTACAAAAGGGTGGTTCGGTCATTTTAAAAAATTTAGAGACCACCAGTGTAATAAACAACGTACGATGGGGACGACCACTGTATTAAATGAACATAAAGGACTACTTACACATGTAATAGGTGGCAAATTACATGGTGTAATTTACTCTAATTCTTATAAGGGATTGTCTAATGAAAATAAAAACCTATCATTTATATTGAAAAATGTATTTAATACATGTTAAAAATAATGTTCAATAATAAGTAATAAATGTATTTTTCAATATAGGGTCCGGATCCGGTAAGGACTCTTTTCCTGGTGAGGACTGCGAGTACTCCAAAAAAAATTCTAAAAATGATTCAAAACAAACTTTTTCAAAAAATTCCCTTTTTAAACATTAAAATCGCAGCATATTAGATCCAAAAAGAAAAATGATCCAAAAAAAATATGGTTCATAATAATGATCCACAAAAAAAATATGGATCATTGTTATGATCCGCAAAAAAAAGTGGATCATAATTTTTTTTTCAAAATTTTTTTTGGTCAAATGTAGTAATAATCATGGGGAGTTATATATATTTTTTCAGAATTTTTTGAAATGTTTTTGAGGTGTTCTCGCGAGTCCTCACTGTTTTTGGAGTCCTCACAGGATCCCACTTCTTTCAATATAAATAGTAAGTTTTAGTTTATTTAATGCCTATTGTATCGTGCCAAAGGGCATGAGTTAGATAATCTTATGAGATTAGATAATCTCTTTTTTATTAAGAAAGCACTTTAAATATATGGTCTGCCTAATACCAAACTTAATTCGATTTGTTGTTTGGTCACATGATTAAACAAATAATCTCTCCAAGAATAAAGGTCAGATAGAGTAAATTTTGAGTTTAATGTGGACTGCATGTTCAACTTAAGAAAAATGTATCTTTGATTCTCCGTCAAAGATTTCTTTCTACATTCTATTTTCTTTGAACGCTTTAGTGATCTTGTAGGGATTTAAAACGCCTACATGATTCCTCCACTATCAACAAGATATTAAGATCATCATGTAAAAATCGCAGTTATATATATTTTTTACGGATCTATAATCATGTCATAGAATTGGAACATACAGTAGTCTAGTAGTTGTAACTATACTCAATAACGTCAATTGATTTGCTAATTCTTAAAATGGGCTAATTTGGGAACTTAATTAAGAGCAATAAAACTTTCTAAACTCATTTTAACTCTTTAACAAGATTTTAACATCTACCTGACATTTATACTCCCTCATTTAACACCAAGTTAAATCCAATGTGGGTCCCACAAATCGTCAATTTTTACATGTTAAAGCCGTCGGAGGGCTCCTTTTTGCGTTTTAAGGCTCCGCCGTGTTAGTGGCGCCCGGCCATTGGCGACAATGTGGCGAACCCAACGGTATGGATTGGCGGCGCCAAAGGCCTTTTGGTGAGGCTTTAACCGACCTATACAAAGTGCTCTAATGAAGCATAAACCAGTATAGCCCGTTAATTATATTAAAAATGGGCTAATTTGGTAATTTTACTTCTTAATTTGTAATAGTTAATTTTATAATTATACTTTATTAAAATAAATTACCAAATTAGTTAGTTAATTGACAAGGAACCTCGTCTCCAAAAATGCCACATATCACGAGGAGATCATACCAAGAAAATAAAATTTCAAACTAACAACGTTTTGAGTGTAAGATCCGGTGAGCTTTCAAAAACCGGTGAGGAGTGCAATGACTCAAAAAAAAAACTCTAAAAATGATCCAAAATAAAAAAATTTTTAAAAAAAAAATATTTTTTAAACATAAAAATCGCAGCCTATAAGATCAAAAAAAAATATTCAAAAAGGATCCAAAAATAAATAAATATGGATCATAATTTTGATCCATAAAAAAAATATGGATCATTATTATGATCCACAAAAAAAAGTGGATCGTAATTATTTTTTTTGGTCAAATGTAATAATAATCATGAGGCGTTATATATATTTTTTCGGAATTTTTTGAATTTTTTTTGAGAAATATCCTCGCGAATCCTCACTGTTTTTTAAGTCCTCAGCGAATCCCACTTCAATGAAATAATTATCAAACTGGACCACCAAAAGCAATTGCACAAAAAGAGTAGATGCAAATTCAAGTAAGATCATGTGCACTAGTTATTACTTTTTCATGTATGACTTACATCAAACTCGCCTTTGATGTTTAACTTCCATAGACCATTTCGTGATCCACACATGTTCTCGATTGGCTACCTATTGCAAACAATATGTTGCTAAAAGTGGAGGATCCAAATATTTCTTTGTTCATGTCGAATAAAGTCGACTTACACAACGGACCACCGTCACTAACTAATAGCCATAGTTGGAAACACTAAATGAAGAGAATAAGATGCAACATTTTTAGCCATGAATTATGCTGCAATGAAACAATCCATCACATGATCAATTTACAATTTCAAGATCAATCATCAGTCGACATGCATGATTTTTCGTCTTCAACAAGCATGACTAGAGAAAGTCCAACTGAAAAACGATTTATTAATATTTACTCTTATTTCGGACTTTAATGCCTTCATTACCTAGTTCAAAAGGCGATGCACATTTTCAGTAGCGGGCTCGGGAAAAAACTAAAGGGTGTCACAGGTTGCATAATTTTTATCAGGGGTGTCACCTACACTAACAAAAGAAATTTAAATATTTTTAACATTATTCGGAAAAAATTCAGAGGTTGCACGGATAACTTCATGCACTATGCTAGGTCTCATCCCCTGCCCATTCTTTTATTATTTTTTTTTTTATAGTAAAAACTACTTGCGCAAGTGGGAGAAGTAGAGAACTAATTTTTTTTTCAAGGATATTCCTATTTTTAACAGGTTCGTCGAGATGTGCTTGAGTCTTGACCTAACTGTTGTGATGGTTGCTTATGAACCAATTATAGAACTTAGAATCTCTATGTTATTTTGAAGAAGTTCCAACTAATTGAGCAATCTTGGATATAGAAGCTAAAAGTAAGCTAGTTCTGTCATAGGGTATTACTTTATGCATCTTCACTAAAGCTCAATTGAAATGTGACCATTTAAATTTATGTTCCTATGAAGATGGAATAATTCTTGGTCCTTCTGCTTATATTAATATGCTGTCGTGAACATTTGATGGTTTCTAGCAAATCATAGTCCCTACCCTCTCCCACATTCCTAACAAATATTAGTGCATCGTCCATAGTTAATTTTGTCTATCACACCTTCATCTTTTACCGACCATAATGGAATCGTAAGTTAGTGTATAAACTATCATCGAAAATAGTTCAAGGTTACAAAGCAGAGTCGTCTTGGATTTGTTCCGCATTACGTACCTCCTAAAGCTTCATATAATTTATTCTCAAAGTCCAAGAAAAGAGAATAATAATAATTAGATATGTTGAGTAATGTCCCACATTGGACAAATAACAAATCTGTAATGTGCTTATAAAGGTCATGTACTACTCCTCTTACAACCAATTAGTTTTAAGATGGAACCCCAGAAACTTAAATGATATCAGAGTCACGGCTCACCCGTGGTTGGTCAAACGGGCACACGGACTCCACGTAACCCATAAATATCCACGTGTTAGGGGCGAAAAAAGACATCACGCGTGAGAGTGCGTATTAAGTAATGTCCCACATTGGACAAATAACAAACTTGTAATGTGTTTATAAAGGTCTCCTGGACTACGACTACTCCTCTTACAACCAATTAGTTTTAAGATGTAACTTACAAAATAAATATAAATAAATAAAGATGAACTTTTTACAAAAATGATGAATTTCCCCCTTTTCTTTTCTAGTAGTTATTTTAACAAAAACGTCCAGAAGCACTATTTTTACCACTTACTACTATATTTTACTGATTAAGGAGTGTTATGTACGTGCAAAGATTCAGATTCTTCCACTTACTCATTTTATTGGATAGGATTTACTAGGATTTTTTTGTTTGAAAACTTCAGTGCATAGCTTGAAGCACAATCGATCAATGTTGACCCTTTTCAAAATCATAATTAGGAATTAAAATGCTAATTTTGCATGTAACTGGCCGGAAACACGTACGAATTATTGAGGCTACATTCTTATACATATTGCATTGCATTCATACATCATGCATAGAGGGTCAATAATAACAAGGGTCAATAATTATTTATAAATCGTGTGGCCTGGGCCATCCAATAGGGAATAGACCATGACTCATCACCTCCAAAATTATTCTGTAAATCGGAGAGACATGAACCAACCGACGACTTGATGTCTTGTTATCAACATTCCTCACTAGAAATTGGATGGTTCTTGATGAGACAAAGAGTTGTGATAGGTCAAATCTGATGACTGACAATATCTATACAAATATGATGGCATGTTTCTTCTTTGTTCCATCTATATTTTAAAGGCAAGCATGAGAAGTCATTGATTTAACATAATATAGACTGATTAATGGCTCTTGTAAATCATATCATGCACTTGGTCGATAATTTGAATTAAATTAAGAGAAGAGGGTTAGCTCCCAAGCATGACCAAAAACTACTTTGATCATAGCGCTAATCTCTAATACAACGACACTTAACTCCGCCAAAGGTGACGTATGATGAAGACCATATGCGAATAGACGAAAATGGTCCCCTAAATACAAGATTTATATAAAAAAATTGAACTTTCTATTTTTTTTTCTATTAAATTATTAAGTTGTCTTAAAATTTTAAGATTATTATATATAAGATATGTATAAAAATTTGAGCCCCAATTAAACATGGCTCTTGTGTGGCCCCACTTAATGCACCTCCTCAAAGAAACCACTGACAGTCTTACCTCCATCATGGGTAGAAAGATTGTTTCTAGTAAGACCGCCAATAAAATTGAGTGGTTGGAAAAATAATAATAAGTAAAAATAAAATAAAACAAAAATAGATGGTGTCATGAATATATATAAATACATTTAAATGTATAAAAACATGTGTAAGAATAAGTAAGATTACGGTTCTAAGACTAGAAGGTATGGGCCAAATTCAAGAGGGCGTGGGGGTGTGAGGTGGCTGCAACGGCGTGGCTTTTTGGAGGAACACCGCCCCGCCCCCATGGCGTGGGGGGTAGGCGTGGTGGAGAAAGGGTGCAGGCAACGGGAGGCAACGGTGTGGAAGGGATGTTTTTTGATGGATGGTGGCTTATGATTGGTTAATGGGTATTTTCTTTTCTTTTTTATTTAAAATTAAATGGAATAAAATGGTGTGGTGTGGTGGGTATTTCCTAGAGATGATATGGTGTGGTGGTGGTGTGGTTGTTGAGGTGGCGATGATGTGGCAGAAAAGGGCACCACCACATGTGGTGCCCATACCCAGCAGCCTAAAGATCTACTCTCAAGTCTCAAGAGCAATGGCAGAACTTAGAATACTTTTTCTAGGAGGCCAAAGCGTAATCCGTTTATTTTGGGAGGGCCAAAAATTTTATTTCCAACTATATATCATAAAATTACAAAAACGTCTTATTTTGGGTGTAAAACTCATTATATTTTACTAAATATGATAAATTTTTAAAATTTATCATTAATTTTGATACACGCAAAGTATATAACTTATTTTAAATCCGAGGAAGTATATATACTTTCGTATATATGCTTGTAATGCATATAAATTTGCTACAAATTTAAACCACAAGTTTTCGTCTAATATATTTGTTGACATGAAACTATAGTTATAAATATTGACATAGGTAGTGTTGAATATGCATTTGGCTTCGGTAGTGCGCTTAAGTAACAATAGGTTTTATTGACCGAATGATCGACTATTAAGCAAAGTAATCATCTCAAAACCAACCAGTCCCACCAAGTCATTTCATCAAGGGAATTATATATGACATTCTTGTTAATTATTGTAGGTTTGTTACTTTTACTTTTTGGCCTATAATGGAATGGTTGTAACTCTATGAAAATTCCAACCTAAAAGTAAACTAGTTGTTCCACTCTGAGCTGTCTAGAACAATTGATGGTTTTCAGTGAAGCATCTATACAGTTTTGTTTTGTAAACGTTAAAAGGTGACTTGGAATAATTGTCGACCCAAATGATTTTTTTTTTCTTTTGTGCGTTTTAAAGGGTAAATATTGTTGATGATTTATCGTCACCTGTTCAATTTTAATATAATTGAAATAAATGCATGTGTCATGCATAGGTTCCATATATAAATGGGTTCTAATCAGAGCCAGACCTGAGAATTTGAGGACCCTGTGCAATTTACATAAAAAATTCCCTAAAATTTGTAAATTCTCAACTTAATTATAAACAATCAAATTCCAATTTGTATTTAATCTCATCACGTCAATAGGATCACCATGTAAATCCAACAATCATGAACCAATCTTCGTGTTGTTAACTAAAAGTTTAAAATCACACAGTAAAAATCAAAATAAGAAGAGATGTTTAACAAATGAATATAACATTTATCTCTTAAACATGCAATAAATCACAATCAATATCAATAAACAAATAGAAAATACAGATACGAGACTTTAATAATTGGCTATATATATATGAGATTACGCATTCAGTCTTGCTATGATAGATGAAGTAGCCGAAAATGTTTGATGTTTGCAATTGCAATCATATTCCCGAATTGTTCCCTTCGATTTTGGCGAAATCCGGTCATGGGTAATTGCATAATGCGTTAGTGTATAACCTAATTAAGAATGTGGGCCTAACAAGTAATGGACATAGTAAAATATTTGGGGCCCTATTCAGAAATAGGCCATGTTCATTTGAACTGCTTGAACCTGGTTGTGGCTGGCACTGGTGCTAATACAACTTAGGAGGTGCGGGGTACACACTTATATTAGTCTTAAATGATATAAATGCGAACAAACAAAAAGGCAGGGGTCCAAGAGGCGGTTGGTGCCCTGACCAACTATTTGAACAATTGCAAGTTTCTTTACAGCTTATGATCACTATTTATGATTGCTCCCAATTTCGTGGAATTGCCTTGATTTCGTTATATGTAATCGAAGCAATCTTTGTTAAAAGATATACGAAAAGATGCACAATTTGAAGTTGTCTTAAAATTCTCTTAAAATAACCAAAATATGAATTATCACACAATTTGAATATAATTTCTCTTAAAATCATCAAAACATGAATTAAAATTGTCCGTAACATCTAATTTGATTATCAAAAACTATCTTAATAGCTAGAATTTCATAATATCTAGACATAACACAGAAATATCTCATTCGAAAAGTGATTATCATGATTCTTGTGTTTACAATCTTCGATTCCAGAAACTCACAATATATAAACCAACAAATACTTCTTCTTTAACCTCTTGAAGCTTATGAGTTTTTCTTATGAATGAAGGAAGAAGAATCAAAGAATTTAAAAAAAAAAAAAGTTTCCAAAGTATAAATTAAAGCGGCATTCCTCTTTTCAGGTGAATTTTTAACAAAAAGTATTCAAGCAGCTTTCTTTCCCATATTGTCGTACTGATTTTTATGCTCAAGGATTCAGATTCTTTCACTTTTTATGTTCACTGGATAGGATTAAACTTGGATTTTATAGTTTAAAAATATAAATCATAAGCTTCAACATCACTCAGTTGTTTGTCCTTTTGTGATGGATAAGAAGGAAGGATGCTAAAGTTGCTCTTTAACTCAAGATCATCCCAATATTAATGATATATTTTTCTAGGAATGAAATCATTGATTTTATCGACATTAAATAGAAACGTATATATAATTGCTAATATACGATATATAATTATAAAAATAAACCTTTTCAAAAATTACGATAATTACTGACTACATTAGACCGGTCCCAATAGCGACACAAACTAATACTGTCAGTTTTTGCCAAATTAGAGTCACATCAGCTCACCCTCCAACCGACATTAAACTAACGTACTCATGCTAACAATACATTTTCCCTTTAGTTTTTTGGGACCCACCATTACAAAATACACATACAAAATACCTCTTTGAGCCCCACTTACCCAACTCAAGCCATCCCCTCCTCCCGTCTTCAAACTCACGCCAAACAATTGGCGGCCAAACTAACGAGCCGTGCCAGTGATGAGACGCCTCCAGTTGAGAAAACACCCAAACGAGCGGTCACCATTGGGACCAGTCTTAGCCCACTACAACAGTAGCACTATAGCATCTTTGTGCATTGCAATCCGGTGACATTGGTGATTAAAATGTAATAGTTTTTTTTTTTTTTTAATAACACTTCTATTTTACTCTTAAATCCATCTATTTCCACTATAAGATTTGTTGAGTAAAATGTGATAGATATCTTTGAATTGGAAATTTGGAATTTCTTCTAAAAACCCATAAAAACAACACGTATTTTTCATTAAAACTGTTGCATAATATTTTGTTCAAAATTATTTAAACTTTACATACGAAATTTACGCCTATGGTTAGGGAAAGACGATAAGAAAGTTTTATCATACTTGTAAAATTAAAGCATGTAAACCCGTATACAAAGTATAATATTTATATGGGTTTGTTAGACATGCATCATAATTTTGTACTTCAATCCTTAACTCACTCCTGAATTTTAGGAATTACCACACCCTTTGAATTGATGTACAACTCTTTATGCCTTATTGACAGCCCTAAGGGTTATCATTAGCAAAACCCTATTTATATTATAGTTTTACATATAACTAACTTTTTTACTTCAAAATATTAAAAATACTGTATATAAATTTACAAGGCAATTATTCTTATTAGGCATAGATTTAAGGGAAACGTGAATGTGTGATTGTCATATACCTAAGTTTAGCAGTGGAACCACCTAAAACTACATAATTTAGGTTTAAAAAAACTTATAACTCACTACATAAACTCATTAGTATATCAAATCCCGTCTAAAACTCATCAATTATATTAAATATTAATTATATTTTTGTTGAATTGGTGATTCAGGTTTCATATTCTTGAAATGATGTTTATATTAAATACATGTCATATTCTTTAAATGGTGTTGAGTTGGTGTTTTATATTATCTAAGTGTTCTAATATGATGGGAAAGTGACAAGATATTGTAAAAATAATCATTTTGAATATTTTTTAACCAAAACTATGTAGTTATAAGTGATTCCATACTTAACCTTATATATGTGACAGTCACACACTCACTATCCCTAGATTTAAATATGTAAGTTAACCGGGTTTTGATCTCTCGAATACCTAATACAACATCTATTTGGAGTGAATGATTTACCGAAAGAACCGTACGGATATAACGTCCACTTTCAGTTTTAAGCATAAACTAAACACTTTGGTTATTAATGATACAGAGTACGAACCCCTTCGTGTCCGAATGTCCGGAAGGACGAAACTCAGGGTACCGATCACAGGAAGCCACGGAGGTAGATCATGATTCACTTACAAGTCCCAAGGCTTTCTTTGCGTGTGACCGAGATTTAAGGAGAAAAGCGATCCCAAATCTAGAAGGCATTTAATGCGGGAGAGGCTCGAGGCTGATAGTTGCTTTTACCCAAAGAAGAAAGGAGTCCGCTCCAGGCTAAGGACCTTTGGACGTTCGAAGGTGCGGTCCGTAGCCTAAGCTCCATTCTCCCGCTCAGAATGTTGCTCCTCTTTCCCGCTCAAACCAGAGGCCTATAAATACCTTGGCCAACCTCAGGGAAGAACACATTAACTACACTTCATTTATTTCTCACTTACTTACTCGTTCAATTCACATAGACCTCACGTCGATCCAAATAACTTACTTAAGCATCGGAGTGTCCGTCCGGAAGCTTCTTCCGGATGACCTTTGACTCAGGGTTGCTTCCTGTTTCAGGTCTTCTCGCTACAGGAACCGTTTAATCCTTACTGACGGATCTAGGACGCAACAGTTATTAAGGACGGTAATAAGTAGGGTGTTTAGTATTCAAATGCGATTTGTGAAAATCAAAATTTTAACAGATTTGAATTCAATCGAATGACACAAGTTAGTATTCGATTCGAACCGAAGTCGGTAAATGGTTTTCACATCAATTTTCGAATTGAAATATCTTTTTTAAGCTTTGGAAAATAGAAAAAATGTATAAATATTTATTTGACTAACTAGAAACTTAGAATTTAATCTTTAATTTGTGTTTTAGAATACTTGTAATTTTATAATCGTAATTTGTTAAATTTTATTTTACGAATTTACTTTGGACTTCTGAAACGGCCACGAAAATGACTAACTCGCGTACACGAGCAAAATTTGGTCATCATGAGGAGCCTGTTATAAGTGAGAATATGCTTTTGATTAAAAAAAAGATTGGACTTTGAAACAAATAAGTTGAAATTGGTTAAACCGAATCCAATTAAAATACATTTCTATTCGAGTTTTGAAATAAGCTAAAAATTTCAAAATCAAACAACCCGAGAAAACCAAAACCCAACTCGATGTATAGTCCTGGTAATAAGGCCTCTCCCAACAGTGACGCATCACTAAACCCATCAGTAGCGCCATATCATCCACATCCTTACTGACGCGTTACTGACACGGTCGTGCCAACAACAACTCATCACTAACCCATCACTAACACATCTTTTCCACATCATCATTTTTAATTAATTATAAAATAAATATATTACATTGATTTAAAATACATTGTTTAAATTTATAAAAAATAATAAATTTAAAAAAAAATATTTATTAAAATTTAAAAAACAAAAAAAATATAATTTTTTTTGAAAAAAAGTAATATATTTTTATTATTAAAACAATATAAAAATATTAAAATTAAAAAACAGAGGAAAAAAATATTTTTTTAAATAAAAAATAAAAAGGTACAAGTTTTTATGCATGGTGTACAACCCCCTCCCTTCCTTCCCCCCCTCCTTCTCCCCCTTTCTTCTTCCGGCAGCGCACGACGCCAACCCTCCCCACATCGCCTAGACGACGCCCCGCCACGACGCAATGCCACGACACCCCCGTGCCAATGGCTTCCTCCGGCGATGCGCAAAAAAAACCCCCCACGACGGGGTGGCCTGACGTCCGTTGGGACGGGTCTAAGCTTTGAGTTTGCCCTAGCGAATAAGCTAAAGATGCCGGAAGCTTGTCCATGCATATAACTACAAGGACAATGATAAACATAGTTATTAACGTGTCAAATATAACACATATCTACATGTAGCTGTACCAACTAACTCTTTCTTCCTTAAAGGTTAAACGATCATACCCACATGGGCGGAATTAGAAACTTTTACTAGTAGTGGCACAATAAATTTTTCCGGATACAATTTAATAAGATAAAAATACGTTTTAAAATTACTAGTGTATCAAATATAACAAATATAGTATAATATCTTGCATTTTAGAGTTGACATCTTCGTGTAGACATTTTTTGAAAGCGATTCATTACATCTTCAAGTTTAACTTCCATAAAAGCTTCTTTTTCGACATTACAAATCAATGTATAGTTCATAAAATCATAACCCAATATGACATAGTAGTAGAGAAAGGTATCACATTCACATAGAGAATCGATATATATTATTACGGAGTATTATTTATTATGATATGAGGCCCTAGTCAAAAAGATAAATAGAAAACTACAATATAATATAAAATATAATAGAAAAGTACATACATAGTACTACAGGTCTGCAAATGACTGCAATGGAGAAGACAAGTAGAAAACACTATATCAGAAACAGCTAGGAGAGGGCGGCTACAACAGTACGGTTCGATGTGTGTGTGGGGAAGTATTTTATTTAATTAGGTTTATATTTTGGGTTGGGCTTTAGTTAAGAGCTACTATTTCGGTACCATTTAAATTTAATCCGATATTACCTTAAAAAATCGAAAAAAAATTAAAAATTTAATAATACGTGAAAAAATTTGAGTAGTAGCCCGTGGCACCGTGTGCTACCCTTCAAATCCGCCCCTGCATACCCATGCATATAACTTACATCTTTGAGAAAGGTAAGTTCTTTATAAAGATTTTAGATCTCTTATAAAAGCTACCCAACTGATACTAATTGTTACTCCCTCCGTCTCAAATTTATTGTCCACTAGAAAAAAACACACAGTTTAAAAAAGTGCATTAATTACATTATATCAGGAATCAAATTTTCTCTTTCCAACTTAAATGTTTTTTGATTGATTGAAATTTAAGAGTTACAATCATTCTGGGACACAAACCAATATAGAAATGTAGACAATAAAAATGAGACGGAGGGAGTATTTATCAAAGACGCTCAAATATTAATGCTCATTTCTCATACTTGTCTAAGATGGTACAAGGCTAAACAAATTTACGATCAACTTAATGGTACGCAATTATGTTTGTTATAAATCTATTCCGTTCCCGAATGAGTAGAATTATTTTGTTTACCTTTTGTAACAAAGGTCAATGTACTCCCTTAAATAGAAACACACAAGTATTAATCATTACCCCCCTACCAATATACTACCGAACTTTGTGATTATAAAGAGAGTAGAAACAAACAATTTCAAACAATATTAAAACAACAATCTTGCAAGTATTTAGTATTTTTAGTTTTACAATTTTGATGATGACAACTTTAAGATCAGTTAATAATATGTATCAGAAAGTTGTATTTTATATGCCTAAAATAACAGGGTAAAATTTTAATTAATGTACTAATATATGTAAAATTAATGAGAGGAGATATTGAATGATGTGTAAAATATGACCACATCATCCTTTTTTGCGTCATCGGTGGAACTCATTTATTGTTTGTTGCGTCATTGTAAAATTTGGATGTTATCACAAAATCCCGCTTGATATGAATACTCAGAGACACATGTCCCCCACCTCCTTCCTCCTAAATTCTTATCAAAATTCGAAATGGAACAATAAACAAGATTAATCGATTCCAATTTCACCCATAAGGTACTCCTAATACTTATCGTCTTTCTCAATTTCGATGTTAATTGTGTTCAATTTGATTTCCTGTTACATCTTCGGGTTCTTTTTTGTACAATGGAGATTAGGGTTTGTATTTACTTCTATCTTAATTTTCATCTCATTGCCAATATATTGTTCTTATGTGAATGAAGTGCGTATGGAAACATGAATCATGTGCTTTTCACTTCCGCTTTTGGATAATTTGAAATTTAGGGTTTCTCGTATATTACACTTTTGGGGTTTTTTTTTGTGTTGATTGATGCAATGCTCATATTCGCATGCTAGAAAGTTATTACTAAGTGCCCTAAATTGTTACTTGTTATTGCTTATTTGTGCTTCTATGAGCTCACTGAAAAGATGAAAACTTTTTGCCATGTTTTATTTTTATTTTATTATGTAGTTTTAATGCTGAATGTGGTCTACTTGTGTGTGTGTGTGTTCAGTCATCGGTGCTTGCAATAGTACATTTTCCTGATCTAGGGGGCGTTTGTGGTGTATGTTTCTGTAAAGGATTATATGATATTGGATAATCTTAATTAGATAGTTTGCTGTACTATAAATTAGTTTCTAGATGTGTTTTTATCGTTTGAAGTTGTAATAATAATTAATAAGTGGTAAATAAGAAATTTTAATACACATTATATAATCAAGTTTGTTGTAGCACGTATGAAACTGATTAATTCAGTCAAAATTTGTTAGAAAGTAAAACCAAACATACCATAAATGTGTATATTTTTATTTTCCATATTGAGATTAAAATATTAACATGTAACATATATATGTATGGTAGGTTATATAAACTACTTCATGGCTGGTAAAAAAGTAATTGCAATATGCCAATTAGGTGGCATATTCAAGACTCTTAGTGATGGTTCATTATCATATGATGGTGGTGAGGCACATGCAATAGACATTGATGAAAATTCAAAGTACAATGATTTCCAAATTGAAGTTGCAGAAATGTTCAATTGCATACGTAGTAATATGTCAATTAAGTATTTTCTTCCGGGAAATAAGAAGACATTAATCACAATTTCTAATGATAAAGATCTTCAACGTATGATAAAATTCCATGAAAATTCGAGCAGTATTGATGTTTATATCATGATGGAAGAAACTGTTGCTCCAGATGTCTCAAATATGCCTGCGAGTAGGTACTTTTCGTCACTCGTTCTAGATTTGTTTTTATATTATTAATTAGAGAGTGCGGTTATGGAAAATTAGTGGATTTTGGTATAACTTTAAAACATTTGGCTATAAAAGGCAAAATGAAGTTTGGATTTTTAATTCTGTAAATGGTTTAAGTTATTTATTTATGAAATTGGGGAAACTAACGGTGTGTTTATCTATATCTCTGCTTTTCTAGAATATATGATGTGTTTTTCTCTCTCTAGAAAACTGCTGACAATTTTAGGGACGTGTTCAAATGTTTAGGAAATTTAGTTATTAAATTGAAAAGTGAGTTCTGTGAAAACTCTTTTTGAAAAATTTCAGTTTGAACACGTTTTCGAGTTTTCCTTCATAATCTTTCTAGAAAAGTGCTACATTTTTCTAACACTAAAAGCACCATAATAACATTAATTCTAGAGTCACTATTATAACTTCAATTTTGTATTCCTTTATAGGTCAAAATCCATTTTAGTACCATGAACTTGTTTGACTAGGTCCTCTACTACCCTGAACTATTAAAGGTGCAACATGGTACCCTGAACTTGACAAAATGGTCAATTTCGAAAAGTGTTCTTTTTTTATATTTTTAGTCCGTCAAAAGCTACAATGAAAGTAAGTCAAGTAAGAAAACGCGACTAGATTAACAAGTCAGTGAACTAAATCGACCATTTTGTCAAGTTCATGGTACCATGTTGCACTTTAATAGTTCAGGGTAGTAGAAGACCTAGTCAGACAAGTTCAGGGTACTAAAATGTATTTTGGGCTTATACATGTTTAACCTTTTGCAGATCAAGTAGAACAACTTTATCAGAAACCGGAATTCTAGCAGACACAACTCCATGTGTCTTAGATGCTGACATGGACGAAATAAGTCCACGTGTTCTACTCGATTCACAATTCGATGTCCCAAACGAACTCGCCATTGTCGATGAACACATCATTAATAACATAAACCAACAATATATTCCCATACAATCAGAAATCCCGCTTCAAATAACCGATGAAAAACACACAAAAGCAGCACAACAATGGCAGAACAACATCACAGGTGTAGGTCAAAGATTCAACAGTGTAACCGATTTTCGCGACGCTTTAAGAAAATACTCAATCGCACATCAATTTGCATTTAAATATAAAAAAAACGACAGTCATCGAGTGACAGTTAGATGCAAAATTGAAAATTGTCCATGGAGAATTCACGCATCGAGATTGTCTACAACTCAATTAATTTGTATTAAAAAAATGAACCCGAATCACACGTGTGAAGGGTCGGTTGTTACCACGGGTCATCAAGCAACTAGAAGTTGGGTAGCGGGAGTTATTAAAGAAAAATTAAAAATATCTCCAAATTATAAACCGAAAGATATCGTTACCGATATTAAAGAACAATACGGTGTCCAATTAAATTATTTTCAAGCATGGAGAGGAAAAGAAATTGCTAAAGAACAACTTCAAGGCTCGTATAAAGAAGCGTACGGTTTATTACCTTATTTTTGTGACCAAATTATGGAAACAAATCCTGGAAGTTTTGCAACATTTACAACAAAAGCCGATTCGAGTTTTCATCGTTTATTTGTATCGTTTCATGCTTCGATTTACGGGTTTCAAAGGGGTTGTAGACCGTTATTATTTCTCGGTAGTTTACCGTTAAAATCAAAATATCAAGGAACATTAATAGCAGCAACTGCTCCCGATAGTGACGATGATGTTTTTCCCGTTGCGTTTGCGGTTGTTGATGCGGTTTCTGACGAGAACTGGTTTTGGTTCTTGCAACAGCTTAAGTCAGCGTTGACCACGTGTCATGGGTTGACTTTTGTTGCTGACCGTGAAAACGGGTTAAAAGAATCGATTTCAACCATTTTTCAAGACGAAGATGTGTACCATGGTTACTGCTTACGGTTTCTTTCCGAACAGCTTATTCGGGATTTAAAAGGACAATTTTCTCATGAAGTGAAACGTCTCATTGTTGAGGATTTTTATGCAGCTGCTTATGCACCAAAACCCGAAGGTTTTCAAAAATGTATCGAAAGTATTAAAAGTATATCGATTGAAGCTTATAATTGGGTTATTGAAAGTGAACCAATACATTGGGCAAACGCGTTTTTTCCGGGTGCACGGTATAATCATATAGAATCGAATTTTGGTGAAGTGTTTTACAGTTGGGCATCTGAAGCACATGAATTACCAATAACACAAATGGTGGATGCAATACGAGGTAAAATAATGGATTTAATATACACGAGAAGAACAAATTCTAACCATTGGTTAACAAGATTAACCCCAGTTAGAGAAGAACGGTTAGAAAAAGAAAGCATTAAAGTCTGTGCCTTACAAGTATTCAACTTGGGCCCCAGTCCAGCTGGCAACAAATTTGAAGTTCGTGGGGATTCTATTGAAATTGTAGATATAAATAATTACGATTGTAGTTGTAAATTGTGGCAAATAACGGGAATGCCGTGTTGTCATGCGATTGCGGTTATTGGGTGTCTTGCACGGGACCCGTTTGACTTTTGTGCTCGGTATTTTACGGTTGAGAGTTATCGGTTGGCGTATTCAGAGTCGGTTCATCCTATTCCTAGTGAGGATAAGAAGGAAATTTCTCAGCAGGCGGCGGTTGTTACTGTAACACCGCCGCCAACTAAGCGGCCGCCAGGACGGCCGCCCAGTAAGAAATTTGGAATGGTGGATTCGAATAAGAGGCAGTTGCAATGTAGCAGGTGCAAGGGTGCTGGACATAATAAGTCGACTTGCAAGGAGTTTATATAAAGGTGGGAATTGAGTAAGTATATGTATATTTATATCTAATTATTATCTAAATTCTAAAGTAAAGTACATAAATCGTCCCTTGATTTTTTTTATTGCACGGATATACCATAGTTTTGAAACTTGTAACACTAATGGTCCTTAAAAGCTTAAAGTAAATTAAGTATATTGAGTTTTAGATGTTACTAGTTTCAAAATTAAGGACTAGTTGAGGGATGAAATCCATAATCTCATTCAAACGACAGGGGTGATTTTTGTAATTTACTGAATAAACTATTATGATTTCTTTACTACATAACAAGTAGTGATTATATGGTATTAAATGATGAAAACCAGATAACCAGCTATTGTTTGTTCGACTTGCTTTTGGGTTTTAAAATAAAATCACCCCCTTTTATTTACATATTTCCATGTCAAAATGTATTTATGTAAGTTACTATTATTACTATTTACATATAAATATATAATTTTAAAAAGCGATCTGTTTATTTCTAATACTTATTGTATCTTTTGATGTCCTTGTAGTTTTTCTCTTCTATTATAGTTGTATCAGTTTTTTAAAACTGACTTTTTTTAGACATTCATAGCAAAAGTAGGTCGACTTATGGACAAAATATAAGGAGTATTGTTATTCTAAAATAGCTCTTATTTCTTGATGTAATTGCGATCCAACTTGCTTTGTTGGGTACATGCAAGGATTGTACCCTTTGTGCTGTATTTAACCAAAAGGAGACAACTTTTGGAATGATCTTAACTTTCTGTCCATACCGTCTTACTTATAATAAAAGTATTTGAAATAATGGGTGTGTGGGTAGCTGGTCAATACGGGTTGGGTTGGGTTGATCTAAAACACTTTTTGTCCAAAACATTGTATTATTTCTATAGTAAACGTTACTTCATAATACAAGAAATTAAAGAAGTTTTATGCATTAAAAATACACTTTAGGTTGGCCCATTTACTTTTAAGCCAATTGATTTTACCCCTTTATGATATTACTAACTCGGGCTTGTTTTTATTTCTCGCAGGAGGAATACCACCTTCTTTCTGTTTCATTAAATTAGATCGGTATTAGGTTTAGAGATTGAGAATAAATTGTAGGAGAATAGAATATGTTATGTTAGTACGGATGGTTGTACAGTTTTGCTTGCAGACTTGATAAGTACCTGCAAATATAAATAAGCAGCAACTATTGCATTGCAGGTTTTTTTTTTTACTTATATGTTGCTTTTAAACAGTTGCTCGTTTAGATGAATAGTGATCGGGTCCAAGTTCAACTTCGAATAAAATAGATACCAATCTTTGACCTGCCGACAAAGTTCTAATATTTTTTAATGCTTCATATAAAATGATGCTAATATTAGAAAAATCTTAATCATAAAATCACTATTTTTGGTTTATGCATTTATTCCCGAGTCATTTTTGCTGAATCTATACGTCTGGCATATTTCCACTTGTATCTTAAATTTTGAATAAATACATCTAGTAAGTATGGATATCATTGGTTATACTAAAGTTTTATCATATCAAATGCCACATAAGTAAGTATATTATTCCAAAGTTTTATCATATCAAATGCCACATAAGTAAGTACATTATTTTGCATGAAATACTCATCACATTCACTCACATGTGAAGGAGGCCAAGATGACCCACAAAATACCACTCATTCTCTCTTAGCCACAATGTGATCTTATGTGGCCATGGCTAGGGGATTCCTTTACACCACACCGTGGAAGCATGCCTCAATATTACTAAATCACGGGCATTTGACTCATACCACTTAGCCTAAAAGAAGGGAAAATCCTTTGGAAAATATAATAAATGTGAATGTAAGAGTTTCTATAAATAAATAAAGACCAACAAAGGTTTTTCTATACATTTCATTTGATGAATTAGTTATTGGGATTTAATATGTGTCATATAAGCAAATCATAATAATGTTAAATATTTTTTATGCCCATACATTTAATTCATCAAAAACTTTCATTTTTAATTATGGTGAGGGAAATCGGTATCATACAAAAATATTTATAACTCATATTATTTTACTCTAATTAAGAACATTTGAGTTTATTGAACGTTCATTATCATATGCCATGAGGTGTGCATTAGCAAAACCTTTAGTTATTTACTAAATATGTATTTGAATAAAATTAATAAACTTTAATCTTTACAATTTTAAATGATACATAATTCTTGTTTTATATTTGAAAGAGAGCTGATACAGAAGTAACAGAATAAATCTTATGCATTAATTTTGACACGTATGTTAATGAATGAAGTAAACACATAAACAGGGGAAAAAAAACATAAATACCTTATTTCAGGTATTTCTGTAAAGTCAAATTTCCTTATTTAAACGAACTTTCGTGACATGGCAAACATGAAATAGGATAAGCGTGTCGGTGTCGGCTGTCTACACCGCTCTATTTACTAAAACACGACAGACCGGCCAGTGTGTCTCCATCGAACCGGGTTACCTCTTCTCCGTCGTGCATTTCCTCCCATAAACCCTAAATTTTTTCCCTCAAATTCCAGTTAGGTTCATGATTGATCCAAGATTCTCCTAATGATGATGAGACAAGACTCAAATCCAACCACCACTAACCCTACCGTCTGCGGCCAGTGCGGAGTCGAAGAACGGAAGCTCCTCCACAACGTCCGTCTCCGAGGTAACTTCCGGCGACTGTGCACCAATTGCGTCCTGCGTCTCCACCCTCAGTGCTTCTGCCCCGCTTGTCTCGGCGTCTATGAACGAGCTCCGCCCGATGACGCCGTCGTTTGCTACAAATGCTACTCGTCCTCTCACCCTAACTGCGTAATTTCTCCACCGGCCGGCACAATCACATCCGCCCGTGGTCCGTCTCCCTGTTCCTCTTGCTTAAACCCTAGCTCGCTTGTTTTGAGTCTTAAAAGACTGGAAAACGGTAATAGAAACGGCAGTAGAGTGATTGATAGCAACGCGGCGAGACTGTTACTAGCTGCAGGGAAGATAGCTTCCATGTCGATGAATAAGGCGGAGATAGCGGCAGCCATGGAAGCAGAACGGAGGGCAAAGGAAGCTGCGTTCACAAAGAAACGAGCAAGAGAAGCTTTAGACCATGTTGTGAAATTAATGGCAAAGGAAAACAGAAATGCTGTTATAGAGGGTAATAAGAAAATCGGTAATGTTAGCAATAGTGTTGTGATTGTGAATAACAAAATTGATGCTTCAAATGAGGTTTTGGAAGCTTTGAATGCAGTGGAATTGAAGGAGTTGGCGGTTGTTCCTGTTGATAATGTTGTGCCTGAAGAACAAGGTAGTGGTGGTGTTGTAATGGAAGTTGATATTGTTGATGGTAAAAATTCGGAAGTTAATCCTGTTACTGAAAATGGATCTGTAAAGAATGATGATTTGGAAAAAGTTGTTCAAGGAGAAAAAACATGCAATGATCTGTCAGCAGCCAGGAGCCCTAAGCATTGAAAGCTGGTAAGTAGATTTTACTAGGAAAAATGATTTTTAATATAATATTTTGGTGATTTAAGTATTTAAGTAGCAATTAGATTGGATGATTGTAGGTTGCTATGATGCAAGTTAGCTGATGGTTGATGTGTGATCTTTTGTGAGAACGGATTTGGTTGTTGTACGAGTTAGATAGATCCCGATTCGTTTTGGTAAAAGAGAATTCTTCTTCCTGATTATAATTTGTGAGAAAACTTACTGTTGTATGGAAAGATTTAATTAATGCTTTTCAATCTTGTTGTACATTTGATATCTCATTGACTTCAGTTAATTGGGTCTTTTACTCTTTCGATTACAACAGTTTTCTACTCTAATGTAATGCTGAGTTACTGGTGTTTTACCCCTTGCAATTACTTATTCATTCTAAACTTTTTAGCCTGTTTTAGCATTTTCTTCTCTGGGTAAATCAGACCAAAATTATTCTCATATCTATGTGTATAGTTGTGTTCATATTTATTATTTTATTTGGCAACTTTAATTATGTAATATATCCCATTTACAATAGCTCTACATCTCAGTGTTGAGATAGATATTATGTTCATGGCTAGTCTCGAATTATGATCGTTGCTTGATTGAAATTACAGCTTGAACTCGATTAGTAAGCCCGAACAGCCTTCATGATGTAAGAAAACGACTTAAAACTCAAATCACCCAAATCTGTTTCATTAGAGATCGTTCTCTAGCTGTACCAAGCTTGAGTAGTTGAGTTGAGTTGAGTTGAGTTGAGTGTGAGCTCGGATAAATTGATACTTCAATCTCACGTGTTACTAGTCCTGAATTAATGTACATGCAAATTTTTGCATTTTTTTAAATTATGTAATTCTTGTTTATGGATAATAATTTTAATACATGTATATACAGTAGTCTCCTGGATACAGTATGCAATAAATTGAAAAATTCATGAAAGGTATGATATGTAAAATTAACTCTAAGAGATTTACACATCAACACAAAATTATTTGTTTGCTCGCTAGTATGTCAACTAAAGGGTTAATATACCAGGTCGAGAAAGTTAAGCGGGTAACATTAAGTCACCCAAAGTTTAGATAAAATCGTTCCCGAAGATAACACTAAGCCAACCAAAGTTTAAGATAAAATCGATTCCAAAGATAACATAAATTTTTTACTTAAATACTACTTCCTCCTATTCAAAATAAGTGATACATTATTGTTTTCACGGTTTTTTAGGCAAAATTTGATAATGAGGGTTAAATTATATTAATTAGATGATTAGTGAGAAATGGATCCCACAAATTTTGAATAAATTAAGGTTAATGATGTTTTAAAATAAATAAGGATAAAGATGTAATTTCACATTATTAAAGTAGGTAATTAGTGGATGTATGACCCACTACTTTTTACCAAATTATGTAGGTTTTTAAAATGTATCACTTATTTTGATACACTCAAATATGAAAAGTGTATAACTTATTTTGAATCGGAAGAAGTAGTATATATTATGTCAGAGGACTAACAAACCCCTGTAAACAAAAGTTATTAGTAATTATTTATGAGTTTTTTTAATATGTGCTTTAGGGCTCATGATAGTCAATGTTTTCTTTTAATATTGAGGTAAAGTCACTCTGACAAACAATAGTCAATGTTTCATTTCCTTTGTTTTGTTATATATTATAGAAACTAATTCGTAAAAAGACAAAATTTCTTATAAACACTATCTTTTGTACCATGAATGTATATATAGAGAAAGAGAATTCATCAAAACATTTCATATTCAATTACAATAAGGATAAAATCACTTGAACATAAAAACATTAATAACCCATCAATATCATTTTACACTAATTAATGAAATTTGAGCTCATTAAATTTTTGTTATTGTATGTAAGATTAGCAAGACCCATTTTTTTCCAAGTATAACATTCAAGTGGCAAAATCTTATTGATGTACTTCTTAGGAGAATTTATACTCTTGAACTTTGGGGGATGATCTTCATCAAATCCGTAACTCCAAAAGAGACCAATTCTTCAAATGCTATTTCTAAAACATCCCAAGGTTGTTTTATGTCTTTAAATGATTATGTAAATGGATCATCTTGGTAACCTTGCAAGGAATAAAATAATTAGTTTATTTTTATTGTTGATTGTTTATACCGTCTTTTGTTTACGAAAATATACTCATATTAAATAAATAAAAAATTGTGTAACCCAAGGTCACAACCTAGTTCCTCTACAAGGTGTAGGCCACTTCTTTTTCGTAATCCATTAAAATTTTTTTTATGACATGATCCAACCCAACCGGATAGTCTAATGCCTCTTTTATTTGCAATTGAAGCACTTAACTGTTCACATATCAACACGGGATTTCATCTTACCCCTAGTATTGATTTTCTTTAAGATATTAAACCGTAAAAATGATTTATTCAACATAAACTTTTAAATAATAATGGCGTTAAAGTATTTCTGTCATATTGTAAAAAGATAAATTAGAAAAAGTTGTTTGGGGGGCTTTGATTAGTATTTAGTCAAAGAACATTATTAGAGTGAGATTCATAAAATAATAATAATATCCGTACTTTTGGAAAGTGTCATTATACAAAATAAGTAGCGTGAATCTCACTTCTATCACGTTCCAATCTCCAATCTCACCTCACATCTCACCTCACATCTCAACTCATCCTACTGATCCGATTGTACTGCACGGAGCATCATCATCGTCATCATCAATTCATCATACACCACTTTTAAGCAACGAACAGCTTATTTCAGATCCGTTGTTAGCTTCCGATCAAGGTACGTGTTGAATCTACACTACATTTCGTCAGATCTATACATATGCTGGAAAGAAAATTCATTGCTGCATCTGATTCATAACATTTACATGCTTATTACTTCACTATCATGTCGATCATTTCAATTTTGTTCATATTTGGCGAAAGGGCGACTGGTAATTTAAACAGTATTTAATTATTTATTAAGTAGCATTTAGGGCGGGACACATTTTAGCTAAGCAGTGTCGTTATTATTCTATTGTATGGTAGCGTAATGATGAATCAATCAGTATTTAGTATCATTACTTGTTGAATATGTGAAAGAGCTGCATTCTTAGTTCACTAAGTCAATTATTAAACCAACATTATTTTATTGTATGGAAATTAGTTTACTAAGCCAATTATGTAAAATGTATATTTGTGGTTTTTAATCGAACAGAACTAGTTCTAAGTAGATTTTGGTGAAATAACAATTGTAATGTCATCATTGTTATTTTCGGAGAGTTCACACTTCGCATCCGTGAATTTTATTTTTTAATATTGTTGTTGAAATTTTATGTTTTGAGCATTTTAACTCTTGAAGGATCTGGCTAAACTTGAAGTTGACTTGGATGTTTCTATGAAAGAATTATCTTTGGGTTAATAATATTTATTTTTTTATTTTTTTTGTGTAATAGCCTGTTTTCTAGACTTTGAGAGTTGAAACAGGCCCCAAAGATATTTAGTTATATGCCAAGAGGTTTATCAGAACCCTAATAGTCAACCAAAAGTGTGATTGATTTCAGTTGATTATATTCTAGCATATAAATCTCTTATTCCAGTTAACATTGTGATATGTTAATTAAGTGGTTCTATTGCAGGTTTCAGATTTGTAAGACATAATTCAAATTAATTCAAATGGCACTACCAAAACACTCAAAGCCTGATGGCAGAAAATCAACAAACAATTACTGTTCTACAGTTACACTGGTTGCTTTTGTGGCCATCTGCTTAGTTGGTGTATGGATGATGACATCATCATCGGTTGTTCCTCTTCAAAATCCAGCCAATAATAGCCAAAATCATGTTGAAACAGTAATAACTAAAAGCTATGATACAGAAGAAAACAACAACGATGACAACAACAATGTAAACAATGATGAAACCACACCAACTGTTAACAACAATTCAAAACAGTTTGAAGATAATCCTGGTGATTTACCCGAAGAAGCAACAAAAGGAGACAACAACGCAAATTCACAAGACAAAAACAGTCCTGATACCGAAACAACAACAGAAAACGATAAAGAAATAAACCAAGAGGAAAATGAAAAAAAAGAGGAAAAAATAGAAGAAAAAAATGAGAAATTTGATTCTCCATCAGTTGAAGTATTGCCTTCTGGGGCCCAATCAGATATCTTGAGTGAATCAATGGCTCAAAATGGATCGTTTTCAACTCAGGCAACAGAATCAAAGAATGAAAAGGAGGCACATAAGTTGCCAGAAAATGATAACAGTAGTAATAACAATAAAATAAATAATAATAACGGGTATCATTGGAAACTTTGTAATGTGACAGCTGGCGCAGATTATATTCCATGCCTTGATAATTTAGCAGCAATAAGAAGCCTTAGAACCACAAAACATTATGAACACAGGGAAAGACATTGTCCTGAAAATCCTCCTACTTGCCTTGTTCCCTTGCCTGAAGGATACAAACGCTCTATCGAGTGGCCTACAAGCAGAGAAAAAGTATTTATTTATTTATTTTTTAATATTTTTTAAGCCCTCTCTAATTGAGAAAGAATTAATTTTTGCAGATATGGTATCATAATGTTCCTCACACAAAGCTAGCAGAACTGAAGGGACACCAAAACTGGGTGAAAGTGAGTGGTGAATATCTTACATTTCCTGGTGGTGGAACACAATTTAAACATGGAGCCCTCCATTACATTGATTTCATACAAGAAGTAAGTAAACTAAAACTAAATAATAATAACTTATTATATTATTAATTATTATATATATTTTACTAAAATTCATGTATATTAATGCAGAATGTTCCTGATATCGCATGGGGCAAACGATCGCGTGTAGTATTAGATGTAGGATGTGGGGTTGCTAGTTTTGGGGGATATTTATTTGATAGAGATGTTTTAGCAATGTCTTTAGCCCCAAAAGATGAACATGAAGCACAAGTGCAATTTGCATTAGAAAGAGGAATTCCTGCAATTTCTGCTGTTATGGGCACTCAAAGACTCCCTTTTCCTGCTACTGTTTTTGATATTGTTCATTGTGCACGTTGCAGAGTCCCATGGCATATTGAAGGTATATATATATTTTTTTATTTGAGATTTTTCAGTTATTTATTATTTTTATTTTAGGGAGAATTTCTTTTATGTCCTTATCGAATTCATAAATTATTTTTATATCACTTCAAAAATTACAAATGATTTTTATATCCTTCTGAATTTTTTAATTGCCTACCAAACATTTAAAATTATCCTTTATGTCCAAAAACATAGGTTCATATATATTATACCATTATAATATCAATAATTGTTATTATCACATTCATATATTTAAAAAATTACTATATCACCCTTATTATATCCAAACCTTAATTAAAAGTCTACCGATTAACGTAAGTAAATCACAGTATGTAAAAGGTAAAATATTGAATTAACATCTTGAAAACGCCAAAATCATGTATATATGTGATCAAACCATATATAATATACGTAGTAGTAATTTTTAGAATAAATGAACTTTATGATAATAATTATTGATTTTATAATGATTTAATAAATATCAAAATAGGTTTTTAGACATAAAAGAGAGTTTTAAAAGTTTGAAAGGATATGAAGGTAATTTAAAAGTTTAGAAGGATATATAAATTTTTTGATGATTTTTGAAAGGGTATGAAAACAATTTATAAATTTTAGAAGGATATAAAAGCAATTTTCCCTTAATTTTATTATTATCTGTAGGTGGTAAACTTCTGTTAGAACTTAACCGTGTATTGCGACCTGGTGGTTACTTTGTGTGGTCTGCTACTCCTATCTATCAGAAGAATCCGGAAGACGTTGGAATTTGGGAAGGTATTTTTTCTCTTTAGCAATTAAATTTTGTTATATAATAATTATTTATTTATTTCAAAATATTGCAGCAATGAAAAGGTTGACCCAGTCAATGTGCTGGGAAGTCAAAGCAGTTGGGAAGGATAAAGTCAATAAAGTAGGTGTGGCTGTATATCAGAAGCCTATGTCTAATGATTGTTATGAAGGAAGACAACAAAATGACCCGCCCGTTTGCAGTGAATCTGATGATCCAAATGCTGCATGGTATTAACTATTTTTTATACATATTTATACCATATATTAACTATTTTGACTGTTGTAATTTTAGGAAAGTACCATTACAAGCATGCATGCACAAAGTACCAGTTGCTGCAGCAGCACGTGGGTCCCAGTGGCCAGAACAATGGCCATCAAGAGTTGAAAAAGCACCTTACTGGTTATTATCTTCACAACTTGGTGTTTATGGAAAACCAGCACCTGAAGATTTCTCTGCAGACTTTCAACATTGGAAACGTGTGGTTGAAAAGTCATATTTGAATGGTTTAGGGATTGACTGGTCAACTGTCAGAAATGTCATGGACATGAGAGCCATTTACGGAGGGTAAGTGAATTATCTAAGGGTGAAATTACCTTTTTACCCCTACCTCCTTAGGCTGATTTTGTGTTAATTGAAAATTATTGCAGATTTGCAGGTGCTTTGAAGGATCTGAATATTTGGGTGATGAATGTGGTGTCAGTTGACTCACCAGATACACTGCCCATAATTTATGAAAGAGGTTTATTTGGAATATATCACGACTGGTGTGAATCATTCAGCACTTACCCAAGATCTTATGATCTTCTTCATGCAGACCATTTATTCTCCAAGATTAATAACAAGTAACAACCAACCGTTACCTTTCTTTTTTACATTATTATTTTATGGGTTATGTTTATTTATGGTGAATGAATTTATACAGATGTAATATGACGGCTTTGGTAGCTGAGGTGGACAGAATCTTGAGACCGGAAGGAAAGCTTATTATTCGTGACAATGTGGAAACGATAAATTCAGTAGAAAACATGGTGAGATCCATGAATTGGGAAGTGAGGTTAACTTACTCAAAAGACAAAGAAGGGTTACTTTGTGTGCAAAAGTCCATGTGGCGGCCCACCGAGGTAGAAACAATCCCATACGCCATTGCTTAATTCCGACTTGGTTGGTGTATCATAGTATTATAAGTTGTTAGTGTCTGCCTAGGTTGGTTGGTTTGATTCTAGGACATGATATATTATTTTATGTTTAATTTTAATACTTCATGTCAGAAATGCAAATTTTGAGTGTATTATTTCTCCGAATTTTGTTTTGTCTAATTTGGGTTTCACCCTTTTACTATTCTGTTATGAATGAGGATAAATTTTACTTTTTAGCCTTCTAACTTTCTTTGGTACATATAAAGATACCAAACAAATATATATTATCCAAATACAAAAGTATAGAATGATCATATTGATCATTCAACTAACAATATGGTTTCAATTAGAGCTCAGATCCAATCAAATCTCTCACTCTTTTAGAGATACTCAATGAGCAACTATCAAACAGCCTATAACTCTACTTTGGTAAGCAAAATGTATAATAGTAGTAAAATATCTAACTAATAAAACATTAAACTTTTGATATAATGAATTGTTCCGGCAATAAAACTTGAAAAACAGCATAATGATGATTTAAGCTTTTTTCTCCTTGTAATCTATGGACACTTCCCAATGCACCAGCCCTTGCATTTGGGAATGCGTAAAATATACGTCTAACTCTTTGATGAACAAGTGCCATCGAACACCTGCAATTCATATAAAACCAATCAACATTTCATTTATTTTATAAAATACAAAAATATTGAGATTAAACAACTTACATTGCACATGGTTCCCAAATAAGATAAATGTCGTAACCAGTACATAAATATGGTCTCGATAATTCATCATTCTTGACCTCATCAAAATCATTTACCTATAACCACACTTCATCATCATTAATTCATAGAATAGTCTACTTTATGTAATACTAATCATAATTAACACACTATTTAAAAAAAAGATTTAGATAATGAGATCAAAAGCATCTTACATGTAAAGATTCGGTTTTTTGTTTCTTTGTCAAAGGACATGTGACAGGTGGCAGCACGTGATTGGCATTATTTCCACCACAAGGAAAAAGCTGTCTGTCTCTATTTGCAGAATATTCAATAGCTACAATTGCAGCATGCTTTAAAGGATGCAAAGAACACGAGCAGTTATCACATATATTCTGATTAAACCATCCCCATGGATTTAAACAAGAAACATTATTGTATGATAATAATTTGGATTCTGTATTTGAAGGATTTAAAACCATGTTTTCATGAGTTTTTGTGAGTTCATGATTTATTGAACAGCTGCAAGAGTTGACCTGATCACATGCACGTGCAATCACCTCGTTTGTTGAAGGATCAACAATAACAGCTGCATTCACTATCTGCATTACATAAATTAAACATTATTATCAACTCAAAATATTCATGTAATAAATGCATTTAACTTTTGGAAAAATGAATGCAAATTGACAAATTAAAAAGAACCTGGGATTCACATCTTGATAAATCAAGTGCTAGCTTCATAAACGTGCAAACAGATTGTGATTCCTCTTTTGTAAACCCAGTAATTCCACGGATATTGCTACAATTTGAATGACACATCCAAATCTATATTATTGTAAATAAATAAAAACATGATTTGTTTGATATAATGTAAATGAGGAATAAAAAAATGAAGGGAAAAAAAGTGGAGTTTACTAGGTTGGTGGATGAAAAGATGTTGGCCATAGTTTGCTTTGTTCTTCCCATTCTTCTTTAGATAAAGGAGCATATTTGCATACCTAACATTAATATATCTTCAAATCAAGCAATAATATAAAAAATAAAAAATAATTTTATAAGTAAAATGTCTTACTTTTGTGATAAAAGTTTTCAATTCATAAGTATCTATTAACTCAACCACCTCTTGAGGTATCATCTTCAATTCACTATCATTTTCACCGGCTAAACAAAAGATTAATGATAATTGAGTGGATCCTGACGAAAGGTAAAAAGGTATGTAAATATATGCAACAATAACTTATGTAAGTGTGTGTGTGTGTGTTTATAGGGTTATGTTTACTGTAATCAGCTCCAAACCATCTGATCATGATTTTTGTGGGCCCCATCAGCTTTGGTTGATCCAAGGGCTGGTCATCAGCTTCAATCTCGGCCCTTGGATCAAAGCTGATGAGGCCCACCCTTCCACCTGATCTGATGGTTTGGAGCCCTAATCCACCTCATTTAAATTTTAAAGTCTATATATATACATACATGTGTGTCTGTGTATATCATATGTTTGGTAGATGTATTAATATCATAGGACAGGAAGAAACCTCCATCAAGACGTTGCTTGCGGACTCGTTTGACATGACGAAGATTTTCTAATGGCAAAATCTGGTTTAACTTCCTGAACAGAAAACAGTTACAATCAATCTAAAGAAATTGGTCAACAATCAATATAATACAATATTGGAAGTCAACAACACAAAAGTGAAAATATGAAAGAATATTTACATACCTAACAAGAGTGTTAGCGTGCTTAGGATCAATTACAGCAGCATAAACTTTGACTGCAGAAACATAATATAATTAAATTTATTGTAAATATATAATGTAGGCACATGAGATTAAAAGAATTTCTTACTGGTGGGTTGCTGATCAGGAGGGAAAGGTGGTTTATCTGGGATGTGAACGATTTCCCAACACTCATTATTATTATTACACTTGTTCATGTTTCCTAACATAAAAAAAAAGTTTATGTAAATACACATGATTAATGAATTAATTATAGTCAAAACATCACAACGGAAATAAATGACTTAATATTGATTTTATAGATAGGTTGGAATTCTCATTCAAGAATTTCATCGAGTTGTTGCTCATGAATTAACGACTGCAAATTCATACAAATAAAAAAAAAGATGATAAAGCTAAAGAAATCAACACACACTATATGTAACATATTTATCAAACTTCCTCGTTATTAACGTACAATGGCTATCAATTAGTGTTGGTTGAAAAAGGTAATTAAATAAGGCAATATACCAAAAGAGACCAACTTGAAGAGACAAATTGGGCAGAATGTTGAACGATTGAGCAATCAGCACTGTATCAACAAGTTTGATAAAATCAAATGGTTTTGTCTTGTGTAAATAATGATCGATATGAATACTCCCTGTCTTCCAAAAAAATCCTTGATTTCATTCTTAAGAAAAAAAGACGGTCCATTATATTGAAGAATAGCTCTTAACTTATTGAAATTAATAACTTCCGTTTGTGACAATTTTAAAAATACATATTTTTGCGACAAGGAAGATAAATTAAAAAAAATATGTGACTTTCGCTTACTATTTCTAAGATTATCAAAAGTAATCCTTTCTTTATTAATCCTTTCTTTTTTTATTTCATTATTGTCAATGTATTTCTCAATAATTTTTTTTGTTGATCCTAGAAAAAGTTGTAGCACGATTCTGCGCATATTAATGATATATAGAAAGAGATCTATGTATATTTTTTCAATGAAAAATTGAACCATTAATTTAAGATTTTTTCTTTTGTTTGTCACGAATACAACACCAGCACTATTCGATTGCAACCCCTGCTACAAAATCACCAAAACAACAAATTTAACACGAAAGTGTTCACTCTCTACGCGCAAAACGTGAGTATAAGATCAGGAAATCATTTGAGAAACAGAATATTACTATTAGCACCAACAGTAGTTTCTTAAAATGCAAGAAGAACTTGATACCTGGTGATAACGTCGGAGTTTGAAGGTGAAGGTAGACAGGAGGGAAAATGGAGATGGCTGCGAGGAGGTAAACAGAAGTGAAAATAAACTTTCGGGAGACCAAACCTCTGAATCTCAGATCAAGCTACTGTCCGCCACCGGCACCACCACGCCGGAGAAGATGATGAATGCTGATGTTGGTGTGCGACGAGTGTAGGGTTTTTTTGTGGGTAAATATTTTCTGTTTTTTTTCTCTAAACTTTTTTTTTTATTTTTTTCCGTGCTCTTTAAAATTCTGTTTAAATTTCACCATTAAGTAACCGCACATGCCAAACATACAAGGGTATTTCTGACTTTTCCTTCTTCTTCTATATTCTTCATTTATGAACCCTAATCCTCAATTACAAAATTCTTTAAAATGGCAAAATCGATGTCGGTGAAAACCCAATGACTGCTAAACGATAAGGTGGCATGAATTTTTTAATTTGCATACCAAAATTCAAATTGCTTCGTGAAATGAAAAATCATGAACAAATTGCAGAAGAAATTTCTTCCAAAAAATTATGCATCTTTGTCTGAAGAAAATGGTACGTCAACAACATTACTTCCCCAATTATAACTTTTCTTCACCGAATACTTCGCCGATTTTAACCTTCGGCCGCCGCTTCTTCTCCACCACCACGACGCCCTCTGACCTTGCCACCAACATCGTACCAGGGATACCACTAGTGCTTCTCCACATATTTAGGGTTCCTCCGGTAGTCTTCTCAGGTCACCTTCTCCATTGTGGATGATTTGGGTTCGAATTGGAATTTGATTAGACATTTTGCTTGTAGCATCCTAAAATCGGCCTAGTAGTTTTAGGTATATATTGATATTGGATAAATATCTATTTGACCCTATGTAGAATAAATTGATTAAATGGTAAATAAATTGTTTGACCTTTTATCCTTTTGTGATATTGTAATCAAGGGATTAAAATATCCGATTACTGAAATGGTTAAATGATTGTATGATTTTTATATTTTTGGATTCTCCTTTTAATATCGTTTCCGAAAATGTATATGTCTGTGAAAACAGAGTTCGTTTGGTATTTTAAATAAATTAGCTACAAACCGGACCTTTTATATCGTATTGTTTAAAAAGTTGAAAAATGACAAAGTGGGCCCCCTTTTTCTCTCTTTTGGCCGGATGTGGAGGATAAGGGAGGAGTCTTATCCTCTTTCTTTCTTCATTTCCATATTCTTCTTTTAAAACAAAACCCACCAAAAACCCTTTGAAGCTTTCTTGACATTTTGAAGATTTCTAGCTTGAATCATTCCCTTCTTTGGCCTAGATCTCGAAATTATTTAAGTATTAGGGTAAGCTTTTGTTCCTTGTTAGTTGTTCTTCGATTTCTTGCAATATGATAAACTAGAGTTTGGGGTTTTGTAAGATTTATGCTAGTTTGGTTATAATAATGATATCTTTATATTTGTATAGGTTTAATAGGTTGATTACATGATAATACATGTTAGTTGTTCTTTGTATTCTTGAAAAGTGATGAACTAGGTTTTAAAGATTATGTGGGTTTTTGTTAAATGATGAGATTTGATAAAATACTAGTTTTTATAGTCTTTAGCGGGTTATGTTCATATATGAACTAGTAAGTTGGAAGTTGGTAAACTTGTATTAAATGTTATGATGGTGGATTATGTCTTGTTGGATGAAATGGTTAGTTAAAAAGGTTATATGGATTTTATGTCTATATTATCAACTAGTAAATGAGTTTTTGACAAGTTGGTGTGTTTATGTCAATGATAGGTTTTATGATTTTGTTGCTTGTATATGTTAAAATGACATGTTAAATGTGTTAGTTGTATTATGTCAATTTTGATGAGGTTGATGAGATACTAGCTAATGTTTGGCTAATTGGGTCAAAAGATAGAAATAATGATTTATGGGTAAAATATTTGGTTTATGGAAGTTATGATCTTGTTGAATTGTTTAATTAGTTATGACTTGCTATATGTGGTGATTATGTGAAAGTTAGTGGTTTTTGATGGTGTAATAATTAAATTCGGGTTCTGACCCGTTTGGACCATTTTGTGGTAAAAGTGAATTAGTAGTTTGAATTGTGTAAGTATTGGTGTTCTTGTCATGTTTATGTGTTAGTATTAGTATTGGTAACACTTAGTGGAAAGTTGGTGGTAATAAGTGAGCTTGAGAGGTGAGCTTGAGAGGTGAGCTTGAGAAGTGAGCATGAGAGGTGAGCTTGAGAAATGAGCTTGAGAGGTAAGCTTGAGAATGTGTATCGACTACCGAGAGTTGAATAAGGTATCTATTAAGAACCGTTACCCGTTGCCTAGAATTGATGACTTATTCGACCAATTGCAAGGTGCTAGTTATTTCTCGAGGATTGATTTGAGGTCGGGTTATCACCAAGTTCGGGTGAAAGAAGGCGACACCGAGAAGACGGCTTTTCGTACGCGTTATGGTCATTATGAATATCTAGTGATGCCGTTTGGTCTTACCAACGCGCCGGCTATTTTTATGGATTTAATGAATCGGGTTTGTAAACCGTTCCTCGATAAGTTTTTGATCGTGTTCATTGACGACATTTTGATTTATTCGAAAACCGAGGAAGAACACGAAGGTCATTTGAGGCTTGTGTTAGAGGTGTTGAAACGGGAGAAGTTGTATGCCAAATTTTCGAAGTGTGAATTTTGGTTGCGGGAAGTGCAATTCTTAGGTCACGTGGTGACATGTGATGGCATTAAAGTTGACCCGTCCAAGATTGAGGTGGTGTCAAATTGGGAGCCTCCGAGAACTCCTACCGAGGTTAGAAGTTTCCTTGGATTAGCCGGTTATTACCGAAGGTTTATACAAGACTTCTCGAGAATCGCGATTCCACTCACGAAGTTAACGAGAAAAAGTGAGAAGTTTGTGTGGGAGAAGAAGCAGGAAGAGGCGTTTAAGTTGTTGAAGGAAAAGTTGTGTAACGCGCCTATTCTTACGTTACCGGATGGTATGGAAGATTTTGTGGTTTATAGTGATGCTTCGAATCAAGGGCTCGGTTGTGTGTTGATGCAAAGAGGTAAAGTGATCGCGTATGCCTCGCGACAATTGAAGAATGCGGAATTGAGGTACACGACACACGACTTGGAGTTGGCGACAATTATATTTGCCTTGAAGTTGTGGAGGCATTATTTGTATGGTACTCGATGTACATTGTACACGGATAATAAAAGTTTACAATACGTGTTTACTCAAAAAGATCTTAATATGCGACAAAGAAGGTGGATCGAGTTGATTGCCGATTATGATTGTGAGATTGTGAGATTGTGTATCACGCGGGAAAGGCTAATGTAGTGGCCGACGCCTTGAGCCGAAAGGTCTATGAAAAACCGAACCGAGGAATCTTAACACGTATAGAAGTCGTCTCGAGCATCATCGAAAGAATCAAGAATGCACAACGAGAGGTTATGGGCAAAGACGAGTTAAGACAAGAACGATTAGGCAAGAACCAACATTTTCTCGAAAATGCACAAGGGTTGAAGACCGTAGGCGGTCGTATTTGGGTACCTAAGTTCGGTGGCATCCGAAAAGAGTTGTTGTATGATGTGCACAAGTCAAAGTATTCGATTCATCCGGGAAGTACAAAGACGTACCAAGATATGAAACGGGTTTATTGGTGGCCCGGAATAAAGGCGAGGGTGGCCAAGTACATCTCGAAGTGTGCCACGTGTGCACAAGTGAAAGCCGAGCATCAAGTACCGTATGGGGTAGCTCAATCATTGGTTGTACCGGCCGGAAAGTGGGAAGACATAACTATGGATTTCATAATAGGTTTACCGAAGACGAGTAAGGGTCACGATGCCATTTGGGTTATAGTTGACCGATTGACCAAGAGTGCGTTATTTTTAGCCATTCGGGAAACGTTGCCACTTGAGAAATTGGCCAAGTTATATGTTGATGAGGTAGTTCGACTCCATGGGGTTCCGTTATCGATTGTATCCGATAGAGACGCGATGTTTACCTCGAGATTTTGGCGGTCATTACAAGAAGAGTTGGGTACAAAGTTGCAGTTGAGCACAACTTATCATCCGCAAACCGACGGTCAAAGTGAAAGAACGATTCAAACGGTTGAAGACATGTTGAGGTCGTGTGTGTTAGACTTCGGTGGTAAATGGGATGAACATTTACCGTTAGTCGAGTTCTCGTATAATAATAGCTATCACTCGACTATCAAGATGCCGCTCTATGAGGCGTTGTATGGGAGAAAATGTAGAACTCCATCTTGTTGGTTAGAAGCGGGAGAAACAAAGTTCACGGGTCCCGAGATCGTGAGGGTAACGAATGAGAAAATTGGTATTAAACAAGCCAACATGAAAGTCGCCCAAGATAGACAACGAAGTTATTCGGGTTTGAAGAAGTGACCATACGACTTGGATGTCGGTGATATGGTAATGTTAAAGGTGTCACCTTGGAAAGGTGTAATGCGGTTTGGTAAGAAAGGAAAGCTAATCCCAAGGTATGTTGGACCGTTTAAAATATTGAAATGGGTCGGGCTTCAAGCGTTTATGTAACGCCCTGAAATTTTAATAATTAAATAATTTAATTTAATCGTCATATTTAAGTATAAAAATAATAATTACTAAATAGTTTGGACGGTTCATATTATTTAGACGACCTATAGTTAGACGGTTTGTATTAGTTAGACGTTTTAATTATTTGGACACTTTAATATTTTATAAGCGTTCGTATGTCATTAAAAATAATTATATAGTTCGTCTTAGTTTTTGACCGCTTATTTAATTGTAAGAGTTCAGGGGTATTCTTTTGAGTCGGGCCGGCCAAAGGCCAAGGATCGGGCTTGTGTGTGCTAAGAATTTCTTTCGGGCTTGAAGCCTTTTACCTAAATGAAATATTAAGTGGCAAAGCCTATCCCTAATCATTCATCCGTGTATTTCCGCCGACATGAAGAACAACCATCAAATTTGTTTCGTCTTATCTCTTGCTCCGTCGTCACATGGTGCGTTCACTACAAAGAAGAAAAAGAAATCCAAATGATTTATTGTAATGGGAATGACGTAATACAAAAGAAAAAAAAGGGGAATTCATGTGCTTGGGAATTAATTAGCCACCTCTTCTATCCAAACCATTCGGCAGCCTTGAGCACCCCCATTCTTCAATCTCATTTTTCTTCCTTGTGTTTCTGTTCGAGCGAGGCAAGCAGCGAGAGATTGAGACCGAGCCGAGAGTGGTGTTTCTATGCGGTAATTTTCTTCAGCTTCTTTTCATTCTCGTTTCTTTAATTCCGTTTTATTAATTCTCGTGTGTAATGGTGTTCATTAGCCGAGCCGAGCAGAAGTAAATCTGCTGAGATGAGAACGAGCAGTTGGGTTCGTCTAGTGTTCGATAAAATCGGTATAAATCTTGCATTGGCGTTATATTATTTCTGCTCCCTTGTTTACGATAATTAATTATTGTTTTCCCCGTTTCCTGGATGATAGAGTACTCGAGCAGCTAAGGAAATGGTGGTCTCCGAGCGGGACTGTTTAATCGAGTAGGTCGCCGGAATCGAATCCCAGAGTTGGCATAAATCTGTTACTATTCGGTAGAACTTTAATCCCTAACTCGTCCTTGCTTCTTTTGGTTAATTGTCTCGTTTGTTTGGCAAAACCCTGAGTTCGTGTAGTGTCATAATAGAGCTGCTGTGATTGTGATAGTGGGGCTGCGTTTGAGTCAAAATAGGGTTCTGAGTTTTGTTATTGATTGTGTCGGTTGTTATCTTAAAAATCGTTTTTAGTTGCTGGCAGATTCACAACGTTATATTGATGGCTGTTTTTGAAGGTCTTAGAGTCTGTTTTGGGAGAGGGCCGTCTCACAGAGATTTGTAGCCCTCTGCGTTATCTTTACGAGTTGACCGAGCACTCGTTAAACGGGTTAAAGGGTTGGAAGTTACGGTCGAAACAGTAAGCTTCCGCAGTGATTTTATGTGCTATTGTTACACTCATTTGTAAACCGTTTTTATATCGTGTCTTAAAACAGTACTCAATTCCGTGTCTAGATTAAATGTAGTTTCAGTTTTTTTATGATGATGGTTCCTTGGTTCAGTGGTGGTTGTCGGGTTGGGGGAAAAGCGGTTGTTAATTGGTTGAACGTTTTTTTAATCGAAAAATTGAAAACCGAACACGTAGGGTTCTTGGTTTTCTAAATCGAGAAAGAATTTGAAAAGAAAAGACTAGATTAACTATAGACATGTTTCTGAGTTTAAAAGTTAATTCTGGGATGTCGGGTATCTCGGGAATAAACGGTTGATGTCGGGAATTAAAACGGGTTTTTAACGTCATGCTGGATTTTGGGCAGAAACTGTAGTCTGGGTTTAAGTCCGTTTTTGTCACACTTAAGATACGTTTCTGGATTTTTGGCCCGAGCTGGTCTCTAGGTTTCTGAGTCCTCTTTCCAACGACGCTGACGGCTCGTTAATCTGATTTACGATTTAAAAGTTATTGATGTTTTAGTAAACCTTCGCTGGATAGTTTTCGGTTCAGCTATTCTGTCTCGCGAGCCTGTTTTGAGCCTTTTCTGTTTGGATCTAGCTTCCGAAGCCTTTTGTAAAATTGTAGTCCTCTGAGTCATTTAACTACTGTAAAAATTTGAATAATATCTAGTGAGCGGTTTGAGAGTTATAGCCGTTCTCGCGAAAGTGCTGAGTGATGTTTAGTTTCTGCTGAAACAACCTTTGAGCCTAATCCTAACCCGAGCTTCCTTGTACATTGTAGGACCTTCTAGGACTGGTTAGAGACGCTATTCAGTGCCGAGGAAACTTAGGAGCTTACGGTTATTCGAGGTGGGTAATCTCACTATAAACTTGTACTTACTTTCGATCCATGATTTTGTGCTATGTGTTGTGAATTGTCTTGTTGATTGAGCTTGAGTATTCTCACCGTGTATTCAGTTATAACTATACGTGCATGACTTAGATGGTTAACTGTTGACCTGCTTTTACTTTCCGTGTGATTGATCGGTTATCTGAGTTGCTAGTTGTTGCATTACTTACCACTGATCTGAGACAGACGTGCCGAGTATCTGAGCGGGTACAGAGTCATTATGTGTTACTATGTGTTAGGGTGATCTGAGTGGTTTATGTTATAAGTTGAAAACATAACAATAATAACAAATCTGAGTGGTAGCCTGAGTGGCAATTCTGAGTGGTAGCCTGAGTGGCATTCTGGTGTAAGGAGGGGCGAGGTTGATCTCTCGACCCGATTTACACAAGCGCGCTATATAAATTTAAAATCTGAGAAAATAAACTTGAGCAATTGAGAATTGAGTAGAGTCTCTAGGGATCACTTATGTGGCTTGAGTTGTTTGTAATTACTTGTTTATTTTGATATTATTCACTCAGCGGTGGCTGACCCCAATCACTCCTCCCATTTTACAGGTACTAGCAAGGGCAAAGGGAAGATCAATGGTTGATGAGCTGCGTTTCTATTTTTATATTTATGGATTTGGATTAAAACATTTATTTCGAGTCAAACATGTTTTGTTTTAAAACCTTTTATTATTCCGCATTTAAACCACGCGACGATTTTATATTTTTACTTATGAGTTGGGACCTTTGAGTTACTTGTACTTTCGGGGAAATTGTTTTATTTTATTATTAAATTTTTTTTTAAATTTCCCTGCAAATTGGGTTGTTACAGTTTAAGTTGGAACTTCCACCCGAGCTTCAAGGTGTGCATGACACCTTTCACGTGAGCTATTTGAAGAAGTTTATCGGGGAAGTTGAAAATATTATTCCGTTGCAAGAGTTGCGGGTTGACGGCCCGAACCGGTTGATTGAGGAGCCCGAGGCGATATTAGAAACGAAAACGAAGAAGCTCCGGAATAAAGAGATCGAGTTGGTGTTGGTCAAGTGGAAGCATTCACTTGGGCCGAATTTGACTTGGGAGGTCAAAGACGAGATTCGGAAAAGATACCCGGATTTCGTGAACTATGATGAGATTCCGAGGACGGAAACTTCTTAAGGGGTAGATAGTTGTAACGATCCGAAATTCGTAAATAAATAAATTTATAAAAAATATGATAAATAAGGATAAATCATTTAAAGAGCGTAGGAATTGGTTTCGTGTCGTTTGGAGACCGTACGAGAAAGTTATGGACGAAACCGGGTCGAGACCTAGACTGAAAAGTGCAGCCCTAGCTGCACTCGTAGTTCGCGCCGTGAAGTAGGAGTTCCCGATCGGGAACTGCTATCAGGTAATTGGACAGTTGGGCGCGAATTAGTTCACGTTTGGGTAGCGATCGCTAAGTTTGCGTGTGGGGGAAGTTAGCGACGCGAACTTTGTTCGCGCCGTGAACTTGGGTCGTGCAGCATTAAATTCGGGTTTTGGCTCATTTAATGCAATAGTAAACCCTAGTTTTCATCTTTGGCGATTTTGGAGCTCAAGTGCAGATTTTGGTTGATTCCTTCACAAATCCTTGGTAGATTTCACTCCTAAGTGAAGATTAAAGGTATAACTTCACTTCTTGATCTTTGTAGCTTTAGATGTATGTATTTTGATGGTTGGGTTTGAAACCCTAGTTATTGGGGGTTATGGTTTATGGTGAATAAATGATGTATACACTTAATAGATGGTATATTAACAAAGGAAACAAGTGTATGATTTCGATTGGTAAGAATCTTAAGGGTTGGTTAAACCTAGGGTTTGGTAAATCACCATAATTGGGGAAAATGTTATTTAATGGTAATTAGAGGTTAATGGATACATTATTGGTAGTATGAGATATTGAACATCTTGTGATCATTGTATTAGGCTTTCGGTGACATCTTGGAAAGTCGGTGAATTTGTGAAGCAAGAGATTTGGTGGCAAGAATTCGGTTGGAGCATCTTATTGCTAAGGTGAGTACGTGTGGAAATTTACTGAGTACATAGCCTATGAAATACCTTTATTACTTGTGTTATGGTCTATTTGCTTAATTGTGTAGACTAGTAGTTAGTAGTTAGTTATACCGATAATAGTATTGAACTAACTTGTTTGATGATAGACGTGATAGCCGAGAGCTAGATTGACATAACCATTGAGTTATGATATGTTGATATGATGTGATGATGTGGGGGACCCCCGGTCATGAGGTGTGGTGTGAGGGGCAGTTGGGTGGATTCCCATCGACTCCACCACGATAGTAGTCTTGCTAACTGGAGGTAGTCCGGTGAGTAAGGCAGGTATTGGTAGATTGGGTGAATCCCTCTTGCCGGTATCTTGAGGCTTATTAATGGCGATGGATTTCGGTTAATAAGTCAAGGTGGTTCTAGTTAGTTCGGGGGCAACCCGACAACTAGATATGATTGCTAGGAAAGCAAAGTATTAGAGTCACAATATGGTGACTAGTTAGATGGATGATATACTTACATGTTTGTTTATATGTCATACAATTATATATATTATTGGGTCTAAACCCATGTTGTTCACGAGACGTTTTGTCTCACGTACTCCTTGTTGTTTTGCTATGTACTTAGGTTCAGGATCGAAGGTTTAGGTACGCATGGATAGAGATGCGGGGCCTAGAGTAGAAGAACTTAGATTGGTTTTATGCTTAGCTTTGGTTTTGATCTATTTTGTAACACCAAACTTATTACTCTGATTTTCATACCAAAGGTTTTTGTAAATCCATATTTTGAAATAGTTCTTCTATTTATGAAAAATGATTTATTTTGGGCAAATATTTTGTATTAAAATTTGAGGTGTTACAAGGGAGAAGGTTACGGTGAGTGGATTTAATCTCCAACTTGTGTTTGGTTACAATCGGTTTGGTATTGCATGCTTGTGTTAAAAATATAGGAATCGGGTGCTGGCAAGAGTTCACGTTCGTGAACTTCGGGCAGCGGGTTTTCGGGTCGTTTTTCGGGCGCGAACTTTTATTAGCTTGCTTGTTTGGTACCTATGTGATTGTGTTAAGCTAAATAGGTTATGTGCACATATGTGAAGAGGCTTTGCTTGATTGGTAGCAACAACTTAGCTTGATTGGTAGCAACAACTCGGTTTGATTGGTAACCGAGGTTTGGGAAGTCAGTGTCAGATGGATAACATTAACGGCTGGGCATAGTATATCGACGATCGTGGTATTCGGACCTTACCTGTATTTGTTACACGTAAGGAGGTTTACCAGTGAGTTAGGTACAACACTATCGGGTACCATTGTTAGGCCGACAATGGTTTTAGGCTCCGGCAGGACCACCGATCTCCCTGAACAGAACAGTGGTTAAGTGGTTACGTGGTTTTGGGGATTCTCGATCGTGGAGATGTTTGTGCTTGTTTGTTGTGCTTTACAGAATTTGTAGAGTATGTTCATTCACTTAGCTTTGTGCTAATCCCTCCCTCGTTGACTCTTTTCAGGTTGATCGGTGCTCTGGACGGAATGAGTGACCAAGCTCAATTGGATATGTTTGTGAAATGAGTCATGTCTTTTGTTAACACCGTTTGACCAACCTTGTTATTTTGAGACGTTTGGATTGTAAACCTAAACCTAGAACTTATTATTATCTTTATGCTTCCACACACCTTTAAAAAAACGGTTTCTAAATTTTGCGGTGTTACATTGCTCCCGTAGATAATGAATAATTGAGGTTAGATGGCAATGATTTTTTCAAGATTTGTAGCTAATTATATGAACTGAGATTAGGAGTTTTGCTCCTGTAGTTAATGTAATAAATGTTGAGACAAATGTTGTGATTTCTCCTGCGGACAGAGCATCATCAAGTTCAGATCTATGATTCTTTATTAGGGTTTGTCTTTAAGTAATAAGAGGAAGAAGATAAAAAAATAGAGAAAAAAGAATAATTAAAAGAGAAAAAGGAAAAAGACGAAAATACTCAATTTTTTGGCATATTTCGTTACATAACAGTCAAATTTGACGGAAGGACATAAAACAGAATTTTAAAGAAAAATGGAGTTGAAAGATTTTTTTTCCATTCAGAGATTCAATTTTTTGTTCATCAATTTTTGATCTTTCGTATTCGTTCATCTTGATAATATAATGTTCTAATATATAAAAAGATTTATTATCTTGGATCGTGGGAAGTATATAGGTGATATTATATGAAATACTAATATTAAATATTTTTTATGTTTATACATTTAATTCATCAAAAAAATTCATTTTAATTATTATAAAGGTAAAAATTATTATAATATAAAACTATTAATGACTAATAAATATCATTTTACTCAAATTAAAGAAATTTTGATTTATTAAACTTTCGTTATTTTATGTCGATGTGCACATATTAGTAAAACCCATAAAATAAAATATTAACTATCTAAATTTTTTGTTCTTTTAAAGTTTTAAAATAACGAATAAATAAATACTTTATAAATATTAGTTAATAATAAAATTTGGATGGGTAATAATAAGTTTTAACCAAAAGTTCCAAATAATGCGTGATATGGCAACATGGTTTATGCCTCAAGCCATAATGTTTCCTAAACTACATTTACTAGAAGTATATATAATGTATTTGAGACTTTTTTTAAATTAGAGGTTTTAATTTTCAGCACATTGACTTCCTAAATAAGCACGTTGAATTTCACAATTTTCAGCTTTGACAAGTTTCTAGTCCAACCCATACAGGCCGAGAAGTGAAGCGTGCATGAGTTCGAGTTTTGACAAGTTTTTGGTGCAACAATTTGCACTCTAAAGAACAACTCAAGGAAGGACTATGCCACAAACCCAAGACTTCTAGCCTAGTGACATTGATGAAAAAGATAAGATGTTGCCCTTTGTAGATGTCACTGTTTAGGCTCGAACCGTTAACTTACTAAGTATTCGTTAGAAAAAATGCCCATGCCACAAACCGATGATCCTTAATAATTTTGTGTACTTGAGTTCTTGAAAATATAAAATAAAAAGTTCAAGTTATAGAATAAAGCATGGTGGAAAATATGGATCTGTCTTTTTGAGATGCTTTGGGCCACTAATCATGATATTGGCATAGAAGCAAAAAGAAACTTAGTAATGCAAGTTTTTCTTTTAATTATTCTATTTGTTGTTCATCTAGTCAATCATTGTTTTATAAAATTAAAGATAATATCCATTTCTTTGGTTTAAAATATACATTTTGATTTGGTATATGGTTTTATAACATTTAGCAAATATTAAACTTTGAAATTCTTACTAATAAATACAAAGTATAGAAAACATAACTATATATTCTTTCTTTTGTAAGTTCTGATAAATCATTTTATCCGTATTTTTATGAGAAATTATAACATATTTTGAGTTGTGTTCGATGTAATATATTTCTATATTTTAGTTTCTTATCATATCACAATTTGATAACGGGTTCTAAAAAGCGTAAGATGCGATGTGATATCATCGTCAATCCTCAAGCTATGTTGCTTTATGGTGATTAACGACATTTTTAAAATGTAACTTAAAGCGGCAATTTCATTATATAAATCATATGTATGTATATGTATATAAAGTTCAGAAAAAATTATAAATTTATTGATTTATATGATAATTCATATATCAAGTTCACAAAAAACTACCACATCTAAATTTATAATTATATATGTCATTGATTTTTTTTAAAACAATCCAAACTTCATAAGACGTCACAAAAAAACTCTTATATCACGTCCAACATCACCACCATATGTTATTTCGTAACGTCGGGTTAGCGTCTCGCTCTTTGGGTCACCATGACACATTTTTAGAACCCTAAGTAAACCGATTATAATGATATTAGCAACATAGTTAAAGTTTTGATCATAAACTTAAATAAATTAAAATTATATTAAAGTGCAAAATAGTTAAAGCATTTAAGATACTGTAGTGTGCACTCCATAAAATAGCTAAAAGAAAGTGGAAAAATTTGGGAGGATTTGTATGCAGGACTTGTCAAGTGATTCATGAGTCCCTTTCACTTTAACGACACCCAAGACATCCAATGGGTCCCATTTGATAACAACCCCTCAAAACTAGATGACCAAACATGATTTACAGGAGATGATTTATATACTACCTTTTTACTTTAATTACTACAACTATTAATTCCTTAGTATAGCTATACATTTTGCTTGCTCTAAAACTTACACATTTTTGTGTATGAGGTAAAAGTTATAATACATAAATCACATCTCATACAACTTGTGCCATTGCTTCCACAATGGTATTTGGTTAAGAAGGAGAAAGCACATATGACATAACATAAGACATTGCTTTTATCTTTCTCCATTATCCATAATTTGCTTTAACTTTGGTTGGAAAACCAAATGGCCACACTATATTAGTGATCCCATTCACCTCCGGTCTGTTGACCCGGTTGCCCCCACCATGGGCCGGCCTGACCCTGATCTGAACCATTTTCTCTGCACTTTATTCCATTCAAATTCTTTCATTTTTCCTGCTACGAACAACAACTTTAATGTTTCCCTCAGAATCTTAACTAATCTCATTTCATCACATTAAAGAACATTGTCCCTCTTTGATTCTCGCGCCCGTCCTTCATTTTTCTTTCTTTATTACGTTTTGATCGACACACGCAACTGCAATTGCAGTGCCACTTACATAATTTATTATAAGAATCAACATTGAGTTCATTAGCAACGGAATTTGCCGACAAGCAATGAGAGATGGAAATTGTAAAACCAATAAGGTTTTAACTTTACTTCAAAATTGTTTCTTGTTAACTCACTTGCGTGATTATTAATTTCTTATGAATGGGTGTTGTTTTTTTGCTGTGTTTGAAGTTCTCTTGGTCGAAGAAACTGGTGCGAAAATGGTTTAATATCAAGAGTAAAACAGAGGAATCTAAGGTGGATAATGTCGTTTGTGCAGGTGGGTTTGTAATGTTAATCTAACGTCACCAATTTTGTTTTTTTTCTAGTGCACACCAAGTGTTTGTTTTTATTCCTCTTCCAAAATATTAGTTTATTTTTCATGTTTTTAGCTGGGTTTTGTTTCAATTTCACAAAATTGGTAACTCAAAGTGTTAATTCGATTATCATAGGTAACTTCTGTGAGAGGGAACCAGCTGCAATCAAGAAATCCAAAACAGGTATAAACTTCTTGTTCTGAACTATGTTTTTTATTTTTCTGTTTTGGTAATTAGTAAAATGATTAATTTATCGAATATATCACTTGGATAAACAGAGAAATCCAGCAAGACAGATGCTCGGAGCTGGGGAAGGGTTGATCTTAACCACCCTCAGGTTATAAATGTCCAAAACTACAGGTATGTTGTAATTTATAAAATCTAATTATTGATTTTCTTTTTCCTTTTTTACTTTCTTCTAATCATTCAATAATAATTACTGGTTTTCAATCAGCATTTTTTCAGCTACATGGAATGTTGCAGGAAAATCTCCTTCCAATAATATGAATCTTGATGATTGGTTACATGCTACACCTCCTGCTGACATTTATGTTCTTGGGTATGTGTATTTGATATTAATTTCATCTTTCAGCTTTAACAATTTTGATTTTTTTTTCAGATTTCAAGAAATTGTTCCTTTAAATGCTGCTAATATCCTAGGTGCTGAAGACAACGGTCCTGCTAAAAAATGGCTAAATTTAATTCGTAAAACATTAAACAACTGTCCTAATTCTGGTACTGGAAACATGTGCTACACACCATCCCCTGTTCCTGATCCTGTAGCTGAATATGATGCTGATTTTGAAGGATCAACAAGACAACAAAATTCATCATTTTTTAACCGCCGATCTTTTCAATCAACTCATAGTTACAGAAATGAAAACGAACCACATCTTGACCGGAGATACAGTGTGTGTGACCGTGCAATTCTCGGTCAAAGACCTAGTGACTGTTCATCTTCCGGTCAAAGGCCGAGTGACTATTCATCTTCCGGTCACAGACCGAGTGACTACTCAGTGAGTCATAGACTGAGTAATTACTCAGTGAGTCATAGACCGAGTAATTATTCAAAATTTTCATCAGATGATGATTATGGCCCAATGGAAGATTTACAAAATTCAAATTCATATTCACCGATTTCCAATTGGGGATCTAATATTAATGAAGAAAATCATTCAAATTATTGTTTGGTTGCAAGTAAACAAATGGTTGGTGTGTTTCTTACAGTTTGGGTCAGGAGTGAATTGAGGGAACATGTTAGTAATTTGAAAGTCTCTTGTGTTGGGAGAGGTTTAATGGGTTATCTTGGGAATAAGGTAATTAATTAAATTAATTAATTAATTATTATTATTTATTTTATGAAATTGAAATGTTATTAATTTTGGTTTTGTATCTGTAGGGTTCAGTATCGGTGAGTATGTTGTTGCATGAAACAAGTTTTTGTTTTGTGTGTAGTCATTTGACTTCTGGTCAAAAAGAAGGCGATGAATTAAGAAGGAATTCTGATTTTATGGAAATTGTTAAGAAAACACGGTTTCCACGTGTTCAAGGTCTGAAAGATGATAAATCTCCACAAACAATACTTGAACACGAGTAAGATAACTATTTCTACACTAAATAATTTTTTATTTTTTTTTTATCTTTTTATGAAATAGACTTCTTTAAATTCTCTTTAGTTATTTTGACTGGAAAGAAAAGAGAATCTTTGAATAAGTAGTTAAAATTCTGATAATTACTACATTTGTTCAGTCGAATTATTTGGCTCGGTGATCTAAATTACCGAATCGCCCTTTCTTACCGATCAGCAAAAGCACTCGTTGAAATGCAAAACTGGAGAGCATTGTTGGAGAAAGATCAGGTATGCTACAATTCATTCCAAAAGTTTTAAATTTTTAATAAAAAAGTAATAGTTTTTTTGAACGTTTTATAGTTGGTTTTCTTGAGTTGACCCGTTTGACCCATTTCATTCTTGCAGCTGCGAATTGAGCAAAAAAGGGGTCGTGTTTTTCAAGGATGGAACGAAGGAAAGATATATTTCCCACCAACTTACAAATACTTAACTAATTCAGATAGATACACTGGGGATAACTTGCACCACAAGGAAAAAAGAAGAACACCTGCATGGTAAACTATTTTTATACACATTATTATATAACATAATCTTTATTAATATATTTTTTTTAAATTTATTATGTGAAGGTGTGACCGTATATTGTGGTATGGAAGAGGTCTTCATCAATTATCATATGTTCGTGGTGAATCTAGGTTTTCTGATCATAGGCCCGTTTACAGCTTATTTTGGGCCGAAGTTGAGTTAATTCATAGTGGTTATAGAAGAACAATGAGTTGTTCTAATTCTAGGATTGAAGTTGAGGAGTTGTTGCCATATGCTAACGGTTACACTGAACTCTGTTTTTTCTAACCGAATACACAAAATTGTAAGATCTTGTTTATGTTTATGTTTATGTTTATTTGAGAAGTATAATTTAATGGTTCAAATGGGCGGGCGGGTTGGATAATGGATCTAAATACAGTTTTTGTGGGGGTTGAAATGAACAGTTTTTGTCTAAAGTTTTAAAGTATATGTTTTTTGTAGCTCGTTTGTTGAATATGATTATAAAAGTTATATCGTTTCAATAATGAAATAAATCTTTGAATAATTAGGGTTAGGAAATTATATGCATTGAATATATACTTTTGGCAACTTTCAGGGTATTTAATTCCCTAGACAAAATTTATGATTTTATTAGAAATATAACATAACCTGAATATTTTTGTTAATAAGTATATTAGTCAAATTTGTCAAAGTGATATTACATTATTCTAATTAAGTTAATATTATGCTCTTTTTTTCATTTTTAGGTACGTTAGAGAAATGGCCCGTTGTGATGGGATCTTGTTGGTGTTGTTGAAAGATGTGTAGATATATGCAAGTACAAGTGAGTGAATTAACTAACCATTATAGGTTTGGATTTGTTGGTAGAAAATTAAATTAAAATTAACATTAAATCAAAAAGTTTTGAAGAAAACAGAAAATGATGACAAACATGTCTAACTTTAGTTGAGTATGTTTTGAGTATTATGATAGCATCAAACAGATGCAAAATACCCAAATGAGGGAATGGAATGTATGTAGATTTTTTAATTCTGAAGATTCTTTACTTGAATGACTAGAAATAATGATTTTTCATTTTTATTTAATATTTTTGTCTTTGTTAAAAGCATGAAATTGTTTTGTTTATGGGTATGTGAGTCTGAGTACTGATAAAGTAATTGTTTCTGTTATCTGCTTTTTCTTGTCTGGACTGGAAAAGGTCACTAAAGTCACTGAAGCTGAATTGGGTGGGAGGGAAAGCCTTTTTCAGGAACTCATTTCTTTTTTTTTCTTTTTTTTAATAATTAAATAATAAAGAAACATAAATGATTAAGTTGACAATTAACCTCAATTAATTTTGATATCAACTACTGATGATGGATTTATGTTAGTGTGTTAACAATGAATGTGTTAGTCATGCCAAATTTTTAATGAAAATATGTCACAAAATTGCAATGTACTCTATGCGCTTTTATGGTTCGTGTTTGTAATTTTACGGAATTTTACTCAACCTATATTGATAATTAGATTTTTTTCCTGTCCCTATCTAGTAATTGCAAGAAGTCAAGACGTCTTTTTTTTTTTTTTTTTTTTTTAACTCTATGGGTTATTTTATTTTTTTATGTTTTTTGAATTGTATTACCAAAATAGGTTAGCTAAAAACTAGAAAAACGGATCTCAAAAATCACACCATAAAATTGATATATTAATAATGGTCCAAGAGTTATGTTGTTTTAGTTTGTTACAGTATATGGCAAAATAGTTCAGGTGTTTTATTGTAGAGTAGGTATGTGTAAACTAGATCGAGAACCGGCCATAACCGCCGAATGGAATCGGATTAGGCCGAATCAAGCTACATGTGTTCCATTTTTTGTTCTAATTTTTAATGCAAAATCGGTTATCCGTATGTTTCATTTCGGTTCCGAGTGATTCGGTCCCTTTCTCGGTTCTCGGTTCGGCTTCTTGCCGGTTCTCGGTCTGGTTCGGTTCCGAGAGTCATCAGTTCGGTTCCGAGAGTCGTTGATTCGGTCCTCGGTCCGGCCGAAACCATTTTCTCGGTTTGATTTCAAGCGGTTTGATTATTGAAACATGCACATATATATATATTATAATGTATTAGAATGAACAACCAAGTATGATTATCATGTTATGCCTTTCTTTGTAAACCATGTTAAAAATTATAAGAAATGTGTTACCATGATTAGATATATGTGATGGTGGGCTTCTAATTATGTACACAACTAGTTGACTAAAAGATTAGGCATCACAATCATTACAAATTAACAATAACATAAAGACTTAATTATACACATAGATTTTAAAGTATTTATTTTGGGAGATGGGGTTTTGGGTGTGTCTTTTTCTTGGGGAAATCATTGGTAGATGCCAAGGGCAAAAGTGTGAGGAATGTAATCATTTTGGTGCTTGCACATCTTTTTGTAATTTATAAATGTACCTTTAGTTCACACACAAACAAACAAAGGTTAAACGTAACTATTATTAATACTTCGTAGTAGGAATTCGTAAATGACATATTAGAGGTTATGAGTTCGGTTATCAAATGACAAAAAAAATGTTTGGAAACAAAAATAATTTAAGTCATGTACATAACAAGTAAACTCGGCTACTACGGGAAGTTCACTAACAGAAGTATCCTAACAAAAACAAATAAAGGGTAAGAATAGTTGCATTTGATTTATATTTCTTATAAAACCCTGCAATTAACAATATATATTTTTATATTCCACTAGAAATAAGAAGAAATTTAATGCTACGGTAACTAAATTATCAATAAATAACAAATAAGTAAAGTTGTACCCTAATCTCATTAAGACGCGTAAGTAATGTCTCAAAATACTTGCACGAATAACTCGAAATGAAAAACGATGAATATTTTATTCGGTGCATAATATAATTTCCATTATATTGATTTTATTAATAAAACTGATCTACGTATTTCAATTAAATTTTAATATTGTATATTTTTCACACGGTAATATTAGAAGATATTGATTATTTTAATGAATATACTAAGGGATTTGACCCATCAAAATCACAATTTTACCCTCACTTTTCTCGTTGCTTTTACTTGTGATGGGAAGACATTGTTGGACCTTGAAAGTGAGAGTACGTATATATCTATGATTTTTTCTGTTTGTAAAGTAAAATATTCTTTTCTTATTATAGTGAATTCTTTAAGAAGATTATTAGAGCATCATGTCTGATCGAGGAGGATCACTGAATAACGAAGTGCTACATCAAAGTTATATCAGATTTTCATTCAATATCACTAACATATCAGCTATATCTTGTTGTGGTTCACACTCATCAATACCCCATATTTAATTTATATAAAAAAAAAAACACGCTCACATATCTCTCTCCACCCTTTCATAGTGCACACCACAAACCTCCCACCTTGAACTAACCCGGTGTGGCACAACGACTCTATCAAACCCCGTACCCTTGTTCTTACCACAGTGCAAACTTTAATTTGCAAATTTTTAGACGGGTCACATGTTTGAAACTTAGATTCGAGTTTATACTTGTCTTTTTATATTTTGGGAGAAGCTATTTATTTAGTTTTTTTTTAATTAAAGTCACATAAATTGGGGGCGGGGCTACTGTGTAGCACGGGGTAGCCTGCACAACCCTTCAAAATTTCTCGAATAGTGTTCAATTTTGTTTCTTTTAATATAGGTGATACCCCTAATAAAATTTTTGTAATTGGTGATACCCCTGAATTTATTTCTTGGATCCTCATATTACATGTAGCTAGGTAGCGAGTGTCATTGCAATGTTTAACTCTTTTTTTAACTGTCTTTAACCAGTTAAAGAGCTATGCTATATGTATGTGGTAATGTGGGTACTAACTACGTATATAACAAGGCCGCAATAGCTGTACGTAGTTTATTTGAACCATGTGTTATAACGAGTGATTTTTTTTTACCTCTAACTATACAATTTGTTAATTATTCTAAGAGTTATCATCGTCAAATCTTAATGCAATTGGTTTGGGCCTAACATTTTCGTATTTTTTCTTACTTTTGTTTATTTTATAAAGTCTTTTTCTTGATCTTGGTGGTGTAAAGATTCTACATTGACGAGGCTTAGTTTTGCTCTATTTAGCTATTAATTCTAGTTTTAATGTCAATATCACATAACGTGTATGGTTGTTGTTGGGCCTCTCAAGAGCCCGGGTCAGGGTTAACCCAATAACCCATATCCATAATGTAAATTGGTCAAATGGATTAGAAATTAGATCAAGCGAAATTCGTTTCTCCAAGTCTCCGTGGTTTCTCCAATCAGGTAAAGTTTTTATTTTATTTTTCATCATATCCTTTTTGGAAGCAAAACCCTAATTTCAACATTCGTAATTGTTTACTAATTCCACGATTTAGGGTAGTCTGCTCCGTTAATTCCTTTGAACGTATAATTTCTGGTGATTCGATCGGATTATTTGAATTCGTTTCTAGTTTCTTATACGATTTTTTGAACATCTTCAGATTTTTTTAGGACAACATATAGCTAATCTGATACATCATATGTTACTTACTCGCAGCTTGAAGTCTTAATTGTGTATTGAAATGGACAAGAGACGTTATAATAGTATACACAGAAGGCAGCAGAAAGAAGATGAGGTAATAAGCTGACGCAAGCTCTTATTGTTAATTTATGGTGTAAATTAAATGTTTGTTGATGTGGTTTTTGTTTAGGTATTGGTACAGGAAGTTGAGGCTTCTGTCATAGAGGAATTTCGGTTACCGATTCATCAGAGACCAACAGAAAACGTAGATCTTGATAATGTCGAACAAGCATCTTTAGATACACGATTAACATCATCAAATGTTGGTTTTCGGCTTCTTCAAAAGATGGGGTGGAAAGGGAAAGGTCTTGGGAAGAATGAGCAAGGTATGCAGATAAACTTTTTTAGTTAAGCAAATTATGCAGATAACTTTATAGTCAATTTGGTTATGCAAGATAACTTTATAGTCGATTTGAAACCTAATTTCTGCTATCATATTATTTTAGGAATAACTGAGCCAATTAAATCTGGAATAAGAGATTCAAAACTAGGGGTCGGAAAGCAAGAGGAAGACGATTTCTTTACTGCAGAAGAAAACATCCAAAGAAAAAAGCTCGACATCGAACTTGAAGAAACCGAAGAAATCACTAAAAAACGAGAGGTACACCTTCTATCAATTAAGCATAATCCATAATAACAAATAAATAATAAATAATGAAAACCGTAGATAATATAAATAATTTGAGGTTGATGAGTTATTCTGAAACCTACATATATCTATCTAATAGCAGAAGGCAGCATATTGCATAAATGGAGTTTTTGTTGAGAATTTGTTGGTGCAGTTTTTATTACCTGGTGGATTCTTCTTCTGCCACCTGGCACATTATGAAAATATAGGTTATGGCGGATCGAGAGCATAAAATTCAAAACGAAGTTAAGGAGATACGGAAAGTTTTCTATTGTGAGCTTTGCAACAAGCAGTACAAGTTTGCAGTTGAATTTGAAGGTCATTTGAGCTCATATGATCACAATCATAGAAAGGTAATTATTAAGTTAATCTTGCTTCAGTTTAATTATGAATGGGTTGATTCGGATAATGTTTCGGGTCAAACGGGTCAAATAGTTTATGTGGTGATTTGGTTTGTGGTTTACAGCGGTTTAAGGAAATGAGAGAAATGCATGGAAGCAGCAGTCGTGATGATAGGCAAAAACGTGAACAAATGCGACAGGAGAAAGAGATGGCCAAATTTGCTCAGATGTATACTTTTTTATTTCTTAAATTAATTAATTTCTTTTAAATCCATAAGATTTGATATTTACATATTTTTACTTTAGGGCTGATGCACATAAGCAGCAGCAGCAGCAACAACAGGAGGACTCTGAAAAAAATAAGCATCCTGTTACTGCTCTTGCAGAACAAGATCAGAGGAAAACATTAAAGTTTGGATTTTCATCCAAAATTGGTACTTCAAAGGTGCTGATAATTTCTAGGTTTTTTTTTTCCAGCTGATCGGCATTTGCAAAATAAATTACCAACTATCTTTTTAATCTTGTGAAAATAATCACCACTATGTTTTTGTTTTCAGAGTTCAGGAAAGAGTGCTGCAAAGAAGCCGATTGCATCAGTTTTTGGAAACGATAGTGATGAAGAATAGCACCAAGAAATAGTTAACATTTAATTTCAGGAAGTTGTACTCTAGAATCTTACTTGTGATTTTTTTGTTTGCTCTCGTGCTACTTGGTTCGTGTTATGCTTATTTCTTTGACTAAGGTATTTATGTGTTTATTCGTGTGTTACATACTTGCTATTATATTTCAAACTAAAATCCTCTCATATTGGTGTTGTCGAAAGAAAAATAATGACAGGATTATCCAAATTCTGAAAATTTGTGCTTTTGAACTGCTTTTAATTTTGTTATTCAAAATAATCCACCAATCACCTGCCTTTAGTTTCATTTAGGAATCCACTCTCGACATTTATTTAATAGACTTTGAAGTTCTTGAAAACCAAATAAATTCTGATGACTTCAATCTAAGATATTGGTGCAAATGTCATCATAATCAAAGTTTTTCTCTTGTTTGTATACTTGAGTTACTACTTACTAGTCTTGCATGGTTTCTAATCACTAATCTGTTTAAAAAGAAACATGACTACCCACTTTATACCAACTATTGTTTTAAATTTTTGGGTAGGCAAAGGTGTCTAGACTTTATTTTTTTCAAACATTGTAAGCTATTGTTGCGTAGCTTTAACCCAGTCTTCTTCTCACATTTAAATATTTATCGTGTGCCTTTTGATTCTAATACGGGTGTACACAAGTGGACACAACAAATCTGTATAAAAAAACATGACTAGGTTAGCATTCAAATATTCCACCCGATTAACTAAACAGTTTATGTTATAGCAAAGGGTGTGGGGAGTGTAGTTATAGCTTAGTTATATTTATATGATAACATGACTATAACATGCATCCGGTATGGTGTAGCATGTTATAGCCAAGTTATAGCATTATAAGGTTCACACATTTATTTTTTCTTGGCTTTTGACAGCCTTCTCCCTTTGGCTATCGCCATGGCCACAACGAAAGATGGATAACTAGCCTATAACTAGCACCCCGGTGCGGTATAACAGCGTTATAGCTATAACTTGGGTGCTATAACGCCCCACACCTTGTGCTCTTAGGGTGAGGATATATGAACCCGCCAACTCAAAGCCACTAACTTGAACGCAAGATGAACCATCATCCCTATAGGCTATATAACATGTCGTAAATAAATATAAGCAAAAAAATACATATATTACATGTCTTAAGCATGTAATTAAGTCTAGGAAAATGAAATATTGAATAAAATAATTTACATGTCCATGTTTTATAGGCATGTACACACTTCTCACATACACACAAAAAACAGTTCTCTGCCTCCAAGTAGATGTATGACTGTCTATGTTTTACCTCACACATATCACTCCTTTTAAGGGATTATGTATCATTGCCGTTGTCATCCTACATACCATTCTAGGAAACAAATGGACTCATTGAACTAGTTTTTTTTTTGTTTTTTTTTTTTTTTTACTTTTTGTACCAATCCATGTTGACTTCTAGTCCCATCATGGTGATAATAACGTTAATCCGATTAAAAGAGGCCAAACCAAAACCAAAACCAAAAATAACTATGCCGGCTATTTTGGTTTAAAAGCAGTTGAATCTCTCAAAAATAAACCAAAGAAAACATCCAAAAGCAGGAGGGATATTAGCTTGAAATTGCATTAATTTTAATATATCAAAGTTAAACCACCACAAAAGGTCTAAAGAGGGTGACAATGAAGCAAGATAAATTATAATCTAAAAAAAAAAAGATACACTGGTCACTGGTCAGACCCGATTATATCCAACAGATTTGCTAAAGAGGCGGCGTATATAAACCACTTGTAGTCCACTTGCAAGGGCCAGTAAAATGTATTCTCCAATTGTGTAAAAGATTACCCGTTTATGGGTGCTCTCATTTGCTGCACACACCAACCCACAAAACATTAATCAACTGTCAACAATATCATATCATATGACTGATGCAAATCAAAACAACCACCAATCATATGCAGATGGACCTCTAAACTCTTATTTCAGATGACATCATCAAGAAAAGAGAAATGTGGTAATAAAAGGGAAGAAAGGCTTACTATGGCGATGTCGAGCATCACGTGCTTTCAAATATTTCTGTTCAGCTGTAACAGATTCCAATGCCTCCCTTAATTCAGCAATTTTCACATTCACAGGGTCCAAATGCTCTGAAAAAATTAAAAGAAAAATTATTAAGTGTATAACTTAACAGGAACTTAGACAGAGATGTATATTGTACACACCGTCTTTTGCTAGGTCATGCTCATTGGGAATATGACCAACATGAATGTAGAAAGAAACAGTTTCAGGAGTTGAGTATGGATTATGAAAACAAAATTGGTACATTCCACTTCTTGGAGCCTTAAATTCAAATTTTTCTCCAGATGTTCCTTTCATTGTCTGTACTACATTTCCTCCAGGAGATGACACCTGAAAATGTATTTTAATTTTCAAATTTTAGTGCTTACAAACTGTGTAAATTTTATCAATACATATTATATCTTTATGAATTTGAATCTGTAAGTATTTTATTAGTCTTTTATGGATGCAAGGCCTAGGGTACTGTTCACATGGCAGCTTGATATCTATATTAGACACCATATCAGATGACATTTAACCCCCTTTACCTATCAACAAGATCACATATTAATCTACACATGAATCTCAGGATACTATTAACAATCTAATATAAAAAATGAGAGTAGGACCTTTGTTGAAGTTGATTTTTCTTCAATCCCAGCAAATCAGATCAATCAAATCAAAATAAGAAAACAAAACCCTAAAATTTCACTCTCGTCCATAATTTCGTAACAGAAAATCACAAATCTCAACTCGATTCAAATTAACCCAAATTCAACAATTAAACCACAAAAAAACATTATCTGCACTACAGAGATTGAGAAACTCACGATAAAGTCGATGCCGGGGTGATCGGAGCTCCAGAAAATATCATGATCGACGACAACAAAGTTGCCTGAAACGGTATCGCCTTCGTAGAGTACATATTCATATACACATTCAACGTCGTTGACGGTGACTGATAACGCCGATACATCGCCGGCGAAAGTAGAAAGGAGAAGAAGGCCCAAAATTGCATACACTTTCATTGTTGTCTCTGCCTACACCGATTTCGTTTCTTTCTGATTCACAAAAAGGGACGCGTTTTCAGGGTTTTGTTTTGTTCGGAACAACTGCTGCAATTTACTTATTTACCCCTATAAGGGACGAGTCGGATTAAACCTGGTGAATAGTTTACAACTTTACAAACTTAATACTAGCAGTAATGGAGCCAAAACGTAAATGTCACCTTAGTTTTCTCTCTCTTAACTGAATAAATGACGGTGACCAAACTTAATACCAAACATAAAAGAGGGTGGATGTTGCAATCAAAGTACAACATGGGCGAACAAACCTTGCAAAAGAGAGGAGGGGGACATGTTCGGTTGGGAGGCTCGTAGTGGGTGGACGTGTCATCAGCCATGCCCGAGCACCTCATATCGTCATCATTACGAGCGGTCTTAAGCGAGAAAAAAATATGAATATTTAAATTTGTTAATAACGTTTATTTAATTCTTAAAAGCTTTATGATCACAACCATTTAATAACGCTATGAGAATCATTCAAATTTAGACAGAACACTCTCTTATTTATTTTATTAATTTTGTCACATCATCTATCCTTTTAAACCGACCGACAGCTACCAACAACACATCTCTACTTCTGTCACCACTTTGGCAAAATACAACATATGTTGCTTGCAGATTATGTAAATCAATTCCTCTCATTTTCTATATCTCTCCTCCTCACTAGTCACTTCCTTTTCAATTAACCGAACAGGATGAAGTGACAAGCAACAGACACACCAGTATCAACAATTTCTCTTAATCAACGAAAATGACAGAGAAAGTGACAGAAACCATTAGCAGCAACCTAAGAAATTTTATCATACACTGTTATACATTTTTTTTACGGAATCAACTAGAACAAGTAGCATCAGAGTTTTAATACCATCATTTTAAATCAAGGTAAATTAGTAATTACTCTTTTCGTCCCAAAATTATTGTCCACCACACAAAAAAAAACACATAGTTTAGAGACATTAACCATCCACACAACACAACAGATGGATACAATGCAAGATTGGAGACATAAATAACAACTAATCCAAGAATAACAAATGTAACCATAGACAATAATACACAAGCTATAGCTTAGCTAGCCACTCAAAATCATATGTTAAAAGACAAAATGAGTTCCATAAAACCTAAAAAGATAAAAAAAAAAAAAACTAAACGTTGGGTTCATGGCCATGGACCCTCACCCGATATATGCAAGTATGTGTAGGGCTTCCATGATTGGTCGAGAATTGTAGCCTAATTGTATTGACAATAATGGAATCTTCACTTTGCAACACATTAAATGTTTGTGCACTACTTTTTTCAAGGTCGTATGTGAACTCTGTCAGCAAATGCTCCTTTTGTGTATCTTCCTCATTGTGCAACCATCCTATAACCTTACACTCTTTTGGAGCACTCGATCGGTCAAATGCCACACTCTGTTGCAACAACATCAAACAATGATAAGTCAATTACAACTTACAAGAAGTTAATTATTAATCACAAATACAATTATAGGTCGCAATTCTTAGATTCAGTTGTCATGGATATTCACATAAACTTTCTAACCCTGATTTAATCAACATTCATAGCATGTAAGTTACCACGGTTTAAATGTGTCCATGTTAGGGTTTATTTTTCTGACCCGAAATTCTAAAGTGGTTGGATTTGGGTTGACTGATTCCAACCCCCAAACCCAATCTAGTTGCCACCCCTAATTACAAGATTAATAGCTTCAAAAAACAAACCTTTGAAACATGTTCAAGAGTTATAGCTTCTGGAACAATGGCAGTCCTAAGTTTAATATCAACAAACCCATTATCTCCTTTAAGAGGAAAACATTCACCAGGTTGACCGAAACTCGGTTGCAACATCTTAACTGCATCATTTCTCACATTTCCACTAAACCAACTGCTAACCCTAGCTCCACCAATAAAAGCCTCTGAATGCTTCAACACCATTGCACCACCTGTTGCAACCGCATAATCAACCCTACCAAGCCCATCAGCAGCATGTTTTTCAATTTCTTTCTCAACAAGATCCCTTGCAAAAGCCCTAATTTCATCCAATTTCAATTCAACAATATCATCAACCCCTTTTTTCTCCTTAAATTCCTCCACAAATTTATCGAATTCATCTTTCGATAACCACTCCATAGCAGTTAATGAGTTCTCCATGCTTTCAACTCTTCCATCTAATTCGTTGAACTTACTGGAAAATTCAGCATGTCCACCATCAATTCGCTTACTTAATTCGCTTTTCAAACCTGCAATTTCATTCTCGATCTTCTTATCCACAACTTCAACCTGAACTTGCATCATTTTAGTTGTGGTCTTCAAAAACGATTCCACTTCAGCAATCCGTCGTTCGTAATCAGAATTAGCGTTTAAAACGGAATCGAAATCAATACCTTTATTAAACGCCAGTTTACGAATCATTTGAGCCAAAAGCAACAGTACGACTAGAAGACCAAAATTCTTCACAATGACACTTACAGCGGTCTTCCATCGAGGTTTCGTGGAGGAATGGACAACGGACTTTTTAACGACGGTCCGTTTCCGTAATTTAGTGGTTGAATTTGTGGGTAATGGATTCTTTGTTTGAACAACGTCTCTAGATCTTTCGAGAACGGTTTCTGCTCCTGCTCTAATTGAATGGCTAGGATCTTTACCTCTGCTGGTATCGCCGCCGCTGGCAGGAGAAGCTTCAAACCCATCATTACCGGCCAAATCTAAGCCGGTTTTTTTGTCGCCGGCGATTAGAGGTCTACGCAACGAAGCACCGGAAGGGTTTGGGGTAATTGAAACAGTGGAAGATGACATTTGAGAATCTGAAGACTGGATTCGAAAGTGGATTTGGGCTAATTTGAAAGAATTGAAGATCCCTAATTTTGGAGATGAAATTTTAGGAGGGAATTGGGAATTACTTCAACTTTTCGATGGAGAGAGAGAAGGGGTCAGATCACGAGACGACAAAAACCAAAACGTAGATGGTGGATGGCAACACCTCTTGGATTAGCGGTTCGTCTATTAAAATAACACAATTATTGCCTTTTTTGTGAGGACGTGATAACATGGCCTTTATTAATACACTTAATATATTCAATTGAAATTTAAAAAGATAAATATAGGCGTTGTGATTTAAAGTTTAAATATAGGGGTGTCAACAAGGTCGGTCTTAATCGATCCGACCTGAAACCAATTCTACTATTAGACTACCCGTAATGGGTGACCAAACTAAGTTTGGTCACCCCTGCCACCTATGCGGCACATCAGCTTTCTCTCTCCTGATCAAACACATGACCAGACAGCGACCAATAGCCCGTAATGGGCGACCGAATTGGCGACCAAATTTTTTTTCTTTTTTTTTTTAGAATTTTCGTTTTATTAATATATATATAATTATAATATATATTTTATACAGAATATATTATTAAATTATTAATTATTAATATATATATATATAAAAATAAGGGAGAAAGAGGAAGAAGAGGTCACCTGCGAACGGTCGAGTAGTCGACCAATAGGGCATTTGGACGCGTCGACCTTGGGCCTCCGTAACGGTGGCGACGCGTCGGGGGACGCCTAGGTGGCGGTCGCGACCGGTGAAGGGGTCGTGCGATACGGGTAGTCTTAAGGTCGAGTACATTCAGGGATTATGTTGTTATCTAGGCTTTTTAACTTAATCGGCAGATTTAATATTAGCATCGCGTTGAATATTCGATATTTTAACATTTTTTGCTTATCTTATTAGATTTCCCGCTCAACACTCGTTTAAAACATCCACTCTTTCTTCACTCGCTAGGAAAAGATAAAGGACCAGCAATTGCATTTGACTGAGTTGAAGCACCTGAAACTTTTACTCAAATCCATTTTTGGATCACTTTTTTCGGGGTTAATCCGACCTTCTTTCCCATACATTTCTTAGGGCTTTCGGCCCGCTTATACCAATTGAAGTTCAAAAACTTTTTCATTTTAAGCGGGTCTTTTTCTAGGCTCCTTCATCTCAACAGATGGACCGATCAAATTTTCCTGGTTTTCTTCTTAATTCTAAAATTTACAATTTATTTTTTCGTTTGTAATTTTCATCTTCACGATTTACTTATCAATACTAATCAGTATTCTTTTCTGCTTTGGTTGATAGATTTATTGTTGTGCAAGATTGGAAGAGATGTTAATTAGCTTTTAAAATGATGCCACTATTACATTGTTGCGTAAGACTGCTACCATCGGTACGCCGGTACTTTTTTGCTTGAAGATACTATTGGCACGCCCCGTTTGCTTCTTGCTTTAGTTGAATCCCTTCGGTTTGAAGGCGAGAGAAGAAGAGAGTAAACTTTGTGGATATTGATATTTTTTGTGTATGTATTTTATGTATATAATATTAAGTGAATAAGTACTTTGATTATGTATTTAGTTGATATTGCAAAAACTAAATGTACCCATTTTGCACAAGTCAAATAATCAAACACGAGGGCCATTTTGAAAATTCCATCAGGACCCGAACAAGATCCGCTAGTACGCCCGAATTTCATCCCAAAAACTTGTATATTTTACAGGCGTAAAAATTCGGGCGAAATCGCTGAGGTTGAAGCTGATTCAGATTGATCTACCGTTGAAGCTGATCCGTCATCATGGACCTGAATCCGGTTTGTCTCCTGAATCTCTATTCCTTATCTAGATGTGGTGTAAAGTTCTAAGAATCATGCAATATTGGTTTTTCTCTGATTAGATCGAAATTTGTTAGGGCAGATTTGGGGCAAATGCATTTTGTTGTGTTTTTTGCTCGTGGAAGTTTTTGATTTACGCATTTGAAGTTATTAAGTTTTATAATGATATCGGGATGTTGATATCATGAAATGTAGTGCTCGTCTCTGTTATTTTAATTGTTCAGCCGTAGATCTATGGCAGTTGTTAAACTTTCGATGAAAATAACTTTCGTCTTTGCGTCTCATAATAATATAATGCTGAATTATGTTCGGAACAGATAAATTGACATGAAAACAATGGTTAATTGCATGATGATTTCATAGAGGTTTCTTTCTACTTATTTATGTGTCCGTTTGTGGAAACTGCAGATAACACTATAAGTGTAAAATATGATCAGTATCTGGTAATGATATATTGATGTTAAGAAATTTGCATGTTGCCTTCTTTCATGAGTCATGACAATACTTTTTTTGGTGGTTGAACATAAACATTAGGTTTAGGTCGATTATTGATCTCATTAATCCCTAAATATAAATTTGTTTTGGTTCTATGCCAATTGCGATTGAATGTCATATATGCTAGTTTGTAGCGGTTAGCATCTAGCATGAGGGATGCATCATAGCCTGCCAAATACACACGTTTGCTAATTTTTTTATTTTTTCCTTTCATGAATCTTAAAATAGTTCTTCGTCTTGTGTGTGAGCTTGAAAATAGTAAAAAACTAAAACACTTTCCAGGAAAGATTAAAGGTTTTATTTAAACGTTGCATCGTGTATCTTCTATTTTCTTATAACTATGATATTTTCTTTTTGCTACAAGATTACTTATTATTGTATTTTATTCTTCAGCCTCCAGGAGAAAACTATGCAAACCCAAGGATATGCTTCTTTCATGTGCTCTTCAAGGTCTAGTCATATTTATTTAAATGGTTATATTTCTCCTAATTACATTTCATTTTACTAATTTTTTCTGTGATTAAGCAGGCTGGAGCTTTGGCATTTTACATACTATCAGCCCTGTTTTTTGATAGTTTTGTCATAATTTTTGTGGTAACGGTTCTTCTAGCTGCTCTTGATTTCTGGGTGGTGAAAAATGTCAGTGGGAGAATTTTAGTCGGTTTGAGATGGTGGAATGAAATTGATGATAATGGCGAGAGCATATGGAAATTTGAATGTCTTGACCAAGAGGTTGGTGTTTTTATTTTTTATTTAATTGTTCGTTTATAATCAGATTAATTAGCTCTGTCGTAATATTGTTTTGTGTTTTTATATCTTATATTTTATTTCTACAGTCGTTGGCTCGAATGAACAAAAAGGATTCATGGTTGTTCTGGTGGACTCTTTACTTGACTGTAAGTTCTTCACTCTCTCTTTTTTTTTCAGTTGCAAAAGAACACATGAATACAATTTGAAGTGAAATCCAGAATCAAATTTTTGAAGAAATTTGTGATAGCAAGCTAAAAGAGTTCATAATGAGAATGCCAAATTGATAATAAGCTGTTAGTGATCTTGGATCATAAGTTGTAATTTTCTCAACACAAAAAAGAAAAAGAAAAAAAATATTATATAATGACTAGTGAGTAATGTAAGTTATATATATAATTATTTTCAGGCGGTTGTGTGGATCTTATTTGGAATATTCTCTTTGATACGGTTCCAAGCTGATTATCTCCTTGTTGTTGGAGTTTGCTTGACTCTCAGTATTGCAAATATTGTGGGCTTTACAAAATGCCGCAAAGGTATGCTAACTCTTAATTTATATATTTAATTTGATTGTCTTTGCAATGACTTTTTGTAAATTATGGAATATTTATGAAGAAGTCGAGATTTTGGCTAATAGTGTTTCATGGCTTAATTATAATCTAACATTTATGCGGTATGGTTTTAATTAATTTTGGATATTTTGATTCAGATGCAAAGAAGCAGATTCAGCAATTTGCCTCCCAGACTATTGCTAGCCGCTTTCAGTCAACGATACAGTCTGCGTTTACCATTGTGTGATTTTGAACTCGGTTTTGTTATTGTATACTTTATATACGGAACCTACCTACCCTATATGTAATTGACTAGAATGTTAGATATAATTGTTTACACTTGTTCTTGCTTGTTTTCATTAGCTGAATAATTGTTTTGAAACATGCCACATTGAAGCTTGTTACGTGCATTCCTGTATCTGTTTCAGTTATTTTAAAAATAGCTTATATGCTTGCAAATATGTTTTCTTTCAAATCTGGAATAAGAGGCTATATAGGCTCAAACAAGATCTATCTATGTGCATTGTTTTAGAAGTGGGGCTTGGTGGCTAATTAATCGGCGTCTAAACAAACACCCAATGGGGGTTCCATGTCACACGTTTCACCACTAATCGGATTTTTAGGTGCTAGGTGGTCAAAATTAGTCAATATGGTCAATAATAGTAAAAGTCCATTTTGTTTAACTTAGGGTTTTTTGAACGGTACACACTAAGAGGGTGGTTGGGGTTGCTTTTTCCACTTGATTACTTGATTGTCAAGTTTTCAAAACTCAAGAAAGTCAAATTTTTGGTGTTTAGCAAGGAAAAAACTAAAATCACTTATCTGTTTTTTGGGGCTTCAAAACGTAGTTTTGCAAAAGCATTGGAGCATCTGCTTTTTGTGAAACGTGCTTTTGCTCAAACATAAATACCCTGACTACCATTTATCTTCTTCACACACGTAAGTTAGATTCAACACAAGCATCAGGTATCTTCAAATATCTTTATGTTTCCTTATTATCTTCTTTTGAAGCTTATCTTCAAATATCTTTATCTTTATGTTTCCTTATTATCTTCTTTTAATTGTGTTCTATTAAAAACTTATCTTCAAATATCTTTGTGTTTCCTTATTATCTTCTTCTGATTGTGTTCTATTAAAAGCTTGCATCAATTCAATTTTTACATGATTTGAATATATGCATTTGTGAGTTCCGATAGAAACCTATAAAGAGATTGAATTGATATACTTATTTCAAGCAAGTTTCTTAACTCTCCATGTTTAATTTTTTGATTGCATGGTTTGATTCTTGAAAATTTCATATGAGTTTCACTAAAACTAACCCGTGACTCGTTATAATCCACTACCGAATCGTCAATCATGACATGGATCATCATGAACCAATGGCGTGGATACCACAATATAAAACCAAGAAAGAAACTACACGTACAAATGTAGATGCCTAATTTTGGGCAAGACCTTGTAGTTCAAAATTGTATACAAAGTCAATGTTACAAAATAATAAATAAAACATCAAGCACTTAACTTGTTAACCCTAAACGATTCCATGACTTTACGGAGATCATTTTCCTTTTCTAGAAATACATTTTCAGGCACTTGAAGTCTCAACTCGTATAATTGGTTATTCTCAACTCCTAAAACCGAAAGGTATCGCCTATTCCATTCCATACGTACAACTCTGTCTTCTGGCATAACCGCCAACTCGTTGTTGCTAGCAAATGATTTTATGTTCACCTAAAAATCAACAATTAAATATAATTAATTGCTGAAATCGAATACCTTTGATGTGTTTCATTGAGGTATAGTAAAAGCAATTAGAAACCAACCAAGAGGCTGGAATTTTGACAAATTACTTATGAATGGGTTAATTTGCATTATGCTTTATCTGGAACGGTCATATGGGTAAATAACTTTTTTTGGCTAAATACGGATATAGGTCGAAACTCAAAAGGTGTTGAAAGTGTTTTTCTATTGCATACAATCTGTTTAACTGTTTTAGGGTTAATAATGTTTTAATCCTCAAATTTTCACAGATTTGGCATTTTAACCATTATCCTTTTTTGGCAATAGTTTTTATTCTAAACTTTTGTTGAGTTTGTGTTTTAACCCTTTTGTTGACTTGTTATTGGTCAAACCGGTCGTTTTATGTTGAGGTATAACTTTTCTTAGGGTTAATACCATTTATAACTTCAATTTTCGCCTATTTGATGGTTTAATGCTCAAACGTTTTTCATGTTTCACAAATCTTTTAGCTTAATAACACCACTATTATAATTACTACTTTATATTGCTATAAAAAATTGGTATAAACTTTTATACAAAAGTCAACCATCATTTTTTAACAAGTTATTTAACATTTAAAATTTAGGAGGCTTAATCTTACCTCAATTTGGTAATACATCTTGCCATCATCAGCAACCCTAGAAGAAGTAGACAAAATACTTGCTTCACGTTTCACACCAAGTCTAGTAGACATAAACTCGGTCAAATATTGTCTAAGGACCGATTTCCCTGCTTCTTCAGGCGGCCCCAAATCTTCAACACTTTTATACTTTGATGATGAAGGTGATGACACTTCAACCGAAAGATTCTCATCAAGAACAAAAGGGTCTCTGAAGAATATATCAGCATTTGCACCACGAACTTGAATCCAGTTTCTTGGATAATTAAATGAATATCCGTCAAAAGTATCTATAAATTCCCTGAATTCTACTGATTGTTGAGCGAATGCAATGTTTCTTTCTGTTTGTGAGAATATGCAACTTGAAAGGATTAAGGCCATTAAACTCCTTCTTGGGACTGCAAAAGCTTTAGTCTGATTATATATCACAAGTATAAATAATGAAGGTCAGATGCAGTAATTTAACAGTATAGATATGAGGTTTTATTATTACTCTCAATTAAAATTGCATATCTTGAATATGATAAACGAAATGCCCTAAGAAAACACTATGGAATAAAAGCTTAATGCAGATATTTGACAGCAAAATTGATGGATTTTTCTACTCAATAGACTGAATCAATACAAGTTATACAGATATTTGATACTGATTGAAATTCATTTCTTAAATTTCCCCTCACTTAATTGAAATTCATCATAATAGCATACTTTCAACCTGATTAATGAATTCAAACTAACGAATTATGAATTACACTGCTATAGAAGCACAAGGTATACCATCATATCAGATTAATTTTCATTCTAATTCTTCTGTTCGAAAATGAAATCCTTCGATCCAAATTAAGTTTTTGATAAATGCGATTTCAAAGTACGTTAAGAGACTTACGGATTGCAGGCTGCAGGAAAGAGAAACGTAGGGTCTGGAATTGGGGAAGGTAGGAAACGTCGCGAGACATGTGGAAAGGGTGGTGGAAGAAAGGAAATGAGGTGGAATAGAGCGGAGGACGGTGGCTGGAGGAGGGCTGAGACCGAGACGGTTCACCATGGTCACATCCATCCGAGTGGATAGAGTGAGATAAGAAACCAGCCACGTTGTAATCGGGAGAGAAGCTTAGATATCAAAATATCTCTCCATAAATAACATTATGTAAATGAAAATAATGACCTTAATAATGTGTCTTAATCATGGTTTAAAAGATGTAGTTTTCAGTTTTATAATTTTATTATTATTAACTTTTGGTCTAGTACTCATATAATATAAGGGTGAATATTTAAGCTAAATAAATTAAATCGAACAGTGCCGAAATAAAAAATATATAATTTACAAAAATCTCACATCACTAAAATCATGTTTTTTCAACAGAGTAAAAATTAACATTGAACCGATCGTAGGAGACGTTTATTCGTTTAGCGGGACCAAACTCATTTTATATTAAAATATAAAATAACTTATTTTTTTGATGTCAAAAGGCAAACTTCCAAATAAACAAATACCCTCATTTTTCTCAAGGTTCCCTTAAACTTATTTATTAATCGATCAGTTGAATCAAATGATGATACTATTGAGTATTCATTATATAGCTTTTATGTAAATGTTATATAAATGACCCAAAAAAATGCAATATAAATGCCATAAAGAATTAAAAAAATCAAAAACCTATATTTCAACTAAATTTAATACTTTTAAATACCAACACCCATATCAAAAAACCCATGTCTATTTCATTTATATATTTTGTTAAGAAAATTATTTTTTGCCGGTTCAACCAGCTTTTAATATTCAACCGGTTGGTTCTAACCGAGCTATAACCATCAATCTAATCGGTTCATTCCGACTAGCCGCCTTCATATTTCATGATTCAACCGATATGACCGGGTAACTCAACCGGTTTTTTTTAAAACTTTTTATATGGGTAGGTTTTCACTGTGCATAATGCATTTTAAGTTAGATAAAAAAATCATAATTTGAAATAAATTACTTAACCATGAGCGCACTTAAATTAGTAGTACTTAAAAACCAGATATGGAAATTAATTACAATTAAGGTTGGATTTGGGGGAGAATAAAGTAGGGTAGAATGTTGCAAGCTTGAGACAAAGGATTAGAAAGATTCCATTGGTTTACTCCAAATCTACGTATTCCAGTCTCATTACCACAAGCCAAACCACATGCAATGCAATGCACACAATTACCATATATTCTTCCATTTCATTATCACCATCATCCCTAATCTCTTTCACTCTCCATCAACCATGTCCATGACACCACCACTTCAAACATCATGTATGCATATCTTCTTCCTGTGGATCTTGCTTCTTTCATCAGGTACATTCACTTTAAGAACCTTTCCTTTCAGGTGCACATTAGATGCACATTAACATGGCTCATTCTCTTATATGTCTCAAAATGTTTACCTTTATGTATTATTGTATAATATATGCATTAGGACCCAAATCATAAATAGATTTATACCCACGTATATTATGAAATTGAATACAAATTATAATTTTGTTGCTTATAATTTTTGAATTTAAAAGTTGTAGTACCTTTTTTGGTAAACTGAATAGTGCCTTCAAATTATTGGGGCTGACCTAGCAACAATAATACATAATCCCTTCAAATGAGTGGTATGAGGGAGGTAAACTATAGATAATCATATATTTATCTGATGGTAAAGAAAGATGTATAATTTATGCAAATATGGCAAAATGTGCTGGGTTGTCATGTGATGTTCATGTTTTTTTTCTCTTGGTTTTAATCATTTGAAAGGTTAAAGCACGAACATAACATAATTGACATAAATGCATTGAGATTATTACATCTAAACAAACAAAATGGTATTTTCTTTCGTTAAAGTAAAATACATGAAAATACCTTATAAAGATGAGGTAAAATGAGTTTTTCCTTCAATCATACATTTCGTTACTTTAATATTTTATTGAATAATAAGTTATATTAACAGAGTATGATTTTCTTTCCTTAACCCACTTTTCATGATTTTCCTATCAAAGTTAAATATATACTGTATATTTGACATGATAACCGATTAACATATAAATAAATATAATATAATTAATGTCAGGAACCATATTATCAGACGGTTCAAGAGTTTTCACAATAACCAACGATTGTGACGAGACAATTTGGCCAGCAATCACCCCTGGTGAGAGCTTCGGTGGTGGGGGCTACCCCCTACGACCCAAAGAGTCAAGGGTCCACACCGCACCCATGGGATGGTCGGGTCGGATATGGGGCCGAACCAAGTGCAACTTCGATAGCAACGGCAACGGAACATGTGTAACCGGCCGATGTGGGTATTCTCTACAATGCACCGCCTCGGGTGAAACGCCGTCAACACTTGCCGAATTTACCCTCACCACTTTGGAATTTTACGATGTTAGCCTTGTTGATGGCTTTAACTTACCAATGTCCGTTAGACCTGTTAACGGTAAGGGGAATTGCAGCGTTGCGGGATGTGTAGGCGATTTGAGACGAAATTGCCCCTCAGAACTTTCTGTTAAATCTGGTGGTAAAGTTGTTGCTTGTCGAAGTGCTTGTGATGTGTTTAATACCGACGAGTATTGTTGCAGGGGTAATTATGGAAATTCCGCTACGTGTCAACCGACTTCTTACTCGAAGATATTTAAAGATGCGTGCCCTACTTCGTATAGTTATGCGTATGATGATCCGACAAGTATTATGACTTGCTCTGCGGCTGATTACCTGATTACGTTTTGTGGAGCCAAGTAAATATTTCTCCCTTATACTACTTAATTTACCCTTATGGATAAAATTTGTTAGATGTGGCAAAATGGATGGTGTAATTTAGGGGTGAGCATTTGAACTGGAAAAATCGAACTAAACCGAAAGCCAGCCGAACTGAACCGAAATGATAACATGTAATCTTCTCGGTTTTGAAAATTCATCATTTTCGGTTTCAATTTTATCGGTTTCGGTTCGGGGTCCTCAGATAAGATAAACATTTAAGCTAAAAAACCGAAACCGAAACCAAAGCCGAACCGAACCAAAACCGAAAGCATGTAATCGGTTCAGTTTCGGATTTGAATATTCATCATTTTCAGATTAGATTATATCGGTTTCGGTTCGGTTTTGGAGCATACTCACCCGTAGTCCCTAGTATAGTGGTTAAAACCAGAGACGTGCAGTCTAAACATATACGGGTATTTTTTTAGTATGAGTTGAAAAGGTTACTTTTTTATCCGGATTTAATTAGTTGACAAGCATACATAGTTTTTCATTTTTTACCTTTAGAGTTTAGACATTATTACGAGTAAAGTATGATTATAAAATTTATATTTTATAACAGTAATAATTTTCATAATAAACTGAGATACACATTTTGTGGACTAAATATAATACTTTCTATCCGTTTCAGATAAAATATAACTTAAATAACGGATTTATATAAAAGGTTTGAAATTGGCAGCTATAATATTAATGTGGCTCGTTAGGTTCAGGTGGTTATATTATATATGATCATTAACTAGTTTCCATTTCTATCTTAGGAACCGAACTCAATGTACATATCACAACAATAAGTTGACTTGCAGCGGATCTACGATGGGCTTTTCCGAGAGTTGGATGTTGAGTTTGTTCGTGGCTTTAGTTGTCATTTGTTTATCGATGATTTAGTACATAAATCAGAAATTTTATGCTCTTTTGTTACATTTCTTTTTCAACCGATATTTGTAACTTGTTTGATCTTTCTTTTCAACCTAATGTTAATATCGAGTGTCTGTGTAATTAAGGATTTCGTTGAGTTCTATAAGTTCATATTTCTATATGACAATTGAGTAGCGTTACTAATAAAAAAAATCGGAATAAAAAGTGACCACACTTGATTATTTTGTCGTTCATTATAGTTCAAATTAGGGGTGTTGATCGGGTATAACTTTCGGGTATCGGGTAGTTCGGGTCGGGTAGCTCGGGTATTTTTCAAATATAAAATATATCCAATACCCGAACCAAATTAAATTCGGGTATTTGGGTATGGGTAGTTCGGGTAATGGGTCGGGTACGGGTATATCCACTACTACCCGAGAATTTGTACACTTGTATTGTCGGCGACCACAGTGATTATATTCGACCTTAATATACCAAATTTTTCTGCAATTTTACCAAACTCTAACTGACATGAGACTCTATCATTGACTTTTAGATTAAACACATGGAGTACAAACTTAACGATCGTATTTTATTTATAAAACTATAAATATTACCTTTAAAAAATTCCTTTTAATAGAATTCGGTTATTCGGGTATACCCGCCAACTTAAAATATTACCTTATACCCGATCCGTATTATTTTCGGGTTATCCAATACCCAAATGTTTCTACCCGATACCCGAACTACCCGACCCGAACTACCCGAATTCGAAACGGGTCGGGCGGGTAGAGCGGGTTTTGGTTATTTTCGACAGCCCTAGTTCAAATATGTAATATGTATAGCTGATACACCAAAATAAATTTAAATAAGAAAAACTAGGGGTGTTGATCGGGTATAACTTTCGGGTATCGGGTAATTCGGGTCGGGTAGCTCGGGTATTTTCAAATATAAAAACTATCCAATACCCGAACCAAATTAAATTCGGGTATTTGGGTATGGGTAGTTCGGGTAATTGGTCGGGTACGGGTATATCCACTACTACCCGAGAATTTGTACACTTGTATTATCGGCGACCACAATGATTATATTCGATCTTAATATACCAAATTTGTCTGCAATTTTACCAAACTCCAACTGACATGAGACTCTATCATTAACTTTTAGATGAAATTCATGGACTACAAACTTAAAGATCGTATTTTATTTATAAAACTATAAAATATTACCTTTAAAAAAGTCCTTTTAATAAATTTCGGTTATTCGGGTATACCCGCCAACTTAAAATATTACCTTATACCCGATCCGTATTATTTTCGGGTTACCCAATACCCAAATGTTTCTACCCGATACCCGAACTACCCGACCCGATCTATCCGAATTCGAAACGGGTCAGGCGGGTAGAGCGGGTTTTGGTTATTTTCGACAGCCCTAAGAAAAACAATGCATCAAATTGGCGGGTTAAGGTCAAGTGGGTTGGTTTTAATCAATATGTTCGGATCGGAAGCTAATATGCATATACGATACATCGAAAATATATTCTTTAAATCAGATATACAGGTGAAGATGTAATAAAATAGCAATATAACTTATGTAGTATTTACGGGTAATTATAAAATTTTAAGCTATGATTTGGTAATATAAATTTTTATCAAAATGTAAAAAAAATGTAATCACATAGGACCCAAAATTTCAATTTGGATGGGAAAAAACCTAAAAAAATTATAATTACGAAAGTCGACAATAATAAGTTGTAGTTAATACAATAGATCGCCGCCTCCGAAAGGTCGACTACGACAAAAAACGTATTCTCGATCATATGTGGTACTTGCTAATATCATGATCATTTGACCAAGGAGCATCACGTTACTAACTTATGACATATAACTTATGACATATGCAAAACTTAGGGATTAAATTCAAATTTTTTTTGTAAACCACGTGAACTATCCTTGTAATTTACTCTATTAGCAATTTGATAAATAAGCAAGGTGTGAGCCTGTATAACGCGTTTAGGCATGGAATACGCAACAAAGGTGCACACAAAGGTTAGACATATAAGATCATATAAAGTATGCTAAGTCTAAGAAGCTTTTAAGTGAAATTGGTCAAGAAATCATAAAAGTCTAAGTCTTCTGTATCTTATATATCATATTAGCAAAGCAATTAGAAAAATTGGGCGACCAATTCGATACAACCCATGTTCATTCATAATAAGAACTTCCTTGTTTGACCCATTAATCGAGCTATATGATCATATTGTTAATCCTCACGTTAACCATGCTAAAAATATTACAACATGACATTTTATAATTGGCTTACAGTCAATATTTACGTTAATCATGCAATCAAGACAAATAAAACAAAATAAAAGATAAAAAAAAATAAAAACTTACAACATGACCAGGGCCGGTCCAATTAATTTTTGGGCCCTGGGCTAAATTTTAAAATTGGGCCCTGTAAAGTGACTTCTTTCCAAAAGACTGACAAATTTCCGCCAAACTAAAGGTGCCGTGCCAATCCACAAGTTAAATGTCCGTATAGGACCCTATAATTCGCTATATTCATTATTCAATTGGACTTGCATTTAATTCAAATGAGTTACACATATGTATACATGCGGTTTTTTTTTTTAAAAAAAAGTGGACCCCTAAATTTTGTTGGCCCTGATCGGCCGCCATTATCGCCATACCCAGGGACGGCCCTGAACATGACATTTTATAGTGTATCATACAAGTTGACAATTCATTTGTGTGGACTACTTGATTACTTGTTTTAATGACGAAATTTCTAGTTGGATACTTGCATTAACTTCCATTTAAACCAATTCATTTGGTGTATAATTAAATACCTAAACCTTGGTAACCTAATAAATCTAAGTCATCCATGGACATTTTCCCGTTATAAATGGCTCTCTCGGGGTGATCGAGTTTTGCATATAATATACGTGATCTAAATGTTGTCGTGACTGTTTCGAATCTTCCTGCCTTGCCGTCCAGTAACCCAGACAGGGATCAAACTCTTAACGTCTTAGAAGTCATTCGTAAGCACTTATCACTAGACACTTAGCAGATGGTTATCCATAGACATTTTTTACCTATATAACCTAAATCAACTCTACTCTTTAATATCACCTTCACAGTTTGTTTTAAAAAACAAAAAAAGGATGCATCTCTTAAAGATATTTTTCCTTATCATAGTATCCTCTCATGATGTCTTATCCCAATATACTCGTTTCAAAGCCTCGGTTATGCCTATAATGAAGGATGCCAAAACATCTCTTCCCAAATTTTCCTGGTCATTCCAACAATGGGATGGACAAACGTCTTTCCTCATTGACCTCGATGCTCCATTCACGTGGGAAAATTGCATTTTGCGAACCCCTCGGGATGTAGCTTGCGGATTAGAGGAAGGATGCCGATTTCCCTTACCTTGCGACGACAAACTGTGTCAAGAAGCACACTCTTACATCAATCCCAACTGCCCGTCTCTCAATATTACAGCCAAATATGGTTGCAATATATGCGCGGTCACCCCTTTGAACCCGATCTCGAAATCATGCAAAGTGTCACAACTAACCACTGATTTGGTGCATTTGTACCCGAGTGATGGCCGTAACCCAATCTGGCTTAGTATCTTATCTTTCGGGACGGAGCTTGTGCTATCGTGTGCACCTTCTTCCTTGTTGAAATCCTTCCCGAAAGATGTCCGAGGAGTAGCAGCCTTTTCGTGGTCGGCTTTAGCATTTCCTCGTCAGGTTTATGTCGCTGACGTGGCGCAAAAATTTGCACTTTGCTTACCCAGCTCCTCATCCAGCCCGGGAGTCACGTTTTTCGGGGACGGGCCGTTTTATTTTACTTCTTTTCCGAATGTTGATCTTAGAAGCTTCCTTTCCTACACTCCCATGCTTAGAAAGACTTCCAAATCCCTTGGATATTTTATCCGAATCAATCGAATTTCAGTTAAAGGGACACCGGTTCCTCTGCCATTGCTAAAAGGTAGTCCTGTGAGACTTAGTACCGTTAAGCCTTACACGATACTCAGAAGCGATATCTATAAAGGTCTGATCAAAAGTTTCTCAGATGCTACAAAAAACATTCCTCGAGTTAAAGCAGTTAAGCCCTTTGGTATATGTCTACAAGCTACTGGGTTTCGGGTTCCTAATATTGATCTTGAAATGGAAAGTGGTAAGATCTGGAGAATTTCTGGTGATAATTTGATGAAGAACACTGGGAATGGGGCAGCATGTCTTGCATTTATCGATGGTGGGATAGGAAGCAAGAATGCGGTTGTAATCGGAACGTTTCAAATGGAGAATAATTTCTTGTTCTTCGACTTAGAGAATCAAAAGTTGGGGTTCAGCTCTTCGTTGTTATCTCGAGGAACATCTTGCAGCAGCTTCAACTCCACCGTAATAAACGAATGATTTGATTCCAAAAATAATAGGCTCATCTTATGCTTCAAGTCCTGCTAATTAGTCATGCATTTGCAATTTAATTATAAGTAATTGTGATATGTGTATCCCTTTTGTATCGCAAATAAAAAAACTGTATTTCAAAAATTTGACTAGTGTGATAGATAGTTATTAATAATAAATTAATAATGATCGAACTTGTAATTTTTATAACATTTGTTTGTCACACATAAATGTATGAACTAAGGCTAACCATCACACTCCCCATGCATTACCACCATCACACTCGCCATGCATTACCACCCCCCACTACGCATTACCACCATCACCAACACCCCCCACCACCATCACATGCGCCACCGCTACAGCACCGCCACCTACCACCACTGTCACTAGCCACCTACCAGGCTACCACCATCATCACTACCACTAGCCATCTACCACCATCTTCATTACCACCCAACACCAACACCTACTACCGCCCAACGTACCACTACCTACCACAGCCCAGCAGAAAAGATATAACAGGTTATAAATTAAATTTATACATTTATTTTTCTGAATTTGATCAAATTATCACAATTTTAACCTCAAACCCCCAACTTAATTTTCAAAACTTTAATATTAGTTTATTTTAGAGAAATTCATAAAATCTTTATTATATTTAGGAAATCAATTCGTTTGAATTTAAATTCTATTCAAATTTGAATTCATTTAAATTTTGTATTTTAAAAGTTTTTTAAAATATAGTAAAGATTCTAATAGGAATTTCAGCAATATATTTTAGGAATTTTATTCAAATTTAAATTTTGAAATCATTCAATTGACTAAAAGACCATTGAGTCAGCATCACACGTCATAAAAAATGACCAATCAAACGATGCGAAATGGACATGTCATCATGAAATTGTCATGTTTACCTCTGTATATACGTGGTAGATTGTAATTTGGTTTGAAATTATGTATATATTTAATGGGATTTATCTTTTTTAAAATGAGTTAATTGCAAGAATAGTCCTTGTGGTTTGGCCAAATTGCACGTTTAGTCCTTAAACTTCATTAAGTGCAGGTGTAGTACCTATGGTATGCGTTTTGTTGCACCCATGGTCCCTCACCCTAACACTGTTAAATATGTCTGTTAATTAAAGGGCATTTTGGTCAATTTACATCTATAGTCATATCTTCTTCACCAAATCAACTCTCTCTCTCTCTTTCCTCTGCACAAAGCCTCAACCTCCACCTCCGACGACTGGATGATGATGCGGCGACGTTAATCGCCACCAGAGCTGACTTTATCGGTTTCCCCACCAAGCCTCAACATCTACCTCACTATCTCCGTCGTCTCCACCACTGCAATCTCCGCCGTCATCACTTAAATCCACCCCGCCTACCACCTCCGGCGACCTTCATCTCGGCCATCACCGCCATCGTCGGATCTGTTTCGATTTTCAGTGGAGGTTTCGACCACCACCCCTAGATCCGTTCCGCCTCCCACACCGCCGTGGAGGTTCCGACCACCATCCCCAGATCTGTTCAGCCTCCCACCACCGCCATCGCCGGATCTGTTTCGATTTTCAGTGGAGGTTTTGACCACCACCCCCAGATCCGTTCCGCCTCCTACACCGCAGTGGAGGTTCCGACCACCACCCCCAGATCTGTTCAGCCTCCCACCATCGCCATCGTCGGATCTGTTTGATTTTGGTTAGAGGTCCCCACCACCTAACGATACTCATGAGACTTGGTTTGGACCTTTTCAACTTTCAAGTGTGAGCTGGGTTTTGGTTGATCGCCGGAGATGGAGGTGATGGCCGGAGGTGGTGGCCGGAGATGGAGATATGTATCTTTAATTATAGTTTAAGGGTTTAGTGTGTGTATAGTGTGTGTGCAGATAGAGGGGAAAAGAGATAGGATAGTGATGGTGGGACTAAATTGATGAAATGACCAAAATGTATATTTAACAGTGTTAGGGGGAGGGACCATGGGTGCATAAAAACGCATACCATAGGTACTGCGCCTGCACTTAATGAAGCTTAAGGACTAAACATGCAATTTGGCCAAATCACAAGGACCATTCTTGCAATTAACTCTCTTAAAATTTATGTGATAATAATGAAAATATTACCAAATTAATAAATAATGTTATATATTTGGTCTGATATTTACAGTCAATAAGAGTAGATAAAATCTACTTTTTCTGACATTCTATCCTATATATCGGAGATATAAGGTTTGAACTTGCACTTATGCAATCGAACTTGGTAATCAAACTCTTTCCCGGCAAGAAGATAAAAGAGATCCGGTTCCATAGTGATTTCGTCTGCTTTTGGAACTTAGATTCTTAGGGACAAAGAAAATGACTTAGGACTTTTGAATTCTCAGAACCTCCTTCGAATTAAAGAACTTGAGCGACCGGAACGGTTCACCAAGCCATTTTTATCCTTCACCCCTAAATAGGAATAGAGTTACTTTACAAATATGGCTAATTAGTTCGCACCTAACTGTGATAGCCCTCTCGAGACCTTATTGATCTGAAACTTTTAAAACCAACATACCCGGTAATTAAACATCTAATTAATACCCATTTTTAAATGAATTTTGCTGGATTTAGGAATTAATAAACAATACTAATTTTATTTCATTACGAATATAACATTTCCTGATTAGACAAAACTTGGATCATTACAATTTTAAATCATAATACTTTTGGTTTATAATATGTTTGAATCATAATATTATTTTTTCAAAATTTCAAGACTATACTCATTTGTAGAGAATTTAATTATAAAACTTTGACATTTTTATAACTTTTTGTTTACAAAGAAAAAACAAAGTTATGATAAAAAAAACGAAGTAGGAAGACTTGCAAAAATTACTATAATTAAACTCAAATTCTGAAATTGCTCAAATGACTGAAAGGTCCTTTGAGTCAACATTACACGTCATCAAAAAAGATCAATCAAAGGATGGGGAATGGACATGTCATCATGAAATTATAATGCTTAGCTCCATATATAAGTGGTAGATAAGCAACAAAGATACACATATTAGACATACTAGCAGGGTACCCGCGTAATGCGGCGACGGTACCCGTATTTATAATTTGCGACGAACAAATATTGTTCGATTACATATTTTTTTCTAACAACAGTCGAATGATAATTTAAATTAAAATAAACTCAAATCCATAATCACCTAAGATCAAGTTTAGATTCATAACTACCGAATCGAATCAACTTAAATGTTATATTTATTAGGGGCTGCAATAAAGCAAAGTAAGCAAGTAACTGAAGTGGTTAACACGCACGTCTTACTCGCAAATGGCCACGAGTTCGATTCCCGTATGCTGTGTTTTAATATTTTGTCTTGTTTAAGACATTTCCCAAGGTGGTGACGACGGTAGTGATAGTGGTTGCTGGTTGTGGTCGCGCGGATAGTAGTTGCTGGTTGACTGGGCGTTTTAAGTTTATGTGTTATGTTGGATGTTTTTTTTTTGGGATAAAGCAAAGTATCAAGTAGATCAATTGGTTAACACACAGTCCGTACTCGCAAAAGGTCTTGGGTTCGAATCCCCTAAACAATACTTTTTTATTTTGTGGTGTTTAAGATGTTTCCCAAAGTAAAAATTTAAGATTAAGTTTAAGATTAAGAACTTCTAAACTTAGAAGTTCTAAATGCTTTAAGAAGGAGTAAGATATAGATAAGCTCATGTACAGTACATTAGTATGGTAAGTCTAAGAGCTTACAAATCATAAAAGTCTTAGACTTCTGTATCTTATACTTCGTATATCAAATTAGCAACTAGACAAATTGGGCGACCAATTCAATACAGCCCATGTTCGTTCATTAAAAATTTTCTTGTTTGACCCATTAATCGAGCTATATGTTAACTAATTGATTTAGATTAATTGGTCATCAAGAATATATAGCTTTGGGATTTTTCTTGAAGTGGTGGGTTTAAAATTTATTGGAGGTAAAATTTGGAGATAAAAAAAAGTGTTAGGGTTTATTCTAAAAAAAGAAGAAAAGAAATGAGTTCACGGAAGGCATATTTTTCGCTTGAATATCATTGCTAACTCGAATCACTAACTAACTAAGTTGCTGTTAAAAAAAATAAAAATCGAGCTATATGGTCATATTGTTAATCTTCACGTTAACATGCTATCTACACAACCAAAACAAAATATAAAATCTTACAACATGACATTTTATAATTGGCTTACACTCAAATATTTACGTTAATCATGCAATCAAGACATACAAATAAAAAAAAGTTTTTAAAAAAAAAACTTGCAACATGACATTTTATACTTTATCATACAAGTTGACAATTCATTTGTGTGGTGGACTACTTGATTACTTGTTTTAAACTCTTAATGACGAAATTTCTAGTTGGATACTTGCATTAACTTCCATTTAAACCAATTCATTTGGTGTATAATTAAATAACTAAAACCTTGGTAACCTAAATCTAAGTGATCCATGGACTTTTACATTTTCCCGTTATAATTGGCTCTCTCAGGATGATTGAGTTTTGCTAATGATGTACGTGACTTAACTGTTGTCGTGGCTGCTTTCGAACTTTCCCGACCTTACCATCCAATGATGTTAACCCACACATGGATCAAACTCATGACGTCTAAGAAGTCATTCGAGAGCACTTTCCACTAGATAATTATCAGATATTATTCATGGACATCTACCTATATAACCTAAATCAACTCTACCCTTTAATATCACCTTCACAGTTTGTTTTCAAAAACACAAGAAGAAAAATATGCATCTCTTAAAGATACTTTTCTTTATCATAGTATCCTTGTCTCATGATGCCTTATCCCAATATACTCGTTTCAATGCCTCAGTTATGCCTATAATGAAAGATCCCAAAACATCTCTTCCCAAATTCTCCTGGTCATTCCAACCATTCGATGGACAAACGTTCTACCTAATCGACCTCGACGCTCCTTTCACGTGGGAAAATTGCATTTTGCGAGCCCCTCGGGAAATAGCTTGCGGGTTAGAGGAAGGATGCCGATTTCCCTTGCCTTGCAACGACCCATTGTGTCAAGAAGCACATTCTTACATCAACCCTATCTGCCCGTCTCTCAATATCACAGCCAAATACGGTTGCAATATATGTGCGGTCACCCCTTTGAACCCGATTTCAAAATCATGCAAAGTGTCACAATTAACCACTGATTTGGTGCATTTATTCCCGACTGATGGCCGTAACCCGAGCTGGCTCAGTTTCTTCTCGTTTGGAACGAGGCTTGTTAAATCATGTGCGCCTTCTTCCTTGTTGAGATCCTTCCCGAAAGATGTCACGGGAGTTGCAGCCTTTTCGTGGTCGGCTTTGGCATTTCCTCGTCAGGTTTATGTCCCTGACGTGGCAGATAAATTTGCACTTTGCTTACCCAGCTCCTCATCCACCCCGGGAGTCACATTTTTCGGGGACGGGCCGTTTTATTTTACTTCTTTTCCAAATGTTGATCTTAGAAGCTTCCTTTCTTACACTCCCATGCTTAGAAAGACTTCAAAATCCCTTGGGTATTTTGTCAGAATCAACCGAATTTCAGTTGGAGGAACACGGGTTCCTCTGCCCTTGCTAAAAGGTAGTCCTGTCAGACTTAGTACCGTCAAGCCTTACACGATACTCAGAAGCGATATCTATAACGGTCTGATCAAAAGTTTCTCAGATGCTACGAAAAACATTCCTCGAGTTAATGCAGTTAAACCCTTTGGTCTATGTCTACAAGCTAGCGAAATTGGATCTAGTCGTGCATTGTTTCGTGTTCCTAACATTGATCTTGAAATGGAAAGTGGGAAGATCTGGACAATTTCTGGTAACAATCTGATGAAGGACACTGGGAATGGGGCAACGTGTCTTGCGTTTATCGATGGTGGGATAGGAAGCAAGAATGCAGTTGTAATTGGAACGTTTCAAATGGAGAATAATTTCTTGTTCTTCGACTTAGAGAATCAAAAGTTGGGGTTCAGCTCTTCGTTGTTAGCTCGAGGAACATCTTGCAGCAGCTTCAACTCTACCATGATAGACGAATGATCGATTCGATTCCCATACAGATCATCTTGTGCTTTAAGTCCACTCTTTTGATTTATTGCTGATTAGTCATGCATTTGAAATTTAGAAGTAATTGTGATATGTGTAACCCTTTTGTATCGCAAATAAAAGTACTGTATTTCCAAAGTTTACTAGTGTGATATATAGTTATTGTAAATTACTAATAATAATGATTGAATTTGTAATTTGTATAACCTTTCTTTGTCACACATAAATGTATTGACCTAAGGTTCAATCACTAGCTATTGCCACCACCTACTACTACTATCACTCCACTCATCACCATCACTCCTGCCACCACCCACCACCACCGGTAGTGGCAAATCCAGAACCAAAATTAATCGGGACTTTCACAAAACTTTGAGCGGGGACCATATAAAAATTTCCCACTAATTTTCTTATATTAATTTTTTTTTTTCAGCAAGTGGGGGCCATGCACCCCCTTGGTTTGTAATGGATCCGCACCTAACCATCACTACACATTATCGCCATCACCAACATTCACCACCACCATAACATGTGCCACCACTACACCGCCGCCACCTACAACCACCCACCACAATTGAAAAATCACATTTAGGTTCAATTTTATTTCGATAAAAAAATTTACCTTATGTGGCTAAGAGCATCTCTAACCATACTTTTTTATAAACAAATACCCATTTACCACTAACATTTATACTGTATATAAATGTGGGGTCAATAATGTCCATTGAGAGGTAATCCTCTATCTTCAAATACTAGCTCCGTATTAAAATAAGTGATACATTTTTCATTTAGGATTTAGGTGTGGATCAAAATAGCGATATACTTTTAAAATTTACCTTGTTTGGTAAAAAAAATGAGACATTTTTTCCACTATCTATCTATTTTAATAAAATGAACTAATATTTCTACATTACTTTTAAATATCATTAATGCTTCGTATAACTTTATTCAAAAAGAGTAAGACCCGATATCTATTAATTATCCATATTAATTTATCTTAACTTAAATTTTATTCGTCTACCTTAAAAACCGTAAAATCTCAGATTTCATTTATTTTGATACAAAGTAGGATATAGAGTTTTATCTCCTTTAAAATATGGAGGGAGTGATAAATAAATTTAGTGGTTGGAGATCATGCCCCATAGCACCCACCGATAGGAAGAATCCGCGCAGAAATCAAATTCCAGCCAACCAGCACACACTTGAGTCGTCGCCCTTCGATGCTCTTTTTTTTCTCTATCCAATTGAAGAGGCACACGATTTAGGGTTTTCTTCTTCTCGGTGAGGTTTTCTTCTTCTCAGCGCTTTCTTTTTTGAAATGAGAAATGTGTTTTGTAATCGTGTTCTGTTAAAGTTTAGATGTATTAATCCTTCAATTGATTTCGTGGAGTATCGACTATCGAGAATACTATGAAATGATAAATGCGAAGCTGTATATATAGATTCAGGATTGCACAGTGATGAAATGATAAACTTCATGTATCCATGTGCAGTTTAGGAATAAACATGTCGAAACCACATAATTGCTAATTAGTAATTAGTTAATTACTACTGAAAGTCTGCTTCTAATACCAGAGTTCTTACAAATTATTATACACTAGACGTGATTTAGCTACAAAATTTGGTATCACCTTAAGTGTATCTCGTCTGATTATGATCATATAGAATTAGCATTATGAACCTGAATAGTTAGTTTTGGAAAATGAAATTGTGTTTTTGATTTTTCGTTTTAGCTTCACATATTTGATTATAATCATAAAAAATAACAAGTTTTTGAGATTTAACATTCAGTGTTATACAATTTCTCGGTTAGGTTTAGTTAAGGCCGCTTACTTGGTTATCAAGGGCTAAGTGACATATAGAATGCATTAAACGTATAGGCAGAGCTAATTGCATACAATTTGGGACGGAGAATGATATCAAATATCCATACCAATCCTATTTTCAATGCAAACAACAAAATCACACCAGAGGCAGAGAAACAATGTAAGTATTTTCTCTTTAATTTTTCATAATTATGTTACAGAACTCAATTATTAAACACACATATCTTAATCATCTCATTCTTACTCAACTATTAATTGCATAACAGGTAAACCGCACCAAATTACAATATGTTCTACCCGTCGACATTTGCTAGCAAGTAGTGGTATCTCCTTAGTTTCAATATTAACCTCCAACTATATATTTCCACCACCAATATCCCATGCCATAACTGAACAAGAAGAAAAAGACGAAAGTTTGATGGGGGCCTTTAAATCGTTACTTGATCCAAATGAGAAAACAAAATCCGGAAAAGTGTTACCCAAAGCTTACTTGAATTCAGCAAGAGAAGTGGTCAAGACTTTGCGTGAGTCATTAAAAGAGGACCCAAATGATATGGCTAAATTTAGACGGGTTGCAGATGCTGCTAAGGAATCTATACGAGACTATTTAGGGAATTGGAGAGGACAGCCCATGGTTATTAATGAGGTAATTTTATTCTTTATTTTTTATTTTTTAGCAAAGACTTTTTCTTGGATTCTTGTTTATAAATAATTATTGCACTATATGATTAGGAAAATATATTTGAGTTGTAGGAATCATATGTTGCGATTGAGAAGGCAATTAGAACTCTAGCGGGCTTCTACTCAAAGGCAGGCCCGTCTGCTCCTCTTCCAGAGCAAGTGAAGTCTGAAATTATCAGCAATCTTGATACAGCAGACAACATCTTGTGATATTTGGTTTTATGAGTAACAGTTTTCTTAATTCTCTTTTTTATTGTGGTTAAATGACAAATCTGTAAAGTTCTTGAATACCAAGAGCCATATGATTGTAATTTGTAATTGTAACAATCATTTTTAACGTGTAGATTATAAAATTCAAATTTTTAAAAATCAAAAGCACATATATAATAACTAAGTTTCGACTGTCATATTAAAACATCGAAAGGGGGTTTGAATCACATACAAAATTAAACTCCTAATTTTAGCCATCATTGTTTTGGTGCATTTCAAAATGTATGAATGGGCATGTTTTGGTAAGCTTATTTAAAGGCTTATTAGCTTATAAGCTTATTATATAAGTCGCATTAAAAAGGTTTAATTAAGCTTATATAAGCTTATAAGCTAATAAGGCTCTTATATAAGCTTTTCCAAACATGCTTGAAGTCTTGTTTAGTCGATATATAGTCCCCTTATTTGCCCGACTTGCACAAAATCTGTAATGGGATAAGAGAGAGCAATCGTTTTCCCAAATTATGCAAGTTTTGGACAATTTTAACCATTTAAAAACAGTTTTTCGTAAGTTAAATACATGGACTTTGCCCAAGTGATCAACAAAAGACGAAGTTGAAGCACCGAGGTAGTTGCTTAAAGCACAAGGTGTCGTTCCTTGCTCAAAGCACAAGGTGTCGTTCCTTGTTAAATCCGTGTAAAGTGCAATTTTATATCATTCACCTCAAAATTACATCCCTCGTTTTGAGTTGGTTTGGCGAGTTTTGGCACCGCAAATACTCCTTTGGTGTTGCTTTAACATGATGACACTTTCTGATCTTATACATATAGCTTTATATTTTCAGCGAAATTCCTACAAGAGGACTTGCACCTAGAACACATAAGACGGCTACCAACGGTGGGCAACCAACCCCGCCAGTTATCCCGTTTCTTTGCCTCACCTATGGCACCATAAGATCAGTGGAAGGCGTCGGTTTCTTTGCGCCAGTTTGGGGACGAGAGTGAGAAAGAGATCGGTTGGTGATGGTAGGGCCAAATGAGTATTTTGTGTGTGTGTATTTTATAATGGTGGGTCCCAAAAAATTTAAGGGAAGATGTATTTTTGGCATGAGTACATCAGTTTAATGTCGGTTGGAGGGTGAGCTGACGTGACGCTAATTTGACAAAAACTAACGGTATCAGTGTCCACCACCATTGGGAGCCATCTAAGAGCCCTCTAAAACGTTTGTTAATTAAATTCTTAATTATTCTTGTTGAATTTTAAACGTTTACTTGATAGAAATTCATACATCACATAAATTTAAACCACAACGTCAATTTTCTTCGTAATGTTTTTCTGTATACTGGTTAATCCACATTTGTTTTCTTGCATTTAATAATAATTATTCGACGGAAAATTCCAATATACGATAAGTAGATTAATTATATTTAATTCAGAAATACCTTTGTAGCGATTGAATCACACACTCTCGATTCGGTTCTATATATATTTCCGCTCCAGAATTTGAAAATCAGTACCGAGTTTCCCTCTTTATTTCTCTGAACCACACACACTCTCTCAGTCTGCAATTTGCATCTCAATTCGAAAATGCAAACGCTCAAGTAAATCTCTAGTCCTCTAAGTTGATACAAGTGTTTGAATCTGGAAGCACGTTATGGATTTTGCATTTACGTGATTAACTGATCATTTTGTTTACGTTTTGTGCTCCAGATCCGAAGAACAGAACCAATTGCAGCTCGTGGAACGTGAAGAGATCGATGAGGATGAAGATCTGTTTGAAGCGATTGATAAGCGTAAGCATAAACTCACACAATTTTACTACAATTTTCTGTGATTCTCTTCGTTTCCGAGAGTTGCACTATAATTCTAGCTATTCTTCAATTTTATGTTATTTTCGTCGTGTCTGTAATGAGTTCGTAAGTTTTAGTCCGTACGAACTCCAATTTCTCTGCTAAATATCGCAATCGTTTTGCATTTCATCGAATTTATTGAATCGAACTCGTACTAATTCGATTTTGTCTAATTCTCGTCGTTTCTGTAACGAAGTCCGAACGAATTCTAATGACCTGTTAAAAGTTCCAATCGTTGTGAATTTGATCAAATTTAGTGAACCGAACTCGTACAATTTCGATTGCTTAGCACAAGTAAATTAAATTCGCTGTGTTTGAATATATGAATTTCTATCCGATTTTGAACAGAAGATTTAGTTTCGTACTTGATTCTTCCAAAAGTACTACTGGATAGGTCATAGGAGCTAGGCCGAAAATTCCCTGTCTAGTGTGAACTTATTTCGTGTTTATTATTATCCAGTGACTTCTCATGGAATAAATGCTGGAGATGTGAAGAAGTTGCAAGATGCAGGGATATATACCTGCAACGGCCTGATGATGCACACGAAGAAGGTGATTACTGATATAAACCTCTACGTTTTTGGATTATAATTGATAATTTGGTAACTTCTGGCTTAACACATTTTTATATCATAGAATTTGACTGGTATAAAAGGATTATCTGAGGCTAAAGTTGATAAAATATGTGAAGCTGCTGAGAAGATAGTGGTTAGTGATCTGTTGACTGTTGTTTAATATGAATTCAGTTTTATTTGATGTTATTCTACACAAGTGAAGTGATAATTGCTCCTGTTCTGATTCAGAATTTTGGCTACATCACTGGAAGTGATGCTCTGCTCAAAGTAAGACGTTCATCAGTTTAAAATCTAGTTGTAAAATGCATAAAATGATTTGTGTTAGCTTGCTAACTGAATATACGAGTCTAGCTTAGAAATGACATGATATTTAATTATCCTTTGTGAAATAGAGGAAGGCTATTGTCCGCATCACTACTGGAAGTCAAGCTCTTGATGAACTTTTAGGAGGTGAAAATTTGAGTTCTGTTATTTTCTGTATTAACCTAATTGATTTCATTCACACAGATATAGAAGTTGTAGACAATAACTATTGTTTATGAATTTGGATAGGTGGTATTGAAACTTCACAAATCACAGAAGCTTTTGGGGAGTTTAGGTGAGATTAAACATATCTATACTGAAATTTGTATTATATTGTCATGATCTGTGTCTTATAATTCCCAAATTAATGTTATTTTCCAGGTCTGGAAAGACACAGCTGGCTCATACACTATGCGTTTCAACACAGGTTCCTTAACTCATCTTGAGACTAGTTCACAATTTGTTTGAATTTCATGTCTGATTATAATGGATTAAACATTGCTGCTTGTGGTACTATCCTTGATGATGGGATGCTGATGAATCAGTATCATTAGTTTCCTAATTAGTTTAGAAATTACTTTAACAGGTACTTATCAATTATCATCTCTGATATATTTAGTGATTATAAAATTGCTTGCAGCTTCCTACTAGCATGAAAGGAGGGAATGGGAAGGTTGCTTATATTGATACCGAGGGAACTTTGTATCCTTTCCTTGCTGTTAACTTATTTTTCCAACTCTTTTGACTTTGTATATCCGAATATAGAAAAATGTATGATCACCTGTGCTTGAATTTCCTTAATAAAATGTGTTTCTAGCCGACCTGATCGTATTGTACCAATTGCTGAAAGATTTGGCATGGATGCTGGAGCTGTTCTTGATAATGTAATATTAATGATTTCTAGATTTATTTTTCATGTTAACTGATTGCTTATTCTCTCACATATATTGAAGATCATATATGCACGTGCATACACATACGAGCATCAATACAACCTGCTCCTTGGTTTGGCAGCAAAGATGTCTGAAGAACCATTCAGACTACTGGTTTGCTTTCTTCAACCAAATGTTTTCTGATCTGCAAATTCATGTTTTGAATTTAATTATTTTCTAATTATTCCCAGATTGTTGATTCTGTCATTGCCCTGTTCCGAGTTGACTTCACTGGGAGAGGAGAACTTGCAGAGCGTCAGGTTCATTAAATTCTATCTCTGATTTTTGAAAATTAAAAAGTAGCCTATCATTCATGTATAATTGTATATATAATCTTTTACAGCAAAAGCTTGCTCAGATGCTTTCTCGTTTGACCAAGATTGCAGAAGAATTTAATGTAGCTGTTTACATGACAAACCAAGGTTCTATTTCCTTAATAAGAATATGGTTTTATGTGTAAAATTATATTATATGCTTTTTTTAATTAATTAATAATGAAAATTTGTTTATATTTGTTACAGTGATAGCTGATCCAGGTGGCGGGGTATTCATATCAGACCCAAAGAAACCAGCAGGAGGACACGTTCTTGCTCATGCAGCTACTGTCAGATGACTCAGATTGATGTTTAGGAAAGGAAAGGGGGAACAACGTGTTTGTAAAGTGTTTGATGCACCGAATCTCCCAGAATCTGAAGCAATATCCTTACATACAATTTTATCCAAATAAAAAAAACTTTTTAATTTCAAAATTCAAACAACCTCATAAATTGTTTTATTCAAGGGTAAATTGGTTTTGTATACTATATATTACCTACAAATTTATTTTTAAAATGGACAAAAATTATCTTGACATTTGCATGTTGTTCTTGACAATCTCACATATTCCAGATAACAGCAGGGGGAATTGCAGATGCGAAGGACTGAAACTTTATGAAATATAACAATAATAATATTACATGCGTAGTCTTTAGAAGTGTTCGTTTCAGCTGTCTACTAATGACATATTATGTAGTCTGATCGTTATAATTTACTACAGAACAGTGCCAATTAAGAGTAGGTGAAGGTTATATACTTATATATATAGTTAGTATGAAGATTAGTGTAACATTGAAAGTTTTTTTATTTCCCTGATGAAAGGACACCACATATTCAATCTTAAGCAAATACAGACACATTTCATACCGTTTCATGTATTCTCAAATCCCTAAAAGGGTCTCACATAAGATTAGAAAGAAAGCAATAGAAGAAGATGGTTATATAAATATGCGTGTTTTGGCCCAATTTAGAGATTAAGTTTCAGTAGTGTTGAGACCAGTTAGCAGCACTCCCAACTCTGGGCATTCCAGTCTCTTTCTTGGAATCAGAATCCACTTTAAAATTTGCACCGCACATTTCACCTGAACTGTCTACTCTAGGCACTGCCTTCAGTGAATTGAAAGGATGCTCAAAGCTCCTTAATCCTCCAGATGTTGTGAAGAAACACCCTGTATGATAATAATAATAATAATAATAATAATATATTATTATTAATAACAATAAATAATAATAATAATAATACAAACCTTTTGGGAATGGTGCAAATGATTTCCCACAGCCTTTCTTTACAGTATCAACATCATCAGAAAGAACCAGATGTTCTTCTGAATCAGTCCCCCAAAAAAAGGGCACACTGCCATCAGCATCCTGTATAGCAAGCAAATATGGTAATTGTAAGAAACAAGTAAAAATACTCTTTAACAGAAACAGTTAAAATACTCACAGCAGCTATGAAAGTGGACTTTGAAGTGCTGTCATAGAGAACAAAAGCGAATTTCCCTTGAAGGTCTCTCACAACTTGATCAGCAGGGTAAGGACCTCTGTCTCTCAGTGTTCTGTATGCCTCGATAACAATTATCACTTCATTTGCTGTTTTGCTCAAACCGTATTGTTGCTTTAGTGGCGCAACGTTCTCTACATGACCTTGAAATAAGCAGAATATGTCGTCCACAACACCAAACAATCTAACAAAAAGTAACAAGAATTAGTTTTAAGAAAATGGGTACTTAAATAACGACAAAATAAAAGATTATTCAACTCTCACATTTCTCATTCCATGGTAAGATTCATCACACTAGAAGGCAGTGTTTAAGATTTAACTTAACTTCAACTTTAACCTATATCGAATACATACAGAGATTCCTAACTAGGGGTATAAACGAGCCGAGTTAACTCGTGAGCTACTCGAGGTCGACAAGAAAACACTCGAAATCGACTCGATTTAAGTCGAGTCAAGCTCGAGCTACTTGAGCATACTTTCGAGTCGAGTCAAGCCATTTTGAGAGTGCTCGAGCTTGAAAATAAAGGCTCAATCGAGCTCGAGTTTGGAGCTTCAAGTTTTATAATCCATTATCGACTTGACTCAATTAGACCCCTATTCCTGAGTAGATCAAATTCATATTCTCCACAAAATCATAAAACATATTAACTTCTAAAGCATATTAGATTCTTAGTTAGGGTTTGTCCTTATAATCAGATCAATCATAAAAAGAATTCAAGAAGAGGTGATTATATATATACCTTGGTAAAAGAGGGTTTTGTTTATCCATGGAGTACGAGATCAAACCAGAATCACCAAGATTAATAGTGACGGCAGAAGGATGGAGTGATGAAAAGTGTCGAGAAAGAAGACCATCTTTGAGTGCATTTAGCGACGGTTCTTGTTGTGGGGTTTGTAAACCTTCAGGGCTCTTAGCTACTGTTTTCTGGAACACTACCAACATCTTTGATCGCTTGTTTGATTGACTTGAGATGAAGAAACTCGTATTGAATGAGTGATCGGATGAGAGACAGAGATAGTGGAGTTTAAAAAGGTCTTGTGGGGGACTCTGTAGATGGGATTGGAATTGGATAGTGGATAGTCAATGAATTACACGTATCACTGACACGATAATATTAAATTGCTATTAAACAAATAATTAAAGGGACTGAAATTTTGCATTTTTATAAATATTTTTGGGGTTATGCAAAAGTCCAGTTCGTTTAATTTTAGGTGGGTGAAAACCGTGAAATCGCTTACATGTGGCCGTCCATTGTCAGATAACTCGGTTTAAAACTTTAAATAATCTGTTACTGTACAATTTATAATCTTTTTAATAGTTAATACACATTTTAAATCTATATATTTATTTACTAGAAAAAAATAAGCGCAATACGGTGGTAGATATTCTATGACTATATTCTGCGGAGTACAATTAGTAGGTATTGACGACATTAGTGATGGTGGGTGGTGGTGGTGGCGGAGGCGGCGGCGGTCGCTGATGGTGGGTGACGGTGATTTCAACATTTTAATTTTAAGAGATTAATAAAAATAATTATAATCAAGTAATGAATATATGATCTAATAGCTTAGTTGGTTAGACATTGTATTAATAATATAAAGATTGCACGTTCAAGTTATGGTGCATTTTTTTATAAAAACAAATATGTATCGAAATAATAATTATGTTGACTGAAAATTAAACATTGCTAATTTGAGAAAATATCCTAAATGTATTATATATAATTTTGGAAACGGCAAATGAAATAACGGAAGCCTACTCGCAATTTTTCAGCGAGCACCCCGAGTTCGAGCTCTGCATAAGCGGGCAAACCCAGCCTCCAAAGGGATTTCCAAGGAAAATTCTCCATATGTGTATGTGTGAGGTATGAGTTAAATTACGCTAATGCAACGCTCCCAAAGGGATTCAAACTCACGACCTGCAGCCCACATGAGTTTGGGTATAAACCCAGCGCCTCAAACCAGCTAGGCTGGCCATCATTGGCAATATTATATATAATAAATATAAAAGATAATACGACTTAAATCTATAAATTTATGAGACACTTAAACAACAAATGTCGTTGGATTACAAGACATTTAATTATACTTTATATAGATGCTACTTGTAAAGATTAAGATTTTATTTTATTTTATTATTAAGCACCATAAGTATTAAAAAAACAAAAGCTATAATTATTTAATTTGAAAATTTGATGAAAATGGTCAAAAAAAGCAAAAGTTATTACTATTGTCGATTTTTAATTATTCCGGAGTAGTATTTATTATTATTATTATTAAAATATTTTTAAAATTAAAATTAAAATTAAGCTCCATAGATATAAATTAATCAAGCATTTTGTACAATTGTTTCAATCATCTAGTATATTAGAATTTGGCCCCACAAATATAAAGGGATTTTGGTGTTTTTCCTCATCCTTGTAATCATAGGTTTAAGTTTCGTTGCAAACAAATATGATATTTATAAGTAGATTAAGATTATGATCTATTAGTAAAAGAAATCTAGTAAATTAACTCTCTTTAAATGACTAATTATGAAGTGAGAATGCAATGTGACAAATACGCTATGATTAATGATATAATTTAAAATATTACTTTATTTTATGTTATTGTTAGATTAAGACATATTTACTCTGTAAATTCCTGTTTAGTTTTTTTATACAGAGCCACAGTATATTTTTTTATGAAAGAAAGAAAAGGCATAATAGCAAGTTATTTTATAAAGTGTTCAAATGAAAAAAAAAAAATCATTGTTGGCCCTGGCCCTGCGAAAACTGACTTTGGAAGAAAAATTAACACCAGCCCCACCCAATATTTAGAAGGCCATTAGAAACCCAACAAAAAAAGGAATTCTGTAATTAGCCTGGGTTTCTACCGTAGCCCACAAACCGAAATTATGTCTTGGTATGTGCGGGTTGGGCTGCGCACACAGGCCTTATCAGCTCATCCAGTCATCATCTAAAGCCCAGATATTTGAATCAGTTTGGAATTTGGATTAAGTAAGACGGGTTTTAAAACCGGATTTAGAACCGGTTAAACCGGTTTTCGAATAAAGTCGTTGAATTTCAGGATTAGGATTGATTTTTTGGATCTTACCCACTCAAGTCAGTTCAAGGGTTGAGCAATAAAAACCGAAAAATCAAATCGAAACCGAAAAACCCAAAAAAAACCGCACCGAAAAAACCGAACCATTTGAAAAACTGATGTCCACGCTTTTAGTTCTTGAAAAGACTGAATGTTTAGGGCGGTTTTCGGGAGCATATGAAAAACCCGTGAAAAACCCGACCGAAAACCCCGCTCCGCCCCACTATTATATATAAAAATATAAAATATAAAAATATTCAGTCTTTACTAAAATATAAAACATTTTACTATCTTTTAAAAGATTACATTTAACTATCTTTTAAATAAAAGATATGATTGAATTTTTTATGTTATATTTAACTATCTTTAAATTTTATTCAAGTTATGTTAGTTGAATTTAACATTATATTATATGAAAACTTAATTGTTTTTTGATTTATTTATAATCGAAGTGAGTTAAGGTTTGAAAGTGTGGATAATAATATTATGTTTTAAGGTAACAAAATGGTAAATTTAAATAAAAACAAAAAACCGAAAAAAGCCCGAAACCGAACCGCTTTAATAAGAAAACCCCGAAAAACCGAAAACCCGAAACTGAACGGGGTGTAATTCTTAATTAATCTTAAAACCCGAACTTTTGGGGCGGGGTTTGATTTTAGTTAAAAACCGCCCCATGCTCACCCCTACAAGTCACATATAAACACCTCTTACATGTTGGAAGTCATTCACTAGTCAAACATTCTCAAACAAAACTTACAAAGTACAAACTCTCAAAACACTGAAACACCAGTTTGACCTCAGTCATGTCCAAATCGGTTTCTACCGGATCCAAATTCCTTGGTCTAAATCCGGTTTCGGTCTGAACCGCTTTGAACCCAAACCAGCTTTGAACCACATTGACAGAAGACGATCTGAGGTTGAATTTAGAATTTTTTTTTAATCGGTTTATGCACGTCTACATAGCACTATAGCAGTTCGTTATAAGGACCAAAACATACAAACATCAAATGTAATGGACTAATGATATCCATTCTTCAAAGTCAACAACAGCTTTGAAAACGACGTCCGACTAAAACGACACCGCTTCACTTATCATTGCCGCTTTACACCACATAAGTCTGCTCTATATTTATCATCCCTCTTCCTTCTATTCTCCCACCGACCAAGCAAAAATGTTGATGGCGTATTTTCAAAGACACGCTATTCTCACTCTCGTCCTCCTTTCAATCTTCTGCATCAACCACAAGGTCAAGTGCGATGGTATGTATCTTTTTTTGCCATCTGATTTGATTTCATAAATCTACTCGTCTATAGCTAGAAGAATCAGCATTGCTTGACCAAATCTGCTTGCTTAATTTGTATTAATCATGATTCCATGAACTATCTTCACGTACTAGGTACCTAGGGTTTCTATTGTTTCTGCAATTACTGTTAGTGTGTGATGTTTTTGTTGCTCGTTATAAGTGGATTTGTAGTTTGAGTAGTCTTAATTCGTTATTTTTCTTATTGAAATTAAGCTTGAAGTTGAATTGATTCGAGGCGATGATATGTGAGATTTAGATCTGACTGGTCCTTATTGCAATTCGTGTCGGTGAGATTGTCTAATTTACAGAGATCTAAGTTAGGCACGTAGCTTTAATCTGTTTATTTTGAGGAATCTAAGGGTTATTCTGGTAATTACTCAACTTACAGAACTGATATACTCATGAGATTTGTTGCTTCTTATTCAGTGGATGTCATTTCTGTGTTGGAAATTTTTGTGATAAAATGTTCTTTTCACCAATTTTGACCCATGTAGCTATATGTATATTTTAAAATTTTGTGATAAAACATTTTCTTGCACCAAAATGTTTTCTTCATCAATCCCAGGCTGCATTTTGTGCATGATTAGGTAAATAGGATATCATTGTTCTAGACTTCTAGTTGACTCTTGAAATAAACTTTCTTATTTAAAAGCTGATCAAGTCAAACGGGTTAAAAATCGCCTGAAGTCAAACTTTTTGTGTGTGCATACAACCTTCTAAATCACTTTACTCAAAGAGTCAAAGATATACATGATTACACTAATATGCAGTTTATATACCGCCAGTTAGGATCATCAAACCATGGCTTTATTCGAACCAAAAAATAAATAAATTTGAAAGTCATGCGTGTTAATTACAACTCACAATCATTAATTAATAACACCACACAAATGCTGACAATTTTACAGATGAAGAAGACAGTCTTCTTTCAGGAATCAACAGCTACAGAGCAACCCTAAACTTAACAACTCTAACCCAAAACGACCGAGCCAAATGCTTAGCCGACAAAATAGCCGACCAATTTAAAAAACAACCATGCACAAACACAACCGGTTCCAACACAGTTCCCGGTACCGAACCAGAATTTTCCAATTTTCCCAACCTTCTGGAAAAATGTCACTTAAATGTGACCACTACACGAGATGGAGCTATTCTTCCTGCTTGTGTTCCTAATCTTGACCCGACACTTGTGCTCTCAAACTACACTCGATCCCAATATTCAAATTCCTTAAATGACACCAAATTCACTGGTGTTGGTATCGGTTCTGAAGATGATTGGATTGTTGTGGTGTTGACTACAAGTACCCCTGAGGGCGGGTTTTCTCCTGGTAGTAATGATGTAAATTTTGTTTCCAAGATCGGTCCTGTGGACAGCTGGATGGTTCTGCTTGTTGCGGTTTTGTCGTTCTTGTGGGTTTGAATTGTGGCATGAAGTTGTTGTATGTGTGATTTGTTTTAGTTTTTTATGTTGTATTAACACGGAGTTGTAGAGAGGTTGTTGTTAACGTACTTTTGGTCTTTTAGATCAAATCCGGATTCTGATTTGAGTTGTTTTGTCACTAGCATTTCTGTATCAGGTGTTTGATGTTGGAAGTTTTTAAGATTAGGTTAAACTTGATATGAAGTTGATTGTTGGAAACACCGTTTGTCCTGAGTTGTATTATCTAGGAACATGTCGTACTAATAATATAGTAATATCCAAGTTCATGGTGTTCTTGTTAACTTTTGAAGTCTACTTTTTCGAAGTTTTAATAAGTATTTTAGTGTTTTTTGTGATGGGTGAACCTAGCTAGCATAGTATGTAAGAATATGGAGAAATAATAAAGATGTAGAGCAATGTCCTTACAGTGATTTTGAATGGAGTTATTTGGAGTTTTGAGGAGAAAGTTATGAAGGTTTTTGTGAAAATGTGTAATGCTTTAGAGTGAATCACGGATTTGGGAGTAAAAGTGAGAGACAAGCTTACATCTATACCAAAGCATAGTTGATAAAGGATAAAAGTGATTTCCCGTCCATACAAAGAAGTTAATGTTCAACTACATCATGTATCATATATTGACATGTGTCATGAAAACCACTCTATTAATAGAGAGGTTAATTCATTGTGCTTACCACCACTTAGAATACATACTTAAGAACTTCTCAAACATATTTTAGCATTTATTTATAGTATTTTGTGCTAAATATTGCCTCAGACGAGTTTATCTTCGGCTAACATTAAAAGTTAGAGAGTTATGAGCTAGTAACATTGTTAGTTGATATCATATGTCATTCAACTATAGATAGGTAGAGTTTGTTTACACTTGTATTCCTAACGAGCATAATGAGCCCCGCGCTCCGCTGCGGGTATATTTAATTATTGTTTTTTAACTCATTTAATTTTAAAGTTACAAAGTATCAATAAAATATGTAATAGTAATTTATTGTTTATCATTAGAAAAAAATTAATTTATAAATATTTCAATATATAACCTCTGCATAAGATTGGGATGTATCTAGAATTAGAACTCGAATTTTTTATGTTTGAAAATGCTTTAATCTTATAATCCAAAGCTCTTAAATTCTATAACTATTCTACAATAAAAGTCAAATAAACTAATAAATGCATAATATTATATATAAAAAATATTAGTCCATAACTTCCAAAATTGAATAGTTTGTGTTAAATAATTTTAAAGGTAGAAAATCATAAATTATAAACTTCAGGGTGTAAAAATATATTTTTTCAAATTTAAATGCAATTTTTATATAAAAGTTAAAAAAAGGTCGTTTCATGATCTATTAAAGTTAGGGGGCTGTTTTATAACTGTTGGAAAGTTGTATACAATTGAAAAAGAAAACTTGAAAGGGGGTATACAATTAAAACGTATATATATTTGCGAGTATCGGTGAAACCCCTTATATCGGTTATTGACGTATAATGGTTTATTGGTTTATGTAGTTAGAATCTAAGTGATATATTATATATTTATGTGCACGTTGTATCGAAATATTAGTACGGTTATCTTCTTTTTTATTTTGATTAATTCATTTTTTTTTATGAAAAAGTTTATAAATTCATATATGTTATTTATCCTCATTAAAATATAAAAAAATTATAGTTCATAAAAGTATATTATAATTTCTAAAACAAAATATATTTTATAAACATATTAAATTTGTTAAATATAATTAGTTAACTATATTATGTTAGAAATATATATCGAAGAGAATTGAATATAAAGTAGAGGGGGAAAAAACTGTCTAATGTTATATTAAACTGAAACAAAAATAATAGTAAAACAACAATCAAAATATAGAAAATAGAAGCAAAAGAAAATAAAAACAATGTATCGGTGCAAAGCAAAAAAGAAAAAGAAAAGAAGCAAAAAAAAAAAAAAGGTTGATGTGGGTTTTGAACCCATCACCCTAAGGTTAGAAAAAAAGTGTCCTTACCAACTCTGCTAAAGGATCCTTTTCTTTCAATTACGCTTTCAAAAGATATATATTCATATCCGGATTTCACAAAAAGACAAAAAAATTATGAACAATAGATTTTGAATGGGAATTGTATATATAGGAGAATTCTATAATGTATTAATTTTATTATTAATAATAACTTAAGCATTGAAAAACTTGTGTGTTGTTTATATCTTTTACTATTCTTTTAACATACATGTTTACTTATGCATGGGTCATAATGCAACAATACATTTGTATATTATTTCCGCAATTAGACTTTTAATTCTTTTATTAATTTCTAATAAAATTTAAATGATTGAAAATTAAAATTGTTGCTTTATAATTTTAAACAAGTATATTCACCCCTCTATACATTTTCAAACTAATATTGTTATTTTAATCCATTACCAATACCAATACAAACCTATGGAAAAACTCTATTTATATAGGGTGTGTTTAGATAAGTATTTTGAACTCTAAAAGTGCTTAAGTAAAAGTATTAATTGACTTTTTAGTTTTAAAAATGAGTTTTAAAAAATAGTGTTTGGTTTAATTTATTAACTAATTGGTGTTGATAAGTTATTTTTTTTAAATGTTTTGATTAGTTTTTTAGTGTAAAATGACCAAAAACCAAAAAAGAAGTGATGAAAGGGTATGTTTAGATTTTTATTAAGTTTTTGTTCGAAAGTAATACGTTGTTTTGAGAAGTTAGTACACTCTTACATTTTAAAATCAACTTTTCAAAGCTTTTAAAGTCAATTGAAAAGTTTTTTTTCCAAATAATTTATTAACTTATTGACACTATAAAAAAGCCAATAAATAAATAAGTTAATTTTTCAAATTTACCCAAATACCCCACATAATATACCATTAGAAAATCATATCACAAAACATTATAGAATATATCATTAGAAAACTTATAATAATTTACAAAACTTATTAAATAAAATAAATATAATAAAAGAGAAAACGAACTATTATTGTATGAGACTTGTGTGAGCTAAATAATTATTGTTTTAACAATGCAATATTTTCGAGGGTTAGAAGGGCTTTTTCGTAATTTCCCAAACCATGGGTTGATAGATAACCAAAGGTGCAAGAAAAAGGGTTTTTAATTTGGGTGGGTAGGCAAAGGGGAACGAGAGCGTTCGCCCACATCATAACCTAACCAATAATTCTGTCAAGTTTCAAGCATACTATTGCCTCCAAAATTTCAACAATTTTGAAAAAAAAAAGGATCAAACGGGGCTGTCTGGGTGCCTCCCGCCATGAGTACTCAGGTGTTGGAGACGCAACAGAGCTCTTCAGAAGATCATATAGACGACACCAAGACTTTAATTTCTGCTCTTAGTTTCCTCTCTCGCAATCTCCCTCTTCCTCCTCATGTTTTCGATGCCGTTTCTTCTATCTACACAGCCGACGACGGCGATGGCGATTGTAATGGTGGTCATGCCGTCGCTCCCGGTGGATCTGAGGGAGACAAACAAGTTGACGATGATTCGTCCCCGGTGAGTTTCTTCTACTGTAACTGCTAATTGGATTTTATTTTGTGTGATTCGCAGAATTGTATGTGTGCTGGTACTTGCGTTGGGTTGCAAAATGGATGTTGTTGATTGGGGAACTGTGTAATTTTAGGTTGCATAATTTTTTATGATCATTATCTATCTTAATTGTCGACAAAAGTTAGGGTTTTGTACTTGAATTGGTTGTATTTAGCGAACCTGGCAGCTTAGGGCTAACTATTTAATGCTCAATTGCAGTTAAATTTCACTTCGCTCCAATTCTAGTTTCCTCTTTGTGTACATGAACTGTTTTTGATGCTTTGGTTGGTAATCAATATGATCTATGCATATATAATTGCGCTTTTAAGGTTGGCTATGTGTCTATCTGATGTAGAGTGAAATCATAGTAAGGTTAATTGATGTAAGCTTGTGTATTTGAGTTACATGTGTTGAGGTTTGAAATCCTACAAAAGAACTTAGAGTATTAGGTGTGGTAACACAAGTCGGAGTGCCACCTCCGCGCCACCTCTGCGCCACATCACCATTTCACATTTCACATTCAAAACCCCCAAATACCCCCTCTACCATCACTAACCAATAATACTCCTTTGGGACCCACCAAAATACCCCTAACTTACAAAATACCCCTTTAAAAATAAAAGAAATTCTCTCTCTCTCTCCTCGCCAGCCAAGCCAGTCGTCCGGCGAAATGCATCACTCAAGCCACGAGGGGTGTGGTGGCGAAGGGTTGGAGCTCGCCAAACATGCCACATAGGCATAAAATGATTCCGGCGGAGGTGGCATCCGCCACCGCACCGCATGCTCTTATCTCTTACATAGTTGTAATCACAAGAACTACATTCCTTATCATGGATATTCAAATAAATCTTGCTTTGTTAGCATGCTTTGGATTTCTTGTAACACAAATCCATACCTAGGAGGCTAGGATTTTGCTTTGATTATATTTTGAAGCATATTCAGTCAATTGATTTCCTTAACTTCGATTATTTTATCGTTACAGAATAACTTTTTATCCCAAAATGGAGATTTAATGGCAGACCTTGAGGATGCTCTGGCTAAACAACGAATGAATCAAATAACGGGCTCTGAAATGGCAGAGACAAGGAAAAATCGGATCGAGAGCCACATTCAGAGTCGTTTAACTCAACTTGAAGGTTTCCACATTTATGATTAGAAGTTATAATTTTATATTATACGTGTATAGATAAATTCAATTTCATTTTCAACATAAACTTGATTTTCACATTTTTTCGCCTATTTTTATGATTAAATCAAGGTTAAAAGATTGATCATGTATTATTTTCAGTTCTGCTTACTCATGTTTCTTTGTTATGGATTCAGAATTGCCTACAAACAGAGGTGAGGACCTGCAGTCAAAGTGCTTGCTTGAACTCTATGGACTTAAGGTAGATTCCACTTTAGAAAGTCTTTCTTTACATCTTTAAAAGCATAATCTTTTTATCCGAACATTTAATTAACATGTTAAATATCTTTCAGCAAATTTTCTTTTCTCATTCTTATTCTTATGATATATATAAATATAGATGTTACATTTTACAGCTAGCTGAGCTACAAAGAAAAGTGAGGTCAAATGTGAGCTCAGAATACATGTTATGCTTAAATTGTGTGTATCCTGAAAAACAACTATTTGATTGGGGCATGATGCGGTTGTCTCGCCCGTCATATGGTGTGGGAGATGCTTTTGGTGTTGACTCAGATAACCATCTTAAGAAGAAACGAGATGCTGATGTATTTTCTACCTTTTTTTTATTATTATATATATATATATATATATATATATATATATATATATATATATATATATATATATATATATATATATATATATATATATATATAGAGTTCTGATGGATTATAGGTTGTTGCAGAGATTAACAAAATTAGAAGAGGAAGAAAAGAACAGAGTAGAAACAAGAAAGAGAAAATTCTTTGCAGAAATAATTAATGGAATTCGGGAACTCCAGTTGCAAGTGCAGGCCTCTCAGAAACGTCGTAAGCAACGTAATGATGCTGTTCAGGTCTGCAAATTATTCTTCAATATTCATAATTTTATTATATATTGGTAAATTTCGGTTGGATCAAAGAGCAAATGTCAGAAAAAGATTTAAAAAAAAACTCAAAATGGGGAGCTAGAGAAAGTGGTGCACATTAATAGTAGTAAATGTTCAGTTTTGTTGCAAAAAAAGTTACCTTTTTGGTATATTTAGCATTTTTTGTAACAATATTGAACATTTAATTAACAGGTGTTATGTATAAAGAGTTATCTTTTTGTAATCTTTAGTTCCCCATTTCTTGAAATTACCCATTAAAAGGGCAACGAGCCAAATGGGTTGTGGGTCAACCCAACCCAACCCAACCCAACCCAACCCAACCCAACCCAACCCAACCCAACCCGCTCAGCTTTGACCCGTACTAAAAATGATCTGTGTACAACCCTAACCCTATATCTATCTTTTACACACATACCTAAAAGTTTTCATAAGCGTTAGGTAAAAGAACACAAAACATTTATATTTCCAAAATTCAAAATTTTATTTTATTTTATGTAAATTAGGCATGGCACGGAAGACAAAGGCAACGTGCAACTCGACAAGAAAAACTAAGATTCCAAGCATTAAAATCAGACGATCAAGAAGCGTACATGAAAATGGTTGAAGAAAGCAAGAACGAACGGTTAACAATGCTTTTAGGAAAAACAAATGATCTTCTTGTTCGTTTAGGAGCTGCTGTCAGACGCCAAAAAGATGCTGAACATGATGGAATTGAACCTCTGAATAATAATACAGAAACAGCTGCCCCAAAGATTGAGGAGGAATCAGTTACTAATGATGTGGATGCTGATGATGATTTAGTTGAAACTAATGGAGAAAAAAAATCTGATTTACTTGAAGGTCAAAGGCAGTATAATTCAGTTATTCATTCCATTCAGGAAAAGGTATTCATGAAGAAATCTATTATTAGAATAAATCATTTTCTAGTGTTTTGGTAAAATGATTCTGATTATTCAAGAAAAAATATTAAATTCTTTCATATTCTCGTTTTAAAGAATCGTTTAATTGTTCTTAGCGTAAATTACATAAATCGTTCTTGTGGTTTGTATGAATTAATGGATTTCGTATATTGACTTTATGTATTACACTGATAGTCCCCCAATATTAACTCTTGTAACTCCAGCGGTCTCTGAAGCAAAATAGACCGTTAAGTTGTTAGGGACCGTTTATGTTATAAATTAGATTTTAGGGATTATTCGTGTAGTAATAAAGTCAAGGTATGAAATCCATAATTTCATAAATACATCAGGCGATGAATAAAGCAATTTACACTTGTTTTTATTACTTTTAAGATTATTATTTTTTGGAATTATATATGTTATCAAATGAAGGAGAGTACATTAATTATTTTTATAGTCGATAGAAAATAAATTGTCATGTTTTAAAATTAAACGCTTCAACAATATAAAACAATTCCTTCTTTTATCATTTTTTCCTTAAATAATCAGAATTTCTGAAACAACTGATTATCTTATATATAAAGATACAAGCAACAAAACCACCAACTTACAAAACAGTTATATCACATTTTGAGTATACTTATAATTTAATTTCCTACAGGTAACTGAGCAACCATCAATACTACAAGGTGGAGAATTAAGGCCTTACCAATTAGAAGGCCTTCAATGGATGTTATCTTTATTTAATAACAATCTTAATGGAATATTGGCTGATGAAATGGGATTAGGCAAAACAATTCAAACCATTTCTTTAATTGCATATTTAATGGAAAACAAAGGTGTCAGTGGACCCCACTTAATTGTCGCCCCAAAAGCTGTACTGCCAAATTGGATTAATGAATTCTCTACATGGGCTCCTAGGTACGCAAATCCTTACTTTTATGCAAATCACAAGGACCATTTATGTAAATTACTCATCTTTTTATAACAAAGGGCATAAAAGTCTTTTTTTTGTAACAGTATTGCTGCTTTTCTGTATGATGGGCGTCTTGAAGAGAGAAAGGCAATGAGGGAAGAATTATCAGATGGAAAATTTAGTGTTTTGATCACACATTATGATCTTATAATGAGAGACAAAGCTTTTCTCAAGAAAATTCCTTGGTTTTATATGGTTGTTGATGAAGGACATCGATTAAAAAATTCAGAATCCGTGCTTGCAAAGACTCTTGTTTCAGGGTATGTTTTATCTGTATTACTCAAAAAAAAAAAAAAAAAAAGCTTATAAGGTGTGACTGAGTAGATAAAGAAAACAAAATAAAATACTTGAATAATTGTATTTGATGTATCTTTACTACAAGTGATTACATGATATATATAGGCATGGAAACAGGTAAAATTGGTCAAAAGTTGCCCAATGCATAAAACCTCCTACATGTATTGAAATAATATAGTTTTTCTAATCATGTTGACACTCTAATTAATTTTAGAAATAGTATTAATATTGGAAAAATCGCCTGTTTTGATTCTGCCACCTTTAATCACTACATAAAAACATAGAATTTAATGTTATTTGTCTCGTTAGGTTTTACTTTGTCACACACATTTAGATTGTTCTTTTATAACATAGATTTTGTTGCAAATCACCAAAACTACACATACTTATAGCAAGTGAATATCGAGATGCTGTCAAGGCTGTAAAATTCGGTCGGTTTTGACTATAGTTGACCTTGACTAATTTTGAGCGCAATAACCGACCGATTTTTAAAACAATGTTTTACTAGTTAAAACAATAGGAATGCATTAATGAAGATACCAAATAGTACGAGTTCATAATCTGACCCAAGTAATTATACATATAGTAGTTATATTAATTAACTAATTAATCAATATTTTACAGGTACCAAATTCGAAGGCGGCTATTGTTAACCGGCACTCCAATTCAGAACAGTTTACAAGAACTGTGGGCCCTACTTAATTTTCTCCTTCCCACCATTTTTAATTCTGTTGAGAATTTTGAGGAATGGTTTAATGCACCATTTGCAGATAAATGTGATGTCTCTCTTACAGATGAAGAAGAGCTGTTGATCATTCGTCGGTTACACCAGGTAACTGTTTTTTTTTTAATCTTCTTCTGTCATAATATATTTTAATTGATTTTTTTTTATATTATATAAAATAGGTTATAAGGCCATTTATTCTGAGAAGGAAGAAAGACGAGGTGGAGAAATATCTTCCACAGAAAACACAGGTCATATTAAAATGTGACATGTCAGCATGGCAGAAAGTGTACTACCAGCAAGTCACTGATGTTGGGAGAGTTGGAATGGATACTGGTTAGTAACTTTTAATCTTCAAATATCAAATATAATAATATCAATTATAATATGTAATTAACTAATTATCAAGACTATTCTATAACAAAAGCACTAAATTTTGTTCTTGGTTTGGAAACATTTAAACCTGACATCGCAACGTGCATTCTGATAACCAAAACTATTAGATAAAATTATCAGTAGGTAAAAATATAAGGTTTATTATATTATTAGATAAATTCTAATATTATTTGTTTTATCTATTTTGCTGTTTCATTTTCATTCTGTAACTGATTCAGGTCTGATCAATCATCAATGTACAGAAAATATAAAAGAGTATAACACGAAAATATGATCTTTCATTTCCCGTCATGGTCACTAACTTATTAGATTACTTTCATTTATTACCAATATACATGAAATGATTAAAATTTCATTATGTACTAATAATACATCTAAACCTTTATTAATACCCCTAATCAAATGATTTAAATTCCATTTTTACACATTTACCGAAACGATTAATTTTTTTTTTGCAGGAACGGGTAAATCAAAAAGTTTACAAAACCTATCAATGCAACTGAGAAAATGCTGCAACCACCCTTATTTATTCACGGGTGAATATAATATCTGGCGAAAAGAAGAAATTGTTCGAGCATCTGGAAAATTCGAATTACTGGACCGATTATTACCCAAACTTCACAGAGCAGGACACCGAGTTCTTCTTTTTTCCCAAATGACAAAACTCATGGACATTCTAGAAGTTTATCTCCAACTTCATGGATTCAAATTCCTCAGACTAGACGGATCAACAAAAACAGAAGAAAGAGGGACTTTATTGAAACAATTTAATGCTCCTGATTCGCCTTATTTTATGTTTCTGTTAAGCACACGTGCAGGAGGATTAGGGCTGAATTTGCAGACTGCTGATACTGTGATTATATTTGATAGTGATTGGAACCCTCAGATGGACCAGCAAGCAGAGGATCGTGCACATCGAATTGGTCAGAAAAAGGAAGTTAGGGTTTTTGTTTTGGTTAGTGTTGGGTCGGTTGAAGAGGTTATTTTGGAACGGGCTAAACAGAAAATGGGAATTGATGCTAAAGTTATACAGGCTGGATTGTTTAATACTACTTCTACAGGTTGGTTACTCTCTTTGGATATAATATTTTGTTTTGTTTAATAGTTAACTATGCAGTTATCTGTTAAATAGTTTGTTCTGTAACTATTTAGTAATCAAATTATATATGCTAAATTATTATTGGGCAAATCACACAAAAATGTGCCCAACTTTCTGAAAATAAAAAAATTGAGGTCCTAAACTTTTTCTTTTTAGCAATTAAAGGTACCCAACTTTCATAAAATTTTAATTTAAGGTATCCAGTTTTCTGTAAATTAGTTTTCTTAGCAGTTAAAGGTGTCAACGTTTTTTAGCATTTGAATTCGGGAAAAATTTCATTTGAGGTACTAGAAAATTTTCCAGAAATGGTAAAAAAATGATCATTTTTGGTCAGAAAAACACTTTGAGTGCCACAAATGAATTTTGGATACCTTTTTGTGCAATTATACCCTAATATATAAATGTGTTCAAGGTAATTGTAGTCCCAAGGGGATCAAAATTATCTTTTATTTTATCTATTTTTCGTTAAAAAAACATCATTTGATAATCATATGTGATTGTATACTTGATCATATGTGATTGTACAAAAACATCGCATGTGATCATGACATAATATTGTTTTTTTTAAAGAAAAAAAATCAAAATATATAATTTTAAAATAATAAAATAATATAAAAAGATTTGGATTAAAATTTATGTTGGTGTCAAATGATTAAAATACCCTCCATTTATAAAATATGTGATTAATCTTAACCATTAATATTATTGATCAATGATTGAGATTTGTCCCTTGGGACTACAAGAAAATTAAGGACTACCTTGAACAATTACCATAAAACCTCATAATATTAAACGTATATAATACACATGATATTTGATATCTGGTATCAGCCATCAGGTCAAAATAGATTTTTTGGTATATGCGTGTCCTTATACATTTAATGTATCTATTATAATTCGTTAATTACAATAGTAAATTACTATATATATGAATAAATTTTATAATTTTTTTTTGCTTTTACAGCTCAAGACAGGAAAGAGATGCTAAAAGAGGTAATGCGCAGAGGTACAAGTTCACTAGGAACAGATACACCAAGTGAGAGAGAAATAAACCGTCTAACCGCCAGATCAGACGAAGAATTTTGGCTTTTTGAAAAAATGGATGATGAAAGAAGACAAAAAGAGAGATACAGATCGCGCCTTATGGAAGACCACGAAGTACCTGATTGGGCCTACACAAAGCCCGATAACCCAAAGGACATGAGGGGTAAAGGTTTTGACTATGAAACCGCAAATCTGTCGGGAAAAAGACGAACAAAAAAGGTGGTTTATGCTGATGGACTCAGTGATTCACAGTTTATTAAAGCTGTAGAACAAGGAGACCAAGAGTTGAAACATCATTCGGGTAAATCAAAGAGAGAACAAGCAGGTGGTAGTAGTTCTAATAATGTGGAAGATGATGTTTTGGAAGTTAAAAGTGTGAGTGAGGGTGGGTCAGGGTCAACTTTGAAAAGGTCAAGATCTCCAAAAGCTGAGTATTTTGGTGGTGGTGGTGATGATGGAAGCAGTGTTAGTGGCGAATTACCGACGTGGAGGACACAAAAGAAACGGTCAATTCTTCGTTATGTTGCATGATTTTTGTTTTTTTTTTTGGTTTGTGTTTGTGATATGGTGCACTAGGTTTAAATTTGAATTGTAAGGCCATTTGCAAGTTATGGGTTTGTTAGTTTTTAGTTTGTGTTTACTATTAAATATACTTCAGACTTCAGAGTAGCTGCTAATATACCTTGAAAACATAGATAGATGGCTCCAAACCACAATTTTTTTGCCAAAAACGCCAGCAGTGAACATCTAACGGATTCTAGTCGTCGAGATAAATAAAAGGATATTATACAAACATAGAGTGATTCTACCCATGCAATGTACGAGTATTACGTAACTATATTTTACAGTGTGAAATGATTGGTTACACATTCTATCTAGTAGTTTTGTACAACTAATTGTCTTATAGATATAAGTACTCTTCTTCCAAAATTGATGATTGTGTAGTTATAATGTTTTTTCAAGATCTGTAACCCAAATCGAATGCTCCTAATATTGTTTTTGAAGAGATTGTTACATACCAAAGGGTTTTTCGCCTAGTGGTAAGATGTTTACCCTCCTTCCTTATGATCCGGAGTTCAAATATCATAGTAGACATATGTGATATTTAGAGTCAATTATGATTTATCGTTCAAAAAAAGAGATTATATTATCATATTTGTCTAATGTTATATTGTTTGATATAAAATCAACACTCACAACAAAAATCTGTTAAATAAATAGGAGAGGATACTCAGAATAGTTTCGACACTCCATGGATATACTACTATGTATATGTAAAATATTTGATTTTGATACGACATTAGACGAATTGCGTGCTAATTTCATTTTAGCGTAAATTTAAGTTTAATAGCTATAAAAGGTTTCGTTGATTTCGAGCAAACCAAGCACACTCACTATTTCATCGTTTAACAACATAAACTTTCAAACGACGAGGTAAAGATCGTAAATTAATTTTATTTTGTAAGAATGCAATTTAAAAAAGTAAAATATAAAATAAATCTTGAGTGAGATTGACCATGACTTCTTTATATTTTAGGCAGCACAAACCATGTAAAAACTTTGAAGTGAAGTTGAGCTTTGAAACTTCGACTTCTAATAACTTATAAGAGTGTATTTAAAGGGCAAACAATACGTAACATTGATATTAAGTAAGTTTATGTGTATTTATATGTAAGTAAGAATATAAGAGTTCGACTAATTTATGCTCTAAGGGCATGATATAAGCATGTTTAATGATATTAAGTAACTTTAATTTATTATTTTGTTTCTCAAACGTTTATTAGATAAGAAATGATATTATGTATTTTCTACTCAATTTTTTATTTAGTTTTTTACTAATTTAATTAATATATAAATCTAAGGATGAAATTAGTAAACATAATAAAAGTAGATTTCACAGTATAAAAAGATATAAAAGAAAGCAATATAATTTTTTTTATTAATTTATATGGAAAATAAGTAATTATCCTATTTTATATATACATTTATTATATAAAGATACTGTTCACTAGCTAATTTCACTTTACCCTCTGTTAACACGATTTTGATAATTACATTTATTTCTTAAAATTTTATATTTTTTGCTTTTAATGCCTACATTTTATACTACATTAAATGATCCGGAAACATTATACTTCCTCAGATTCAAAATGGGTCCCTCTAAATCTACTCCTTAGTGGAAAAATAATTATGAAACAACGATTAAAATGATTGGAGAGAAATAATTGTTAGTAGAAAAATGATGATTAGTAATAATGATTGAAAAGAATATTAATTTTTTAATTTCTTTTCCACTTTTTCTAGTTAAAAAATACTCCGTAACACTTTTTCTAATCTTATTTTTACATTTTATATAATTAAAAGTAAATTATATTCAGTTATTTATTTATTTTTTAATCTTATTCTTTTCTAGTAATAATGATATTTTAATTATGTTCAGTTATTTATTTATTTTTTATTTAATATAGTTATATATAAGTATAAAATTAAAGTAAATTAAAAATGACTTTTAATAAAGGGTTTTGTTAATGACAGCCCTTAGGGCTGTCACTAACATGCATAAAAAGCTTGTACATTGATTAAAAAAATAATATTCCTAAAATTCAGAGGGTTGTCTTTTGTGTATTTTGTCTTCTTAATGACAGCACTAAGGGCTGTCATTATCATTTTCCTTTAATAAATAAACTAATGAACTAAAGTACCAATAAAATGACTTTTATTTTATTTTTATTTAAATTTTAATGTTATTTGACTAGACATATACTAAAGTAACAATATATAAACTTATTTTATTAAATAATAAATAGAAATGGATAAGGTATTTAAAAAAAGTTTACATCTCTACATGCATTTAATATTTAAAGAGGTTTATTCAATTTATAAAAGTAATGTAATACTTATTAAAATTCGAGGGATGTCAGCACTTTAAATATGAGAGAGAATGTGAAATTTGAATTAATGTGAGATAACTTACCTAAACTTCTTCAATATCACGCATTCCAATATGTTTAATAATATAATTGGAGTTAGTTTAATATGACCCATTCAAAATAAGTGATACATTCTTGATTTCGCGGTTTTTGAAGCAAAAATTTATAATGTGGGTTAAATTAGATTAATTGGATGGTTAGTGGGAAAATTGGTCCCACAATTTTTGAATAAAGTAAGGTTAATGATGTTGAAAAATAAAAGTAAGTGTATATGGGTCATTTCACTTTATTAAAGTAGGTAGTTAGTGGGTGTGGGGCCTACAACTTTTTACCAAATAAGGTAAAGTTTCAAAGTGTATCACTTATTTTGATACACCCAAATATAAAAAGTGTATCACTTATTTTGAATCGGAGGATGTATACATTTATTATATAAAGATACTATTCACTAGCTAATTTCACTTTACCTGGCCTATGTTAACACGATTTTGATAATTACATTTATTGCTTAAAATTTTATATTTTTTGCTTTTAATGCCTAGATAAAATTAAATATCATATATAGTCACGCGTGACCAACAAGAACCGCATAATAATTTAAATAAAGTTGATATTATAGTTTATAAATTTTAACAGTGTTCTTATTTAAGTTTCAGCTCAAAAATTTTTAATTACCAAATAACTCTAATACTTCAAGAAAATATTAATAGTAATACTATATATTTGTTTTATTATTAATAATATTATTGTTATTGTTGTTATAAGATATTCCTACAGAATTTTGTTTGTCAATAAAAAAATCAAATCCAACTGAAAATAAATCTTAATTTTGGCTTATAAATACAAAATATTTTAAATTACCGCTTCAGCATGCCGACCATTTATCTCGTTGTATACTTGTCTTACAAAGTTACAAATTGAGGAGGGAAGCTTGTTGGAAGTCTGCAAATATAATAATTAATTTATTTTTTTTATCATTATTATTATTGAAACAGCGTTGAAGAAGACACGCCTGTCAACCGCCCACTTGATAAACGACTCTATTTCCTCTTTATTTCTTTCACACACACATTCACATTTTCCAATGAAGATCGACGGTGACAAATATTCCGTTGACTACAAAGTCGATGACCACCGGAGTGTCGTCGGAGCTCCATCGTCGCCCGTTAGTTTGCTCTTAAGCCCTTCTTCTTTCCTCGAGGCCTCTCATGAGCACACCCTTATCTCAGCTGCAAGTGCTGAAGATGAAGACCAGCTGGAGAAAAATCATAAAATGAAGAAACCTCACGGAAGAAAAAACAAGAGTTTCGCCTACAGAGTTCGAGATCACGGTAAGATTTTACTCACACGTGACTTTATTCCGTAAAAATGATGTATATTCAACGATTTATTTCGAGAATATAAGTAAGTATTCATTATTTGTCATCCCAAATTGTTGTTTAGGGCTCATAATTTCACTCACAGATGGTTCCATGATCTAATTCAGTAATTAATTTTGTTAGTTTTACTGTTGAATGAACAATTTGTTACCATAACAACATTGATTTCGTAATTTTGCTGCTGAAATACTTGTATTGAGTTTGTAGAGCTGTTGAGAGATTAAGATACATGATTTAATGTTGATTTGCAGTTAAGATGGGGCCAAAGTTATCGGAAACAGTGAAGGGGAAGCTAAAACTGGGGGCAAAAATCATACAAAAAGGAGGAAGGGAGAACATATTCAAGGAAGTATTTGGGGAGATTGATGGTGAGAAGCTGTTAAAAGCTTCTCAGTGTTATTTATCAACAACTGCAGGTCCAATTGCTGGAATACTTTTCATTTCTACTCAAAAAGTCGCTTTCTGCAGTGATCGATCCATCACTTTGCGTTCACCCAATGGGGACCTCATTAAAAAGCCTTACAAGGTACTTCAACACATTTCTTTATTTAATCCAGTTTTGCAGCAAACATTTTAAATAATGTTTGTTTAAAATGTAAACGTCGGTCCTTTTCTCCTTAAAGCTAGCTTTTGGTAGTTAGTTCTACACTTAGCTTATAACATGATAACAGATTACTTATTTTTGGTGAATGGAGTTTGAAGTTTATCCAAATAAAATAGAATTGACTTTTTGAATGGTTGTGTTGAGGGTAAGATGACTTAAGTTGGTTCATCCTTTGCATTTAATTAACATAATTTTTATAAACAATTATCTTACTAGAGTTATCATTCTCTTGGTAAAGTTTAAACCTTCTCTTGGCGATTTGCAAACTTCTCTTGGTGATTCTTAATCTTTTCTTGGTTTTTTTCAAACTCTGGTAGTCATTAGGACTTATTTTAGTCAAACAGATTTGCAAACTTGTATACTTTCCTTCATTATACTTTGAAAAGTAAAATTCTTGAAAATCTAATTTAAGTATTTTGCTGTCGGTTGTAGGTTTCGATTCCAACAAACAAAATTAAAGAAGCGAATGAGAGCGAGAACGTGGAGAACCCGGCACAGGAGTACATACAAATAGTTACGAGTGATAACTTTGAATTCTGGTTCATGGGTTTCTTACGTTACGAGAAAGCATTTCGCAATCTTAAAAAGGCGCTTTCTTTTGTTGCAAAGTAATTAAACTTTAAAGACAAGGTGTGCGTTGTACAAATTTGTGTTAGCCTTTATTTAAATCTCTAGTATTTATTCTTTTGGATTTTAGTTTTTTAAGTGACTGGGAAAAAAAATGTATTTAGAACACTCGCTTTGGTCCCATTATTTGCTTTCTTTTAAAGTTAAATTACAATAGAAGTGTAGATTTCTAAAGTAACATGTTTGACATAAGTAAAATATGTTCGAGATATGGTTTCATATTTCTTTAAATGAGTAAGTTTTCTTGACCTGAGATACATATACGTAAGCGAAAGACTTGGTGAAGTGCAAAATGAAATATGATACACGTTGTTGACTGTAGATATCTTTATTATAAACTGAAAATAATTGCTCAAGTTTCTTAGTCGTCATGTAAAACGTTGTCGACTATGTAGAGATACATATCTTTATTACACTATGTTTGGTGTGTAACACCTTGTCGACTATGTAGAGATCTTTCTAGTCTGTAGGCCAGTAGACATGTGACTTCCTCTCATTGATTTAGTTGTATTAATAATAATAAACTTAGTACACTGTAGATTGTATTATATGAGTTGAGAGACTAACTCTAACCTATAAATTTATATTTTGATGACACTTACAATCGCTCACTAAGAAATGACTCTCACGAATTTTACAGCTGGTAACATATATCAGTTGGTGTGGTGTAGAACCTGACAAACATACTAGAAAGTAAGTTGCAAAGATTTCACATTTAAAACTCGTTTATATGACCATTGTATGACTTGTTAATATGTGCTAATGCCATGCATTAATTCCTGTATTCATAGACGTGAAATCTTCATACCTTTTTCATCATATTAAACCATGTGTAAAGATATTATACATGAAAGATGCTTTCAAAGTTCCTTAATTAAGGTACATATATTTTACTTTTAGCATGTTTATTTGTTTTTATCACTTTATTGACTATTTTGCTTAGGGTGACAATTCATGTCGGGTTCGAGTTGACGGGTTCTGGTTCGCGGGTTGGCGGGTCAGAAACGTTCAACCTAAAACCGACCTGTTTATATAAACAGGTCAGATATCTCAACCCTAATCTGTTTAATTTCAACCCAAACCTAACCTATATAACTCATTTAGTAAAAGGAGTTAAACAGGTTATCAGGTCAAACAAATTAAACGGGTCAAACAGGTCAAAATGCTGTTATTATTACACAAATTCATAACAAAATACTAAACACCAAATTGTTAAGTAACATTTTTAATTTTTATCTAACTATTAATTACGTTTTAACTAGTAAATCATAAATTAAGTATAAATATATATTTTAAAATATATTTTAATAATTAAACGGGTTGGCAGGTCGACCCATTTAAATTATCATTGACCCAAACCTAACCTGTTTAATAAACTGGTTAGCTGACTCAACCCGAGACTGACCCAATTATATTTTATCCCAACCCAAACCTGTTTATTTTCATGTCGGTTTCAGGTCAAGTTTCGTGTCGGGTCAGAAATTACCCCTATAATGTTGCCACTACTTCTTAAACGCTGTTTCATTTAAACAATGTTCTGTTCATTTGTAATGAACAGTACATTTGCTATGCAAATTATATTATAGGTAAATTATCTCCAAAATATTTGGCTCTTGCCGTACCACAGTGCCTTTGATTTGACGATATACGATTTATTTTATAATCAAAAGATTGTGAACTCAAATCTCATTTGAAATAATATGACCATATAATCAAGATATAAATATTATGTTTGTTAGACCATATAATCAAGATATAAATATTATGTTTCTCAGTGTACATCTTTGACTTACAATTTTTTTTTCTTTTACCCAACCACAATAGGGTATGTTGTTAACATCAAATATTATATCGTTATTTAAAATAGTAAAGTATTTATAAAAACACTCCTTTTGAATTTTGAGATTTATAAATATAACTAAAATAAAATTTCAAAAAATATTACTCCATATTATTTATTAAATAAAAGTACTTTATTCCTTTTTTGGGATATTAAAAGATCTGTTTCCATCCTGTTCCATGGTTCCTTTGACAGACGGTTTCTTTTAGGAGACGATTTCTCCCCCAACTACCCAATCTCAGAACTTTTTCTCTGATTCAAGACGATCAATTACTAGAATCGTTAGATCGAGCTTTTCTTTTGACAGAAATCGGTATGATTCTTATAACTTGTTTAATTCATGGTTTTGTCTGGTATGATTTAAAGGAAAGCTGATTGTTGATGTTTTAGGTTAAATTTTGCTTTCGGATTTTGAGGAAAGTTTAGATGTGAAGAATTTTTCTCATCCTGTAGTCTGTTTACTTCAGATTGGCAGTTCTGTTTAAGTTTCTCGTCTTCCGATTGAAACAATCTGGTCATCTGCAAGAAAAGTAGAAAACCTAAAAAATAAATATGTATTTTGTTACGTGATATCAAATTCATATTAATCGGTGCAAGAATTTAGTTTTGGCAGTTTGGTATAGAAATTTATCAAGAGAAAAGGAATTGTTTGTTTTTTTGTTAATTACTTACATAAACAAATTCCTTTTCTTTCTCGCTGATTGAATAACCTCTCAAGAATTCCTTAATCTGATCTGGATGTTGCACAAACTGTAGCCCCATATGACTAATATCATTGTTTTCCAATAGTATTATCTGTTTCTAGTGAGTATGAAAACACATTTTACATCCTTATTTTCTAATCGCCTTTTTGGTATTTCTACAGGAACAATGTCACTTGCTCGTCCTCGCCGTGCAGAAAACAGCCAATTTCCTGGTGATTTTAGACCTAATTTTGGAAGAAATCACCCTTTCATGTATGGCTCAGCCTCCACAGCTTTTACTACAAACAGGCCTTACCCTAAGGCTAACCATAAAAGAAGCTATAACAACTCACATGACTTGTCGAATGAATCTAGACCACATTATGACATGATCAATTATGTCAATCCCGAACCTTTACCTTTACAATCTCACAAAAGGAGGAAATTTTCTGCTACTAATTGGGAAACTTATGGTGCATCTTATAATAATCAATCATCCACGTATCTTCCTCCTATAGCACCTGTAGCACCTGATATGAATGCTAGAGTTTGTACATATAATAAACGTGACTGTACAAGATTTGAAGATGAAGATGCTGAATTTATGTCAAGAGATCAGATTGATCGGTTTTCTCCTTCCCGAAAAGATGGAATTGATGCTTTGCAGGAAACACATTTGAGATACTCTTACTGTGCATTTCTTCAGAACCTTGGAGTTCGTCTTGAGCTGTAAGTCAAACATTTTTGTAATTTGTTAGTTTTATCGTTTTCATTCGAAATTAGGCGATTTAATTGTATAAAGTTATATATATTTTTTTAATTATATTACAGGCCACAAACTACAATCGGAACTGCTATGGTTTTATGTCATCGGTTTTTTGTCCGACGGTCTCATGCATCCCATGATAGATATGTAAGTCACTGTTTCTCTTTGGTTGCTACTGCTAATACAATTTTTATATTTTATTATTATGTTTTTAATTTGTTTTTTTTTACAGTTGATTGCTACTGCTGCTCTTTTTCTTGCTGCAAAATCTGAGGAGACTCCTTGCCCTCTAAACAATATGTTGAGAGTGTCCTCTGAAATTTTCCACAAGCAGGATTTCAATCTACTCTGCTATATACTCCCTGTGGTGAGTACTCTTTGACTTTGATTTGCAGTATTTGACTATTTTGTATGATGCTGATGTGGCATTATTTAACAGGATTGGTTTGATCAGTACCGAGAGCGTGTGATTGAAGCTGAGCAAATGGTTCTGACAACTTTAAACTTTGAGCTGAATGTGCAGCATCCGTATGCTCATCTGACATCCATTCTTGACAAATTAGGGCTTGCACAGTCACTTTTGGTGAACCTGGCTTTGAGTTTGGTCAGCGAAGGGTAAGTCATTGTGCTTGTTTTCAACAAGTTATATGGGATTGGAATAACTGAATTTGTGTTGTTAATATGGAATAAATAATGTTAATTATGGCATAGATATGAGGATGATAGTATGAAGAAATGCATGCTACTTGGTGGAGTAAATCTTGGTCCATGTAGTTTAGTTGTGTGTGATGCATTGAATATTGATTATTTGGATTGACATATAATTGCAGGGAGAAAACAAGAGTAGCATGCTGTATGATTTTGTTAGCTGCTGGATAGATATGATTGCAATGCTCAGTTTTATTTCTCATCTCAAGTTGAACAATTACAACCGATGATCATATTCACTCTTAACTTGATGATTGCCTAACTGACCTAGGAGTTTTTGTGGTTCGGTTTACCTCAAAAATTTTCAGAAATCTTGCATATATGGTTCAGTTAATTAACCTAAACTTAACCTCAACTAGCAGTTAACCTCATATTGATGTTAACCTGCAATTCGCTAAGGTCAGCGTTAAAAAAAGGTTATAAATGTACTGATTCTATAACAGTCATAATATGCTCTAATCAAGTCCCTCAACTAGAGGAATCAAATTACGTTTGAATTGGCTAAAGAAGAGTACTCTAACCAAAGTATGGTGGTAAAAAGGTACAAGTCATATATTCTCTTAAATAATTAAAAAAAAAAAAAAAAAAACTCTATGAAAAAGGGGATTGGTTTTTCCCATTTTAATGGTGGATTTACTTGTGAATTTTATCACGCAAATGGCTGTTGTTGCAAAATGTGGTTCTGATCTTAAGGCGGTATTGTTGGAAAGAAAAAGCTATGATCTGAGTGTGATTGTAACTGTATTAGTAGAGAGTTGTGTAGTATGATTATTAGCTTATAGCATTTGGAATCTAGCTTTTATTATGGTAATGGAATTCTATCAACTGCACCTGGACAAGATGCTATGCTGCTTTCTTCTTTGGTAAGAGAAAAATTGCATTTGCATGTTTCTTTGCTAATTACTTGAATCTAATCTTTGGTTAATGGAATATTCAATATGTGCCAGATCAGATTGCTACAAATGCTGTCTTTCTTTAATCATCAGATGGTTATGTTTTGTTTTCCACTGCTTTTTTTGTTTGATATGATTATGCTAAAATTGAATTGTACTTTTTTTTTGTAGGCTGCGTAGTTCACTTTGGCTTCAATTTAAACCTCACCAAATAGCTGCTGGAGCTGCATATCTTGCTGCAAGATCATTAAATATGGACCTTACTGGCTGTCATAATGTTTGGCAGGAGTTTTACACACCGCCATCTGTCCTCAAGGGTATGTAACATTTGAATTTTCTTTTCGTATGAAAGGTTTTTAATTTGAGATTATTATTGCAGATGTTGTCCAGCAGTTGATGGAGCTATTCTAGATGATGATAACCTGAAAGATGAACACATTTGTTAGACAACAATATGAGTGGCTTTTGTCATGTTTCAGTCAGAACATCAGAAGGGTGTATAGTCAATGCTGTGATCAGAGTTTGGTATTTGACCTTCCATATAGTAACAATCTTCAAGTGTAACTCTTATTTTTCTTTTTTTTTTTTTTTTTGGCGAATGAAGAAAGAGAAAGGGAGACATGAACCCTGACTCAAAGTAGTAGGAATCTTATATCTGAGATATCTTTTCTGTATCATTTCTCTGGCTATTACATACTTGTATTTTTAGAATCTATCTTCCTACAGGTGCAATATATAAGAGTCTTACATGTTTCATAAATGAACTAACTCACATGAGTTAAGCATGCCAAATATCTGTGCCAGAGTGTTGTCTATCCAACAATGGTGGTTGTCATGTGTGCGGCATTGTTGGAAGTAGATTTGAAATGAGTAACGCCTTTACCAAGGACTTCTCTTGGATTCTAAAGGCTTAGTACGAATAAATAAAAGTGAGCCTATAAATACAAGAAGCACGTTAAAGGTTGGATTGTCTAATATTTTTATATTTGATTATTAAGTAAACCTAAAAACTATAATATTATATAGAGTAGGGTTCATGCGAGAACCACTATTATTGCGAGAACTGCGAGAACACTTTTTTGACCAATTATTTCAATTAATTAGTTTTTTAATTCTAAAGGGCATCATAGTCTTTTTAACATTAAAGTCTTTTTATTAATTATTTTTTATTCTAGTAAATCAAAACTAAATTTAGTTTCCTTAATTAAAACATAACATCAATACTATTTTCAAAAATCTTAATTTTGCATTTTGTATATTATTTTTGCGATTCGTATGAGATCATTGATGAACACATAAAAATAGCTGATAATTTTTAATTTCTTAAGGTGTTCAATGATGAACGTATAATAATAACGTGCTCAATGAACTAATATAGATAATGAATAAATCTACAAATACATATCAACATAATCTTAATTAAATCCAAAATTCATTACTGATCAATAGTGAACACATTTACATAATAGTGATTAAAATCCTTAATTCATAATTTGCAGATAACTAAACACGATTACAAAATCCTAACTAAAATTACATATCACAAATCTGATAGACGAACACCATATAAAAAGCCATGAACAAACACTAATGAGCACATCCTTAATTAAATCAGAACAGATCCGACTTGTGCTTTTTCTCCATTCTTCTTTGCTGCAAAAAAGTGAATATCCGAAGTTTGTAATGAAAATTCCTATCTAGATGTTAATTAGGATTTAGGACTATGAAAATTCCTTTTTTTCAAACAAATTTACATGAGAATCAAAGGAAAAAAAGGCACAAAAATAAGAGATGTCTACATGTTTTGGTGCATCATCCTCCGCACCTGGAATAATCCTCGGCCGCCCGGAAACCTACTTCCACCGGCGCTGGAAAAAACCGAAAACGAACCAGATCTAACCTTATAAAAAAACTTCCAACACACTCTACGACATTCCCCAACCTCCGATTCCGTCGATACATCCACCGCCACCACCGCCGCTGATCTCCCCCATCGACATCGCTTCCAATCGGTTCTTCGTCTACTTTCCCAGCCGCCACCACCAGTCGCTCCACCGCCATCGCTTCCAATCTGATTGCTTGATGAAAGGTTGTATTTGTAAACCTAAAAGGATCGCATTTTCATGAAGGCCATGGTGTGGAAAGAAGGAATTCTGAAATGAAATCCTTGAGTTTTTGAATATTAAACGGCAAAAATGAAGATGGAAATGAGATGCAAAATTTTAAGAGTTTGGTACACAAAATGAGGAGAGATGTGAAAACTACCGTGATTAACATTAACACAATTTACTATTATAACCTTCTACAATTTAATATAAAGATTAAGTATTTATTTATTTACAAAAATACAATTGTTAATCCTAGCCATTCATCTCTTAATCTATTGGTCATAAAATTGTTCTCGCAGTTCTCGCAATATTAATGGTTCTCGCATGAACCCTTGTCATATTATATATATATATATAACTGTGGGTTCATTGAGAATGAATATGAATGTTGAGCATGTGAGAATAGATCTTAGCCATTGATCTCGGCGCACGCGCCCATACACAACAATTTATTTCATATTATTTATTTATTTATTTATTTTTAAAATAATAAAATAAAGTATGCTTATTCATATATGATTAGTAAAAGTAAAGATTCTCACATTTATAATGATTTTTCCAATTCTCAAAGTAACTCTCCCTATGTATATACTTCGTATACGATATATATAAAACTAGCCTATAACCGATGATGAATCACGGGTGACTTTAGAAAGTTTTAAAACAAAAATTCAGATAATTAAATAAACAAATATAATTTGTCAAACAATAAGCAAGATATTTTACAACTCATTTTCAAGTCTGATGCTGGACATAGAATTTTTATGTGGCTTGTCGCATATGTGCAACAATATTGTAGTATCCTTTATATCAATTTTTTTTTTTTTTTGGAAAACGGCAAATCTAATTACCACCTATGTCTACGACGGGACTCAAACTCCAGACCTCAAGGTTGAGAGTCATACATCATACCGCTAGACCAAAGACCCTTTAGTCCTTTATATCAATTTAATTGTCATTTTTATGTTGCAAAAAACGCAATAAATAGATTGGAATTTATGTGCCAAGACCCCGATGTAAAGGAAGCTTCAATCAACAACGCGCAAATAATTACTTTCATGCAATGTGAAAAGGTCATTAGTCGTTCACTTCATTCCCACTCTTTTCTTTGTTTGTTTGTTGGAGCATTGTATTATTTTAAACTGCTAACTGAACTTTAAAGGTAAATAAACTTCACAAAAAAGTAAATTGAACTTTTTACACCATCCATTTTGATATATCCTTTGAAAATCCACTTTTATTTGCCACCATTTGATTATTGATAGTCAATTGCTGCCACTATACCCCTATAATTTGGATCAAATGAGAAGTTCTGAACCATTGATGATAATTTTTTCAAAACGTGATGATTGTTTATTGCATATAGAATTTTGTTGTTGCATCCACAGAAAGAAATTATTATGAAAATAGAGAGCAAACTTGTGGATAAAATTAATATTGAAAGACGGTAATTGAAAAGTTTATTTCAACACATATTTGAATGATTGTTTTTTATTTTCAAATAAAAAGCAATTTTTTTTTACTAGATTTATGCTTATGATGGAAAACTATAATTTTTGATTTTTTACATTTAGTGTCTATTTTTTTCTGAAAATTTACCGGCCTCTCCGGACCAAAATTGTTTATATGCAATGTATAACTTGCATTTTTTTAGTGTTTCTAAGATTTGTAAGAGTGTTTTATGTGGTAATTGATTCCTAAGCACATAAAAGGTATTTATAGGTGATTTTGGGTGTAAAAAACAAAAAAAAGGCTACAAATCGAAGCTAACGATAAAAAAAACGGACATATTAACGGCTCATTTTTATTCCCACGAAAGCCGGTTTAAAAACCGGTTTACGCAAACGATCCTGTAAGTTCGGAAAAATCCTGATTTTAAACCGGTTTTCCAAATCTGGTTTCAAAACCGGTTCCTCGGCCAACTTGCAATCCGATCACGAACGGCCGGTTTTCAGTTCGAACCGATCTGGTACAAGTTAAACCGGTGCTGAACGGGTTAAAAAGTCAAAACCAATTTTGAAACGGGTCCGGATCGAGATACAGTCACCTCTACACTTTGATATGTTTTAATAAAGTCAGTTTAGTGGAACCACGTTTCATCAACAGCGACTGGATTCCCGAAGACTTGATGAATAAATCGCCAAAAGCTTGATGAATCAATCGCCACCTTTGCCGTTGTATATCAGCGAGAGATATAGAGGGAGACAGAGAGAGGATCATTCAACCAGAATCCTCTTTCTTCTTCTCAAAAACCCCGACAAAAACTTCCCTTCGTTATTATCCCCAAATCTTCACTTCTAAAATCAAATCAAATTTCACCGGATCAAAGCTTTGAATCAATCTGGCCGGCAAAACAATAATGCTATCGAATCATCTTCAGAACGGCGTGGAGACGGCAAAGCTAATTTGGTCTCGGTTGCCGAACGCTGAAGATGGCAGTGACAACGAGGAGGTTGACGAAGATGGGGTTTTGAGAAACAGCGATGGTGTTGAAAGTCTCGATTATGAAGTCATTGAGAACTACGCCTATCGCCAAGAACAGGTTTCCATTTGATCATCTAACTTTCAATCTAGTTGATAATTCTAACTTTCAATTACCGCAGGCTCGAAGAGGAAAGCTTTATGTTTGGTACTATGTGGGAGTTAAATGGTTCTTTGCTCTGCTCATTGGCATAGGTTTGTAATCTGAAATCGATTTTGATTCTATGATTAGTGCAACTTTGGTTTAGGTTTCAAGTAGCATAATCAGTTTTAAGTGTTAGAAATGATCTGATTATCTTACTTACTTAAATAGTTCTCTAATTTGATTATTCAATATCACATAATTAGTTTCAAAATCTGCATCCAAATACCAGCTTTGTTTGTCATCCCAATTCCCAACAAAATTCATATGATCTCTTAAACATTGCATAATCTTAAGATACATAACCGAACTAAACTATCTGAAATCCAATTTTCTTTTAATAAATTACTTGTGCTGCCCAAAAACATATGCCAAACTACCTTGACAAATTATGTTTTAGTATATAATACTAATTACTTCGAGTTATGACTATATCAAGCATACGTTTACAAAACCAAGAGGATTAATTTTAGGCTATTTTTTTTAAAGAAAAGGAGAAGAAAGTTATGATTTTATAAGGAAGCTTATATGTGACGTTAATGGGGTGTTTGGATTTTCGTTTTGGAACTGATTATTGGAATAGTGATCAGTTTTTAATGGTTGGATAAAGTACAGATTCTGCTTTGATATTTGATTTTTCAGTGTTCAAATCAAATAAAATCAACTTGGATAATCAGTTCATACAGCTGCAACCAAATTAATTGTTTGAGGAATTAATGAAATCACCTACTTAGCGCTTCTTTTAACCTAATTTGAGAGACTTTTCCTCCCATTTAAAAAAAATCTCATTGTTTTCGTACAAAATAATCTCTTTAGTCTTTACTTTGTCATTTTATCTCTTAATCACCTAGAAATTGCCAAAAATATGATAACTATCTGATTATTACAATTTCAAACAACATGACTACAGGAGCACATCCAAACACTATTTTATCCTTCCATTTTTTACTAGAGCTGATTATCTGATTCTGATTATTCAGTCTAACATAATCACTTACGAAATGCACATTTAAACACCCCTTCCGATTAATAAACTGATTTTTTATTTTCAAATGATTGAATTTAGGCACTGGATTAGCTGCTGTTTTGATCAATATCTCAGTTGAGAATTTTGCTGGATGGAAGTACTCTTTGACATTTAGGATAATACAAACGTCATATGTGGCTGGATTTATCGTATATACAATGATCAATTTGGCCTTAGTTTTTTCATCTGTCTATATCATTACACAATTTGCCCCAGCAGCAGCAGGATCTGGTATACCTGAAATCAAGGGTTATTTGAATGGTAAGCCATTTTATTTATTATTTTGTAAATTTCCATGTTTTTTTATTCTATGGTTTATGGATTTTTTTTTTTTTTTATAAAAATGTGCAGGGATTGATACTCGTGGTATCCTTCTGTTTAGAACTCTGATAGGGAAGGTGATTCTACTTTCTGATTAACTAACTAATAATTTATACAAAATGGATCCATTTTGAAATGAACCTGTTTACACAACATGCCAGCTGTACATCATGTTATGATTTCTAATATATTAAAAGGAAAATGTGTAGATATTTGGAAGCATCGGGTCAGTAGGTGGTGGCCTTGCACTTGGTAAAGAAGGGCCTCTTGTTCATACTGGTGCTTGTATTGCTTCCTTACTTGGACAAGTAAGCATCACATTTTTTATTTAGAAACAAAAGTTTTTATTTTTGTTTTTTATTTTAATATGATATATGTTGACATTTTTTGTTAATTCAGGGTGGATCCACAAAATATCATCTGAGCACGAGGTGGCTACATATCTTTAAAAGTGACCGTGATCGCCGTGATCTTGTGAGTGATATTAATATTCCTTTGTTTTTGAACATATTATATGCATATGTATTTTTTATTCTCCATATATAGAGTTAGTTAGAAAGAAAAAGAGTGATTGATTTGTGAGATTACTATTATATCCATCCATGTTTATGAGTTATATCTATGTCTTTGAAAGGTAACATGTGGATGTGCAGCTGGTGTGGCTGCTGCTTTCAGAGCTCCAGTTGGCGGTGTATTATTTGCTCTAGAGGAAGTTACATCTTGGTAAATTACATTTATCCTCTCATTTAGTTCTGCTTTATTTTATTAAATTATTAGTTTGACAAAAACCTAGATAGTAACTGACAAAAATTATATTATTTAATCATATTCTAATATTTCGATTATAATGATTCAGGAAGTTTTATGCATAAAAGAAAAATACACTTTACATGACTTCAGATCCATTTTCATTTGAACTTATTTTCTTTTTTACTTGTTTGACCCATAATCGACCCGTTAATTGGCTTATAATAACAGTTTAATGAAGTTGATAAATGGTGTTCAATTTTGTATTGAAGGTGGAGGAGTCAGCTGATGTGGCGTGTTTTCTTCACATCTGCAGTTGTGGCAGTAGTTGTACGTACTGCAATGGGTTGGTGTAAGAGTACCAAATGTGGCCATTTTGGTTCTGGAGGTTTTATCATATGGGATGTTTCAGGGTCAGTTTTTTTATTTATTTTTTATTTTAAAATTTAATATTGAATTTATCAATCACTAAATCCAATTTAGTGGTCAAGAGGACTACTCATTTGCAGAGTTATTACCCATGGCTATTATTGGTGTCATAGGCGGTCTTCTTGGTACGTGAAGAAAATACCCATTATGTTATATCTTTTTAATTTTTATAAATTTAAATTCTGTTTTTGTAATCATAAATCGTCGCTTCAGGAGCGTTGTTTAACCAGCTGACACTTTATATAACACATTGGCGTCGAAATTATCTGCACAAGAAAGGAAATAGAGTCAAAGTAAGATTGGTCAAATCAAATTAATATAATATTACCGTATGGTTAATATATAATTTACGATGTTATTAATCCTTACAGATAATTGAAGCATGTCTTATCTCAGTGATAACATCAGTAATATCATTTGGATTGCCTCTTTTTAGAAAATGCAGTGCATGTCCTGATGACACAACTATTGAATGTCCTCGTGCACCAGGGATGTATGGGAATTATGTAAATGTAAGTTTAAATAAATATTTTAATTTATAAATTATAATATAAGTTTTTATATTTCTTTTCCCTGATGGCTGGATTTTATCTGCAGTTCTTTTGTACCAAGGACAATGAATACAACGACCTTGCAACCATATTTTTTAATACCCAGGTCAGCAGATGGATGCATTGACTTTTTTTCTTCAGTTTTTTTTTTTTTTTTTTTTTTTTTTTTTTGTATTTAACACATGTTTTGTTATCTGGATGCAGGATGATGCCATAAGAAATTTGTTCAGTGCAAAAACCATTCACGAGTATAGTGCTCAGAGCCTGCTCACCTTTTTGGTATATTATATGATTAGAAATGAATTATTTTCTTTTATTTCATTTTCTCTGATTTTATGTTTGTTGTCAGGTAATGTTCTATAGCTTAGCGGTGGTGACATTTGGGACTGCTGTGCCAGCTGGCCAATTTGTTCCTGGTATAATGATTGGATCAACGTATGGACGCCTTGTTGGCATGTTTGTTGTTAGACTCTACAAAAAGATGAATATTGAAGAAGGAACGTGAGTACATACATCCAATTTTTTATTATTTTTTAAATAAATATGTTACTTTCCAGTTTTTTCCACTCTATATCTATCTGTCTTTGTGTATCTATCTATCTATCTAAATTTGCAGGTATGCTTTACTTGGTGCTGCTTCGTTTCTAGGAGGTTCAATGAGAATGACAGTGTCACTGTGTGTAATTATGGTTGAAATTACAAATAATTTGAAACTTTTACCACTAATCATGCTTGTTCTCCTCATATCAAAGGTAAGGAATACTTTTTTTTTGTTGGTTTAGATTAATTTAAATGAATTCAATTAATTATGTGGTTGTTTAGGCTGTTGGTGATGCTTTCAATGAAGGGTTATATGAAGAACAAGCTAGATTAAGGGGTATTCCTTTACTTGAATCCAGACCCAAAAACTTGATGAGAAAAATGACAGCAAAAGAGGCATGTGGAAATCAAAAGGTAAAAGTTATTTGTTTATATAAAGTTAAGATTTAGGATAAAATGTCTAAATCTGGAATGAGACCATGTTTTTATTTTCTTTCTAAACTTGGTTGAATATTAATAGGTTTCATTCTTCACTCGGGTGGCGAAAGTTGCTGATGTGGCAACTATTCTGAGGACTAACAATCACAATGGTTTCCCTGTATGTCATTTCCGTTTTCTTTTTCTTTTTTCTTTTTTCTAAAAGAAATAAAAAATAACATATTATGATTTTGCATGGCATTTAGGTTGTGGACCAGTCACGAAGTGGAGAAACAATGGTTATTGGTCTTATCTTGCGCAGGTAACTGCTTTAATCATTTGATCTTAATTAAATAAATATAGACTCCTTAAACTTAATTAAATAACACTTCAGTCCCTGTAGTTGTTTCATCGTGTGAAGTGTGAACATTTGTTAATCGGGTCTTATCATGATTAGTCTCAAATCACAACTTTATTCAAAACAAAGGAACTACTAACGAAATCCGTGTCTAACCCTAATTTTATAATAAAATAAATCATATCTCATTTTTATAATATTATCCCTAAATAGTGCAAGTATAAAAAAATTGCTAGGAATTTGGAAGCAGTAACTTAATATAAAATTTTGTTTGTGAGGTGCAGTCACTTATTGGTACTTCTGCAGTCAAAAGCTGATTTTCAGCATAGCCCTGTTGCAGTTGATATGAGAAGCCAATCTGTACCAATCAGGTATATTATTATTATTATATACAAGTTAATTAAATATATTATAATATAATATAGTTTTATGATAAAATAATCTCCTGAATTGCAGGCACGGTCTTAGTGACTTTGTAAAGCCGGTTTCTAGTAAAGGATTATCAATAAAGGATATCCATTTAAGCCCTGATGATTTGGAAATGTACATAGATCTCACCCCCTTTGTCAACCCATCGCCATATGTTGTCCCTGAGGATATGTCATTAACAAAGGTCATTCAATTTTGCAATATATAATATTAATATTAAATATTATGTTGTTAATAATACTTTATGTCGATTTGTGCAGGTTTATAATCTGTTCCGCCAATTAGGATTAAGACATATATTTGTAGTTCCTCGTGCTTCTCGTGTGATTGGCATGATCACCAGAAAGGACTTGTTATTTGAGGTAATTAAATTAAATTAAAACAAACTCAAATCTTCTGTATGTAAAATTTATTTATTTACTGATGTCACCAAAAAAATATTAATTTTTATTTTATTTATATATTCATCACATTTTACAATTTTACTTGCAGGACAATGAGGATTCAGGTTCTGTAGAGCTCCAGTCAAGTGTAAGGTCTCTATGATTTATTCCTGTATTTCATTCCCTAACTTATAATGCTAGCTACTGAATAATGTGATTTGAAGTAATCTGATCCATTTAGTTTTGTTTCTTTAATCCGTGAATAGATCAACCCATTTAGACAAATTAATGCTGGATTTAAATAATAAAATTTAATATTTTATTGTGATATTACCGAGCTCTTTAGTTGCCATTACGTTATGTTCAATTTGTTTCTGCACTATTCACAACCAAGGTTATTGGTCAATTGTTTTGCAGGGGTCGACAACGAGGAGGAGGTAGTAGAGTGAGAACAAGGAATGGGTCTCCACTACTTGACGGTCTTCTGGATTAATTACTTACACTAATATAGAAGCATTAATTAGCCAAGAATTATTTGCATCTAATCACTCGTTCTGATTCTTTTTGGTATATGATGTCATATTTTGCTATAGGGTACATAGTTTAGTTGGGCTTTGTATAATGGAGGATTCTTAGTGTATCCATATAAAAGGTTGGACTTTTTTACATTTGGTTCGACTTGCCTGTAAAGCTATATCATACTGCATTACGTTGACGTTTGGAAAATTAACAATTGATTTGGACATGTGTTATTATCATAGAGTGGAAGCATAAGTTTGATCAACCTAGATAGAATACTTTTGAAACTTTATTACTATTTTATGAAATTAACATAATATATGATCAGCAAATAACCAAATTTATAGAAGACATATAGAATGTTTATCAAAACGTGGCACTTGACCAAACTGTGTTGCTAGTCAATAAAGACATTTGAAATAGACGAGTATATTATGTATCGTCAAATATTATTGTGTACAAATCATTAGGAATGTGCAAATAAACCGGTTGGAACTGATTTTCGGTTTTTGGGTTTCTCGGTTCCGGACCGAGTTGGTTCTAGGTATTTCAGGTTTGAACTTGAATTTCACACTAGTCACTCTTTAACGCATATCCTGCTCATAATTAGCAACTCTTTAATACGAATCATACTATTCATACCCACAATTAGTCAGTATTTAATACTTGTCATGCCCATAATTAGTTACTCTTTAATTTGTATCGTTGATACATTCACAAGGGCCAGTAAGAGCAATGGGTATGGTGGCTTGAGCCATTTTGCCAAATCAGCACCACATCAACGTCATATCATCATTTTACATTTCACATTCAAACCTATAAATATAACATATCCCTTCACTCATAATTCAACCTAAAATACTCCTTTGAGGCCAACTAATATACCCCTTTACTCACAAAATACCCCAATAAAAACACCTCAAAAACGAAATAGGTAAAAAAAACCCCTAGATTGGTCATACAAATTAATCAACGAGTTGGAATGTTTCTCTCTTCGTGACTTCCGCCAGTTATTTGGCTTGGGCGATCACTCACACCGTGTGCGGTGTGGTGGCGTGCCAAAATTTGCTGATTTGGCAATGATTTGCTCGGTTATGGCATCCACCAAGACTGATGCCAATGGTTTCTCCAGTTGGGGGCTTCTCCAAAAGTGGCGCCATCCCACCATTGGCACCACTAGATCAGTGATACCGCCATTTGGGGTGCCGTGAGTTTGGAGACGGGAGGAGGAGATGCGTGAGTTTGGGTAGGTGGGGTCAAAGGGGTATTTTTTGTGTGTATTTTGTAATTGTGGGTCCCAAAAAAATGAAGGGAAGATATATTGTTGGCATGTATACGTCAGTTTTAATGGAGGGTGAGTTGCGTTTCACTGATTTTGCAACAACTGACGACATCAGTTTCCACCATTGTTGGGACGGGTCTAAGTATAATTTGCCTCATGCGCGAAAAACATGGAATACTGTTAATATTGTATGAGTGACATTAAATGTTGTTATGGGCATTAAATGCATATCAAAAGGTAGTATATTTTCAAGTAAAAATATATGCATTAATTGTTATAAGAAAAAATGTAAATTTCCATTTCTACCGGTTCTAAACCCAAAAATTACTCGAAGCGACCCGAATCCGAACTGGAATTGAAAATCCGGCTTTTGTGTTTACCGGTTGGTCCGGTTACGTCCAATTCTAGAACCAAACACACCCCTACAAATCACTTCCCATCTTTGAATCCGCCGATATCAAAGTTTTTCTTAATTGGGTTCCTAAAACCAAAAAATGCATTAAACTATCATGCAACAAAACACAGATACGAATAGAGTACGCATAATCAAACATTACAATTATTCGAATACAGACACAAACCGGTAACCTACAAGTCAGATTCAAAGACATAAAAATAAAAATAAAATCCGACGTACTTACACATCACACACTAGACTATAAAATTAAATGTCTCACGACACCATAACAACATGCAGTCATCAAGCTTTAATAAAACGGTCTCCTTTTGTTGCTGATGGAGTAAAACACCCACAAAGCCGACGAGGTCTTCTGTTTTTCCCACTATCTTTTCTCCCATGGTGAATAAAATCCCTCAAAATCACACTCGTTCTGCTCTTGGTCCTTGAAAACCGGCTCTTCCCTTTCACTTTCTTGTCATCATCAATCTTCAAGTTCAGCAACACATATTGAATCTTTTGCACTTCCAACTGAACCCGTTTGATTCTTTCAGAGCTTTTCCACGTGTCATCTTGCTCAACCCACGCCAACAAAGACGGGTTTTTCTCAATCGTGGCTGTTGACTCAACGTTCACGTTCACCAGCTGCAAAATGGTCTCTTCAGCTTCTTCTAGCTGTTCTTTCACAGTTTCAAAGTCAACACCCAATTGTTTTTTACCCTTTTTTTTACCGGTTTCTAGTCTTTTTGTTAGATCCTTCACTGTTGTCTCCAGATTTGCAAGCTTTTGTGCATCGGACTCAAGTCGTTGCAGAAGCTTACCTTTTTTGGATTCTTGAAATGATATTTCTGGTTTATCGACACCTAGATCTTCAATTTGTGGCTCATACGGGAGTTTTTTGGAGCTTTTTTCGGTTTCGTATATTTTGTGGGCGATTTGCAGTTGCTCAATCATCATATCATCGGTTCGGGAATAGCCTCTTCGGCTTCTGCTTCTGCTTCTGCTGTTTGCAGATGAGGACCCGTCTGATGCTTGATCAAGTGGGATGTCTCTTATTAAAACCCCTTTTTTTATTTCTGATATTTCGGGTTTGGGTTTTGTGAGGTTGAGATTGTCTAAGGTTAGATAACGTTTTCCACGAAGCTTTTCGAGTTTGTTGCGTTTTTGGTCCTCGGTTGACTTGCATTGACTTTTCAGATCTTCGGCTTCAAGTATGGTGGGTTTTGGTTTGATTTCGGTTTCACGCGTTGCAATTGTGTTTATGTCTTCAACAATTACTTTTTCGAGAGCTGCTATACGAGTCTGAAACTCGATCAGATCAGAGATCCCGTCTGGTTCCAGTGATGTTGGAATCGTCTTCAACTCAGGATCACTCTGAATAATCACATATTATACATGTTGTAATAACAGTTAGTATTTTGATGTCAAGTGTTTGAAAAGTTATGATAATTACAAGAAATAACAGATTAAACAAGGTTACAATCATAAGTTTACTCAACCCATTTCATAATCACTTCCATTTATCAAACTAATCATTGGAAACTAGTTACGTGACATCTAATTATTCGGATCTTTATAAGTAAAGGAAAACTGGTATATGATAAATCAATTCTAATAAATTACGGTGTAAGAGGTAGTATTTAGATGTCGAGTGTTTGGCAAATTATGGTTATTTGACATGTTACCTAACCTTAGTGTTTTGGTGTTGTGTGTTTATCAAACTATGATCATTTATGAATATATCAGATATAATAAGTTTATTACTTGATCCGCAGTTAATCACTTTTCTTACAGCTAGTATCAAACCAATTATTTGAAACTACTGGTTATTTGTTTTGTAGTAAGAGTATCAGGTGTTGTAAAACTCGGTCAACTCGGCCGAGTACTCCCCTGAGTACTCGGTGGTGTGCCGAGTTGAGTTGGCCCAAACCAGTTAAAAAGCCATGTTAATCCAAAACTCGGTCACAACTCGCCCAACTCAGTCAAAACTCGGTCAGATTATCCAAAATGCTACTTTCTGACCACCCGAATATCCAAAATACATTTTAAGTTATTCGTCTTATTACTATTATTATTATTATTATTATTATTATTATTATTATTATTATTATTATTATTATTATTGTTTTATATACAATAATCACATTTCACTTATAGTTTTAAAATATGTCCAATTTTTAAGAACTAGAGAAATTATATGTATAATATATATTTTAATACAAATTATATATAAAAATCCGAATCTGAGTATTCGCTACAAAGTCGTCGAACGAACGAGTACCAAAGCGAGTTTTGCAACCATGAAGGGTAGCTTACTCAAAATATAAAATTCGCTCATTTGACATAAATAATCACTTTCAAAACACTACCTAAAGTAATAAATAATTTATTTTTTTCCGTATAACCTGTTACCCAACCTGCCCATTTTGCCGATGAGTATTAAGATATAACACATAGTTAAGAAAGAAAATGCAAAAAAAATGAGTAACATTACCTCCGATTTGCGGTTATTAGACACCATAAGATTTGCCATAGTGAAAACATTATGTTCAAGAGACGATATATTCTCCTTCAAAGAAGCAATAACCGGATTATACGCACCCAACTGACCCTTCAATCCTTCAATCTCCTTTTCCATAAAAACCACCTTTTTTTTCATCTCATCAATCTCCAAATCTTTAGATGCGGTTTCACCAACAAGATTCTTGCAAACACCACTCAGTTCATGAACTTTACTTTCAAAAAGAATATCGCGCGTGTTTGACATTTGAAGATCAAAAACAAAAGAAGTGGCCTCAGCATCCCATAATTCAAATTCATTTTCCCGTTCTTGCAGCTCAAAAGTCAAACTTTCTTCAATGTTCTTACGTTCTTCAACTTCTTCACGTAACATATCCAATTCCATTTCAAGATTCTCATTCACTTCAACCAGATCATGATCATACTTGCTCATTGATTCCATAAACCCTAATTTGAGTTGCTCAAGAACAGTTGATACGACACTGTTCTCGATCAACACCCGTTGCTTTTCGTCTTCTTCTTTCGATAATTTACGTTTTAACCCCCTGATGTTACTAATAATCTCTTCAATTGACACCTTTCCAGTCTCGTTTGAACCAATATCTAGAGACAAAAACACTTGATAAATCCCTAATCTCAGATTCTCAACTTCAACTAACAAAAGCTCTTCTTCAACTTGTTGTTCAAGAATCTCGGTTTCCAGCTCGGAAATCAAATTATCGGCTAATTTTGATGTCGATACGTGTTTCTCGTTTTCAACCGATAACGAGTAGTTCTTTTCTTCAAGTTCTTTTACAAATTTGTGCAAGATAAAGTTTTCAAACTGTGCAATCACAGCTTTATCAAGTTCTTCTTGAAATTCTTCTTTCTTCAACTTGTTATCTTCATGAAGACGGTTAATATGATTCTCCAAATCATCCAACCGTTTCTGGTTCATCATCATAAAACTTTCTCGTTCTTGTTTCTCAGACGACATTAATTCCAGCATTTGAAATTTTCCTGCTTCTTTTTCACTCTCGAGAGCACCGTATTTTTGCTCAAATTGCAGAAACCGATTCTCGAGAATTTCTAATCTTTTTTGGACATTTTCCAATTGAGAAGCTAGCCTGCTTTTTTCTGCTACAAGATTAGATTTCTCATTATTTAGCAACTCACAAATTTCTTCCAATTTTTTCGATTTTTCTCTCATATTCTCGAGTTCGACATTTGCGGTTGATAAAGACTTCTCAAGAACAGTGTTGTGATCCATAAGTTTATTCATATTAACAGTTATAATATTCAACTGATTCAAAAGAACAGTTTTCTCAAAAACAGCTGCAGATTTTTCCACATGAAGCAATTCGCATGAATTTTCCAAATCGGTATTTTTCTCGATAACATTTTTAATCTTTTCTTCATGATCCTCATTTTTCTCACAGATTTGTTTCAACCTCGAGTTTTCATCCTGCAAATACTTAACCGATGATTCAACCGACTCCGGGGTCAAACCAACTAACTCGAGTTGACTCATTAACGAGTTATGACTCGTATTTAACTCAGTAATTTCTTCTTTCAAATTACTAATCTCTTGCTGCATAGCAGTACATTGACCTAATTGCAATGCAACTTCCTCTTCTAATCTTTCCTTCATTTCCTTCAACCAAACAACTTCAACTTCCGTTTTCTTCAAATTGTTATTATCGGTTTTAATTTGTTCCATTTCTTCTTCTATCCCTAATTTTGAAATCTGCAAATCTTTCACCATTTGAAGTGTGGTTTTAAGCTCGGTTGCAAGATTTCTTTGTTCTTCTTGAGATCGAGTGTATAACATCTGCAATGTCTGAAGAGCAGCTTCAACTTGAATATAATGTGAATGCTCGTTTTTGGCATACTTTTGAAGTTGCTCCAATTCATCACATTTGTCAGATAATTCCCGATCTTTTAACATGATTTTATTCGCCAAATCACTCGCTTCAATCTTCAAACATCGGTTTGATGTCTCCAAACGGACACAAATCTCTTCAACATTTTGAAGTTTTTTAGTACTTTCTAGAATTTCGGCGGTCAACCGGTCAACATCGGATCGAGCAGAAGAAAGATCGAGTTCCAACTTGTATGATTTCTCGAGACATTCAGAGTATAAAACACGTAAAGCTTCTTTCTCTTCGGTTAACTCCAAAAGCGCGTTTTTAAGTTTTTCAACTTCAGTTTCTGCTTTAACAGCTTGCTCAGAAAACATCTTGGATTCTTGTTCGGTTGCCATAATTTTATTTTCCAAAACCGATATTTTTTCCAAACATTTCCCGTATTTCAGAAGACCTGCATCGTTTTCAGATTCTAATCTTGCGAGTTTATTCATTATTTCCCGACCTTCATTTTCTGCTTCAAATGCTTGTTTGTTCATACTCTTAACCGTTTCTTCCAAATCTGTTATTGTTTCCAAATACTCCATTTGTTTGTTTAATCCCGATTCCTTTTCTGCCTGCAGTAACCGAAGTGTTTCCTTCAACATAACAACTTCTTTTTCTGCTTCAACTGCTTTTTCTCCAAGAATCTTGGAATTTTCTAGTGCAAGATTAAGCTCGCCGTCTGTATTCGACAATTTCTCCAAACTACATTGATACTGAACAAAAATAGCATCTTTTTCAGCAAGCAAATCAGTCAAAGCCTTCCTTAAGTTCTCAATTTCACTTTCAGCAAGCAAATTCTCCTTATCTAACGCATCTTTATCTTCTAGAAGCAATTGTAAATCAAATGGAACATTTTTTTGATCATCGGGACCCACTGATGATGATGAATCTTCGGGTTCTTGATTTGGGAAAGCTGCTTGTAAAGTTTTTTGTGCAATTCGGAGTTCACTGGTTGCATAATCGTATCGTTCGGCTAATGCGCGATATGCTCGGTAAAATTCTTCAACCAATTTCATGAGTTCAGGACGTTTTTTGTAGTACATTTCAGCCCTCCTTGCAAATGAATCAGCATCTTCTTCAATTAGCTTGATCATGGATTTTACTTTCGAATCCATGTCTGCAATTATGTCATATTTGAGATCAATTAGGAAACGTTTTGGTCGAATTGTTAACAAGATTTCAAGCGCATGTATAGATATTAAAGCTAATTATTGTGTGTGTTGCGGGTGGGTTGTGTGTGTGTGTGTGTGGGGGGGGGGGGGGGGTCAGGAAAAAGTTATAAAATGATTATAATCTTCTTTTGGGCGTGAAAGTGCAGATCTGATTCTATGCAAAAGCCTTTAAGCAGATCTGTCAACAACATAAACTGGGGGGCCAGGACCCTAGCTGCATCAATTGTCCAAAGCAAGTACAATAATAAAAAAGATCAAATTTTTATTTTATTTTTTTCATTAACTCCGTTCAATTAACAATACCAATAAATCATTCACCAAAAATCAATAAATATAAATCATACCTGTAAGATTTTCTTGAAGCCATTTGGAATTCTTGGGAGTAATGTGGCTGTCCCACCACCAAGAATACAAACGCCTTGATTCAGAATTTAACTTGCAAGCCATCTTTAATTGTTTTGGATCTTGAAAATCCCAGAAACTAGATCGATTTCTTTTCTTTTCTTTCTTTAATTCTTTTTCTCCTTTTTAAATAAAAAACAAAAAAGAAGATTACTTTAGCTCCTTAACTCTTACTCTTCTCCCCTGAAATGATCCGTTATCAAAATGGGAGAACATTAGTTAAAGTTAGAAAAATCACAAAAAATTGAAATTAGGGTTACCTACATTTAGGTAGATTACAAGATTTACAATCAAAATCAAGCAAACATTGCACCTAATGGAGTTTTCTCCAAGAAAAAACACCAAAAATAGTTATGAGGCCTCTAAATCTGAATAAAAATGGAAAAATGTGTCGGTTACATAATTGCTTCTCAGTTGGATGTACGACAATAATAGACAAGATATTATTCAAGAAAAAATTAATTGATTTAAAAAATGTAGAAGAAATGTAAAACAGTATCAAACCAACCATCAAAGATTTAGGGTTCACGTCTAAGCAGTAAGCCAAAATCAGTCCAAAATAATTCAAAAAAAAGGAAGGAAATCAAGCCAATAATGCAAATGAAATACTTTATAATAATAAGACTCATATTTACCCCTTTTCAATAATTTACCAAAAATAGGTATGAAGGATTTTAAACAAAATTACAAAAACTTGATTTTCAACAAAAAGAAAGGGGGTATGTAAAATCAGTACTTCTGAACAAGCATTTTTACCAAAATCGAAAAATTAAACAAAAAAAATGAAATCTTGAAAATGTGGGAAAAAATACACTTGCAGAAAACCATTTTACCGAGAACGAAAGAGAAAACTTTCAGAAAAATTAAAAAATTGATTCTCAAAACCAAAAAGGGTATGATAAATCGGCGATTTTTAAAAAACCAAGATCAATAAACTTACAAAATAAAGAAAACTTGAAAATGGGGTTGTTGATTCTTGATTGATCAATAAATCTCCAGCCCTTGAGCTCTGTGAATCACCCCATTTGATGCTGCTAACATTCTCTCTCTCCAATTTCTGAATTTCAACGGCAGTATTTGTTGATTATTGGGTCACCCTGTTTCTAATATTATTGCAGACATTTATTTGTTGGTACCGTGTTGCTGTGATAAGGACTTATGGACTGTAAAAAGCAAACAAGTGGAAACGTGAAGCTTTTCTACTAAATGTGTTAGTTTAGGGGTGCTCGAATCTCACACTTAATGATAAACGTAAAATACTCAAACTCCATCATTTTGTCCATTACAAGCATGTTTCTTCCTAAGTCATATTCGGAATCCCATTAATAAATAGTATCATATATTTTCTTTTAAAGTAAATCACAAGGACCTTTAGATTTAATGATTTATCCTAAATTTTAAGTATTATTCTGACCCTTTTATGTATAATCTTTTATATTTATAGTCTTTTAACCTAATGTTCACTAAATTTTATGAAAAAGGCTACATATGGCATTTTAGAGGACTACTGCTAATATTTTAACATACAAATTTAATGAATGTTAGGCTAAAAAACTTACGTGCAAAAAGTTTTCCAAAAGGATTATCAATGTACGAGTAATTGTTTAAGTGAACATACATGAAATTTGTGGTAAACATACACCCTTGTAATTTACTCTTTCTTTTGTTATTGTTATCACTTGTTAATTTAATTAAGCAAAATATTTTCCTTTATAATAGGCATAATTTAATACATCCTCGCGAAAAATCTGTAATGAATAAATACATAATCAGATACAATGAATATTGCAAATACGATAACATTTGTATTCAAACTCTAAGTAATAGAGTTAATAATTGAAAATTTCATTTTTTGAGTTGATATGTGCAAACTGAATTGAGAATCGACCAAAACCGCAGAGCTGAACCGGGCCGAGTTATATCGGTTCGGTTTTCAGTTCTAATTTTCATGAAAATTTGGATTTCTAATCCGAGCGTTTTGATTCGGTCCAAAGCGAGAAAACCCGAAATAGTCAAATATATATTCTCAATTCTTAATTCGGTTCCTGCCAATTCTCGGTCGAATTCAATTCGGTCCCGAGCGGCATCGTTTCAGTCAAGAGTCATGCCGAAACCATTATCTCAGTTTGGTTCGGTTTGGTTCTTAGACCGTACAAAAGCCTACTTTGAGTGTTAGCTAAGTTAGACCGGTGCCAATGGTTTGGCAAACTGATACCGTCAGTTGTTGCCAAACCAGCGCCACGTCAGCTCACCCTCCAACCGACACTAAACTGACGTACACATGCCAACAATACCACTTCCCTTTAATTTTTTGGGACCCACCATTACAAAACACACACACAAAATACCCCTTTGGACCCACCAAATCAACCGGCGGTAAGGTGGCGGTGCCCGTCGGCACAAGTCTTAGCTTAAAGTCATAATATATATTTCTTAAATTTGCATTAGTCTTATTTTAACTTTCACTTATATGGTAATGGCCATATCAAATTCAACTCTTGATTATAGATGCCTTGTGTGAATCGTGCATATGTTTTAAGATGGGGATGGTAGACCAGCAAACTTATATCTCCCCTCTAATTTAGTACATATTCCCATATTTGAGCATATTGTCTATTTACACCATATTGAGCTCTACATTCAGCTCTTGAGCTCTGTGTTATTATTACTAGGGTATTATCACAACTATTATTCGCTTGATTAGTAAGTGCCTATTATTATTATGGAAGTGATACCGTCCCAATGATAGCCTCATAAATCGTTGTTGGCACGCATGGAACTCATCTATTCACTGACGGGCCAAATTCCCGACGAGTGGGTACTGGGTGCACGCCTCTATTCAGGGAGAAGGTGAAGAGAAAGGGAGTGGAGTGTGTTGGGTTTTGTGAGGAATTTTTTATTTATTTATGAGTATGATTTTATAATAATAACAATAAAATATCATCATTTTCTTTTTTTAACATTTTTGTTTCTTAATTTGTTTTTTTACTTTTAATAAATATAGTTTATTTTTATTAATCTAATGTCTTTTTAAATTTATGTACCGTATTTATCTTAGTACTGTTTTCTTTAATTGGAAATGATGATGTGACAAAACTAATGAGTTGGGATGACTTGCTCTTGACACGAACTTGTCAGTAAAGAAATACTAATGTGGCAAAACTGACGAGTTTAAGAACTTATGGGAAAGGCATAAGGTTTAGGTTCTTGATGTTAGCAAGGAAACGTTGTTCAACTATGATCATGATATCAACAGTTGTGATAGATTTCTTACTTGGTTTCTTCACCACTTGAGACTCGGGGTCCTTCCTTTTTCATGTTTACACCCTTCAGTTCCCTTAATTGGTCCACTAGCTCTCAATTATCTTTTTAAAATGCCATCATCTTTATGATTTCAGTACCTGAACCATCTCTTCTCTTGCTCCCTCTTTTAGTATCTATCTTAACACTTGCATCACATCTAACAACATACCTTTGGATTTTGTATTTTTCTAAAGTTTCACCGATCTTCTATTCCTCCTTTATTTCTATGCAAGTTCTTTCTTCTTTTCCATCTCAACTTTTTCCAGAATTGGACTCGATCTCTTAACATTACTTTGTGTGCATCCTAGCCTGTCGGGTTCTGGTTCTTAATCGTATTTGTCTAAATGCCAATCAACTTCTTAGCTGCGTTAGGACTCTTTTCCTCCCAAAGTTTGTTTTCTAGGCCTCTTTGTCAAAATTAAAGATGGTAATTCAAGAACAAGCTAAAAGTGAGTAAAGTGACGAAGAAAACCGAAGATACAACTAAGATGACTTAAAACCCTAATTCAACCACAAATACGAGGATTCAACCACAACCCACTCAAAATACTTCATATTCACACAACCAACACCCACCGGTAGGCGATGACACCGAACCACCAGGGGAAACAAAACGAAGATCACAAATTCCATGGTCATTCGAAGACGCAGGTATATTAGCCAAACACCACTCCAAGATGGTGTACGGGGAAATAGCAAAAAACTAGTCGCCCATTGGTTCAGACACCGCCCCTCTTCCTGGTCGCATGCAAACATTGTTCCGAGATGACCCGCTATGACGTCCAACTGGTTGTTCACTTAGTAGAAAAAGTCAAAAAGGTTCGGGTTTATCGGATTCCGCAACTTCTTCAATATGGGTTAAATTGGAAGCCATGTAGTTAACCACCGAAGTGCAAAGAACCACTATAACTAAAGTTGTAACATGGTCAAGAAAAAGTTACTTTTGAAAACTTAAAGAGTTTTTTTTTTCTCGCAAGGGGCATACCAAAACGTATTGAAAAAAATGAATGAAATTACTGTGACATGAATAGATGTCGATTGAGTGAGAGGTCTGACTGAGACAACAACTTTATATTTTTAACTAGGTTATGACCCGTGAAAGATCACGGGCGGCCAATAATTTTACTCATTTATAATTTTTATAGAATATAAAAAAATTATTGTTTATTGCATAATTATCATTAGTAGAATAAGAAAATATATAATGCATTTAAACGTAGAGTATGGAATATGAGCTTGCAAATTATATTAACATTATAAAATTATTATCTGATAATAAAGTGATAAACACAAAATAAGAAAAAAGAAAATCAGTTAAAACATTATTAAGTCTATAACAAAATAATGATTACTGAACAATTTATTGAAGAAAATAAGAAAAATTAAAATTAAAATCAAAATCATAAAATTAATAAAGGTTTATTGAATTCTTGAATTATAGTCGATAATATTTCTAATTCTTAATTTACCTTAATCTATTGTTGACCCATTTATAAAAAACATACATTTTCTTAACAATATACCATATTTCCTAAGTTATTAATTCCTTCCACGAAATTACTTCATTTACATCATTCTCTATTTGTAGATCCATATTTTTGGTATAAAACAGTTAACCCTTTTACTAAATAATTCAATATTAACATAGAGTTTTTCTAGCATATGTTAAGAGCCATTTAATGAAGTTAAAATTTCTTAAACGGTAGCAATGAACATTTAATAAACTCAAATTTGAAAGTTTTAAGTGATGTATTAAATTATTTTTGTGGATTTCTTGGAAAGTTTAAGATCATTAATTTACCTTAACATATGCCTAGTGGGCATATGTTAGAAAAACCCTTAACATAAAAAGATTAACACAAAATTAGGGATTATTATTTTTGGGTTTAGTATGGTTATTCGATTTTAAAAAATATGTTTGCCCAACCAATATCCAAACCAAATTAACTAAAACCAACCAAAAAAAAAATCGGGTTATTTGAGTCGGGTCTCCATAAAACCAAATAAACAAAAGAGTAACATTAAATTGACATCATGAAAACTGATTCACAATTAAAATCCGAATTAAACACAACCCAAATCCAATCCAATCCAAAAACCAGTATATTATTTCGCCTACATCCACAAATCCGAACCAAACCGAAATAAGTCAAATCGTTTCACCCAATATCATTTGGATTGGTTAGTTTTTTGGATCAAATTGTTTAATGAACACCCCTAAAAGTGAATAGACGTATCAGTAAGCTTTATATAATGCTGCTGAAAAATAGGATATCTGTTTGGTAATTATAGAAAAATGGGAAGACATTGCTACCTAATTTATGTGTATCATTTCTCTTATTGCTTCATACTATTTGTTCTTACTTCATCTTTCTACTCGCCACAGTATAACATGTATATCCCACTAATTCTTTTTTTTTCATATCAATCATTGATTTTGCCATATGTATTCATCTAATAAGTATGAATATTAGTAGGAACAATTAGTATGAATCAACATCATTTCTCTTCCTAATATTGTGTTTAAAAATGAATATTTGATGTGATTACTAAAATTATGCTCAATTTAAATATTTTGTTAAAGTTTCAAAATCAATACATAACAAAATCATTATTTTACATATTTTAAAATCATTACTAAACTTGAATAATTTGTTTCTGGGTTATTTATTTCCAAAATTAAAAATTTACGTATTATTGTTTCTGTTTTGAATTTTATAGCAATTATTTTATTAGGAAAGTCAAATGCATTTGTGAATTTTAAAATCGTATTAATTGTTTTGTTTTGAATTCTATAACATTTTTTTATTAGGAAAGTATCTTATTATTAGGAAATTCTGGAAAAAAATTAATAGGTCAAAATATATGCAAGCTTAAAATGGGTGGGAAAATAAATTGCTTGACCAATAAAATGCTGCCACGTGGCAAGTTGTGGGTCTAAAAAACGCCACGTGCTAAATGCTTCTTTTATTAAGAGATTAATTAGATAAGCGGTTGAATAAGAGGGTAGAACCCGGTAAAAAGTAAAAATTATATCTATCAATTACCTCTTACTTGTGGAAGTGTGGAACACAAAGCAAGATGACGAAGCCAGCCATGAAGAAGACGAAGACGATGAGTCTCATTTCCCCCTCTTCAATCATATCGTCTTCTTACAGGGTACCATAAAAAGTTCAGGTTTATATAATCACATATTCGCAAATCCTAAAAAAAAAACTCTGATACGAAGGAGAAATTGAGAAATGGCTGAAACAAGACGAATATCATCTTCATCAAAGCGCACACTCTCATCACCATGTTCTTCTCCACATCCTACCGGAAAAAGATCGAAGGTATTGTAAATTGCCATTACAACTCAATTTTTGAACACCTAGGGTTTGCAGAAACCTTGAATATATTAAATTGTGTATCGAATTGGTTAGCGGCAGTGTTGAAGGATTCGGGACTGTGTGAATCACCGGAGCAGGAGATCCAATCGGTTGATCCTTCTAAGAAAGATGTTGATGGTTGTGGTGCTGATGTTGATGATAAATCTCCAGTTATTCAAAGTGGATTGTGAACCGTTGGTCTCTCTGATGACTTTAGGACAGGTGTCTTGAAATTTTAATTTCTTGTTTTTTATTGCATGATTTTGTATACTTTTATACTGTTTCTAAATATATTAAATGCAGTTGCAGATGATACTCTGATCGAAGTAGAGACAACACAAGCGGCTAATGGTGGTTCACCGGTGTTAAATATCTCAAATAAAAAGCAGTTGGTGATGTTAGAGTTGCATAGGGGAAGCTTCTTTCACAATTTTCTCAGGTTTTATCTAAATAATCACTTTGTAATTCTTATCAATTGCAATATTTAACAATACAAGAATGAAAGAATGGACATTTTGGGATAAATATTTGACTTACTAACCATTTAATGGTATTTTTTTGTAACTAACTGATGTTGTAATGTATGCAAATCTTTTAAATTTGCCTTTTTCATAATGTCTAGATTCCTCATGTTACTATATACTGTTCTTTATTCACTGATGATGAAGCCCGCCTATGTGACTTACGAGTCGGTGAGATCCATCCATCAGTAAAATATCGTGTAGTATTCAACAGAAAGATTCAGAGGTAATCTTATTTTTCTTGTGTTTATTGCAATTAGTTTGTTATCTTTACTAATTACTATATATTATGCATATACTATCTCCATAATTAGAAGGCTAGCCAACACACTTGCTAATTATTGTATTTATGGAATTGAACAAGGTGGTTTTATACTTATATTTGTAATTACTAATTAGTGATTAAATAACACTGAATGATCCTTAATTTTCATTATAAGCAAGAATATTGATTTTAATGTGTGCATAAAGTTCATAATAAGGGATTACTCCTAAGCATGCTGAGAGGTATTAATTATCTTGTTTTTGTTTCAAGTTTGTATTTGTGCTTCATGAGTTGGTTACACTCACTAATGTTTCTGATATTAGCCAAACACTGATGGTAATTGTTCATTTGCATCTTGAAATTGTTTATTTTTTTTCTTCATTTTACTATAGTATTGACTATTGCAATTTGAATTATGTTTATAGATTCAGTTGAAGTGTGTGTACAAGAAGGTTTATTTCAAGTTGCTATGATTTTCTCCCCCATATGTTTGTGATTTTTCTTAGGAATGGTGCTCAGAAGTTTCTGGGAATCTTGATTGTTGTTGGTGAAGATATTGCTTATGTTCTATCAGGAATTTTTATTGTTCATAGCCACCAATATCTGGAAATTTAATCGTTAAATTCATTTTCTGGTTACTTGCTCCTGTTATGCTTTAACAAGTATATTTTTTTATTAAGTTGCTACTAGATCGTATAAAGTTCGGGCATTACGGGAAGCTTTTTATAGGAAAAATCTTTTTAATTTGACAAACTTGCTGGCAACTGTTCTAATCTTACTTATCGTTATCTATTTCCAAGGATTCCGTGCTATTTTGCCAGTGAGATCAAAGAATGCTCGTGGGCAACAAGAATTGATATATATCAAAGATGACATGTTGCTACTGGAAAACATTTGATCGCGGCAAAATATAGTTACTGGGTGTACACGTCGCCGCATTGTACGGGCACCTTGCTAGTTGTTTCTAATAACTTTATTAGTTATCTTACTATCAAAATTAGCTACTCAAGTACTATGTATTTAATCAACATATCGAGGAGCTTCATCTATTACTTTGCTTAAAATCACGGGTGGTAAAAGTCTAGTAAAAGTCAACGGACAAATCTATCCTAAAAAGTCAACTGACCCACTTAAAGCAGGAGACGAGGTGGTTTTTGGGTCATCTGGAAGACATGCTTATGTATCTTAAACACAAATTTCAATATTATTTTTTGTCAAAAAATGTAGTTTTTTTTCCTTAACGTATGATGAGATATTTCAGAAACTATCAAATGAAACCGCTACTGCAATAAAACCTTCATTGAGTATATTAGAATCACGTAATAGTCCACTGAAAAGAATGCAATCTGAGTCAAGATCAAGAGATCCATCTGGTGGTGTTACAGAAGCATCTTTATCAAAAATCCAGAAAATCACTTGTCCTATTTCATAATAGAAAAGTTTGCAGAGTGAAATTCCAATTCTAACCTCTGCTAATGTAGGCCCCACTAATCTTGTCATGGATATATCAAAACTTAACTAACGAGCAGACGGAAATTAGAAAACCCTATATGGTGGACCGGGGCATGGGGATCGGAGGGACCGGGGGCACAAGGTATAGGGGGCAGGGGGGACCGGGGGCATGGGTCACCGGGGGCACAGGGACCGAGGCACGGGGACACTGGTCACCGGGGGCACTGGGGTCCAGGGGCATGAGTCACCAGGTCCACAGGGGACCGGGGGCACGGGTCACAGGGGGCACTGGGGACCGGGTGCATGGGGGACCGGATGGAAATTGTCTTGTTTACTTAAAAGAAAAGTTTATGAAGGGCAAAAACTTTTTCACTTCTCGAAATTATGTTATTTCATCACCATGATGTAATTGAGGTTCTAACAGAGTTACTGTGTTCAAATTTATTAATATGATAGCCAAATTTTATCGTGTTTTAGTAAGTAGAATCTGGTGATCGCTGATTGATTAATTGCTCAGATGATTTTGCTTATTTGAATTGTTGATTTTTAGTTAATTAGCAGTCCGTCCAATGACCTGTGGTTGAGTTCGTAAATTGCTAGGGTTTTCGGTAATTGAATTTCAATGTAATGGTTTTCTTCTTGTTGATTTAAAGGGACCAGAAGATCTGGCTTTTGGAATAGCAGTCCATGAGGTATAGTACAACAATTTTCTTCTCCTGAAATGGAGAGAATCTATATAAGTGGATCTGTTAGAATCTGAATGCCACCTCACCAGTCTTATTGCATTATTGGACCTGTGAGTCACTATCAAATGTTTATTCTTTCTTTCGTCATAATTAAGACTTTGAAATATTTAGTTACTAAATCTAGGGATTTCAGCTAACATATTTGATGCAATTGACAGATGAAAGATGTGGAAGTTGCTGGTTCAACTGCTCCAGTTACAGATCTGGATTTCTGCTCATCGACTTTGGGATTAGCAGTTGCAATCAACTTGGTTTGGTAATTAGTAGCTACTTGTTTTAAGTTTAATTTAGAGGTACCAATGCAGTTAAGAATGGGTCAAATAAAATTAGCCAAACGGTGCCTAAAGTCTGTTTTTAATACTACAACCTCCTAAGACTATGTAAATATTTATATTACTACTGTATTAAATTGACCTAGTTGCTTGATATTCTGATTTTATAGATCCGTGTGTATAAATTCAATCTCAGCTCGGAAGAGACGAGCCTTCACATTGTCACCAAAGTTAAACAACAAGGTAAGCAAGCTTATAGAAGATATTCATCTTTCGATAATTTTAGTAGATTAGAAATTACCAATTTGCCCCAAGTGTAGCGCTTGTTTCCAACTTGTTGATTCCCCTGTTCAATCACTTGAATATATGGAGCATGGAAATAAAACTTGATGTTGCACATGAATCTGGTCGTGTAAGTCTTTGATTTCTCTTTTCAGATAATATTAACACTTTATGTATTCTTGGTCTAATTAAAATGAAATGATTGCAGGTTGCAGTGCTTGATATGAAGCTATTCTCTGTTACATTTGTAACTGAGTCTTTAAGCAGTCCAGTGATATACATGAGCTTGAGTTAGTATTTTGAATGGTTTGTTAATAATTATCTTATTTAGGGGTTTTCATCTTCATATAATGTGATTTACTTCTTTAAACTTCTGTATATTGCTTCTCTTTTAGTGTATAGTAATCGGTCTTGGGTGAAATCTTCATGTGGTATAATTAAGCAAAGTAAAACGAAATCAATTTGCTAAACACGGTTGTCATTAATAAAAAAGAAAACGTCAAAATTGGTAGGTGAAAACAACTCACTTTGTACATGTGTCTGTTGATACTTCTCTGTTTCAATAACTGCAACATTATCTTAAAATTTGTTAGATTATGATTAATGACAATGTTTCTTATTATTAATTATCATTTGGCAACCAATTTTCTAAATTCGATTTTGTTATGATAGGTTGACAAATGTTTCTCAAGGTACAATTGAGCTGGAATGTAGTAATTCCGGTTGAAAATCTTGACATCAAGGGTTTAATGTTGCAAAAAGCAATTCTTGTGTGTTTATTGGATGATTCTTCAGCAAAACAAACTGCTAAAGATCTTGGGTACCTTTTAGCAGTCAACTTCACTTGTTTTTAGCAGTCAACTTCACTTGTTTGACCCTAAAGTCTTCAGGGGAGAAGTTGTTGAAGGAATTTTGCACAAGATTCTGAAACATGGGGATTCTGAAAAATGTGAAAAATGTGTAATCGAACAACATTTGTTCGTTGCAAAATATAATTACATGTACCTGTTGTCCTATTGCGTGGGTACCTGCTAGTACAAAAAATACATACGTTTTATACGAAAATATTCTTTACTTATTGGTAGAAATTGTAACATACGTGTTTTAAATTCAAGTATTTTATTTGTTAAGTTCATTAGTAGTTGATAAATGATAAGGAATTAAGTCTTGATAGTTAGAATTTGATGAAAAATCCGTGTTTTGGGTATTTGATTAAGTGGTACAAGTTAAAAAGGAAGAAAAATGCGAAATTGCAGCCTTTTTGGGAGATAGCGGCGCTATCTTAGAGATAGCGGCGCTATCTTGTGTAAATGGAACAGCAACTCGTTTTAGCGAAGGGTAAAACGCGAAAATTTGGGAAGATAGCGGTGCTAAAAAGCGCGGGATTAGGAGATAGCGACGCTGTCTTGAAGATAGCGGCGCTATCTTGTGCAGATCAGACATAAAGTCGGGTTTTTGACCCATTTCAGCTCATTTTCTTCATAGGTCGAGTTGGTGCTTGTTCTAGGCGATTTTGGTGAATCAGGAACGAATATTGGTGCAAATCAAAGGGATTTTCAACATAAGTTCAAGATATAAAGGTATGATGCTTAGTTTTTGTTCATGCAAGTGATTTAGGGGTTAATTGGGGAAGAATCAAGAACCCTAGTTAGGGTTTGATTTATGAAACTGAAATTGATGATTATATGCTATGTATAGCATGTTTCTAGTTGCGAAAGTTGTAGTAAGCATGTGATTATGCTCCTAGATGGTAGCTAGTAGATTAGGGTTTTTGGGTTCATCACCAATTTGGGAGAATTGGTGATTAGGGACTGCATTAGATATGATTATAGGTTGGAATGTTGATTGAATTATGTGTGATTGTAATAGGCAAACAATTGGAAGATTGTGTCAACACCATTGATCGGTGACATGATAATTGCTCGGTTTGTTGTCGAAGTTGCTTAATCCCAGGTGAGTTCACTATGTGCAATGTGTATACTTTTAATTATATATGTGCAATGTAGTTAATTAGTATTCGATACGATTGGATGTCTTGTGTTGCCTTGGACATTGAGATTACCTTGTTGAACCATAACATTGCCTTGACCCGTTTGAGTGGAATACCTTGAGTGATAATTCATTTTGTGAGGACCCATGGCGGCTCGAGTATTACTTCGTGTAATATGTCGGGCGGTGGACGCGGGAGTACCTGGCGGAGGAGTGGTATGGACCGTGGTGGTGAAGCTGGATCATGGACTCATTTAGGGGTGCCATCGTCACCTTCATCGGCCTCATTCCCTAATGGCCTAAGAGGGAATGACGCACTTTGTTGATTCCGGTATTGTGCTTTGATCGTTGTTGACCCGGTATTGATATGTGACGCGTTGTGATGACATTGTTATGCTAATCCGGTATTTTGACCCGTTGACACTTGTTTATTTATTTATGTGGATTTATATAATTATTTAATATAACATTATACATTGTGGAACTCACTAAGCTTTTATAGCTTACCCGTTTACATTTGGAATTTGAATCCTTCTACTTCATTTTTATTTACTTATTTTATTTAATATGAATATTTTTCCCTCTCACTATATATTATCATAAGAATGAAAGATTCTATATGATATGTCCAATGTGAATTGATCTCAAAAAATCCCTCGTTACTGCTCAAAGGAGTAGTAATAGGTAGGGATGACGGGATTTGAACCCGTGACATTTTGTACCCAAAACAAACGCGCTACCAAGCTGCGCTACATCCCTTCCATTGGTCTACAGTGTCATTGTAGAGAATTCCTGTCTTGTTTTCCACACCGTTATCGCCTCTATTAAAATCTAGAATTTTTATGGCCATTTCGTCTTTTTGGTCTTATTTAACATATAATAATAGTAAAATACTTCTATCTATATGAAATATGGAGCGGAACCCCTAGGAAAAATAAATGATTCTTTTTGGGGAATATTGAGGAAGAAAAGGACATTTTTTTCTGTATTAAAAAAAAGGAAATCTTATTTACTGGATGATTTTACATTTCAATATGTATTATCTTATGTATTACAATAAAATGAAGGAGATTTTTCAATGCGAGATCTAAAAACATATCTTTCCGTGGCACCGGTACTAAGTACTCTATGGTTCGGTTCTTTGGCAGGTTTATTGATAGAGATTAATCGTTTTTTCCCGGATGCGTTAACGTTCCCCTTTTTTTCATTCTAGTTATTGACGTGGGAAGGAATAAAGAAGATTAGAGATACAATTAAATATCGGCCCCCTATCGTTTCTCTTTTTTCCCTTTTTTATAATAAGGGAGGAAAGAGAAAGAATAAAAGTACATTCAACAGCTGCGAGACTCAGGTTCAGGTTGGAATTAAATTAATTCTCTGGAAGTCAAATAAAAACTATGGTTCTAGGGAAAGAGTATTACACAAGATACTTATATGAAATACTGTATTGTGATTAGAAATATAGTTTAGAAATCTTTCTATCTTATTTCCTATATTGGCGAAATCTTGCATAAGAGAATAGAAAGTTAAAAATTATATTTTGTTTTTCTTTCTTTTTTCGTTTCGGATTGAAATGAAAGAAAAGAGTTGAGTAAATGAAAAATCCAAAGGAGGTTCATGGCCAAGGGTAAAGATATGCGAATACCGGTTCTTTTAGAATGTACCATTTGTGTTCAAAACAGTGTTAATAAGGAATCGGCGGGCATTTCCAGATATATTACTGAAAAGAACCGGCACAATACGCCTAATCGATTGGAGTTGCAAAAATTCTGTCCATATTGTAACAAACAGACGATTCACGGAGAGATAAAGAAATAGATCGAACGGAGCTCCTGCGCCTTATCTTACATCTTACAAGGAAAGGGAAAATGAAATTATATATATAACATATTTAACATAGTTAAAGATAATTATAAACAAACCATATCCTATTTATTTATTCTAATTAGAGATACGCCTGAAATAGGATTTTAGGGATAAGAAATAAACTAACGGATAAATCCAAGCGAACTTTTCTTAAATCCAAGCGAACTTTTCTTAAATCCAAGCGATCTTTTCGTAGGCGTTTGCCCCCGATACAATCGGGGGATCGAATTGATTATAAAAACATGAGTTTAATTAGTCGATTTATTAGTGAACAGGGAAAAATATTATCTAGACGAGTGAATAGGTTGACCTTGAAACAACAACGATTAATTACTATTGCTACAAAACAAGCTCGTATTTTATCTTTGTTACCTTTTCTTAATAATGAGAAACAATTTGAAAGAAACGAGTCGACCACTAGAACTCCTAGTCTTAGAGCCAGAAAAAGATAGGTTTACTCTTTCTTCACTTGAATTCAAATACCCATCCGAACTCAAACTCGAATTTATATTTTGTTGGAAAAAGCCAAGAATCCGGATTGAATTCCCGTGTCGTAAGAAAAATAATAATAATCTGGGAAGAAGAAATTTTTGTATTGAACGTGTTGATTCATATTTATTTTGACTGCTTTCTCATATTTTATCATATTCTATTCATTTTAATTCGACCTTCCCGGAGTTCATTCTCCGGGCAACTCCATTTAACCGGTGGATTCCTTGCAACTTACTTCTTTAATTTTATGATCTCATTGGAAATCATATAAAGACAATTCCTATTTGATATAGCTATTTGTGCAAGTATTTTACGATTAAGAAGCAGCTGTCTCTTATACAGATCATTTATTAATCTACTATAACTATAGCATATCCCCTTTTCACGAATTGCTGCGTTTATTCGAGTGATCTACAAACGACGAAAATTTCTTTTTTGCCTATCCCTATCCCGATGAGCCGAAACCAAAATTTCTGTCTTATTTCCCTGGGATTGTAGTTCAATAGGCAAGAGCACCGCCCTGTCAAGGCGGACGTTGCGGGTTCGAGCCCCGTCAGTCCACCCTTCTTTCTTAGGTATAACTTTCCTAGTTATAACAAAAAAAGTACATCTGATTGGATCCAGCCTATTCTTGAAATAAGCAATATTAGGCATCAAAGTTTGGATATTTATAGACGGGGAATAATAAACCTTTATTTCCCTTTGCATTCTATCCAGCGATGGAACAAAAAAGAGAAATTTGTTTCTTCTTTTTCTTTTCTGTTCAATAAAAAAAATGAACAATTATAATTCTATAGGGTTTAATAAAAATTCAATGAATCTTTTGATAAAATTGCTATGCTTAGTGTGTGACTCGTTGGTTTTTTAGGGTTAGTATAAAAAACCAGCCCCATAGTATAAACAAATAACTTTAACTATAGAAGTAATAACCAACTCATCACTTTGTATTATCCGGATCCAAAGAACCAGTCAAGATATGAAATATTGTTCCAAGATATGATATATTGTTCATATTGTTGTAGCAGCTGAAATCTTTAAAATCTGCTTCTAAGTTGTCAATAAAAAAGAAGGGTTATGGATAAATGGAAGGATGAGAGAAAGAAAGAAATGGAATATTGATGATATAGAATTCCAATATGTAAGGTCTATGGGTTATCTCAGAAAAAATATGTGTAATAAAGCATCAATACGGATTCATCATTAAAAGGATCTGCTCATCAAACAAAAAATAAAGAGCTTCGAGCCAATAAAGACTAAGAATATTGACTCAAGAACTAATAGCTCCATTCTAGAATTCAGACCTAATCATTAAGTAAGAAGCGACGGGAACGATGGAACCTGTGAATTCAAAAGATTCTAGTGAAAATGAATTCGAATGATTCATTGATCGGGATGGCGGAACCGGCCAGAGACCAATTCATCTATTCGGAAAAGTTATGAACTAATGATAGAACTGAAATAGAAATTGAAAGAGCAAATATTCGCCCGCGAAAACTTTATTTTATTGGATTGCTAAATTTTGGTCAATCCAATACGATAAAGATTAAACTAACCGAAAGATTTTTTAACCTTGTAAAATTGTAATTGTAATAGATAAATATAATAAAAATTTTAATATATTTAGTTATCTACTACTATACAACCAAGATATACGAATTAATAATAGATTTGATCTAGATTAAATGAAATTCCTAATTCAGTATATTACTTATTAAATACATGTATATCTTAATTCAAATTATATTCTGAATTGAATTCAAAATCTTTAATTTGAATTAATTTTATTCGCGAGGAGCTGGATGAGAAGAAACTCTCACGTCCGGTTCTGTACTAGATAAAGGCAAGGGCAAGTGTGATTAGGTACTTGAAGTTGGTTTTGCTTGAAGCTTGGAGAAAGCTTCTCTTTTGGTATAGACTTGCAGTATTTTGTATATTGATGTATATATTTTGGGTTGGTTAGTTGGTTTGTATCCGATACAGTAGTTGGTCTTTTGGTATGTGTATGGTTTTGGTTTAGTTGCCTTTTAAACTTGTATTTTGGTTAATTAAAAAAAAAAGCTTTGTTGTAAATGTTATAAAAGTGGTCGTTTTTTGTTCCAGTCCTTACAGAAACCATTTTATATATCTGTAAACACGTTCAATTATATTTTCTCTGATGATTTCATGTTTATCACACAAGTGATGATAAGATGGAGCTTTTGATGAAGTTTTGAAGAAAAAAATGTCGAACACACCGCACTCGAAGAAACACAATGAAGACAAAGATCTGAAGAATGCGACTCGTTCTGCTACTGCGCAACGCGATTTCCAATCTTATAAATAGAGAGTGCATTCTTATCATTTGATGCAACACATAATGCAAAAAAAACCTCAAAAATACTTTTTAGTGTTGTCAAGTAGTTTAGTATAGTTAGTATTTAGGATGTAGTTAACTTTACTTTTCGAGTATTGTTCACAATTGGCTATTTTCATGTTTTGGCTATATTTAAAGTCGTATTTCATATTATCGCCAACATTGGCCGGTACAATCTTTTTATTTAATATTTATCATGCTTATTGTTATTAGGCTTAAGTTAGTTTACTTAATTATGTATTTAGGCTACTCTAGCTTATTTACCTAGTCGAAATGAATCTTAGCTAGGGATAATATTTATTTGTCATATGTTTATGTTATATAATTATTTTAAGTTACGGTAAAACGTGTATGATAATTAGGTTTAATCAATTACTTTAATCATGTTATTAATTCATACAAGTATGAGTAGTGTGTATTTGTTTATGGCTAATGGTCTGAAGTAGCTTTATAAAGTGAGTTTGACGGTTTTAAAATTGCAAATATAAGTTGGTTTTTCGTGAAGAAATTGTTTTGAAATAAGTTAAGGTAGAATTTCATCATCGTGGGTCTTTACTTCCAATAATTACGGAATTGTTTTCTTTAAATATGTATATAATAATGTGTAAGAAGTGAATTATTGGGCATATAATACCAAAGTTGAAGCATACTTGTACGAATCATGGTCCTATATCACCTTGCCCTACCATTATTGTCCTACTATCATACAAAATACTCATTTATCGTCTCTTGTCAATCTGGAATATAATATAAAAATATTAATAAGGAACAAATAATTGAAGCTTGCTAGCACATATATTGATTAGTGGAATTTTAAAAAAATCACCTACAACCAATGTCTTTTTATATGCTATTTGATTTAATATCATACAAGTCTTAGCATTCACCTACAAACAAATCGAACTGATGTGAATTAAAAGTTAATATTGTGTTTTTTAAAATTTTGATGTTCTTATTTGAACATCTACCAATTTAATGGGCATCAACTAACGTTGGACACGTAACATGTACATATTGTTTCTTATACTTTTTAGTTTTTACATTGAAAAACTTCTTACATATTCTTATGTCTATATATATAGATAGATAGATGTTTGCGAGACAAAAATCAGATAATTATATCATTTCATTTCCAGTTATATGTGTGTAAATTGAATATGTAGTTACACACCTAAATAACTATTAGCTTCCAAGCAACTAATGATATGATCCAAGCAACTCTAAGTTTCTTATATAAACATAGTTAACCCTATATTTACTCTTTGTTATGTGCAGCTAAGATCGCATATCATTTCCCATAACTATTTTATTATAGTACTTCATGTATATAGTAATCGAATATAATCGAATATGAAACTTAATGAACGGATTAGCGAACATTTATGAACATACTTGAATGAATGGAACCTTTGTATGCCTTTGTTTATTTAACTAAACAAATATAAAATTGTGTTTATATATATTCGTTGATCTAATTAATAATTAAAATGTACATGTTTCATTTGACTGTTTTCAGTGGCAACTAAATTATCAAACGTTTTTATATAACTGTACAGCCACCTACCCTGGTAAAAAAAAGGGTATAGCTCCACCTACTTCAGTTTATACCACAAGTATCTTAATTAGTGAATAATAATAATTAAATTGAAATCAAAGTTATTTCCTTCAGATATCTGTTATATTTTACTGTGAGCTTCATTTTTCTATTTATATAATTAGTTTGTAAAAAATAAGAAACCCCGTCATCTCTATTTCTGTAATTGAACTGGATAAACCGCCCGGTTTAACCCGGCTTTGAAACATTTATAATATATGCATAAAAATATTGTTTTGGTATAATTTGGAAGTATTGATCCAATTTTAAAATTTTGTTTCGTAATTTCATAATCCAAGTTTGAGTCATCGATTCTCCCGAGAGGCCACAATTGCCGCGAGCAAACATATTACTGACGAGGAACACTTTGTCTCATCTTCATTCTTCAACCTTGTTGGAACATGGAAATGTAGCCATCCCACATTGCTGAAACAATGAAACAATTGTATATTTATAAAGCCTTTCTCACCCATAACTAACAAATCATTGACTTGGGCTTTGTGGTGGGTTTAAGCTTGTGTGGGCTAAATATATATATAATTTACATATATATTAAATGGTCAAAAGATGGCCTTGGGCCTTGGGGCTCTAATTGAAATTCGGATATAATTTTTGAGCCCTAACCCGATTTTTATTTTTGACGTTTTTTGACCAGATACAATGTTTCTATTGAAGTTCGTTTTCTGTTGGCAGTTATAGACGAACATGTATGACGAAATTGAAGAGTTGCGTTGGTTCATTCGCACCCCTTCAATCAATATAAATACCGAACTCGATTCCATCAAGAAAGCTAATTTTTTCAGATTCGTTAGATTCTTATTTTTAAAACTTGAATTGATTGTTGTATCCTCAAAACAGTCGTACCAATTCGGGCGAAATTCTGTTTTAGGACACTGCAATTCGCAGGCCACAATCAAAATTGTTGTAATCGAATGATTTCTGATTTTATATATACAATTACGATTATATTTTCCTAACAATCTAAAACAGAAAATTCAAAATGGATCAAACGATTCTGAAACCACATGTTGAAAAACCAGAAAAATTTAAAGGATCTGATTTTCGTCGTTGGCAACAAAAGATGTTATTTTATCTAACATCGTTGCATGTATCTTCTGTTCTTACAGATTCTGAACCAACAGATCCGTATGAAGATGGACAGAATGTTCCTACAGAGGCAGAAACAGCAGCATATGAAAGGGCTGTGTCTCTCTGGAATCACAGTGAATATAATTGCAGAAATTATATTCTGAATGCCCTGGATGATTCCCTGTATGATATCTATTCGACCTTTGCAACTGCAAGGGAGATTTGGGAATCATTAGAAAAGAAATACAGGACTGAAGTTGCATGTTCTAAGAAATTTGTTGTTGGAAAATTTCTAAACTATAAAATGAACGATGCAAAACCTGTTGTAAAACAAGTGGAAGAACTCCAAATCATAGTCCACGAATTGGAAGTGGAAGGTATGGGTATAAACTCTAACTTTCTTGTTGGTTCTATTATTGAAAAGTTACCCCAATCCTGGAAAAATTTTAAATTATATCTTAAACACTTGACTGACGATATGAGTTTTGAGCAACTTGTTCTTAAAATTCGTGTTGAGGAAGATAACATGATGCATGAAAAGGATGAAACAAATGCAATAGAACCAAACGCAAATATGGTTGGAGAAAGCTCTTCCAAACCATACAATAAACGCAAGAATGATGGAGATTCTGAAAAGAATAATTACAAGGCTGGAAAGAAAGATTGCCACCAACAAAAGAAGAATTTCAACCAACAAAAGAAGAACAACTTCAAGAAAGTCACTCATTGTTGGGTTTGTGGGAAACCTGGGCACAAAGCCAAGGATTGTCGCCACAAGAAAGATAGTGGAAACGGAAATTCTGGAGGAAATTCCAACCAAGCAAATAACGTGGAAACTCCTCAAGAATTTGCTGGTGTAATTGAAGCCTTCTTCACCACAAATGTTGTTGATTGGTGGTTAGATACGGGTGCCACAAAGCACATTTGCAATTCAAGAAGAATGTTTGTATCTGTGACAACCCTCGCGATTGGGTATTTAACCAACGTCTAATGTCTATTACTTAGTTTGCATTTACTATGACTTTAATAATAGTACACTTTTTATCGGTAAAATCTAACGAATCATACAAATTTATATATATATATTTGTGCACATCAAGGAGGCAAGTAATTAAAAGTGGTACAATGGTTAACGGTAACTTAGCGAGTTGGTGACCAGACCTAAACCAAAACTATAAACATTATATTGTATAATAAAGCTATTAGTAAACCAAAGTGGATGACCTAAAACTTGTACAAACTATTATATTAAAGGTAAAAAGTTAATATGCCTTAAAAAGGTAATTATCGTATAAAAACTTTAATTTAAAAGACAATTCTAAGTTGATGTACACTCTGGATCTCCTAAATTTCGATGCCTGCATATAAATTGTATCATCTAATTAAATTAAATTAGGAAGGTATCTATGTTGTCAGCATACTCTCGAAGTCCATCTACACAAGTACACATCTATAATACTTATTTAAATTTGGGTCTTATCCTTCCACTTCCTAAGACTCAGTCAACTACCGACCTCCCAAAGAAATAGTACACGTTTGCAATATTATATTGATATAATATTCAAAAGCAAGTCTATCATCCATCACTTTCAAACCTATACCCTACTCCTATATACTCTTCCTCTCTCTCTCTCTCGTACGCTCAACCGCAAAACGAAAGGAAAAGTTCCGGCGAAGAAAGGCATCTCTGGCGATCTCTCTCTCTCTATCCATCACCGCACTTCCGTTAGGTACAATCTTTTCCATTTGTTCGTTTCCAATTAAGCATGCATACGTGAGACTTTGCTCGATTATTTTTGTTGGGTTTTGATTTCTGCTACACCTCCCTCGTCCCCGACGAGGGGTGGGTTTCATGTTCCGATCAGTCGCCAACTCCGGCGACGTATGGGTATTTCAGTTGGGTTGGGAAAGATGAATATCTTATATTTTCGTAGCTAATAATCGGGTATTGGGTGTGGGTGTATCGGGTTTCGTTTTGCACTCATTTTTCCGGTAAAGCCGGTATTCCGGCAAGGTGTAAACACCTCCGCCTCTGGTTCTTTGGTTCGTTTCTGCCCGACGGAACACACACAGCAGTGTGTGCGTAATGGGTTTTATATGTGGGAACTTTGAAAGGGTATCGGGATATCCTATATTTGCATGTATATTAATCGGGTTTTATGATTAAGAACCTCTTTCTTTTATACTCGTTTTATGATTAACAAAATCACTCGCTTTTATACTCCTTTTCCATTAAAAATGTTTTTCCGGTGAAAATATCCGGCCAACTGCCGGCGTTCCGTTCTATTATCCGTCGGCTGGGTAGAATGGTCGCAAGATCATGAAACTCAACTGGACTTTCTGTTTTGTGGTGATCCATCAGACATGAAACCCAAATACAGAATTAGCCCAAAACAATTTATCAAATCCTATTAAATTCGAAGTTCAGTCTGTCGCAAACCCAAACTGTTTTTCTATTTAAGCCCATCACTTCCTTGTAATTGTTAATAATCCATCTTGATCTCAATGATTTTTTTTTTAAAAGAAAATCAGATTTGTTAAAATAAGTAAATAAATTATTAATCTTAATAATTTTAGAAACTGTTTCAGTGAGATATGTTTTAAATATATTTATTTATTTAATCATTTTAATTTTAAGTTCGTAAGTTTTGAAGTACCAAATTTTCCTTATTTAATCATTATATATTTAATAATCAATTTTAATTTTGTAAAGTAATTTATTTAAATAATTATCTATGGAATAATGATTTGTTTATCGTCGATCAAAGTGTTCTTATTTTCAGAGCTTGTCAAATCCAAATAAACATATTTAATATACGAGTCCAATCTTATCGAGTCACCAACGTATCGCTTATAACTAAATTCAAGTTGAGAGAAACATTCATGCATCATATAGTCTAGGCGAGTCATTTTGGACCGTCACTTATTAACTATACCTATGCGTTTAGGACGCTAGGAACTTTTGGTTGGAATCCCCAACTACGAAATTTGGAAGCTTCGCTAAGGTGAGTTTCACGGCCCCACTTTTACTGTTTTTATAACTATTTTACCTGGGGGAGAAAACATATACTATTCAGCTATTTTGCAATAAATAATCCTTGTATAATCATTGTTGTAAACACGTACCTACCATGAAGGACAAACGGACCATATTGCGAGTCCACGTTTAACAGTAATCATTAACTAATGTGTTAGCCAAGGAATATAGAGATAGTACTATCGGGATTGATCCCCCGCTCATGGCTAGTTATGCGCTAGTCTAACCTTGTTTGAGCTTTATATTCTAACAATTAGATTTATGGTTTGATTATAGGCTCTTTGATTATACCTTAACTTGTTTGCTTAGCTAGCTTGCGAGAGATTATGCATTGCACCTAAACTATTTTTGTACATAATTTGTACACAACGATTGTGATGATACTTTTACGAATTCACAAAACCTGTGAACTCACCAACCATTGTGTTGACACTTTTTCTATATGTTTTCTCAGGTAACGGAAACTAAGTCATTTCAAGGTTCTAATTTGTCAAGGATTGTCATGCATTGATTTTCAAGAATAAGTCTTTAGGACACAAGTCTTTCATTTCAAAACATTTATTTTGGTTTATGTTTAAACAATTACATTTTGATTTTTGTAACGACATTGGCAATCCAATTTTCTATTTATGCGAAGTTACTATTATTGATGTGTTATGTTGCTAATTAGTCGCACCTCGTTCTTCCGCAAAACCATTTTGGCGGGGTGTGACAGTATCTTACCAAAAGGTGAATGAATCAGAACCAATGTTCATGGGAAATGGAACGTCTTCAAAGATTGAAGGAAAAGGGAAGATTGTATTGAAGCTAACTTCCGGAAAGGATCTTGTACTTTCAAACGTGCTACATGTGTCAAACATCACCAAGAACTTGATTTCCGGTCCCATACTTAGTAATAAAGGCTTTAAACTTGTATTTGAATCTGATAAATTTGTAATCACCAAGGGTGGTATGTATGTAGGAAAGGGTTACCTCAATGATGGACTCTTCAAACTAAGTGTTGTAACCAATGACAATGATATTAATGATAATAATGCGGGCACTAGCACCGCTTCTGTGTACATGATTGATCCTTCTTTCTTATGGCATTCTAGATTAGGCCATGTTAATTTTCGTTCCTTACATAGAATGATAAACTTAGGCATGTTGCCTAAATGTTCTATAAATATCTAAGTATGAAGTTTCTGTAGAATCTAAATACACAAGTCATTCACACAAATCTGTAGAGAAATCAAATCAAATACTTGGTATAATTCATACAGATTTATGTGATTTTAAAGCAACTCCATCTAGAGGAGGAAAGAATTATTATATCACTTTCATTGATGATTGTAGTAAATTTTGTTATGTGTATTTAATAAATACCAAAGATGAAGCTTTGAATATGTTTAAAACATATAAAGTCGAAGTTGAAAATCAACTAGACAAAAAGATCAAAATTCTAAGGTCGGATAGAGGATGAGAATATGAATCCAATGACTTTGCTGAATTTTGTTCTAACTATGGTATTGTACATCAAACAATAGCCCCTTACACTCCACAACAAAATGGAGTGGCTGAACGTAAAAATAGAACATTAAAGAACATGATTAATTCAATGTTAATCACTTCGGGGGCTCCTCATAATCTTTGGGGTGAGGCATGCCTAGCAGCAAACACAATACTAAATAAAATCCCTAATAAGAAGAGTGACAAATCTCCATATCAATTATGGGAAGAAAAACAACCTTCTTATAAAAGGATGAAAGTGTGGGGTTGTTTGGCAAAGGTTCAAGTACCCTTACCAAAAAGAACCAAACTTGGACCTAAAGCAGTTGATTGTATTTATCTTGGTCCAGCAAAGAATAGTGCTGCTTATAGGTTCTTGGTATATAAATCAAATGTACAAGACATAAGCAACAATACAATAATGGAATCTGCAGAAGCAGAATTCTTTGAGAATACTTTTCCTTATAAGGATAAAGAGAAAAATATCTCTAATCCAAGGAAAAGAGTAATAGATAATCAGTTGTCTCAATCTCAAAGAGACAACGATTCTGAGGTTCCACAAGAAAATGTTGAACCTAGAAGAAGTAAGCGTGCTAAAGTCACTAAAGACTTTGGACCCGATTACATGACCTATATTGTGGATGAAGAACCACAAACATATAAGGCTGCTATGGAATCTCCGGAAGCACCTTATTGGCAAGAGGCTATTCAAAGTGAAATAGAATCAATTGTGCATAATAATACATGGAAATTGGTTGACCTACCTTCGGGACATAAACCAATAAGTCATAAGTGGATCTTTAAGAAGAAACTAAGACCTGATGGTACCATAGAAAAGTATAAGGCTCGGTTAGTAGCCAAAGGATACCGTCAAAAGGAAGGACAAGATTTCTTTGATACTTATTCACCGGTTACAAGAATAACCTCTATCAGAACATTAATGGCTATAGCAGCCATTCACAACTTAATTATACATCAAATGGATGTAAAGACTGCCTTCTTAAATGGTGAATTAAACGAAGAAATCTATATGCAACAACCTGAGGGATTTGTTGTCAAAGGTCAAGAGCATAAGGTATGTAAATTGATTAAATCTCTTTACGGCCTTAAACAAGCTCCAAAACAATGGCATGAAAAGTTTGATAATACTCTCTTAACAAACGGCTTTCACATAAATGAATGTGATAAATGTGTTTATGTTAAACAAACCAAAAACGCATTTGTCATCATTTGTTTATATGTGGATGATATGTTGATTATGGGAACGAATATGGATGTCATTAATTAAACCAAGAAAATGCTTCATTCTTCATTTGATATGAAAGACATGGGAGTAGCTGATGTCATTCTTGGCATTAGAATTCAAAGGAATTCCAATGGATACATCCTTACTCAATCTCATTACATTGAGAAGACCCTAAAGAAATTTGGGCACTATAATGGTAGATCAGTGGTAACTCCATTCGATCCCAAGGTTCAGCTGAAGAAGAACAAAGGACAAAGTGTATCACAATTACAATATACACAAGTTCTAGGAAGTCTGATGTATATAATGAATTGTACACGTCCAGATTTGGCATATAGTGTAAGTCGACTTAGTCGATACTCACATAACCCTGGAAGAGATCATTGGGATGCACTAGTAAGAGTGCTTCAATATCTTAAGCACACAATGACTTATGGGTTACATTACACTAAGTATCCTGCTGTATTGGAAGGATTTTGTGATGCTAATTGGATTTCCAATCATACTGAAGGCAAGTCCACAAGTGGCTATGTATTTACACTTGGAGGAGCTGCTGTCTCATGGAAATCATCTAAGCAAACTATGAATACCGGATCAACTATGGAAGCAGAATTTGTAGCCTTAGATAAAGCTGCTGAAGAAGCTGAATGGCTTAGAAGCTTTCTAGAGGGTATTCCATTGTGGCCAAAACCAGTGACTGCTGTATGCATACATTGTGATAGTATGGCTGCTCTTACAAGAGCAAAGAATCAAATATATAACGGCAAGTCAAGACATATAAGACGTCGCCACAATACAATAAAAGACTTGTTGAAAAATGGAATTATCTCCATCGACTACGTAAAGTCAAAGGAAAATATAGCTGATCCTTTGACAAAAGGCCTTTGTAGAGAACAAGTCATATTTACATCGAGGTGTATGGGCTTGAAGCCAACACAAGAGTAACTACTCGACGGAAACCTAACCTAGCAAAATTGGAGATCCCATGGTCTAGGTTCAATAGGAAAACTAGTTGGGTAAAACTCAAAATACTAACACACAGGTATGCCCATTCCTATGATGAATTTAGTTTGTTTTTTCGTTGATGTTTAAGGGATGAATTTTAATTCTTAATAATGTTAATAGCTTTTTACAGTGGAATACTACGGAATATTCTTGATTGACATTACCTATACGAGATTGATGTGTGGTCGCATCTTTGGGAACCAGATGGCTAAGTTCTCTAAAATTCTCATGAATAAGGATATGTTCACGACCGAAATGAACACAACGGTAAGAATCTATTATTACAACAATGTGATACTTATTGTCTCGATTTACTATACAACATGGCTAGTTCAAGACTTATGTCCACTATCCATAAAGTAGATCCGATAAGTATTCACTAGGATAGGTTCAAGCCCAAAAGACACCTAATCCGATGTATGTCATATTACTTTTGATGGAAATAGAATAATAAGTAACTTTATATTATCTTATTTTCTATTCAAATGTGGGGTATTATTGGTGTTTGAATAGAAAATGTGGGGTATTGTTGGAACATGGAAATGTAGCCATCCCACATTGCTCAAACAATGAAACAATTGTATATTTATAAAGCCTTTCTCACCCATAACTAACAAATCATTGACTTGGGCTTTGTGGTGGGTTTAAGCTTGTGTGGGCTATATATATATATATATATATATATATATAATTTACATATATATTAAATGGTCAAAAGATGGCCTTGGGCCTTGGGGCTCTAATTGAAATTCGGATATAATTTTTGAACCCTAACCCGATTTTTATTTTTGACGTTTTTTGACCAGATACAATGTTTCTATTGAAGTTCATTTTCTGTTGGCAGTTATAGACGAACAGGTATGACGAAATTGAAGAGTTGAGTTGGTTCATTCGCACCCCTTCAATCAATATAAATACCGAACTCGATTCCATCAAGAAAGCTAATTTTTTCAGATTCGTTAGATTCTTGTTTTTAAAACTTGAATTGATTGTTGTATCCTCAAAACAGTCGTACCAATTCGGGCGAAATTCTGTTTTAGGACACTGCAATTCGCAGGCCTCAATCAAAATTGTTGTAATCGAATGATTTCTGATTTTATATATACAATTACGATTATATTTTCCTAACAAACCTTTGTATAACTTTTGTGTATGCATCATTTATCTTGTCATTTTACACTAATTTGGTGCAATATCATTTATCAACACAAATTTCAGTAAGTGTCATTTGAACATTTTATTAGTTAATACTAATATCCTATATTAGTTAATATATTAATTATTTAAATAATATCCAACATCAAATATAGCAACGGTTTATACAAACTTATGATTTTAGTGTTTTTATATTTACTATTAATAAGTTTTAAAAAATTTTAAATGGTTGAGTAAATATTAGCTTGTTTTTCATGGTTTGTCAATTATTTGTAATCTAAAACTCATTTGTTTTGGGCCAGTATCTACCCTCTTTGATAGACTCGACTCGTATTTAATTTTAAATGTAGACCCCTTCGAAAATATAATACAAATTAGAAATTCAAACATAATCTAGAAACAAAATTCCACCATAGTTGTAAGTAAATGAAAGGACTGCTGGTGAAAATTACGTATGCAGGGATTTACAATATATTCACAAGTCACAACCACTCCTTTGGATTGCCAGCTAAATGTGTGTTACATTATTACAACTGTACAAACCTAATTTTTTTAATTAAATTTCATTTGTATTTCCGAAATATAATATAATCATGAATTCCAAATCTTACTAAAAAAAGCAGTTGGAAACTTATTTAAATACTTAAAAGACATCAGAAATGAGAAGTTTTGATTTCATATTGATTTAATATATAGTAGATTAACCATAAGATAAACTTTTGGTTTGATCTTAAGAAATTACTTGATATAGTACTACGAAAATCTGAAATTATAGAATTTTATCTATCAAGATATGTTGATAAACTTTTGAAATAGGCGATGCAATCCGGCACGAACCCAACACAAATAAAATCAAATTTAGTTCAAAAACATAGTAACCTGATTAGTTTTTTTGTAAATCGGGTTGGGTTCGTATTGACATATGTATAAACTTATCGACCTGTCAAACCGTTTAGATTTACAAAATCCCTAAATCTCGCCTAAATGTTAACCATTCATTTTCATTCCTCACGCATGCGTTCAAATTTAGAGGTAAATTTCATAACAAAATGGATTTGCAAATTTGGGAGGTCCAATAAATTTCCTATGATAATCTCAATTGCAAATCAAAATCAAAGCTTCTTTTTCATGTGACCGCAATTTCGACGAGCATCAAGAGTTCAAGAAATCAACATCGCATTCCTTTCCCTGTGATTTTACTTTTGTTTAAATGGGTTAAACAAGTCTAGTCTAAGTTACTTTGGTTTAAATGAGTTTTATTTACGGTTGATTTTTCTGACCTAAAATTCTAACATGTTGTGTTCGGATTGACTGTTTCTATCTTGCCAACTCAATCTCGCTAACCCAAATCAACCCACTTGTCACCCTAATTTGAAACTTTCAACTTTTTCAAAAGGTTTATAGTTCAGTTTTGGTATCTTTATTCTTTTCTTCCTTCTAATCAAGTTACTTAAAACTACATTTTACTTCCTTACAATTATTACATTTTCAATGCTTACATCACACAATATATATACATATTATTGTAGACTTTACAAATATATAATGCAACCATTGTTATGTTTGGATTAAAAAATGTGATATAAAAATCATCATTTTTTCTGAAATGATAATTTACTACCCTAAACGTTAATGTTCGGTGTCTAGATTTTTTTCTAAAAGTGATGTTTACCCTAAAAAAATGTATATTTCCATATAACTAAAAGTGACAGTTTCCTTCAACTATTATTATTGTAACAACTTTTTTACGATAAATTATTATTACTTCTATAATTAGTATGATTATTAATAATTTACTATAATTTTTATATTTTTTTTGGTTTCATCTACACCTATATTTTGCAAAATAATAGTACATTATTATGATCTTATTTTTACAATAACTTTTTTGGTTGATATATTTTTATATAATAATTAAGGATAAAAACAAGTTCATACAATCAACTAAATAAGATATGATATAGCTAAAAATTATACCGTAAGCAAATTGAATGTAACCAACTAAATTCTCAACCTCGATAGAGAATTAAACTTTACCACCTATTATCAGGCATACAATCGGTTTTTTCTTTATGAGTACTGACGGCACCATACAACATTGCTAATTAGCATACTTATTAAGTTATTTTGCTTTGTCATATATAAATAAATAATACGCAATGAAAATGATGTATACCATTTAACGGTACCATAAATACTTCACTCAATTAACTCCACAAAAAAGTATAAAGCGACACAAGCATCAATAATGTGTGATATATTTTGAATTCATGTGATTACATTATGTGGACTTCGTTTATCTCACTTTACTTTTTAATTTTGAATCACGATCAATATTGAAAGTTGTTTTTTTATGTTGTATTTAGATTTGCGTTTAGAAATTGGGTTATATTCATGTTAACCATTTTTATTTGGATGATTTTCTAATTTATACCAAATGAGATAAAATTTCTCTTATAATAGACTTATAAGTTTCAATCTTTCTCAAAATATACCGTGCAACTCCACTAGAATCGTGCAACCGTGCAACTCCACTAGAACGCCGCCACGTGTCCGAGTTAGTGCTGCTCAAATAGTTACTACTGCTCGTTAATACTGCTCAAACTTGTTACTACTGCTCGTTAATACTGCTCAAACTTGTTACTACTGCTCGTTAATACTGCGCAACCTTGTTAATACTGCTCAACCTTGTTACTACTGATTGTTAGTACTGCTCACCACTTAATGCTGCTCCATTAGTGCTGCTCCCAGTTAGTGCTGCTCCCAGTTAGTACTGCTCAAGTCGCCCAAATCGCACGGGGTATTTTAGGAAGATTGAAGTCTATCAGTCTTAAATGGGAGTCTCTCACTTTTTTTAGTCTAAATTGGTAATTAATTCTTTTTATTTTGTTTTAGTTAAAAATCATCTCATGCTCACCCTTATTAGATAATATCTTGTTATAATATAATAATATGATAAATACTACTTCCTCCGTGTCAAAATAAGTGACACACTTTCCATTTTGGGGTGTATCAAAATAAGTGACACACTTTGAAAACATTCCTTATGTGGTAAAAATAGTGGGACTCATACCCACTAACTATCCACTTTAATAAAGTGAAATTACATTTATACTCTTACTTTTACTTTTAAAACTCATTAATATCACTTTATTCAAGAAAAGTGGGACCCATTGTCCACTAACTATGTACTTTAATCTATTTTAACCTCTACTTTAATCTTTTGCCTCAAAAAACGTATAAGCTAATTTGTGTCACTTATTATGATAAGGAGGAAGTATATAAGTATGAACACAATTATTATAGAATAGTTTGTGAAATATAAATTGTTACATAATAAAAATATGAATAGTATGGATCATAAAGTATAATTTTAAATGCGATTAAGAAATAAGACCACGTTGTGTAAATTAATAATTAATTGGAAGGTACATAAATCCTAATTGAGGTGTGAAAGTAAACATTGACCAAAAATGCTTTTGCTTGGTTGTCTACTTGGTTGTCTACGAAGCCAAATAAATAAAATAAAAAATGCTCTTGTTTTGTTTGTTTGAAAGTCTCGAAAGTCGAAACTGCCCCCAATGCAATTCATTTTTGCAATGATTTCTGTGATACAATTTCGAAATGGGTTTTATTTGTTTACGTGTAGTTCATATATACTTCCTTTCGTATTAAAATAAGTTACACACTTAAAAACTTTCTCATAAAAATAGTGGGATTCATATATACTAACGATTCACTTTAATAAAGTGAAATTATCCTTATATTATTACTTTTATTTTTAAAACTCATTAATATCACTTTATTCAAGAAAAGTGAGACTCATTCTCCGATAAATATGTAATTTAATCTATTTTAACATCTACTTTAATATTTTACCTTAAAAAACGTGTAAGCCAATTTGTGTCACTTATTTTGATACGGAGGAAGTATCTACATTTGGATTTGGATTCTTATATTATTCGGAGCATATTAGATGCAATTAATTAACATCATTTTATTTAAATTAGAAATTATATATATAATTTTTTTGAACGGCACATAATCTACTCCGATTGCCCCTATTGAGGCTTGAACCCAAGATCTTCAGATCTATGGACAACACTATATATACAAATATTATTAGACTACAAACTTTGGTTAAATTAGAAATTATATTTGATGTCTATTTTAAAATATTAAAAATAGTAAAATTTATTAATATTATTTAATAATATTAAAAGTTGCCTTTGAATGTAAGACGCAAGAGGAAAAGTTGCCTATTTATAGCGGCTCTTGGTTAACGTTCTCCTTCCCCCTCCCCCTCTCGTCCTGGTTCTTTCTGTTACTAAACCCCCTCTCTCTCTCCTGGATAAATTGTTCATCAAATTTATTCAGGTATGTATAATTTTATTATATGCTGTTCGGATGTATTTAATTTTTAGAATTTTTATTGGAAGGCCTAAAATATGAGTAAATGAAAATGCAAGCGACATATGGAATTGATTTTTCTCTTAATTTGTTTTACCTCGTTTGCTAATGAATGAAATGCGGTTTAGAGGACACTGGATTCTGGAATTTGTTCATATTTTGAGGGTAAAAAATGTGCATGAATTTTGTTGCTTAATTATGTTTTGTTGTTTAGCCGATCCAAGACGAGAAGAGACATCCTCAAGTAAAGTAGCTTCAAGTAAATCTATATGAAAATGGAGTTTGAAGATCGATTCGGGCAAACTCAGAGGCAGAAATATGACTGCCTTCTTTTTGGTAATTAATTTCCTTTTTTACTGGTGGATATGAAATCAATTAATCATTTATTAACTTGTTTGTTTATCAACAGATTTGGATGATACTCTTTACCCTGTTAGTGCTGGATTGGCAGCTGGAGTTCTCAACAACATCAAAGGTATCTCTATCTATCTATCTATCTATCTATCTATCTATCTATCTATCTATCTATCTATCTATCTATCTATATACTATTTTACACATCAAAGGTATCTCTGTTTTATTTTCTAAAATTATCTTGCAGATTATATGGTTGAGAAGCTTGGAATTGAGTCTGAAAAAATACCAGAATTATGCAATCTGCTGTACAAGAACTATGGTACAACACTTGCAGGCATTCGGGTAAATATACGTGCCTTGATCTTAATTATTTAATCATTTAGTAAACAAGATGGCATCTGAAAATTGTTTCTCTTTTGTTTTGTTCAGGCAATTGGCTATGATTTTGATTATGATGAATATCACAGGTGAGCAGAGCTCGAATATGAATATGAACATCATTTTTTGCACCTAATTATTATTTATGTGGTTTATTTTCTAGTTATGTTCATGGAAGATTACCATATGAAAATTTGAAGCCTGATCCTGTTTTGAGATCTCTATTACTAAGCTTACCAATTCGCAAAGTCGTAAGTATCATTATTCTTGCACAAATCAACATCGATCATAGAATATGTTCTTAAAATTACCGGTATATATGATTTAACTGTTTGTTTACTCAGGTTTTTACAAATGCAGACAAGATTCATGCTGCTAAAGCTCTCAGCAGACTGGGATTGGAAGATTGTTTTGAAGGAATCATCTGTTTTGAAACTCTGAATCCAGTTGGCAAAAACAATGTTTCTGATGATGATGAGTTTGTTGGATCAACAACATTGTCTTCTACTAACCCTAACCCTGCGACACATGAGATATTTGACATAATTGCACATTTTTCAAAAACTAATTCAACCACAGAGTTACCCAAAACACCAATTGTCTGCAAACCATCAGAAGATGCAATTGAAAAAGCCCTCAACATTGCCAACATTAACCCTCAAAGAACGGTACTTTCCGTTCCATCTCATCTTTATTATTACAAATTTTAACTATTTTTTTTAAAACAAATTTCCAATTGTTATTTCAGCTGTTTTTTGAGGATAGCGTCCGAAACATACAAGCTGGAAAACGTGTAGGTCTTGATACGGTTTTGGTGAGCAATCAATTAAACTTCAACTAGATGAAAAAAAACAAACCAATGAATTAAAAAAAGTAACATCATATTATTATGTTATCTTTTATGTAGGTTGGAACATCGCATCGGTGCAAAGGTGCAGATTATGCATTAGAAAGCATACATAACATGAAAGAAGCAATTCCTGAGCTTTGGGAAACCAACAAGAAAGTACCCGATGCTCACGGTAAGGTCGTGGTCGAGACATCTGTCACAGCTTAAATTTAAGTACGAGGTTCTGGGTATATGTATATGTATTATTTAGGATTGGTCATTAAATGTTAACTTGGGTGTCTTGTGGATGTAGATGATATTTCATTGTCAATAAGAATGAGCAGTTCAAAATTAAGCATGTTTAATTTTCTTGGCATGTCTATATTTATCTCTATCTCTACTCCCTTATAAATCATTTAGACTCAATTCTTAAATTGGATTAAATTACTAATATAAACACATTTCATGAACAAAAAAGGTGAATAAAAACAAATTAACTTTCTACCAATAAAATACTAAAAGTTAAATCAGATACAAATAAAATACTAAAAACTAAATCAAATCGATTAAAATACTGATATGAACACATTCTATAAACGAAAAAGGTAATAAAAACAAATTAACTTTCTACCAATTAAATACTAAAAACTAAATCAAATACAAAAACTATTTTACAAGGGTGAATATTGTACTTCCATATTCCCTCAAATTTGTTACGTACTTGGTGTGGATCCTGAAATTTGGTAGTATCCGGGTGGTTGGCTGCCACTTGATGGATGGATTTGTTGTTTTGTTGATATGATATGGGGTCTCTATCGTGCTAACTGTAATGTGTCTGATTAATTAACGTTGCTATCGTTTGCTTTCTAATTTAAGGGTTGGATGGTGATTGATAATTCATTATTGAAATGCAATTATTAGTAATGTCATCATCAAGATGGTTTTTTTATTAGACCCAGTTTTAAGAAACATTGCTTCTACAAACTACATACATCATTTAACAAAAGCCCTCGGTAACTTTTAGCACTTTGTTTTTTTTTAAACTTGGTATATATAAAAGAAAAGAGGAAAATGCTAATGGTTAAGAAGATTTTGTGTCCTTAAAATATATGTAAATTAACTAAATAAAAATTACTTCTTTAATTTCATTAACCACTTTTAAGTAGTTATGCTTTCTTAATTTTACATTAATCATCTTTAACTATTCTCTTAAGGGCAATGATTAATAAATTCTAAGAAAAGAATATTGGATAATAGAAAAAGGTTATTTGCTGCAGTAATATATGCATCTTTGCTTCTATGCTCTTAGAAGAAGTCAACGAGCATGCATATTATAACAAAATGTTTATTTACGGAAACTTTAATCGTCTGCCTCATTCCATAATGTAAGGGGTATTTTGACTCACCTTATGGTTGTGGCTATGAACCAATGAGGATGGCGGGGATTGAACTCGGGACTTTTCGATATTCTTCACATTCATCAACACGGAAAAAAAACCTTTTGAGGAGACGTGAGAAAATGACATGGGGCACTAAAAACCTTTGTTTATAATATACTATAGAACATGGCCGATCCTACACGTTTGGAGGCCTGGTACGTTTACTAAAAAATTAAGCCTTAAAATTTAAATGATTGGGAATTATAGATAAAAAAAATTCTAATTTTTTGTTTTTAATTGCAATTCATAAGCACAAATTTGATTGATGATAACACAATATAACCTAATATTATGTGGGTTAATAATGAATCTAGACTAGTACGTATGCAAGAAAAACATTGGGGCCCTTATTTTGGTGAGCCCTATTCACATATACATTTAGAACACCCATTGGGCGAACCCTACTATAAAATAGAGTATAGATATAGATATAAATAATTTATAGGTATCTATTTTTTAAAGACTAGTTAGTAAGTTAGTGATTCGAGTATAGACAGTGACATCCACAAGCCTGGGATTTCGGAGCTGCATTCGTGTCCGCAGGTCGCCCGGGCGCACATAAGTTCAAGCCATTTCGGGCAACTTGGTCCAAATTATTTACACGCAATGAAAGATGGTAAGCATGTCCTTGATACCGGGTGAAGGGGAAGGCGAGCTTGTGTGCCAACATCATTTTGGATCTTGGTGATAGATGGGGCGTAGATGGTAGGCAACTTAACCATGTGTTTTTCAGGTTTTGGGCTGCAAATTTGATGTTGTAGTTGTTTGGTGGTGACATGACGTTTGGTTGTGTTTTTGGTGGCGGAATAGTAACTATTGTATGTTGGTATTTCGTTGTTTAGTTTGGATGATGGTTGTAACAAGGGTTGCGAATGTCGTGGCCAAGCTTTTCCAATAGATGATGAGGCGTGTTTTTAAGAAAGCAATGAAAGCCCAATTATTAAGAAACCGATTTAAGATAGTTAATTTTCCAAAAAAATAGACTACAGAGAACTAGACTTTTGCAACAATTTTCTTATCCTTTTTTTTTTTTAATTTCTTAAGGCAGTTAATTAGTAAATGAAACTAAGATAAGGAAGTCATATTAGCAAAAATTTAGGAGCAAGAATTGGAAATAATGAAAACATGGATTAATGGACTAATTAAATTGCATGTAAATACAAAAATGGAAGATTGAGCTTCCTCTTAGAAATATAGTCATAAATTCTTCTCCTTGCAATATCGGCTAAAACCAAAATTTGCCTATGTTACAAAGTGTTTGGGTAAGTTTAACTGAGTTCGTAGTTTTCCTCCAACTAATATTGTCTCTTAATAAGTTAAAATAACTTGTCAAAATACACTGATTATAAATCTCAGGCGCACATGTGACAATTTAGTGATGGTCCAATTTCCTCGGCAAATTTTGCTCACGACAATATCCCTGCTTCATGTTAATTCATTTAATTCTTGAGATTTTGGATATGCTAAAAATGTACCATTTAATTAAGATAGAAAATAATAGAAACGTGTTTAAGGTAGTCTATCTTGTAGTCCTGAGCACAAATCTTAAGCTCTCAGCAATTGGATCAATTAACTCCTAAATCACTACCACCACCATCTAGGGGTGTCAAATTTGTACCGAACAAAATCAGCCAACATGCTACCAACCATACCAAGTTTAGTTGGTAGCCAATATGTTGGTAGCCAACATGTTTGGTTGGTAGTACCGTACCAATTATGTAATCATGGTACGGTAATGGTACACAAATTTTAAATACCACGGTATACCGTACCAACCAAGATATATATTATATGATTTTTAGTTTAATATATTATAACAAACTAGCAACCTATTTGCCCAAGATTCCTATTAGATATTAAAATATATGATATTTTATTTAAATTATAGATGTGCCCAAAAAATATCTCTGAAACTAATATAATATAATAAGACATACTTATTTTAACTTTAAAACTAAAAACATCTTTGGAAATACAATATTTTATATGTACATTCACACAAATCAGTGATTCAGTTACGACAAGATAACTACATCTTTTGTTACTTTATCGTACTAGATTATGTTTATATAGCACGTAACATATTATATCATTTTGCTTATTTTGTTTCTATGTTCGGAACACTTGTTAATATGTTTAACTGGTCGATAATGATAAAATATCATTGTTCTTTTCTTATTAATTTTTTAATTTCATATGAGTTAGTGATGTTGGTATATACCATTACCAATTTGTACCAACCAAGATTGTTGGTAGCCAAACAAATTGGTACCAAGTAAACTTGGTATGGTAATGGTAGATAAATCAGTGTACCAATTATAGTTGGTACGGTACGCGGTATGAGAAAAATATACGTGGTACCGTACCATGTTCACCCCTACTGTAACATCCCGAGACCCGACCTTTAATATTTTATTACTTTTGGAAAAGGGAAGGAGCCTCAGTGATATAAGATCATTGAGCTCGGTACAAAAGGAAACAAAGGTGAGTGGATTTAACCTTCCTTCTTGTGTAATTTGCAAAAATTATGAAATGGTAGAGTTACATGAAAAATTGCAGGATTTTGGCTGATCTGGGGAGATAGCTGCTATCTTTAAGATAGCGGCGCTATCTTGGCTGGTTTGCAAACAGAAACTCGAAATAGCGGATGCTATCTCAAAATAGCGGCGCTATCTTAGATAGCGGCGCTATTTTGGCTGATTTTTGGGAAAATGCATTTTTTTGACATTTTTTGATTTTCAGTTGTGCCATTAATTGTGGGATTGTTAATGGTAGTATGTGCACATGTTTTCTAGAGGTTAGCTATGGTGGTTTTCGGCTACGCTTCGTTACTCTTGGTGGGGGCGATCGGACTCCTTCGTATTCGTTATGTAAGGAGGGATCACCGTGCCTCTAGTAAAGAAGCCATCGGTTGACTGTTGTTGGCCGACAACAGTTGAAGGTCCTCGCCCGACCGCCGATCCTCTTTTAACGTCCAATTGCTTGTGGAAGTTTGGACGGGTTTTCCCTATTGATATCTCTCGATTTTTCTAATTTGTTGTGGTTATGCAAATTGATGTTTATTTCTATTCACTTAGCTTTGTGCTAATCCCTCATTTGTTGACTCTTTTCAGGTTGTGGATTAGGCTTGTTTAGAGTCGGGTTTTGGAAGTATGACCGCACTCTGATTTTGTATACCGGGTCGAGCCTGTTTTAGTAACACCTTAAAATGTTTTAAATATTTAGTTAATATGTAAAGTTTTTATGTTGTGTAATAATTTAGGATGTATGTCTTCTTAAATCGCTTCCGTATGTTTATTTACTTTAAAAAAAAAAAAAAAAATGGCTCTAGATTGTGGTGTTACAATTTGGTATCAGAGCCTAGGTTTGGCGATGGTTGCACATTTAGGTGTATCATTCCCAAATATTGGCTCGAGTTGGTCAAACTTCCATAATATTGGGAGTGGATTAGTCGAGTGAATATGAATTGTGTGTTAGTAGTAGTTAGTAGTTAGGTACTAACGATTTAAACTAATAGTTCGTGAGATGTTGTGTTTGATACAGATATGACAGATAACGATCCCAATCCGCCGATAACCATGCCGAATCCCGAACAAGGAATCATTGGTACTTCTCGGGATACAAATGAAGACAGGGAAGATTATATTATAAGAATGGAAAGTCGTTTGGAACATCTTCAGAATCTGGTTGATAGCATGAGCCAGAACCAAAATAACCAACCACCAAATTTCCCTCCCGTGTTTACTCCATCAATGTCCGTTCCCTCAATGCAAATTCCCACAACTCCCGCCTTTACCATGACGGTTCCCCTAATGTCAACCACACCCGAACCTAATCCAATAATGTCACAACCACAATACTATTATGTTAATCCAAGCCAAGGTTTACCTCAATACCAATTCACCAATCAACCTTACCCATTTGGCATGAAACCAAGTTGCACTTTCAAACAATTTTTAGACTGTAAACCCCCTGAATTCAGTGGGAGTAGAGATCCCAATGTCACTATGAAGTGGTTAAGAGAAATAGAGAGAACCTTAGATGCTTGCGGGTGTGATGACCAACACCGGGTGATGTATGCCACACGGAAGTTAGTAGGTGGTGCTATGAATTGGTGGGACACTTTGATTGAACATCTACCCAAGGAAGTTAAAAGCAGTATAACATGGGATCAATTTAAGGAACAAATGTGTAAACGTTATTGTAATTCATTCGAGATGGATAGAATTCGGTCTGAATTCTTAAATCTGAGAATGACCGAGAGAATGACGGTTGATGATTTGATTGAACAATTTAATGAAAAGCTGAGGTTTGTGCAACAATGGGTTCCCGATGAGCCATCGAAAATAAAGCATTTTATTGGTGCTTTGCGACCCGAGTACCGAACCACAGCAAGACTTGCAACCACACTATCACAGGCTTTTGATTTGGCTAAAACTGTTGAAGGTGATTTAAATTCTCGTGATTGGGTGACCCAAGATAGACCGGGGTATCAAAAGTTCAAGTCCACACAATCGGGTTCTCAACAAAGCAAGAAGGGGAAGGGAAATCAAAGGTTTACTAGTCCGAATCGTAAACAGTCGGGTGGAAATTCGGGTCAAAGGACACAGTGGTGTGTTAGATGTAGATCTTCTCATAGTGGGGCTTGTACGGCCCAAACGATGCGGTGTGTCAGGTGCGGTCAGTATGGGCACGAGATGAATGATTGTAAATTCCCAAGAAGTGTTTGCTGGAATTGTCATAAAGAAGGTCACAGAGTCGGTGATTGTCCTTCGGATAGAAGATCGGGTTCGGGTTCTGGGTCGGTTGGGGGATCGGTGGCATCATCTCCTCAAAAGAGGAAGAACCGTCCTACATTAGAGGGTCGAGCTTTCAAAATGACGGTCGAAGAGGCTACCACTACTGATGATGTCATCACTGGTATGTTTCCGATAAATAACATAGATGCTCGTGTGTTGTTTGATTCTGGAGCTAATCGCTCATTTATTTCTGTGGATTTCCATGCTAAGTTAAAATTGCCTACATCTGTGGTAACTACTCCATTGGAAGTGGAAGTAGCTGATGGTTATGTGGTGCCAGTCACAACATCTGTGACTGGGGCAAATATTAATATTGATGGGGCGTGTTTTAATATGTTTTTACTCTTAATGCCAATATCTGGTTTTGATGTGGTCCTTGGAATGGATTGGCTTAGTTTAAATAAAGCATTAATAAATTGTGACAAGAAATTGATTTCATTTCCATTGCCTGACGGGACACACGTAGTGGCCCGTGGGGATCGGGTTAATACATCTCTCCCTATTATTTCATTTATGAAAGCTAGAAAATCTCTAGCCAAAGGATGAGAATTGTTTCTCGCTTATGCCGTTGATGTCAGAAAAGAAAAGCAGGTTGTTAGAGACATCCGGGTGGTATCGGAATACCCGGAGGTCTTTCCCGAAGAATTGCCTGGGTTACCTCCTATTCGGGAGGTAGAATTTAAAATCGATTTGGTTCCGGGAGCCAGTCCCGTAGCCAGGGCTCCGTACAGATTAGCACCGTCAGAAATTCGGGAAATGATGACACAGATACAAGAATTGTTGGATAAGGGTTTTATCAGGCCGAGTTCATCACCTTGGGGTGCACCAGTTTTGTTTGTTAAAAAGAAAGACGGCACTATGAGAATGTGTATTGATTACCGTGAGTTGAATAAGAGAACGGTTAAGAATAAGTATCCATTACCGCGTATTGATGACTTGTTTGATCAATTACAAGGGGCCTCGTATTTTTCAAAGATTGATTTAAGGTCGGGTTATCATCAAGTCCGGGTTCATGAGAACGATATCCCAAAAACCGCGTTTCGAACGAGATACGGTCACTATGAATTTCTAGTCATGCCGTTCGGTTTGACGAATGCTCCCGCTATATTCATGGATCTTATGAACCGGGTATGTCGACCGTTTCTCGATAAATTTGTAATTGTTTTTATTGATGATATTCTTATATATTCCAAAACCGATTTGGATCATGAGAATCACTTAAGACAAGTTTTAGACACTTTGAAACGGGAACAACTTTATGCTAAGTTCTCGAAGTGTGAGTTTTGGCTTCGTGAGGTTCAATTTTTGGGGCATGTAATCTGTAAAGAAGGGGTGAAAGTGGACCCGTCTAAGATAACCGCGGTGATGAATTGGAGTGCCCCGAAGACTCCATCCGAAATTAAAAGTTTTCTAGGTTTGGCCGGTTATTATAGAAGGTTCATCAAGAATTTCTCAAAGATTGCTAGTCCGTTGACAAGGTTGACACGAAAAGATGTTCCATATCGGTGGGGTGATGAACAAGAAAAGGCGTTTCAATTGTTAAAACAATTATTGTGTCAAGCTCCAATACTAGCCTTACCCGAAGGCTCGGATGATTTTATAGTTTATTGTGATGCATCTTATTCGGGTTTGGGTTGTGTACTAATGCAAAGAGACCGGGTGATTGCTTATGCCTCTCGTCAATTGAAATCCCATGAAAAGAATTACCCGACCCATGATTTAGAGCTCGCGGCGGTGATTTTCGCATTAAAGTTGTGGAGGCATTATCTTTATGGAACCAAATGTGTTATATGTACCGATCATAAAAGCCTTCAATATGTTTTCTCACAAAAAGATTTGAATGTAAGACAACGAAGGTGGTTATAGCTCATTAAAGACTATGATTGTGAAATTCGGTACCACCCGGGGAAAGCTAACGTAGTTGCCGATGCCTTAAGTCGTAAGGGATCATCGGAGGTGGTTCAGTTTATGCGTATGGAGATCGTGTCCGATCTTGTCGATAGGTTGAGAATATGTCAAATTGAAGCCTTAAAAGACGAAAACTTGAAATTAGAAATTATGTTAAAGCGGAAAGATGAGTTGGTTGATGATTCGCGAAGGTTGAAAACGTTTCGGTCACGAATTTGGGTACCGTTACTCGGGGGATTACGGGAATTAATATTAGAAGAATCGCACAAATCACGTTTATCTATCCATCCGGGTTGTACAAAGATGTACAATGATTTGAAAGTTTTGTATTGGTGGCCCTCTATGAAGTTAGATATTGCTCAATTTGTTGAAAAATGCCATGTTTGTGCACAAGTCAAGGCCGAACATCAAAAACCGTATGGGTCGTTAAAACAGTTAGATATTCCCGAGTGGAAATGGGAAAATATTACAATGGATTTCGTCACGAAATTACCTCGTACTCAAAAGAATCACGATATGATTTGGGTAATTGTCGATCGATTGACCAAAAGTGCTCACTTTTTGGCCACAAACGAAACTGCATCGCTCGATAAATTGGCTAAGTTGTATATTGATGAGATTGTTTCTCGACATGGTATCCCATTATCTATTGTGTCCGATCGGGATCCTCGATTCGTTTCCAATTTTTGGAAGAGTTTGCAAAGAGAATTAGGTTCTCGGGTGAATTTGAGCACGGCGTATCACCCACAAACAGACGGTCAGACAGAAAGAACCATTCAGACTTTGGAAGATATGTTACGGGCTTGTGTAATGGAATATGGTGGGTCGTGGGATTCTCATTTGCCTTTGATCGAGTTTGCTTATAACAACTCGTATCATTCGAGTATTAAAATGCCACCATATGAAATGTTGTATGGTAGACGGTGTAGAACTCCCACATGTTGGCTCGAAGCGGGAGAAAAACAGTTTGCGGGTCCCGAGATTGTTCAGATAACGGCCGATAAGGTGGCGATTGCACGTGAAAAGTTAAAAGCCGCCCGGGATAGACAGAAAATGTATGCGGATCCACGACGACGACCCGTAACTTTTGTTGAAGGTGAACGGGTTTATTTGAAGGTTTCTCCGTGGAAATGTGTTATCCGTTTCGGGAAACGGGGAAAATTAGCACCGAGGTTTATTGGCCCGTTTGTTATTCGTCAAGTGGTGAATGACCAAACCGTTGCACTTGATCTTCCTCCTGAATTGTCAGGTATTCATGACACGTTTAACGTGTGTTATTTGAGGAAGTGTAATATTGATGAGGAAATCCCGGTGTTACCGATTACTGATTTAAAGGTGGATTCGAGAAAAAGGTTAGTTGAAGAGCCGGTGGAAATTTTGGATCGAAAGGTAACAAAGTTGAGAAAGAAACAGATACCGATGGTTTTGGTTAAATGGAAACATAGTTTGGGTGCCGATATGACGTGGGAAACCGAATCAGATATGAAGAACCGTTATCCGAATTTATTTGATCAAGGTGAGATTCCGGGGACGGAATCTCTTTAAGGAGGGGAGATTTGTAACATCCCGAGACCCGACCTTTAATATTTTATTACTTTTGGAAAAGGGAAGGAGCCTCAGTGATATAAGATCATTAAGCTCGGTACAAAAGGAAACAAAGGTGAGTGGATTTAACCTTCCTTCTTGTGTAATTTGCAAAAATTATGAAATGGTAGAGTTACATGAAAAATTGCAGGATTTTGGCTGATCTGGGGAGATAGCTGCTATCTTTAAGATAGCGGCGCTATCTTGGCTGGTTTGCAAACAGAAACTCGATATAGCGGATGCTATCTCAAAATAGCGGCGCTATCTTAGATAGCGGCGCTATTTTGGCTGATTTTTGGGAAAATGCATTTTTTTGACATTTTTTGATTTTCAGTTGTGCCATTAATTGTGGGATTGTTAATGGTAGTATGTGCACATGTTTTCTAGATGTTAGCTATGGTGGTTTTCGGCTACGCTTCGTTACTCTTGGTGGGGGCGATCGGACTCCTTCGTATTCGTTATGTAAGGAGGGATCACCGTGCCTCTAGTAAAGAAGCCATCGGTTGACTGTTGTTGGCCGACAACAGTTGAAGGTCCTCGCCCGACCGCCGATCCTCTTTTAACGTCCAATTGCTTGTGGAAGTTTGGACGGGTTTTCCCTATTGATTTCTCTCGATTTTTCTAATTTGTTGTGGTTATGCAAATTGATGTTTATTTCTATTCACTTAGCTTTGTGCTAATCCCTCATTTGTTGACTCTTTTCAGGTTGTGGGTTAGGCTTGTTTAGAGTCGGGTTTTGGAAGTATGACCGCACTCTGATTTTGTATACCGGGTCGAGCCTGTTTTAGTAACACCTTAAAATGTTTTAAATATTTAGTTAATATGTAAAGTTTTTATGTTGTGTAATAATTTAGGATGTATGTCTTCTTAAATCGCTTCCGTATGTTTATTTACTTTAAAAAAAAATAAAAAAAAAATGGCTCTATATTGTGGTGTTACACCTACCACCATCACATGTGATTTAATATACCAACACCACCACCCTCACCTCATGTGTATTAAATAGAGATGCAAACGGGTATGTGTATGAGCGGGTACTGCAGTACCCATACCCGTACCCGACCCGCTATTCTCATACCCGTACCCGCCCCGTACCCGGTCAAATATCCGTTGGGTTCGGATAGAAAAATCCCCGGCGGGTACGGGTAACCCGGCGGGTACCCATTCAATAAAAAAAATTAAACAAAATAGAAACACATTTAATACTCTTAATTCGTTTAGACTTATTTCGTTCAGACTTATTTCGTTCAATACGTAATGGACTAACGGGAGACGAGCCATATTTTAACCATTATATGGGCTAATGAGAGATTAAGAGTTGGGCTAAGTTTGTGTAGTGACTAGTGGGCTAAACCTGTATTAAAAAAATTACACATTAATATATATATATTCGGGTCAGGTATAAACGGTGCGGGTATTATAAAACCCGTGCCCGACCCGTACCCGCTCTCGGGTATGAAATTTAAACGCATCCCCGACCCGTTACCCGTTTAGACGGGTAATACCCGCCTCGTAAGACTCGGGTACCGGCGGGTTAAATTTGCATCCTAGTATTAAATCATATGTGATTGCACACTGTCGACCACCACCACCACCACCCCATGTGTATTAAATCACATGTGATTCAACACGGCCGACCACCACCACCACCACCAACAACAATCTCTGTCGGCCACCGTCTCCACTACCGGGAACCCCTTGCCAGCGTCGGTTGCTTTCAATCGCATGTGATTGCGTATCCAATCACATGTGATTGCAGCGGCCGGCGGTGGATGTTGTATATTGAATCACATGTGATTTGATGATGGTATTTGTTAACGGAATTTTCGATCCAATGGCTATGATTTGTCTCTTGGGACTATGTTTTAATGGTGGACTACCTAAAATACAACATAGAACACAAACCAATCAAAATTTTGAGCAAAGATATCGTATCCATAATTTATCTGAGCCACTAAAGATTAAAGCATCATATATGCATGAAGAGAACACATATATAATACATGTTTTACAAATTATAAGGAGTCTAGCCTTCAGATCTACTGATAAAGAATCGACTAAAATTATATCACAAAGCAACAAAAAAGAAAAAAAAGATTTCAAACGAAACCATCACAGGAGCAAGCGCCGGTGCTGGTACGGAGGTCCCCATGTGGGCGTGGCTTTGAAGTAAGGCAACAACAAAGGAAACCGATAAGCAGTAACAAAGCGGCGGCAGAGGCCATTGCTTGTGCCCAATTCTCCATTTCGACTCTCAACCGTGTAATAATATTAATATATATAATATTAAATTATTCAACAAGCATCAGTCAAAGCAAGTCGTACAGTGCAAAAGAAAATTCGATCGAGTGGCCATTGAGTTGGCAGAGGCATGCAGATACGATGAGCTATAAAGGAGGATTGAAGAACTCTGTTTATTTATAAAAAGGGAGATCGACAGCACAATGTCATGTGGTCAGAATGGAAGAAAGAGTGCTCTCAAATAATACTGTATATGAGAAATTATATATATTACTACTTTTTCTTCCTACCCATATATATTCCTATGCATTTCTAAACTTCAATGTGTAATCGACTAATTCTCTTTCTTCATATTATTCATTGATTTAATACTTATTTTAATTTAGTGGGTAAGAAAATGAATAGGAACAAATAGTATAAATCAGTATCACTTCTCATAATATATCTATGCAATAGGATCTAAATAATGAGATATTTAGGGGTGTTTTTTTTAATGATTTGCATAAGGAATAGATTTAATCCCACAAAATAATGTAAATTAAATGGACAATGTTACCCCTAAACATAATTTTATTCCAACATGAAAATATCATATTTAAGGATAGGATTATCCACTTCTTTTAAATTTTCTTGCAAGAATAACTTCATTCCTTGTGCATATCACTACCCACAAATAATAGAGAAATAATATTTCTTCATACCCATATTCATGCACACTTATAAACTTAACATGTGTAATAAATTAATTCTGTTTCATCGTATTATTCATTGATTTTGATACTTGTCATAGTTAAATTAGTAGGTATAGACGGTAGGAATCAATACCATTTCTTTGAAGTCAATATATGAATTGTTTCATTATTCGTTATTTCCGGGTCTTTTCGTTGCAATGCCTTATCAATGGAAAGGTCTTCGAAACTATGAATCTTTCATCTCTTCTCCTCAAAGAACAAGCACTCGCGTACTACAGGGAAGAAAGATATTTTATAAAGATTCGGTTTATCGGTATAATAATAAGCTTATACATATTTGTTGAGTGTTTGAATTAACTTGGACCATCGGTTGTGATAAAGTCCACCACTCCATCAATAACTTGTTGGCTAATCTTGATGGGTATGAGTCAAAACTCAAAAGCTAGTTTTTAGTTTGTTTTATTTACTAGTTCAAATAAAAGATGTGGGTGTTTGACCACGATAGGTGGAGGTGGACTAATTGGCTAAGGAATATCCTATTCTCTTAGGAGTACAAATCTTATTTTTTTTAATTTTATTCTAAAAGAAATGCTAAATCAAAGGGTATATATGTTATAAGGCTCATATGGGGTGGTCGAGCTAGCCCTTAGTGTACACGACATAACTATTGCCGTGATCGTTTTTTCGAAGCTTCTCTATTAACTTAATCTCGTAAATATTTATCTTGGAAGGGATTGAAACCGTAACCACTAATCGCTGGACTATCATTAGATGATTATGATATAATTAATTCATTTTGCCTCTAGAGAACAAAACGTAATATAATAAAACAGTATATGAATCCATACTTATGTAGTTACAGAATCATAACAAGAGAATTTTAAATGGTTATTAAGTATACTTGAAATAGAAAAAACGGTTATGTAATACATTTTTATCAAAGGAGAAGACAGCAGAATTAGTGTCACTTTGCATATCATATAGAAACCATAAATACCACACTTTCATTAATCTACTAATCATTTGTTGCAAAAGAAATATTGAATCTCAAATAGATCTTATATTCACACAAAAGAAGCATCTATTATTTGTATCAATTGAAGGAAGATGTCGATGATCTAATGAACACTTACTTTGTTGTTATGATGAGAGGGTAAAATACACATTTCCAGCAATGACTACTTGCATTACAATATTAACATAACAAGGAACAACACAATAAATAATTGGACAAAGATGGGTAATTACACAAATCGTCCATTTGAATTGCATGAAATCCTGATTTCATTCTCCACTATTTTTATCACACAGATTATCCCTAATTTTAAAACTTGTAATCTGAAATATAATTAACATAAAAGGAGAAACATGAACCCCACAAATGTCAAAGTCAAACTAAAACATGTGATGAAGGTCAAAGGTGAAACACATGAATCTACAGGTCGCTATAATTGCGCCAAACGGCTCGGAACTCCTCGCGGAATGTATTCAGGCGAGCTTTCAAGTTAGGTGTCCTAAAGCTTGCATGCAACAAAGTAGCTGAGATGAGAGGAACAACAAGTTAGCAATAACTTCTAACATTACTGCTAAAAATCTATTCATTCAACAAATTACCAAGAAGCCCAATCGCAAGAGCCCACAGAAAAGTCAACAGCCCACAAGAAACGAACCAAACCATCAAACTTGCTGCATATTTATACTAGAGAATGTTAGTCATCTCGGTCTATTAATGATTTATGTTAGTTATGCAATTGATATGTCTAAAAACGCACCAGCAGAGAATAATGACACAAACACCCAGCGAGGTCGTCCACATATATATATTGCTCTTTTAGAAGAAGGCCGCCCGCGAATAACAGGCCTGTAACTTATAATATGTAAGAACCATCTCTATATATTTTCATTTTTAATATTAATTATAAAAAGAAGCTTACGTCGGTGATGGTCTCATTTTTGCTGCTAAATGTGGAGAAAACCGCCTCACTGTTCTTGTTACCTTTTCACTAAATGTGCCTGCAAAGCTTCACAAAAATTCACAATTGTAAGTTAAAAAAAAACACATTATGCAATCTCCTTAATGGTGATTGTTTCAGGCAATCAAAGAGCAAAGTTACAGTTTCAGCTATTTATTAATGATTGTTTGGGATTACAAATAGTAAACCCTAAAGAGGGATGGTGTTAAACTATTATCTGTCCTAAAGATGAAAAGAATACATGTAAAGATAAATCCTTTACACGATGTCCTAATGCAATAGTGAAATCAACATAAGATTTAGCAAGATACACAGTATAGGAGAAGAACAGTGTACCTGTCATTTAAGAAGGCTATTGTCAGAGCAGTCAACATGGCCGCAAAGATAGCAAGGGGCCTCCTGAGAAATCCCAATCCTACACTTACGTATACAAGATTAAAATAAATTTTAATAAGAGGAAAATGAAGTTTGGAAGAAATAAAATAACTATCAACTTACCAAGAATGAAGACAGTCATGATAAAATAATTTGTTCGGTAACTGCAAAAAGCACAAATTTAGTTATAACCAAAGAGAGAACCTTATTTAGGGTTTGTTTTTCTTCAGTGACTCCATAAATTTTAGTTTCATCCCAATTCAAAGCAACAAGAATCAGAAACTAGAAAAAGAATGCCTATTGAGCATTAAATTTAGTTGTTAAACGTGTTGTTGATTTTGAAGCCTGCTTACAAGTTACAACAACTAAACAGCTCCCAATTTGATCTGAACTTACACAACAACTAAGGAAGCTAACTTAGGGCTAAGTTCCAGCCCAGAATATATGATATGATAAGCGATAAGATTCGATTTGAAGAGCAGAGCAGAACATACTAGTAGAGATTACACTTGAGACGACTGTTCCATTTGTTGAAGGAACGGGGGAGGGTGAATCTGGAGAAGAATTCATTGAGAGGACGAGGAGGTGATGACCAATCCACTTCCCGAAGAGCTTCGAGCAGATCTTCACTTGTTACACTTCCCCAATCCATTCTTTCAATCGATCAAAATATCCCTAAACACCAGCACGATACCCAAATTACTTCCTTCCTCTTCAAGTATTAGGATTGACCAAGTAATCCAAAAATTAAATATTGGGTTTTGAAATTAATAAGAAAACATATTTTGTGTTGAAATATAATAATTAGTTATATTTTATACTTCCTCTAATTAAAATAAGTGTTACACTAGTGATTCAAAATAAGTGATATACTTTAAAAAAATACTTTATTTGGCAAAAAATAAAAAGATACACACCCACTAACTATCTACTTTAGCAAAGTGAAATGACTCAGATACCCTTACTTTTTACTCTTAAACATTATTAACCCACTTTATTCAAAAGTTGCGGGACTCATTATCCACTAATTATTCAATTAATCTAATTTAATTATCATTATAATATTTTGTTTTAAAAATCGTGAAACCCAAAATGTATCACTTATTTTGAATCGGAGGAAGTATTATTTATTTCCTTTTAATTCCATTTTGTATTCTTATATAATCATAGTCCTAGGTGGGGGTGAGCATGAGGCGGGTTGGGGCGACTTTTAACTAGAATCAAACCCCGCCTCAAAAGTTCGGGTTTTAAGAATTACACCCCGTTCGGTTTCGGTATTTTCGGTTTCGGTTTTTCGGTTTTTTCGGATTTTTAGGTTCGGTTTCGGGGGTTTTTTTTCGGTTTTTTGTTTCTTTTAAATTACCAACTTGTGACCTTAAAAAATAATATTATGTTCAAACTCTGAAACTTTAACAAGTTTCGTTATAAATAAAGAAACAACTAGTAAGTTTAATATAATATAATGTAATAATAAATTTCAACTAACATAACTTAAATTAGATTAATAATAAAATACTTTTATTTAAAATATAATTAAATGTCAAATCTTTTATAAATATAAGAATATTTTTATAAAATTTGAAAGATACATATAATGATGGGGCGGGGCGGGGCGGGATTTTCGGTCGGGTTTTTCATATGCCCCCGAGAACCGCCCCAAACATTCGGGTTTTCCAAAAGTCAAAACCGTTAACATCGGTTTTTCAAATGGTTCGGTTTTTTCGAGTTTTTTTGTTTCGGTTCGGTTTTTCAATTTTTATGCTCACCCCTAGTCCCAGGGACTATTATTATCAAAACCTTTAAATATTAATTGAAAAACATAAAATTATCTATGTCTCAATCTGTAATTCTATAAGAATAAAAAAAATAAGTAAAAAAAACTTATTACTATTAATTTCTTTGGACAATCTAATTTTGACAATAAAAACTGAAAGCAATTGAAAACCAATCAATTAATTCAATTCAAGTTCAAATAGATATAGTAATAAACTAAGAGTTGCGTTCAAGGAGGTCCATGATTTTTACAAAGTCTCAAGGAACAAATCTCAACCATTGATCAATATTATCAAATGGTCAAGATTAATCACATATTTTATACATAGAGGGGTATTTTGGTCCTTTGGCACTAAAAAAAATTATTTTATTTTATTTTTTATTTTAAAATTTTAAATTTCTTTTTATTTTTTTAATTTTTAATTTTTAACTGAGGGGTATTTTGGTCATATTGAAAAATATTTTTTTTATTATTTTTTATTTTTTATTTCAAAATTTTTATTTTTTTTTAAAAAAAATATTTTTTTATTATTATTTTTTTAAAAATTATTAAATTTTCATTAATGACACATAATGTTATTCCATAGTGAATCACATGTGATTGCATTCTGAATCACATGTGATTTAACTAAAACCTGATTTTACACTAAAATCACATGTGATTTTACACTAAAATCACATGTGATTTTACACTAAAATCATATGTGATTAAGTTATACACGTAATTATCAAATAAATATTATTTTTTAATTAAAAAAAATAATAAAAAAATAAAAAAGTAAAAAAATAAAAAAAGTAAAAAAATTTTAAAATAAAAAATAAAAAAAATCGAAATTTTTTTTAAGTGCCAAATGACCAAAATACCCCTTCGTAATAAAAAATAAAAAAAATGTAAAAAAAATAAAAATTTTAAAACAAAAAATAAAAAATAAAAAATAAAAAAAAAATATTTTTTTAAAAATGACCAAAATACCCCTCAATATATAAAATATGTGATTAATCTTGACCATTAGAATTGATCAATGGTTGAGATTTGTTTTCCTTGGGACTTTCTAAAGATGATGGACCTCTTTGAACGTTTCTCAATAAACTAAATATTAACTCCAAACAGTCCAATTTAAATTATCCAATTGAACGATATCGTTATATCCAAATAGTGAATATTTCTACTCACATGCATCGCACATGGCCTGATATGACATAAACTTTTAACAGGTTAATATTAGAGGATTTTTTTTTTAAAACAAATTTCGTGTAGGAAACTTTTTTGAGACTCATGAACTAATCCCCTCTCCTTTTCACTTCCTTTTATTTCTATCAAATAATAATTAATTTGAAATGTACACCAGCGCAAAAGAACTATACTTTTGTTTTCTCAAATTACAAACACCTCATGGCTTACAATAATCCTACTTTATAGTAAATGCTAAGAGAGAGGGGTGTGGTAACGAGGGTGGTGTGGCGCCGGATGCTACGTCAACTCGTTGGGCTCGCTACCACACCGATCGTTACGTGAGCGAGCCCCGGAGCCGGACGAACGACGAAGCCAACGAGCGAATCAGGAGGCGCTACGTGGATTAGCCGTTGGGCAACGGCATTAATTCGAAAAAATTAATAATGTTTTTTTAAATAAACTTTTAACCCTTATAAATACCACAATTTTTTATACAATATTTTCACATAACATTTCTCACCTTTCACACAACATTTTCTACATAACTCTTTGACCAAAATGCGTCGAAATTTGATGGACCCCGGAAGTTATTCATCTGATATCGACGATGAGACATATATTTTTTTATGACTCAAGCGCATCAGTACATGCAACGCCAACAAGCTCAACCAACACGGACCCGAGTGCCAGTCTATCGAGATCGTGAAGCTGCCGAGCAACGTTTATTGGACGACTACTTTGGTGAGAATCCTAAGTACCCTGAGACGGTTTTTCGGCGTCGATTTCGTATGAGTAGGAAATTATTCTTAGAAATAGTTGAAGGTACTCTAACTATACTATTGAACCTCTTCCCTACCATTTTGAATTTTTTAAAGTACGACCAGATGCCACCGGTCTAATGGGTTTTAGTGTTATAATGAAATGCACGTCTGCCATTCGCCAATTGGCGTATGGCATAACACCTGATTCACTTGATGAATATTTACAGATTGGTGAACATTGTGCACGTGATTGTCTAAATCATTTTACAAAGTGTATTATAGACTTATATACCGCTGAGTATTTAAGGAAACCCGACATCCATGACGTTCAAAACTTATATACAAAACATGAGAACGCTCATGGGTTTCCTAGAATGCTTGGTAGTATAGATTGTATGCATTGGGAGTGGACCAACTGTCCAAAAGCATGGCACGGCCAATATGGTAGGGGTGATAAAAAAAATACCCAACTATAATACTAGAGGCTGTCGCCTCGCAAAAATTGTGGATTTGGCACGCATTTTTTGGGGTTGCGGGTGCCAATAACGACCTCACCGTGTTAAATAACTCGCCCTTGTTTGATAACCTTCTAGACGATATTGCTCCTTCGGTCCCTTTTGTTGTAAATGAGGTGACTTATCCGAACGGGTATTACCTAGATGATGGTATTTACCCACAATGGGCAAGCTTTGTCAAATCATTTACTGTTGCACGAGACGAAAAACGTGCTTACAGCAAACGAAGACAAGAAGGTGCAAGAAATGACGTAGAACGTGCATTTGGTGTCTTACATGGGCGTTGGGGGATTATTCGCCAACCAGCTCGTTCGTGGACTGTCAACAAGCTACGTAGAACCATGTACACATGCATCATATTGCATAACATGATTGTAAAAGATCAAAACTTTGCCATAAGCGATATGAACGAGTTGTATGTTACTCCACAACTTAATTTACAACGTACTTGGATCGAGAGACCCGAAATGTAACGACTGGGATCAAGGGAATTACGTGATAAACGTACACCCGAATCACTCAACGAAATATTATGGACCAAATTTAGCAACGATATCAAGAAAATCGTATGTGATTTTCGGAAATTCTTTTAAAAAAATCGGTAATTATTATTTATTTTTTTCGATTTTCTTTTTAATTTATTCGGTATTTATATTTTTTAATTTGTAGTTTTTATTTGTTGTTTTAATGAAATATTAAGTTGTTTGAAAAAAGGAAAAAGAAAAAAAAAAGGAGGTGGGGCCCAAATGACTTAAGTGATGGTAGAAGGGGTATTTGGGGGTTTTGTGAAATGTGAAATAGTGATGTGACGCATAGGTGTCGTAGATGTGGCATCTGACTTAAGGTGACCACACCTTATGCTCTAATGAATACAAGTATAAGCTTGACAACCTTTTAAAGGGTATATTACTACATGGTCTTTTTATAATTTAAAGTCATTTAAAAGCCTATCAATTAGTGAGAAAAAGAATAAGATAATGCATAGTTAAGAAACGTTTAATAAATCCAAGGTTTGTAGCCTAGTGATGCCGTTAAAAAACGTTTACTTTTTGGAGTATCTTGTCATTCTTAGAGTAGCCGTAGTGGTGACCAAATTCGAGCTTGGTTATTGATGCCACATCAGCTTCTTTTTTCAGACTAAACACATGATAACGTCGACCAAGCCCTCGTAGTAGTGAACAAATTCACGACCGTGCATTAAAATTGATTTTATTAATAATATACTTCTTACCATGCATAATGTACAAGTCCTCATCCTACACTACAATGGGGGACGCGTCCAACAAATGCCATATAATGGATGGACGCAGTCGTGTCATGGTGGCGAGGCGACCCTCGGTTAATATTAAAATCTAAATGGGGTATTAAATGTGATACTTATAAACTCAAGGGATTGTTGAGGAAAACATAGATGAAAATAAACTAAAATCTGTCTTTCAATCTCATTTCTCCCTCAACTGTCTCTCCGTGCAACTCGCGTTTCAGCAAAAGAACAAACATTTGAGCAGGCATTCCCGAAATCAAAGTCGAAATTCATTCCACTTCTAAGAATTGTCACTATTTGGATCTTACTTCCATCTCATTTCCAATTTCTCGTTTTAATCTGTGGTGGGTTTCAAGAAATTGATTTTGCTAACTGCGCCGAGGGAAAATTCGCTACATTGATTTCTGATTTCTGAAGAAAAAGTTTCAATGAGTATGATTCGAGAGGAAGCGATGTTGATATTAACAGTAAGGTTTGTGATGTAATATGGCATTGGTCCTCACACAATCAAACGATGCCGCTTTACATTGGCCGTGAGGCTTCCAAGGTATCCTATGTTTCCATTCGATAATCGCGGTCATTGAACAAATTATGATTACTCTGCTGTCGGTATTGATCTGTTTTCTTTCTACTTTTTTTTTATTTTTTTATTTCATTTATTTAATAGCTGCGGAAAAGAATCTGTGCAGAAACTTCAACCGAAGTTAATCTTCTGGCGGAGAACTGGAAATATATTCTCGGCGGTTTAATTTGCCAGGTAGTTTTTTCTGTTAATTTGGGCATGTTTTATCTGCATTTCTACGGGATAGATGAAATGAGTGTAAGCAATAGGCTTTGTTTCGCCCTTATAATCTATTGCCTACAACAGAAGTATGTAATTTTTGATTTGCTTACAACATTTTTGAAATGTTAGAGATACTGATTTAAAAAGGGTTGATGTAGATGACTTTATTTGTGTTCAGTACATTCATGGGGTGGCAGCTCGAGGAGTTCATTATATTCATCGCCCAGGGCCCACTCTCCAGGACACTGGTTTCTATCTACTTCCTGTACGTATTACTTGCAAATATGCCTTTCTTTTGAGAATTAACTATATTTATCTGGTTATTTTTAGGAGCTCGGACAGGAGAGAGCATACGTCAGCGAGACCGTTTTTACATTTCTCTTTCTATCTTTTGTCTTGGTCAGTATTTTATTAAATCTGCCTTTATTATACCAATTTTTAATTTCTGTATTTGCTTTCTCCCTTTGACTTCACAGTGGACGTTCCATCCTTTCATATTCAACAACAAAAAGATCTACACAGTTTTGATATGGTGCAGGATCCTCGCATTTTTAGTTGTAAGTGGCAATTTGTACCACCATATAATATTCACACTAGAGAATAAACAAGTACGTTTTATTTCATGCTTTATTATTGCATAACTAGGGATTAACATGTAACTACAGGCTTGCCAATTTCTTCGAATCATTACATTTTATTCCACTCAACTTCCTGGTCCAAACTACCACTGTCGAGAGGTACATACATACATGGATTTGAAAATTCCACAATTATTTCTTCTTCTTATGTTTATGTTTAGGAATTTATGATTGCAGGGATCACGGCTTGCAACACTGCCTCGTCCAGATACTCCTCTGGAAGTCCTAATAATCAGTAAATCCTTCATTTGTCTTTTGTCCTTGTGATTCAGTTTCTTATATTATCATTATATTATATTTTATTTTTATTTTATCTCTGCAGTTCCTCGGGGTATGCTTTATGGATGTGGTGATTTGATATTCTCGTCTCATATGATCTTCTCTCTAGTATTTGTACGGACATATCAAAAGTATGGTACACACAGGTAACGTTAATGCACTCGTATCTATGGTCTATATAATTATTGATAAATTCAGTAAAATTTATGTAACTAATTAGCTGACAGCTCTTTTATTTGTGTTCCAGATTTATAAAGCAGTGTGCTTGGGTAATGGTGGTGGTTCAGAGTTTGTTAATTATTGCTTCTCGTAAGCATTACACAGTTGATGTTGTTGTGGCCTGGTACAATCATTTAAGCATTCATCTATAAAACATGTCGCGTATTAACAAATTTATGTATTGTCAGGTACACTGTCAATTTGGTAGTTTTCTTTGTTGATCGCAAGTTGGCAGGTTGATGAATAATTTTTCTGTTAAACTAAAAGTATAGATATTGTTTTGGTTGTGAAATCTAATTTTTGAACTTTGCAGAGCTGCCTGATCGGATGAAAGAAGAAAATGTCAATGCAGGAGATGTGACAGATTGGGTATAAAAACATCAACTCATTTTTCTATGTATATCTTTTGTCATTGTAACTCCCATGTTTTTATAATAATAATAAAAGTAAGGTGTTACAATATAAAACATTTGGTTAATGATGTAAGTTAGTAATGGTGATACAGAGTTTGGGAAACGAAGATAGCAACAATGTACATATAGGACCGACCCGACCCGACCCGTTCTTTTGTAAATGTATAGGGCTCAACCCATTTGTTATGTAGTTTGTTTCTAAAGATTATCATCCGGCGCATATTGAAAAAGTATTAATTGTATATAAGAATGAGTGATTTCATCATCAAGTAACACTTACAAAAGAAACAATGAATAAGTATAGGAGGATTTATACAAGATTAGGGGATCATGAGGGTATATTAAAGTGAAAAAGCCATGATATGACAAAAGCAAAAACCAAACATGCCAAAATGAAGTTTAAAAGCCTGTGACCGTTGATGCAGCCTCGTGTTGGTGTTGATGTTGATGCTGATGACACGTGTGATGATGCGGCGACACTTGTTGCGGGATTCGCATCCGTTGTTCCATGATGTGGTAGCATCTCATTTGTTACCACCAGGTTGCTCACAATTGAATTACATATTTCACATGTTCTGTAAGATTAAAAAATTACAAAATATTGTTAGCATAAATAATCACATTTGAAACACAAGTAAAAAAGATGGAATTTTTGAATATAGAAATGCAGTGGAACAGAATCCAAACCAGATCATGATGTCAAATGTAAAGTGACTGGAGTGATCCTTAAGTAATCTATAGTTAATAAAGGATGGAGATAGCTGGATACTTTTCCTTTTCTTTTTCTTTATTTTATTTTATTTTATTTTATTTATATGGGGAATAAAAAAAAGCGATAAATTATGTAATTCATGTTTTCACAGGCAAAAGCTGGAGGTTGTATGTATACAGAATCAAATAACTGTTTGCATGAAGAAGTGAACCTGGAAATTGATTAATAACACCTAATAATAATGAGGAAAATACCTATTTCCCTTGATTTTAAACCAAGTCTCAGCACAACGTTTGTGAGCTGCAGCCAAATCATTCTTACAACAGCAACCCAATTCAATTGCATCGTCGTCAACAAGACTCAGGTGACAAATTCTGCAATCTCTCTCTACCAAATTCACAATTACTAGTTTATCCCTCACATCAACAGAACTGGAAAGCTGTCCAATTTCATCATCGCCATAGGTAGAGTAGAATTGGGAATAACAAGAGCCCTCTTCTTCGGAAAAGCATTCACCTCCACCGCATTCTATATCAATGCAATTTGCCATCCTTTTCTTTCTTTTTTGACCGATCGAAGAGAGTATCAGAAATTGGATTGAATTAACAAGGGGAAACGGAAAGGGGTAAGTGATAGGTAGCCCATTAAAATGAATTTAGTGCAAATGCAGCAGCACATAAATAATGGAATTCAAAAAACAAAAGGAAAAGAGATGAGGAGAAAGAGAGAGGAGTGGAGTGAGCTTTATTAGTGTCAATGCATTTGTTTTATTCCATACATAAATAAATACTATATTTATTATTAGTACTAGGAAATTAATGGGTGAATGAGATAATTGTCAAGGAAGGATATTGCCTGATAAATAAATGAGAGATTCAGATCCATTTCTTAACAAACTCCCATCATTTATCTTCTTCACTACTTACTTTATTACGCCATATATAACTTTTATCACGCTATCTACTTCATATGTCATGCACACACAACTTGTAACAATATCTCCTATCTATTTTATAAATACCAATATTTATAGGTTTAATTCATAATTCAATACAAAATTAAGATGATAACATATGTAATCTTCATTTTATCTTCCCTGCCATAACTATGGAATAAGTTTTATAAGATAATGATTATTAGTTAACAAACTATTACGAGCCATACGGGGCGGGGCTTTTGTAACATATATATTTAAAAGATGGAACATAAAGTAGTGGTACGTGGTAATGCGGCATTATCACTGCCACGTGGTGGAGTTTTGTAAAGCATTTTCTGGCAATATGCAGAAAACTAAGCAGGTGACTTTTTTTTTTTTTTTTTTTTTTTTAACGGCAAAATATCCAATGTTAGTATGGACCTCACCACTAATTATCTTCTAAAAACACATTCTCTCTCCAAAAAACCTTATATTTTAACCAAAAATATCATCAATGATCCACCACTAACTATCTCCTAAATACTTGTGCCTATTAGAAATATGAACTTCTTTGTGGGACGGAAGAAGTAATAGTTATGTACAAAATAATCCAAAGTTTAATCATACACTATATTTTTTGAGGAAGGAAGATGTAATTAATCTCGCATTGGAATGGATTTTGAAATGGCGTCTTTTTAACTTGATCTCCGACTTGTTTTGCGAGCTAATTAAAGGGTGATTATCTGCTTTGCGGTAGTCTAAAGTTAGTACGGGTAAACCTCTGTGGTCACAAAAAGATTTTTTTTTGCTTATAGCAGAAATTGAACCTGAAATATCCTAAAATTTTCTCTCCTATAAATATCAAATTCAGACAACTAAGACGGGTGCCAACGCCCCACCACTTCCTCCGTCACTTGCCCCGCCACTTACCCAAACCATTGGCACGCCCCGCCACTTTGGCTTCCACCACTTTGTAGTCGAGAGGGGAAGGCTTGCGTGAGTTGGTGGGTGGGGCCCAAATGGGTGTTTTGTGTGTGTGTATTTTGTAATGGTGGGTCCCAAAAAATTGAAGGGAAATGGTATTGTTGACATGGGTACGTCAGTTTAGTGTCGGTTGGAGGGTGAGCTGACGTGACGTTGATTTGATAACAACTAACATCGTCAGTTTCCACCACTATTAGGAGCGGTGTAAGAGTCAAAAAAACCCATATATGTGTCTTGAGTGATATACCACTTTCACAATTTGACCAAATGACTATAAGCACCACATCTCCCTAATTTAACTACCAAAAACCAAGCTACTTATTCAAGATCCATGAATTTTGAATTATACACTCAGTATACTAAATTAGTTATGCTGAATTGGCAGGTTGAGAGTAGGGGTGAGCTTGGTCCAAAAACCGAATCGAATCGAATCGAAATTGATAAAATCGAAACCGATAACAATGAATTTTTAAAACCGAAACCGAACCGGTAACATGTTATCGGTTTTGGTTCAGTTCGGTTTCGGTTTGGTTCGCTTTCGGTTCGGGTTTTTTAGACCAAATGTTCATCTTTTTCCAAAGACCGAACCGAACCGAAACCAATAGAACCAAAACCGAAAACGATGAATTTTGAAAACCGAAACCGAACCGATAACATATTATCGGTTTCGGTCGGTTTTCGGTTCGGTTCGGTCCTTTCGGTCCAAATGCTCACCCCTAGTTGAGAGTAGGGATGAGATCAGGCCCAGATGCGACTAGGTTGGACCCGGACCCGGAATACTCGAGATTCGATTATAAAGGATTAGTTGACTCGAGAACCGAACCGTTTTATAGAATACGTTTCCGATTTGGATCCGATTTCGGTTCGGGTAAATCGGGTATAGATCCGATTGGAACCGAAATACTAATTGGAGTCAGTTCGTGGTGTTTTTATCATATTTGTTAGTTTATAAACGTAGAGTCGTATTCAAGGAAGTGATTGATTATTATGAAGTCTTAAGTGACAAATTACAACCATTGATTAATTATAAGTAATGGTCAAGATTAATCACACATTTTATACATGGAGGGTATTTTGGTCATTAATTTTTTTTAATGATTTTTTTCATTAATAACATATAACGTAATTGTATACTGAATCACATGTGATTGTGTACCGAATCAAATGTGATTGTACTAAAACATCAAATGTGATTAAATATACAATCACATGTGATTTTACACTAAAATCACATGTGAATAAAAACTACACGTAATTATGAAATAAATATTATTTTTTAACGAAAAAATAATAAAAATAATTTTAAATACTAAAATATAAAAAAATAATTTTAAAATAAAAAATAAATAAAATGAATTTTTTTTAAGTGCCAAATGACCAAAATACTCCTTAATGTATAAAATATGTGATTAATTTTGACTATTATATCTTATTGATCAATGATCGAGATTTATTCGTCGAGACTACGTAAAAATGATGAACATCCTTTAACGTTTTTCTCTATAAACGTAATATTAAAATAATTTACAAATCACAATTGTGTAATTAATATTATCTGAACACTATTAATAATATTATACCACAACAAATTCTAAGTACATAATTAGTTAAATTTTGGTTCCGGATCTTAGATCCGATTTGTTCTATACCCGATATACCCGAACCCGAAAGACTCCATACCCAATCTCACGATAAAGTTGGACCCGACATCTGGACCGATTTTTAATAATCCGGTTTCAACCGGTTTCAGTGCCGGTTCGGTACGCGTACGGGTTCGCATATCATAGCCCCAAAATCCCAATGTAAAGAATATTTCTCATCAAATTTCACCGCCATTCCACCACAGTAAGTTCCTTTCGATTATGTTTTTGTGCGTGGATGGCTTATGAAGATTATGTTTAGGTTTTTATGGTTTCAGATTAGGAATTAGATTCATCAACGAATATGGGTTTGTGTGTTTTAATTTTTCAGCGACTAAAAACAATAAATGACTTTTTTGGATTATTTCATCAATGTTTTTTGTATCAACTATCTACAGTGCAGAGTCAGCCGTCAGGTTGTTATCAATAGTTCAAAGTGAATAGAAGTTTTATTGAATATATTAATAAAGATAAATAATTTAAAGAAAAGTTTTAAATTTTGTTTCTACTCCTACACCATTTACTATTCCATTATCATATTAGTTATCATATTAGTTTAATTATTATTGCCTTCGAAGGACTCAACCATTTTTTAAAGGTATTGTTACTTAAAGGTAAACAAATATCATTTTTTGTTACATTTTATAATTATATCTAATTATAATTAGTTTGAGTTTGTTACGATTCTGTTAGAGTTTGGTAGTTAGGACATGTGTATATATTTCCTTTCTCTCTTGTATTTCGTTGATTGATTGAGAATACAATATTCTTCTTTCTTCATTCTCTCGATTCTCTCTCTCGATTTCATATCATAACATGGTATCAGATTGAATTTAGGGTTCTTTGATTCACTTTTCTTTCCGTTTGATTCACTATGTCTGACGCTAATCAGATCCCTAATTCCGATGTTCTTCCGATTTCAAGTCCTTTTTACATTGGATCTTTTGATAATCCAAGTTCTGTTTTAGTTTCATCGCTATTTGATGGCGTTGGCTTCAATTCATGGAAACAATCAATGATCATTGCTCTTTCTGCTAAGAACAAATTAGGTTTTGTTGATGGCTCAATTTTATCTCCAACAGCTACTTCTTCTTCTTATTCCGATTGGCATCGTGCTAATTCAATGGTTATTAGCTGGATCTTAAATTCATTGAGCAAGAACATCACTGACAGTGTTCTATCTCTTCCTACTGCGTCTGACATTTGGAAGGAATTATCACAACGATTTGAGCAGTCTGATGGTGCTTTGCTCTACAACATACAACAGCAATTGTTTTCCTTATCTCAAGGTTCTGATGATTTCTCTTCTTACTTTACCAAATTAACAAAAATTTGGGACGAACTTCGAATTGTTCAAGGTATTCCACCTTGTTCATGCGGAGCTGCTACTGCTATTCACAAATTCCTTGAAGATCAACGCTTAATGCAGTTGTTAATGGGATTAAATGACTCGTATAAGATGATTCGTGGTCAAATTATCATGATGAAACCATTGCCAACAGTCTCTGCAGCTTATTCTATGATTGTTCAAGAAGAGAGACGACACACTATTTCTATTCCTACTACTATCAACACTGATGCTATAGCAATGCATGTTACCTATGATTCTTCAAAGAAGAATTTGATATGCAGTCATTGTAGGAAGTCAGGGCATACAAAAACTCAGTGTTACCGGATCATAGGTTTTCCGTCTTCGTTCAAATTTACTAAAGCTAAAAAGGATGAATCAAAGGAACCACCATCCAGTGCTCAAAATGTTACTGTTACTACTTCATCTCCAACTATTTCAGTTGATCAGTATGAACATCTTCTTGAATTGTTCAATAAACACAATCCTTCTCATTCATCTCATGCAAATTGTTCTGTTGTTGAAGGTGTTATGCATGCAGAAGGTAAATCTTTTTGTTTTAAACATTTTGCTGCTAATGTTTATCGATCTTCAGCTCTATTACATGTCAATTTTTCCTGGATTATTGATTCTGGAGCAACACATCATATGTGCTCTAACAAAGATTTGTTTCTGTTTCTTAATGCACTTCCTCAGCCTCATTACATTGGGCTGCCTGATGGAAATCATGCTAAAGTTTCGTTAATGGGAGATGTTCTACATGACTCTATTACTCTTCATGGAGTTCTTTATGTTCTTTCTTTTCGTTATAATCTTGTTTCGATTCCAAGATTTACACAACATCAGAAAACTTTTTTTATTTTCACTACTGAAAATTGCCTTGTGCAGGACCCTTCCTCAAAGCATGAACTAGCTCTTGGTGTGCAGGACCCTTCCTCATAGAGATATTAAATCTTCCTTGTCATTTTGTGGTTCTGTTTTTCCACTTAGTTCTCTTTGTAATATAGTGAATAAAACTTCTGATGTTGTACTTTGGCACCAACGATTAGGACATATTACCTATCAAAAATTGAAGTTACTTTCAGTCTTGCCTCTTAAAAATAGTACTTCTTCTATTCTTGATTGTTGTCTTACATGTTCTCAAGCTAAACAAACTAAATTACCTTTTCCTAAAAGTAATTCTACATCTAAAGCTTGTTTTGACTTGATTCATGTTGATGTGTGGGGTCCATATAAACATTCCACACATGATGGCTACAAGTATTTTCTCACCATTGTGGACGATTTTTCAAGAAATACTTGGGTGCATTTATTATCACACAAGAGTTCAGCCTTCTCATTACTTAAAGCTTTTGTTACCTTGGTTCATACTCAGTTTCACATACGTGTCAAGGTTATTCGAACTGATAATGCTTATGAACTTGGCACTAGTAATGAAGGAATAGAATATTTTAAAGAAATTGGCATTTTACAACAGAAATCGACCCCTTATAATCCTCAACAAAATGGATTAGTTGAAAGGAAGCATCGCCACATATTGACTGTTTCAAGAGCATTATATTTTCAGTCTGGTTTAGGTCATCGCTATTGGGGTGAATGTATTAAAACTGCAGTGCATATTATTAACAGAATGCCATCTAAAATACTGCAAAATAAGACTCCTTTCGAAATTTTACATCATGAACTGCCTTCATATGATTATATGAAGTCTTTTGGCTGCTTGTGTTTTGTCAATACCCTTCCTGTTGGTAGGGATAAGTTCGTGCCTCGATCACATCCGTGTATTTTCATTGGTTATCCTTTCGGTCAAAAGGCATATAAAGTAATGGATTTACTAACCAATACCATTATTGTTAGTAGAGATATAAATTTTTTTGAGGATATCTTTCCTTTACACTCTATGTCTTCAAATCAAAACTTGTCACATGGTTGTATTCCTACTTCATGTTCTGATCAAGTTCAAGATTCACCACCTCCATCAACAAACATTCCTCATTTACATAATGATGTTGTTCCACTTAGAAGGTCAATAAGAGCTGTTAATCCACCTACATTTGCAGGATTTTGTTTGTAATCAAGTTTTTTTACTTGATGAGCATCATTCTTGTGGTCATACTATAACCAATCTTTGTATTGGTTCAGCGAATGTTTTTGAAGACAGTAGTACTTGTGCGTCAGTTTCTTCTCACATGCATCCCAATAATCTAATTTCTGAACCTGCTTTTTATAATGATGCTAAAGGGAATCCTGATTGGGAAGAAGCAATGGCTAAAGAAATACTTGCCTTAAAATTAAACGATACATGGGATATTGTTAAACTGCCAAAAGAAAAGAAACCCATTTCTTGCAGATGGGTTTTTAAACTTAAGCACAAAGCCGATGGTTCAATTGAACGATATAAAGCCAGGTTGGTGGCCAAAGGTTTCATTTAAAAAACTGGAATTGATTATCACGAAACCTTTTCTCCTGTGTAAAGTTTAACACTGTTCGTTGCTTAGTTGCACTTGCAGTTAAAAAGGGATGGCAGATTCAACAGTTTGATGTTAATAACGTGTAACACCCTTTACAAGATTTTAAAAAATTTTGTGTGCAAGATTATAATCAAAAAGGTCCCATAAATAATCCCCAAAATAATTGTTTGATATAAAAATGTATTTAATGCGGAAAAATCTTAAATAAAATTCGGAGTTTTAAAATAATAAAAACGTTTCACATCAGCACTCAGAAGTAGTACAGCAGTCAATCGTTCACCTTCTCTTTTCCTTTGCTAGTACCTGAAAATGGGAGGGAGATTTTGGGTCAGCGGGGAAGCTGAGTGAATAAACTCAAAATGTAAACAACTACAACATACAATACATGAGGGCACACAAGTGAAATCCTACTCATTTGCTACTCAGTTAATTTCTCAGTTTTCGTATCTTTTAAATTTATATAGCGCGCTTGTGTAAATCGAGTCGAGAGATCAACCTCGCCTCTCCTTACACTAAAATGCCACTCAGGCTACCACACAGAATTTCCACTCAGATTTATTAATTGTTTTTATGCTTTCAACTCATAACATAAACCACACAGATAGCCCTGTCACATAGTAGCACAAAATGACTCGGTACCGGCTCAGATACTCGGCACCTCTGTCTCAGATCAGTGGTATGTAAAAACAGTCACTCAGTTACTCAGATAACAGATCAACACACAGAAAGTAAAAACAGATCAAAACAGTTAACCACATAAGTCATGCACGTATCGTTATAACTGAATACACGGTGAGAATACTCACCTCGAATAACCGTAAGCTCCTAAATATCCTCGGTACTGAAGAGCTTCTCTAACCGGTCCTAGAAGGTCCTACAATGCACAAGGAAGCTCGGGTTAGGATTAGGCTCAAAGGTTGCTTCAGCAGAAACTAAACAGCACTCAACACTCTCACGGGAACGGTCATAACTCCCAAACCGTTCATTAGATTTTCCCCATATTTTAACCACGAAAACTAGACTCAGAATACTACAAAACATTGTCAAGTGGCTTCTGCCCAAATTCCGACTCTAAGGGTCTCAAAACCGCCTCACAAAACAGAATAACGGAACGGATAGAAATTCTGATAGCAGCTAAATAAAACAGTCATAACTTTTAAACGGTAAATCAGATTGACGAGACGTCAGCGGCAACGGAAAGAGGACTCAAAAAAACTAGAGACCCGCACGGGCCAAAAATCCAAAAACATATTTTAAGTATGATAAAAATAGACCCGAACATGGAGGACAGATTCTGCCAAAAATTCAGCTTGTTGATAAAAACCCAATTTACAATCCCGACCTCAACCCGTATAACCCGAGGGTACCCAATAGCCCCGAAATCCAATTCATCACAGAAAACTAATTTTTAAAATAAATTTAATTTATTCATTTACAAACTTCCTCGATTGGGAAACCAAGAACCCTACGGGTTCGGTTTCCCCTCTCGGTTACTAAAAACGGTAAATCAATAAGAGTGTCATTTAATCGGTTAAGTGACAATGATGTGTCCCGGGACCTCATACAACCGAGCCTGAGGGCCCGATACCATCCTCAGTGTAATCACACGCTACTTCCCGATTCTCAAAACACGAAGAACAATAAAACTAGAATCTTAGGAAAACGACTTTTACACTAATAAACCCGATCCTTGGAATTTCATCCCGACACCCGGTAGGGTGTCGTCCATCCCGTCACGGTCCCAATATTAAGAACAATGATGCTAGATAATCACAAAACATATTACAAAACTGAGAAGAAAAATCAGCACAATGACATCTTACGGAAACGACCATAACTCATCGACCATAATTCGCATTAACGAGCGTTCGGCGGCCACGGTTTCCTGACTCAACGAACTACAAATGTTCAGAAGACACGAAGCTCAGAATCAGTCCCGAAAGTGTTCGAAATAATCTCAGAATACAGAAAACAGAATCAGGCGAACAACAACGCGACACCTTACGGAAATGACCATAACTCAACGACCATAATTCGGATTTACGAACAGTCGGCGGCCACGGTTCACTGACTCGACGAACTACAAATGTCTAGAGGACACAAAGTCCGGAATCAGTCTTGAAGAGGGTCGAAAAGCAACGACAACTCAGCGAAATAAACCTGCCAGAATCCAATACAACAACAATATAACAAACGACTCAAAATCCCGACACCGCCACAAGCCATAGAGATCGAATGAACAAACAATTAAAAGCATCAAAAGAAAAGGGTTAGAGATTATACCCTACAAATCAAGACACAATCAAATGGGGATATTAACCATAAACTTGATACCCGATCGAAACAATTTTCTTCTAGGCAGGTCAAAACTTACTCGATTGTTGGTTTCACCCATTTTGCTAAATTAATTATCATCCACAAGAATTATACCACCTGCTCACAAGAACAAAACTCCACGTACACGTCGTGTTGTTTAGACGCAGCAAACAAAAAAAGAATTGTCTAGAAGTAAAATAAATATGTTGAATATCACAATATAAAGGGATTGTCCCATACGTCACCTACTCCTTTTACTTTCCTTGGATGGATGGAAGTACATGTTGGCTGGAAAACAAAAGAACAAAACAAATGGATCTTGATTTCTCCATGAAGTCGGCTGCCCTTTCTCTTCATTTGTTTCTACCGAGTTTTGACAAGCACGCACGTCAAAGTGTTTCAATCATGCGGCTAGACAAAAGGATCTGTATTTTGGGTAAATGGGATTAGGGTAGACACCCCTAATTAACTATCACTTAACTAAATAACCCCGGGACTTGGCTTTTGGCCGGCCCAACTCACTAAACTTAATTAAAACCCGAAACACTCATGTGACTAACTCACGTCTAATAAAAATGAACCGTCTAAATATAGGTCGTCTAAATAATTAATTAGTTTGACTACACGAAACGTTGCACCCCATTAATGATTAATACACACATAATTGCATAAAATAACACGTCACATATTTATTTCACCAAATAAATAATACAATATGGTTTAATAATGAATGAAAGCGTAATTAATTTAAATTATAAATTTGGGGTGTTACATAACGCCTTTCTCCATGGGGATCTTCATGAAGAGGTGTATATGAAAGTGCCACCTTGTATTGATGTTTCTTTCTTCTTATGTTTGTAATCCGAAGAAATCGCTTTATGGCTTGAAACAAGCTTCAAAACAATGGTACTCAAAATTGTCTACTTTTTTGCATAACAAAGGATATCATCATTCTCCTAATGACTATTCTTTGTTTTTAAAGACTAATGGTTCTCTCATTACTACAATTGATGTTTATTTTGATGATATACTAGTTACTGGTGATGATTTACAAGAAATTTCTTCTTTAAAACATTCTTTGGATGATCGTTTTAAAATCAAAGAACCTGGTTCAATTCATTTATTTCTTGGTCTGGAATTTAATCAAATAAATTCTGGTATGATCATACACCAACAAAAGTATGTAAGAGATTTACTTTATACTTATTCTATGACTGATTGCTCTCCGGTCACTTCTCCTTTGCCACATAAGGTCAAATTACTTCCTGTACGTTATGGATGAACTGTTAAAAGATCCGACTTTATATAGACGGTTAATTGGAAAGCTCAATTTTTAGATACATACTAGACCAGATTTAGCTTATTCTGTTCAATACTTGAGTCAATTTAATCAAAATCCATGTCAACCACATTATGAGGCTGCATTACATGTTCTTCAATATCTTAAAGGCACTGCTTCTCAAGGTCTACAAAGACTCTACTTTCAATATTGAAGCTTATTGTGATTCAGATTGGGTTGCATGTCCTATTACCAGAAGATCTGTTAGTGGTTATTTTATCTTTTTTGGTAATAGTCCAATTGCCTGGAAATCCAAAAAGCAGCTCACAGTTTCATTATCTTCTGCTGAAGCAGAATACCGGTCAATACGCAGACTTTGTGCTGAACTTGCTTGGTTAACTCGTCTTCTTCATGAGTTACAAGTTCCAAATGTCACACCAATTCCGCTTAAGTGTGATAATCAGGCTGCTTTACATATTGCTTCAAATCCGGTATTCCATGAACGAACTAAGCATATCAATTTAGACTGTCATTTTGTGAGAGAAAAGCTTCAAAGTGGCTTAATTTCATTATCACATGTTCCAACTACTTCACAAGTTGTTGATATTCTTACCAAATCGTTATCTGGTCCACAACATAAAGAGGATACTTTCAAGCTGGGTCTTCAACCTTATCCTCCAGCTTGACGGGGGGAGTGTTACATTTTATAATTATATCTAATTATAATTAGTTTGAGTTTGTTATGTTTCTGTTAGAGTTTGGTAGTTAGGACATGTGTATATATTTCCTTTCTCTCTTGTATTTCGTTGATTGATTGAGAATACAATATTCTTCTTTCTTCATTCTCTCGATTCTCTCTCTCGATTTCATATCATAAGATTTTTTATGACTTAACCCCTTCTTCTCGATCCCAAACTAAAAATAGGTATCAAATTAATAGGTTCTTGCTTTTCTATGTTTTAGTGAATTCAAACACTGGTCAATTTTACCACCCCCACCCCGTGTTTAATTATATACTTCTATCTATTTTGTGTTATAGAATAAAATATTTAGAAGATATATGTTTTATTTATTACCTTTTTGCAGAGATGCCAAACATTCTAAAGAGGGAAAAGCTCAAGACTTTATGACAGTTGTCTATATGTATTTATGGTTCATTTGGAAATTTTAAAATAGATCACGGTGATAATCATGTGGCTCGTGGTGCTCTTGGGAACTGATTTGTTTAAGGCAACTATTATTTCATCTAATGCAAATTAAAAGTGTTTGACCCTTATACTTTCATAAGGTATTAATTATAAAAGGAATAGTGAAGAATAATAGGTTTATAAATGTTAAACAACTTTAAATTTCATTAGATAAAGTAATATTTGCCTTGAACAAATCAATTTCCATAATCATGTGGTATCAGGTCAGACTTTTTTTCGAAATGTTAAAAATAGATTGATGTGTATTTCAACAAATATATGGTCGGTTTAGTGTAATTTTCCTTTATGTTGTTTTGACTCTTTGCAATTTCTACTTTCTTGTTAGTTTTTCTATTTTAGTTTGGCTACCTGTACATCGGGTAATAGATTTGCCCAAGCTCAATCCTAATTTGCCTTTAGTTGCCGTTAGAAAAAAATAGTAGGTTTCTCCGCTAGTGTTACATGTTTACTTTAAGATCTTTAATGCTATATTCCCAACGTTTAATGTTGAATTATGGGGAATTGAAAATTTTGTCTTATTAAATAATTTCAGTTAGAAGGTTCTAACTTTATCAATCCTAAGTCATTGTTATCCTTATGGGGCAAGTTGTTTTTCTCTTCTAAATTTCGTATATGATATATATATATATATATATATATATATATATATATATATATATATATATATATATATATATATATATATATATATATATATATATATATATTTGGATGACTTAGAAAAATATATTTTAATGTTTGGTGTATATTATTAATATACTAAAAGTTGAAATTATTCTTTAAAATTTTCCACCTCATTGACGAAATATTCAAACCATTGAATAATTTATGTAACTTTAAACTTTTATACTATCTAAATATATTCTCAAGACTAAAAGTCATAATGCATAAGTAGCAATTGTTTAACGCGTTTGGCTTCCACTTTTTATCAATCTTTGGTTTCCGACGTTGAGTCTTTAAAAAATTATAAGTAATTCACAACACTTACATGTTTTAACATCGGCTCAAATACGCGGGTGTAAATAATATTTTAATTTTTGTATTAGATGACAGATTATCTTATGCCCAAGATTGTCTATGGATTTAGGTCAGTTAGGGTTTACAAAACTTTAATCTATAAATACCATATCGATAACATATATAATGCATAGGGCAAATCCCATATCTAACATAGAGCAGGTCTAATGCTCGAGACCTAAGGGTGAGATATAGAATTAGAACCGAACCAGAATCGAAACCTCTTTAAATCGTATTACTACATATTGGTTCGAGTATCATGTCTAACTGCTACATGAATCGGGTGCCGGTCTTTTAAGTGCGTATAGATTGGGTATGGAACAAATCAGGCGTAAGAATCATAACCAAAATTTCTAACAACTTCGTATTTGTTTGTATACCTAATACAAAACCCATTTTTTAGATTTAATATAGACTGGTGGAAAACAAATGCATCATGTTACCCAATTGTCTCATGAATGGGAAGATGTATCATTTAACTTATTTATAGAATTTACTTATAATTTATTGAAATTTAACATGCCATATGTTAGTGTTGTTAGATGTTCGGAGCATATTCGAATCCGCTTTTAGTACAAGTAGTCGCATACTTGCTTCAATGACTTTTAGGAGTGTTCAATATTCAGATATAACTGGATTGTCCAAATAGATTATTTGAATTGGATCGTTTGTATTGGTTTTTTGGATCGGTTTGGACTTGAACCAAATTAATAGTTTGGTTTTCGGATTAGATTTGGTTTCCATTGTAAAATCTGGATTGTCCAAAAAATCCAAATATTAATATACATATATTTAAATATATATCCAACAATTAACAGAATATCTCATGGTTTGAAATGTCATAAGCTATCAATTAGACTTGTTTTTATGTATAAAGTAGTTTATCGTTTAAAAGTGTACATATTAAACTTAATATTAGTTATGTTAAATACTTTTGCGGTCTTGTGAAGTATATTAAGAAAAAAAAAATGGTTTGGTTTGGGCAAAACCAAACCAACCAAATTGTAATTTGGTTCAAACCGGTTTAGATTTAAATTAGTTTGGACGGTTCGGTTTGAACATTTAAAATCCAAAAACCATTTGGATTCACCTATTTGGTTCGGATATATCTAAATTATCCAAACGAACACCCCTAACGACCTTCATTAATTAAGATTGTAACTTAGTATTTGTAATTGTCTTTAAGACTCGGTGTAATATTGTTAGAAACACACTGAACAACTACGACCATCTGAATTATTGACCATTTTCTGATTCCACACAGGGATAATGATCATTAATTTTTTGCTTGTTCAAGTAGTGTAATGTAATGATGAGACTCTGAACTCATAAACACATCAGAGTTCTAATCACCCATAATCTGAAACATCTCTTTCAGATTGTCTTCTAAGTGTCTGTTTATTTTTATTAAATTCAAAATAGATTAGAGTTAGATTCAACATTTTCTACTTCACTCCAAGCTTTCATGATTTCGCCGAAGAAAAAGGCTCAACCCCCACTTGTGGGTTTAAATCTGTTAAAAATTATTAAAATTAACTTTGTAATTTATAAATAATTGATTAATAAAATATAATACCTACAGGACTTTAATATTTGTCTACAGCAAAACAAATGAAACCTTTGAAATGTCTATGATTAAGTATATTGTAGTAGCTGAAACACGGTTTGACCATTGTGCTCAAAAAACATAAACAAAGAAATTAAGAAACAAACAAGTTTTATGGAATCTAATGTGTCATGAAAACTGATAGATATGCTTCCTCGATTTACCATCTTCATATGAACTTAATATATAAGAGTTATTTTTCATGTCCTTTTTCTTAATGTAATTGATACGAAATCAAATTTGTAAAACATAATCCAAAACCAGCACAACAATATTAACTACAAGTGTCTTCATCATAGTTTTGGGTTTTAGTTACACTTTTTATGATAAAACTAATTGTGTATAAAATGGTCAATTAAAAATATTAATTTCACACACGATTTGACTGCTATTGCATCAGATTTTTACCGACGTCTACGATTTGAGTATTTTCTCTGTAACACCTCAAATTTTAATACAAAATATTTGCCCAAAATAAATCATTTTTCATAAATAGAAGAACTATTCCAAAAATATGGATTTACAAAAACCTTTGATATGAAAATCAGAGTATAAAGTTTGGTGTTACAAAATAGATCATAACCAAAGCTAAGCATAAATCCAATCTAATGTTCTTCTACTCTAAACCCCGCATCTCTATCCATGCGTACCTAAACCTTCGATCCCGAACCTGAGTACATAGCAAAACAAACAAGGAGTACGTGAGACAAAACGTCTCGTGAGCTACATGGGTTTAGACCCAATAATAATAATATCGTATGGCATATAGACAAACATGTAAGTAATCATCCATCTAACTAGTCACCCTATTGTGACTCTAATACTTTGATTTCCTAGCAAGCATATCTAGTTATCGGGTTGCCCCCGAACTAACTAGAACCACCTTGACTTATTAACCGAAATCCATCGTCATTAATAAGCCTCAAGATACCGGCAAGAGGGATTCGCCCAATCTATCAATACCTGCCTTACTCACCGGACTACCTCCAGTTAGCAAGACTACTATCGTGGTGGAGTCGATGGGAATCCACCCAACTGCCCCTCACACCACACCTCATGACCGGGGGTCCCCCGCATCATCACATCATCTCAACATATCATAACTCAATGGTTATGTCAATCTAGCTCTCGGCTATCACGTCTATCAACAAACAAGTTAGTTCAATACTATTATCGGTATAACTAACTACTAATTACTAGTCTATACAATTTAAGCAAATAGACCATTACACAAGTAATAAAGGGATTTCATAGGCTATGTACTCAGTAAATTTCCACACGTACTCACCTTAGCAATACGATGCTCCAACCGAATTCTTGACACCAATCTCTTGCTTCACAATTTCACCGACTTTCCAAGATGTCACCGAAAGCCTAATACAATGATCATATAATGTTCAACATCACAATCTACTAATAATGTGTCCATTTATCTCTAGATACCATCAACTAACACTTTCCCCCAATTATGGTGATTTACCAAACCCTAGATTTAACCAACCCTTAAAATTCTTACAAATCATATTCATACACTTGTTTCCTTTGTCAATATACCATCTATTAAGTGTATACATCAATAATTCACCATAATCCATAACCCCCAATAGCAAGGGTTTCAACCCAACCATCAAAATACATAGATCTAAAGCTACAAAGATCAAGGAGTGAAGATATACATTTAATCTTCACTTAGGAGTGAAATCTATCAAGGATTTGAGAAGTAATCAACCAAAATCTGCACTTGAGCTCCAAAATCGCCAAAGGGAAAAACTAGGGTTTACTATTTCATTAAATGAGCCAAAACCCGAATTTATTGCAGACGACAGGACTTCACGACGCGAACTAAGTTCGCGTCGCTAACTCTGCATATCGTACGCATACTTAGCGATCGTTATCTCATCGCGAACTACTTCACGCCTTTAATCAAAATCTCTGGCCCGACTTCACGAACGCGAACTAGTTCGCGTCGTGAACTTCACATGCAGCCAGGCTGCACTTTTTCAACTTTGTCTCGACCCGGTTTCGCCCATAACTTCTTCATACGGTCTCCAAACGACACGAAACCAATTCCTACGTTCTTTAAACGATTTATCTTTAATTACCATATTTTTGTACAATTTATTTATTTACAAATTTCGGGTCGTTCAACTATCTACCCCTTAAGAAGATTCTGTCCTCGGAATCTCATCATAGTTCACGAAATCCGGGTACCTCTTCCGAATCTCGTCTTTGACCTCCCAAGTCAAATTCGGCCCAAGTGAATGCTTCCACTTGACCAACACCAACTCGATCTCCTTGTTCCGAAGCTTCTTTGTTTTCGTTTCTAATATAGCCTCGGGCTCCTCAATTAACCGGTTCGGGCCGTCAACCCGCAACTCTTGCAACGGAATAATATTTTCAACTTCCCCGATGAACTTTTTCAAATAACTCACGTGAAAGGTGTCATGCACACCTTGAAGTTCGGGTGGAAGTTCCAACTTAAAAGCTTGAAGCCCGACCCATTTCAATATTTTAAACGGTCCAACATACCTTGGACTCAACTTTCCTTTCTTACCAAACCGCATCACACCTTTCCAAGGTGACACTTTCAACATGACCATATCACCGACATCCAAGTCGTATGGCCTTTTCTTCAAACCCGAATAACTTCGTTGTCTATCTTGGGCGACTTTCATGTTGGTTTGAATAATACCGATCTTTTCATTCGTCACTCTCACGATCTCGGGACCCGTGAGTCTCGTTTCTCCCGCTTCCAACCAACAAGATGGAGTTCTACATTTTCTCCCATACAACGCCTCATAAGGCGGCATCTTGATAGTCGAGTGATAACTATTATTATACGAGAACTCGACTAACGGTAAATGTTCATCACATTTACCACCAAAGTCTAACACACACGATCTCAACATGTCTTCAACCGTTTGAATCGTTCTTTCACTTTGACCGTCGGTTTGCGGGTGATAAGTCGTGCTCAACCGCAACTTTGTACCCAACTCTTCTTGTAATGACCGCCAAAATCTCGAGGTAAACCTCGCGTCTCTATCGGATACAATCGATAACGGAACCCCGTGGAGTCGAACCACCTCATCAACATACAACTTAGCCAATTTCTCAAGTGGCAACGTTTCCCGAATGGCTAAAAATAACGCACTCTTGGTCAACCGGTCAACTATGACCCAAATGGCATCGTGACCCTTACTCGTCTTTGGTAAACCGACTATGAAATCCATAGTTATGTCTTCCCACTTCCCGGCCGGTACAACCAATGATTGAGCTACCCCATACGGTACTTGATGCTCGGCTTTCATTTGTGCACACGTGGCACACTTAGAGATATACTTGGCCACTCTCGCCTTCATTCCGGGCCACCAATAAACCCGTTTCATATCTTGGTACGTCTTTGTACTCCCCGGGTGAATCGAATACTTTGACTTGTGCACATCATACAACAACTCTTTTCGGATGCCACCGAACTTGGGAACCCAAATACGACCACCTACGGTCTTCAACCTTTGTGCATTTTCGAGAAAATGTTGGTTCTTGCCTAACCGTTCTTGTCTTAACTCGTCTTTTACCATAACCTCTTGTTGGGCATTCTTGATTCTTTCGATGATGCTCGAGACGACTTCTATACGTGATAAAATTCCTCGGTTCGGCTTTTCATAGACCTTTCAGCTCAAGGCGTCGGCTACTACATTAGCCTTTCCCGCGTGATACACAATCTCACAATCATAATCGGCAATCAACTCGATCCACCTTCTTTGTCGCATATTAAGATCTTTTTGAGTAAACACGTATTGTATACTTTTATGATCCGTGTACAACGTACACCGAGTACCATACAAATAATGCCTCCACAACTTTAAGGCAAATATAATCGCCGCCAATTCCAAGTCGTGTGTCGTGTACCTCAATTCCGCATTTTTCAATTGTTGCGAGGCATACGCGATCACCTTTCCTCTTTGCATCAACACACAACCGAGCCCTTGATTCGAAGCATCACTATAAACCACAAAATCTTCCATACCATCCGGTAACGTAAGAATCGGCGCGTTACATAACTTTTCTTTCAACAACTTAAACGCCTCTTCTTGCTTCTTCTCCCACACAAACTTCTCACTTTTTCTCGTTAACTTCGTTAGTGGAATCGCGATTCTCGAGAAGTCTTGTATAAACCTTCGGTAATAACCGGCTAATCCAAGGAAACTTCTAACCTCGGTAGGAGTTCTCGGAGGCTCCCAATTTGACACCGCTTCAATCTTGGACGGATCAACCTTAATACCATCACACGTCACCACGTGACCTAAGAATTGCACTTCCCGCAACCAAAATTCACACTTCGAGAATTTTGCATACAACTTCTCCCGTTTCAACACGTCTAGAACGAGCCTCAAATGACCTTCGTGTTCTTCTTCGGTTTTCGAATAAATCAAAATGTCGTCAATGAACATGATCAAAAACTTATCAAGGAACGGTTAACAAACCCGATTAATCAAATCCTTAAAAATAGCTGGCGCGTTTGTAAGACCAAACGGCATCACTAGAAATTCATAATGACCATAACGTGTACGAAAAGCCGTCTTCTCGGTGTCGCCTTCTTTCACCCGAACTTGGTGATAACCCGACCTCAAATCAATCTTCGAGAAATAACTAGCACCTTGCAATTGGTCGAATAAGTCGTCAATTCTCGGCAACGGGTAACGGTTCTTAATAGTTACCTTGTTCAACTCTCGGTAGTCGATACACATTCTCATCGAACCGTCTTTCTTTTTAACAAATAACACCGGTGCACCCCATGGTGACGAACTCGGACGAATAAAACCTTTGTCTAACAAATCTTGCAATTGAGTCATCAATTCCCGCATCTCGGTGGGAGCTAAACGGTAGGGAGCACGAGCAATCGGCGTCGCCCCTGGAACTAAATCAATTTTAAACTCGATTTGTCTCTCCGGCGGCAAACCGGGCAAGTCATCGGGAAATACCTCGGGGAAATCCCGAATAATTTTGACACTATCCATTGTCTTCTTTTCTTTTCGGCCATCTAATACATATGCAATAAACGATGCACAACCTTTCGATATACTTTTCCTCGCCTTAATGGCGGTAATCACATTAGGCATGTGATGTCGTTTCTCCCCATACACATACACTTTCTCATTCTCGGGTGTCCTAATCGACACTATTTTCTTTCCACACAAAATCTTGGCTTGATGCATACCCAACCAATCCATACCGATAACCACATCAAACGCCCTAATTCCCATGGGCAACAAATCCACCTTAAACTTTCTACCATCTATTTCTATTTCACAATTTCTATAAATACATTCAACCATAGACGTTTTCCCGTCGGCTACTTCTATCTCATAAACCTCATCTAACATCTCGGACGACACATTCAATTTACAACCGAACTCATAAGCCACAAACGAATAATTGGAACCTGAATCAAACAAAATATGAGTTGGCAAGGAGTTAATGAATAAAGTACCTGACACCACATCGTGTGCCTCCTTCGCCTCCTCCCGAGTGAGTTGGAAGGACCGCCCCTTCACCTTCGCCGGTTCCACTTTCTATTGAGCCGTGGACACCATCGACTCTATTCCCTTCTTCGGGCACACATTGCTATAATGCCCCTTTTCATGGCATGAGTAGCACTCCACATCGGCCGACAACTTGGCCTTACAATCCCAGGCTATGTGCCCCATCTTGCCACAACTATAACAAGCCTTTGACTCTCCTCGGCATATGCCGGTATGATTTTTCCCGCATTTCTTGCACGGGCCAACACTTCCTTGTTTAGAGAAGCTCGAAGTGAACTTCCCTTTTTTGAACGAACTAGAGCCGCTCTCGGCTTTCCTTTTTCTCGCCCACATGGGCCCTCTCGGCAACACGTGCCTCATTCACTTCCTCAACACCCCGGGCGGTACTAATGGCCTCATCAAGTGTGACCGCCCTCTTAACTTCCAATTGGTAGTCCCACGGTAACCCACTAGCATACCGGACCACCCTCAACCTCTCATCCGAGTAGGTTTTAGCAACAAACGGGAGCAATCCCGTGAACTCCCTCGAGTACTCTTCAGTTGACATATCACCCTTCTTAAGGGTCACGAATTTCTCGTGCATCTTTTCCAAATCCATTTCGGGACAAAATTTCTTTTTCAACCTCGCGGTAAACTCATCCCACGACATCTTCTCAATCACCTCCCTCCCGAGGGTCTCATACACAATATCCCACCAAACCATCGCATCTTCTTTTAACAATTGTGACGCATACGTCACCATATCGGCATCCTTTCACTTGCTACTACCGATAACCCTCTCGGTCTCTCGGATCCACCTCATGGTTACTTTCGGGTCCGAACTACCCGTATACACATTTGGCTTACAAGCCATGAAGGATTTAAACGAACAACCTTCTTTCACAATGGGCCTATCCCTAGCATCACTTTGGCCACCCGTGGAGGATTTCCCCTCCCCGGTGCCACTACCCCCGGTTCTCTCATCCGATTTAGCCTCGGACTCACGGTCTCCACCCGACCTCTCACGGTCCCTAATAATTCGGTGCACTTCCTCGGCCACCGTTCCTTTGATTTGATCAATAATAGTTTGGAGGCCCGCCATGGTTACCGGAGTTCTATTAGCTCCGACCTCCGACTCACCCATTCGATGCATCGACGGTTGACTTTCTTGTTCAACCACAACCTCAACATGAGGTATCTCCTCCTCCCGGCCCTCCGGGGCTCTACCACTTCTACGTGTGGTCACCATTTCTTTCAATCAAGACTATACGAAAGACATTAAACATTTAGTACCTTGTGTACAACCCATTAGTCGCAAAAGACTCAACATCCAATATCATATCAAATTTCATCGGTCCCCTAGGTTCAACCCTACACTTAATATAAAGTCTCGAGGTCAACCTATGATCTTAAGGAATCTTATATTCCTAATGCTACAGTCTAAGACTAGGATGGTCATCCAACCTAATTCACTTAAACAGTAGCTCTGATACCAAGTTGTAACACCTCAAATTTTAATACAAAACATTTGCCCAAAATAAATCATTTTTAATAAATAGAAGAACTATTCCAAAAATATGGATTTACAAAAACCTTTGGTATGAAAATCAGAGTATAAAGTTTGGTGTTACAAAATAGATCATAACCAAAGCTAAGCATAAATCCAATCTAATGTTCTTCTACTCTAGGCCCCGCATCTCTATCCATGCGTACCTAAACCTTCGATCCCGAACCTGAGTACATAGCAAAACAAACAAGGAGTACGTGAGACAAAACGTCTCGTGAGCTACATGGGTTTGGACCCAATAATAATAATAATCGTATGGCATATAGACAAACATGTAAGTAATCATCCATCTAACTAGTCACCCTATTGTGACTCAAATACTTTGCTTTCCTAGCAAGCATATCTAGTTATCGGGTTGCCCCCGAACTAACTAGAACCACCTTGACTTATTAACCGAAATCCATCGCCATTAATAAGCCTCAAGATACCGGCAAGAGGGATTCGCCCAATCTACCAATACCTGCCTTACTCACCGGACTACCTCCAGTTAGCAAGACTACTATCGTGGTGGAGTCGATGGGAATCCACCCAACTGCCCCTCACACCACACCTCATGACCGGGGGTCCCCCGCATCATCACATCATCTCAACATATCATAACTCAATGGTTATGTCAATCTAGCTCTCGGCTATCACGTCTATCAACAAACAAGTTAGTTCAATACTATTATCGGTATAACTAACTACTAATTACTAGTCTATACAATTTAAGCAAATAGACCATTACACAAGTAATAAAGGGATTTCATAGGCTATGTACTCAGTAAATTTCCACACGTACTCACCTTAGCAATACGATGCTCCAACCGAATTCTTGACACCAATCTCTTGCTTCACAATTTCACCGACTTTCCAAGATGTCACCGAAAGCCTAATACAATGATCATATAATGTTCAACATCACAATCTACTAATAATGTGTCCATTTATCTCTAGATACAATCAACTAACACTTTCCCCCAATTATGGTGATTTACCAAACCCTAGGTTTAACCAACCCTTAAGATTCTTACAAATCATATTCATACACTTGTTTCCTTTGTCAATATACCATCTATTAAGTGTATACATCAATTATTCACCATAACCCATAACCCCCAATAGCTAGGGTTTCAACCCAACCATCAAAATACATAGATCTAAAGCTACAAAGATCAAGGAGTGAAGATATACCTTTAATCTTCACTTAGGAGTGAAATCTACCAAGGATTTGAGAAGTAATCAACCAAAATCTGCACTTGAGCTCCAAAATCGCCAAAGGGAAAAAATAGGGTTTACTATTTCATTAAATGAGCCAAAACCCGAATTTATTGCAGACGACAGGACTTCACGACGCTAACTAAGTTCGCGTCGCTAACTCTGCATGTCGTACGCATACTTAGCGATCGTTATCTCATCGCGAACTACTTCACGCCTTTAATCAAAATCTCTGGCCCGACTTCACGAACGCGAACTAGTTCGCGTCGTGAACTTCACATGCAGCCAGGCTGCACTTTTTCAACTTTGTCTCGACCTGGTTTCGCCCATAACTTCTTCATACGGTCTCCAAACGACACGAAACCAATTCCTACGTTCTTTAAACGATTTATCCTTAATTACCATATTTTTGTACAATTTATTTATTTACAAATTTCGGGTCGTTACATTCTCTTCCTATAAGGTCTCTCCCAACCGTGATGCGTCACTAAACACATCCCTACTGACGGGTTACTGACGAGATCGTGCCAACAGCAACACATCACTAACTCATCACTAACTCATTCCCCTTAAAAAAGAATATTAAAATATTAAACCTCCCCACACATTCCCCACGACGCCCCCCTCTGCACGTCCCCCACACGACGCCTCTCTACCGACGCGGGCCCTTGACAGGTTGCTGCCAACGGTGACGGATGAGGAAGTGAAAAAAATGCTAGTGACGGGGTTACTGCCACACCGTTGGCACCCCTCTAAAGCTATTCCTTCGAACTTCGGCCTCATAAATTTCAAGGATTTCTCTTTTCGGGCTGCAAGTGAACTTTTTAATAAATTCCACCCTTTAAAAAAAATAAGATCATACGTTTTATGTAATTAGCATTTCCACATCAGTTAAAGTTTATTATTTATCGTGAAAGAAACTTCAAATTTCCCACAAGAAATGACAAATTAAGTTGAATGTCTTTGATCCCATTAGCCGCAAGGCACTACAACTGTCAATATCAACGGGTGAAATCCGTTGGTAATCTGGTTTACCTACGGAAACCGTCTATCAGTAAAAAGACCGTGGTAAAAACAAATTACCAACGATCCCGTCAGTAAATACGAACACAAAAGCCGTTGGTGATTAAAAATAATACTTTTGGAAAACGAAAAGGAAAAACTTAATCAATTGATAATAATTTAGATATAAACACATAAACTCGTGTGTGAAAAACGACAGTCCGGACGACGACTTGGTTGCGCGCCATTATGTGACACTGCCAAAATCGTGATATTATTTAATCCTTAAATGGGGGTGGCTGTTTAGTTTATTAATATTTATATTAAATTATTTGTAACAATTGATTAATTAGTGGCAACAACCCTTAAAGGTTTGATAGTCAACTTAATTAACTGAAGTTGTTCAGAGGAGGAAGTTTCAACAACAGCAGCAATACCATCATTCAAAATACAACTCTCACACGCAAACCATGGAAATGTTCTGCTACCCACTCAGACATTGTAAATTAATTTACCACATTATTAATTAATTATAGTATTTCTTAATTAAGCACCAAGTAAATAGTTTAGATTCGCGCTATATATAGACCTCCCTCTCCCACCTAACTATACAACTTACTACGTACCAATTAACTCTCGTTAACAAATCTTAACTACAAGTCTGGTATTTTGTTCGAATGGGGTCGAATTCTGCGTTTGCAGCTGGGTTGGTGTTAACCTTTCTCTCTTTGTTCTTGTCGACTGCCTCTGCTGATATTGTGGAGACTTCTTTTCATGTAACGTTGAATCAGTCATTAATTTCTCTTCTGTTATCTTTTGTTTCAATCTTAACAATTAGCTGATCAACGTACAGGTGAAGAATCTAACGGTGAATCGTCTATGTCAAAATCAAGTAATCACAGCGGTCAACGGAAGCCTCCCAGGGCCCACGCTTAGGGTTAAGGAGGGTGACACTGTTATTGTTCATGTCTTCAACAAATCTCCATACAACCTCACTATTCATTGGTAAATTAATTAGTCTAACTCCTTTTTTTTCTTTTAATTATATGGTATGAAGTGACCATAGGATAAAACTTTAATTTGTACGTGACGCAGGCACGGCGTTTTCCAAAGGTTGAGTCAATGGGCGGATGGTCCAGATTTCGTGACTCAGTGCCCAATCAGGCCCGGAGGTAACTATACTTACAGGTTCAATCTCACGGGACAAGTGGGCACCCTTTGGTGGCATGCACACGCTCAATGGCTCAGAGCAACCGTTTATGGTGCTCTAATCATCCGCCCACGGGATGGTCAAAAGTACCCTTTTGCTAAACCATATCGTGAAGATACTATTATGTTAGGTACGTACGTTCGGTTTAATCAATTCTTTCATTTTTTCTTAAATATTGATCGTATCTCTAATTAATTATATATATTTCAGGAGAATGGTGGAATGCTGACCCTATCGATGTCGAGAATGCTGCACTACCCACCGGAGTTGCGCCTGCTATCGCCGATGCTTATACCATCAACGGCTGGCCCGGAGATTTATTTAACTCCTGCCAATCAATTACAAATAGTAAGCACAACAAACGGTCAAAAACTAGCTCTTAATTATGACATATTAATTAGCTAATGTTTTTTTTTTTTAATTAGAAACATACAGGCTAGACGTGGTGCCAGGAAACACGTACTTGTTGAGAATAATCAACGCTGCGCTCAATAATCAATTCTTTTTCAAGATAGCGAACCACAGCCTGACAGTGGTCGGGGCGGATGCAGCCTACACAAACCCATTCCCAACCGACGTAGTCATCGTTGGTCCAGGTCAAACCACAGATGTCCTTTTGACCGCAAACCAGGCACCTGGATTATACTACATGGCGGCTCATCCATACGCTAGTGCAGCGGCTGTTACATTCAACCAAAACACCACGACCGCTATCCTTGCTTACCCCAACGCCACACAAACCACACCAATTCTTCCGGTTCTACCCCCCTTCAACGACACTACCACAGCCTTTGCCTTTTCAAGCAACCTGACCGGGCTCGTCACCAGCCCGTTCTGGTCGCCTGTTCCAAGAACACTCGACGAAGACTTGTTTATGACCATTGGGCTCGGGTTATCCGCATGTGGCTCAAACCAAACATGTGGCGCTATGTTCGGCCAAAGATTTTCGGCAAGCATGAACAATCGCTCATTCGTTTTACCCACAAGAATGTCTCTTCTGGAAGCTCATTTTAGAAACATTAGCGGGGTTTACACCACGGATTTCCCCGACCAACCGCCATTGCAATTCGATTACACCAGCGTTAACAATAGTTTCGATAACACAGGACTTTTGATGGCACCAAAGCTAACGAGTGTGAAGCAAGTGAAGTTTAATGCGACAGTTCAGGTGGTGTTGCAAAACACAGCCTTGATTGGTATTGAAGATCACCCGATGCACTTGCATGGAGTTAACTTCTACGTGTTGGCTCAAGGGTTCGGAAACTATAACGCAACAACCGACTCCCAAAAGTTCAATTTGGTCAACCCACAAGAACGGAACACGCTTGGGGTTCCCGTCGGCGGTTGGGCCGTCATCAGATTCCGAGCAAATAATCCAGGTACCAAAACTAGCTACCTCATTAATTAATTATAATTTGTCACTACTTTTTGGCTTTTAAAATTAATACTATGTGGACTTTGACCGTTTCTTAACCTTATCATGTATGGCTTTATTGACTTTTATTAATTTGTCAAAATGAAATTGTCGATCAGGTATGTGGTTTTTCCACTGTCATTTGGATGTTCATTTGCCATGGGGTTTAGCCACTGCTTTCTTGGTCGAGAACGGAGGAACACCGGAATCAACACTGCCGCCGCCACCTGCGGATTTTCCTCAGTGCTAGAATATTCGGATGCAGGCGAAGATCTGATCGGCCGGCCTCAAGTGTTCATAAAAAGGATTTTGCTTACATACATACGTGTATAGAGCATATATATTCATGAAAATTTGATATTTTTGTTGTATTATTAAATAATTGAAAGTGTATGATTTGTAATTTTGCAGTTATATTGTTTTTTATTGTTAAGTATTAATATTTCGATCTTTAATTAATATATTCTTGGTGTCTTGCTTAATATAACTGCCTAATGAGTTGAAAATTTCTAATTTAATCTTTTTTTTAACATTAATTAATGAGTTTAAGTTCTGTTATGGATAAATTAAAGTAGATTATGAGCTGTTAAAAAAAAACAAATCCAAATTAATTCGTACCATGACAATCATGATAATACCAAATCTTTTGTCTTATAGATTGGTTGCATATATTATAGAAATTAAGCATAAAAAATGAGACTTGACCTATTACTCTCTGGCCCAAAAATATTTGTTAACTCCTAGATATTCCTTTTAAGCTATTGAATTTTGAACTAGTAAAACTATGTTTGGTAAAAACCAAATATAAACTTATTTAATTATATATGATCACTATAGCTAGTGACCAAACGGTTGATAACCATTTTCAGTACGTCACTAAAATCCTTATCATTTAGATCGTCAATTAGGTGTAGTCTCTCTGACCACATCCTACCGCAACCTGTCATATCAACCGTTCTAGAGAAACAAAAAATAAATGAAAATTACCAGACTAAATTATTGTTACAAAGCCAAATGGTCTAATTAGTATTAGACGTTTTCTCCTATTTAAAATCCAAATATAAAAAGCAAAAGTGATTTGGTCTAACAAACAATCTTTTTTGGATATCTGTGTCTGCACGAAATCACAGCTCTAATCTCTGTGACTGCACGAAATTACACAACACAACTTACGCGAATTTTACACAGATTCTGCACGATTAGGGGTTGATCAGGCATTTCACAACACAAATTTAACAAAAAAATAGAAGTTTGACCAAATCTGATCAACTGTTAAGCAGTTAGCAGGTTGACCTGTTTCTATGAAATAAGAATATCCTTCAGAACATTGATAGCAGGTTGCTTATGAAATAAGAAAAAGTCAACATTTAGTCATTATTATATAAAGAGGCACTCTTTCTATTAGAAGAGGTCAAACAGGTGGTCCACGTTAGGCGAGTTTTGACCCGCTCAACCCGTTTCATATTTAGGTATATTTCTACATTGACAATAAGATACATCCCAATTGAAAATTGGCATTTTAAAGCTAGTTCCACCATTTTGAAATCCATATTCATTCCAGTTCTGTAACCGGGCCATGGATGAAAAAACCGGATTCCAATTGAAAATCACCGTTGCAAATTCGGGTTGGGAACATATAATGACTCCTCTTTTTGTGACACACAAAAAAGTGTAATATATATATACAAATATTAATAAAATATTTTATACATAGAGCAGTAGTTTGGTTATTTGACATTCACATAAAATTTTTTTAGCTATTTTTTAAATAATTTTTTTAATTATCTTTTTATATTTTTTTTTTATTTTTTCGTTCTAGAAAAATATCATGTGCTAATCACATGTGATTATACAACTGATCACATGTAATTGTACAAAAATATCACATGTGAATTGTGATTAACTATACTATCACATGTAATTATACAAAAAATCATATGTGATTAATTAAGTATATAATCAATTGTGATTATTAAATAATATTGTTTTTTTAATGAAAAAAATTAGGTTAAAATTTATGTGAGTATCAAATGATCAAAATACCCCTTCATATATAAAATATGTGATTAATTTTAACCATTGATTATTATTGATCAATGATTGGGATGTATTCCTTATAATTATACAAAAAATAAAGATTACCTAGAACAATTAACTAAAACTATTATAAGATTAATAGTTGAATTAAATTACTAAAAATATATTGTAATGATGATTAAAATTGGGAGGTGATTTTTACACCATAAAACTATTATGTATATCATAATTATTGTCTTATGGTTCTTATTATATTTTTCTATTAATGTTGTATAGTGGAATGCAATTAACAATTGAAAAAACATACATACTTCGTATATACTTTTGATCTGGGTTGAGTGAAAGGGGTTACGAGACACATATATTTCCAGTTAATTGTCTCCGCCAAACACACAAACAATTTTTTGTTCCAATGGAATGCATCTCTCATGCCTTCTACTAAACAGTAACTTAGATATTTATACCAACTGTAAGTCTTGGATTAATCTGGACAAGTCAAATTGATGAGTAATTAATGGGATTATTTATCATCATAACTTTTATTCTTCTACAAATGCTTTCAAAACAAGCTATGTTTTTACTTTTTGGTCTTTGAAAAGATATATGGGATTATTTGTTAAAACATGAACGCTCTTCATATACATATAAAACTTTCTATAAGACAAATCCCATAATTATTCCACCATCTCCTCTACAACAAATTTAAATATTCTCAAAATAAGAAAAGGATAAAACTTGAAAAGTAAACACATGTGCGCGATATAATTATATGGAAGCCGGAGCCTGGGCACCAAGGTTTTCACTAGCCGAGGGACCAGCGGCAGCACCGGAGCTCAGAAGTTCAATCATTGCACGATGAGGGTTGCTTCGTTGCTTCTCACATAAGTCCGGTAGAAGTACACCTGCAAAATATTACAAACAAATTAATTAATAATTAAACAAGTGAGATAACATAGACTCTGTTTTTCTTTAAAAATAAATGAATACGTACCTTCAGCGGCTGCAAGATTGAAGTAAAGATCAACGATGTTGGGGCAGTTTTGATAGCAAGCAGGGGAGCAAATCTTGGAGATGGATTGCGGCTCAAGCAAAGTGTCGGAAGAAATCCCTACGGAGTTTCTGTCAACGCCACATGCCTTGACACATTCGTCAGTCTCGATGTACTCCGACATCCTCTCCACCACAACTTCCGATGTTCTGCATTCATACTCATCTGTGTTTCCATTCTCCAACAAACATCTCTTCCCAGATGACGCAATCGAAAACGAGCATACTCCGCTTGGCAAATCCTCACATACAATCTCACCTGAATTAATTAATCAAATTCGTTAAAATTTATATATAAAAGGAACGTTTTAAGGTATATCATGATCACGTACCTAGAGCTCCTTGAAGGAAGAGGGATGAAGTAAATAAGATAACCAAAGACAAGAAGATTGGAGAAGTACTCATGTTTAAATTAGTTTTGAGGATTGAAATGTACGTGTTTAATTTCTATAAAATAGAATTCTATATATATAGAAGATAGGCAGGTGAAGGATGGGGTTGATAATAAATAAGTTGACGGAAGCCGCGTTTAAAAATAGGAAAGAAAACGAAGCCACGGCGGTATTGCCTTCTTCCTAAGTAATAACTCCATTTCCTTTTCATCTTTGACGTCAACTCTTTCTCTTTCTCGAAGTTCTAATTTTTACTCCGTCTCCTTACACTTTAGACCAAACTTCATTTTCGTCCTTTCATTTTGTTTTTTTTACCTTGTTTCATTATTACTCCCAGCTAGTTTCATAGTCTGTTTGACTACGCGAGCTAGATTCGAAAAAATTAAATTATGATAATGAGAAAAATGTTAGAAAGTATATATATCTTAAAATATTATTGAAAGCATATCGTAAAAAACTAAGAAAAAACACTTCGTAAAAACCGTAGAGCTTATTTAAAAATACTAAATATATAATCTGGAAGAAATGGAATGAGAATTAGCCCAATTAGGTGGCCGGTGAAATGTCAAATAAGTGTGTATGTCCGTCTAGACTCTAGACCACCATTAAAGCCTGGTGTCCACGTGTCATTTACTGGAATTGGTCACGTTATCAATTTAAAATTTTAAGCGAAAAATCCTAATTTGTTTTTAATTCACCTACATATATAACAAGACTTGAAACAAAAATGAGGATAAATATCATACCACAGCCAAAAGCCCTTTAGTATGTAATCCATTTAATTTAATGTTTAATGATACAATATAATAAAAGAATAAGAACAGGTAATGATATAGCAGTTTTGTACATAACTTAGGAATTAAATTAACAAGATTAAGGAAAGTATTGCTTAAATTCAAATTTCTAGGTTGATCTAGTAAGTTAGTATGAACATTCAATGCAATTGTCACATGGCAAATCACACGTTTAGTTTTTTTTTTTTTCTCCCTAAAACAACATTAAATAAGTATAAATTCTCTGCATAGGATGAACCCGTAATAAAATAAGATTGTTTTCAATATGTTTCTTAATCAAGATTTTGAAAAATGCAAGTGTGATATGACGACATCATCATGTCATAAGACTTACAAGCCATGACGAGTCATTGCGTTTTTAAGGCGTGACTTATGCAATAATTTTTTTAATATGTACTCACAAAAAATTATAGATCTATTAATTTATATGATATTCATATGTGAAATTCATAAAACATTGTTACATTTAAATTTATAATTATCTATCCTATCATTATTTTCAAAAAAAATAAAAATCATACTTTGCCAAAAAAAAACTCACGATAAGGCACGTATTTCGCCGCCTTATCACGTTTTATTTTACGTCACGCATTATACTTCCGTCTTGGGCTATTTCATAACGATGAAGTTGAGCCTCACGTCATAACATGTATTTTAGAACCTTGGACCTAACCATATATTAAGATACATTGAATGAACTTCAAAAAATTTAAATGTATAGTAATAAGTATCAATGAATAGAAAATATAATATTTTATATAATATATTAAATGTATCGCATATATCTATATCTATATTTATCTACATCTTAAACAACACAAAATAAAAAAATAATTACTTAGGTGATTCGAACCCAAGATCATTTGGGAATTAGGAGTGTGTGTTAACCACTTCATCTAGCTTTATCCCATCAACTAATACATATAACATTTTACTTCAACATAGCTAAAACGGCCCATATCTTTATCTTTACTAATAATAAAGCATTTAGGCTTACCACTAATGGAAGGTCTTAATTTCCCATTTCTACTTTGGGAAATGTCTTAAACACTTAAGACACCCAAAATATTAAAACGCAATTTACGATAATCGAACCCATGACCATTTGGGAGTTAGACATGCGTGTTTACCTCTTCAGCTACTTGTTGCGTTTGCTTTATTGCAAACGCTAATTCATATAACATTTACGATTGTTACAACCCACCACCATCTTTACTTTTTTTAACCGGCCCAAATGTAGATCTAAAAAAAACCTACCAATTTCACGACTACTAAAAAAGCTCATCACTATTGACACCATCGTACAATCACTATCGTTATCGCAAAATATTGTTATAGGGTATCCGCCGCCGCATTGCGCAGGTACCCTGCTAGTTGTTTTTTTTAACGTGTGTTCTATGGGTGCATTATGATGCATTTAATAAATTAGTTATTTCTTAAATATGTATTGAATAACGTTAATTTCTTCTATTTTAGAATATACATTAATTCACATTTTCTTCTTCAATTATTATTTTATATTCATTAATTGTACGTTAATATGTGTCGATAGAACATACTTTTGAATTAATTCTTACAGAATAATTTTATCTACACATAGCAATTTTATATCAATTGACAATCATATCATTCTTTTCTTTTAACCACATTTTGCATTTGTCCCCTCCCACTAAGGCATGATTGTCCATCAATATGAAATTATTATATATAAATAAAAATTGATTTGTATAATTAGTTTGTTTTAGAAAAACCCTTGTAATTTAATTGAAATTTTAAATATTAAGACTTTATGATGTAAATTTATAACATATATTGGTATAATAATATTTACCAAAAGTAAATAACTATTCATCAATAGTTAATGAATAATATTTGTTTTTATTTAAGCTGGTTTTTGGGTGTTGTCGGCTTTCTTTTTGGACGTTTCACGTGAATGTATAAATGATGTTTTTTTATACAATAAATAATACTTGTTTTTTATGACGTCTTTTATTTAATTTATTTTATTATTGGAAATTATTTTATATATTTGTAGTGTACATATTAACTATTAAGTATATTTGCAACTAATCCAGCATGTTTGCACGTGTTCCGAAGGTCACTTAGGATAATGATTATTCAAGTTATCATAATAATAACAGGGTTTTTCTAACATGTGCCAATGTAACGACCCGAGATTTTTGTATTAAATAAATTATGTAAAAATATGATAAACAAGGATAAATCATTTAAAGAACGTAGGAATTGGTTTCGTGTCATTTGGACATCGTACGAGGAAGTTATGGGCGAAACCGGGTTGAGATAAAGATGAAAAAGTGCAGCCTGGACTACCTGAGGAGTTCGCGACGCGAACTTCGGTTAGCGATCGTGAAGTCGAGGCAGGGAATTTGGTGATCGGGCGTGAAGAGTTCCCGACCAGTTAACGAACGCGAAGTCTCGCAACACGGGAACTTCGCGACGCGAAGTTGTATTAGCGATCGCGAACTATGGACGAGCTGAATAAAACGGGAAAAAGTTAGGGTTTGCTCATTTTTTCACCCAAGTTGTGGTGCAGCCGATTTTAGAGAGAGAAGGGGCGATTTTGGTGATTCCTTGCTCAAATCTTCACCATCTTGAAGGATCTAAACATCAAAGGTAAGATTTCTTGATTGTTGATGTTATCTAGCTAGTTATGAACTTTATTTGGGTAGAAATGGTGGTTTGGGGAACCATCCATGTCATCTTTGGGGAAGATGACTAATCATGGGTGTAGAACACTCATTGTAAGCTTGTAATCGATGTGTACAAGTTGGATTTGGGTTTATGGATGGAAATCTTGAACTAGGGTTTCAGATTTCCACCAAGTTGGGTGAACTTGGTGGTTAGGAATGTGAATATGGATTGATTAGTGATTAGTTATGGATAATAACTAGTTATTGTAATGATATTGATGGTAGGTCAAGAAGACCTAAAGTTTGGTGACATTTCACAAGTTGGGAAGCAAGGATTTGTGTTAATAGACACGACTTGGTTTTAGCTTGGCTAAGGTGAGTACATGAGACTTTTACTGAGTACATAGCAAATGATTTTGAAACTATGATGTTTTATGAGTCTTTATTAATAAATGTTTTCAATAAAGATATGATTAAAAAGGCAAGAGAATGCAAGTAATGGACTATTTAAGTATGTCTGAATGATTAATGATTTTGAAAGAGATTATGATAATGAAAAAGTGATTAGTAATTCTTTATTAATATGATGTATGATTAAGAGTATGAATTAGAAAGTAAGATATTTGGTTTATTAATAATATGTATTAATAAAGCTAATGACAATGATTTTCAAGTAATCGAGTATTGATTAGTATATTATACTAATAAGAGTAGAGATTGAATTGCTAGGAGAAATAAATACAAAGTGACTAGAAATAGATTTGTATTATAGTCAAAGAGAAGTTAGAGAAAATGGTTTTTGATAAAGAATAAACATGTTTTATTTAATAAGGGACTTGATAAAGTCAATATTGAAATTTAACAAGAAATGAGAATAATATGATAGTTAGAATAGATGTATTCTAATTTATGTTTGAGCATGTAATATTTGGGCATAGACCCGTATTTGATGGTTTCAGTATGATTAAAAAGGCAAGAGAATGCAAGTAATGGACTATTTAAGTATGTCTGAATGATTAATGATTTTGAAAGAGATTATGATAATGAAAAAGTGATTAGTAATTCTTTATTAATATGATGTATGATTAAGAGTATGAATTAGAAAGTAAGATATTTGGTTTATTAATAATATGTATTAATAAAGCTAATGACAATGATTTTCAAGTAATCGAGTATTGATTAGTATATTATACTAATAAGAGTAGAGATCGAATTGCTAGGAGAAATAAATACAAAGTGACTAGAAATAGATTTGTATTATAGTCAAAGAGAAGTTAGAGAAAATGGTTTTTGATAAAGAATAAACATGTTTTATTTAATAAGGGACTTGAAAAAGTCAATATTGAAATTTAACAAGAAATGAGAATAATATGATAGTTAGAATAGATGTATTCTAATTTATGTTTGAGCATGTAATATTTGGGCATAGACCCGTATTTGATGGTTTCAGTATGTGTTGAAAAAGGATCCGGATCATAGTTAACCCACACAGTTGGGGGAGTTAGTGACACCTACTTGGGGAGGTACCACCCTGCGCAAGAGTAGACTGTCGAGAAATAGTTAACCCGGAAATCGGGGGAGAAATAGTTAACCCGGAAATCGGGGGAGAAATAGTTAACCCGGAAACGGGGGAGTTTACCTAGTTAACCCACATCAGGGGAGTTTGCTACGGAGAGGTCCGTAGCGTATGTGATAAAGATTTAGTAAGCTATGGATAGCTTACAAGTATGTGACTATGTGATGGGTAAGCTTACGGTTAGCTTACTAGTAAATACGAATAAGCAGTAAGAATATACGATAATAATTAATAAGTGATTAAAGAAAAGAAATGAATAGTAATGACTTTTATTATACTTGAGAATGGGTCGAAAACCCATGTATCTCACGAGACTATTTTGTCTCACGTACTACTTTGTTTTTGGCTATGTACTCAGGTTCGAGATCGATGGATTAGAGGGTCGCGATAGAAGTGGCCTAGTGTTGATTAGCTCGGGAGCTCGTAGGTAGATCCCGTTTATCCTATGGTTATGATATTATCTTTGTAACACCAGATTTTACAACTCTGATAAATGTTTTAATGGTTTTTGTTAAACCGTATTTCTGGATATTGGACATTGTAGTATTTTTATTTAAAAATATGATTTAAAAAGTGTTTTGAAAATTGAGGTGTTACAGCCAAAATGCATTTTAGGTCACTTAGGCACATGTTCGGGTGTATTAATTTACTGCCAAAATGCATTTTAGTACCTTAAACTTAGCTAACCAGGTCCTCTACTATCCTGAACTATTAAAGGTGCAATACGTTACCCTTGACTTGACAAAATGACCGATTTAGTACCTTGACTCGTTAATATGATCACATTTTCTCGCTTGACTTACTTTCGTTTGAGTTTTTGACGGAATAAAAAATATACGTTCATCTCGATATACTAACATTAGAAGCAAATCTCGTGAGAAAAATAAGGTCAAATTAGTGAGTTAGGGTATTAAATTGACAATTTTGTCAAGTTCAGGGTACAATGTTGCACTTTTAATAGTTCAGTGTAGTAGAACAACCAATCAGCCAAGGTCAAGGTATTAAAATGCATTCTGACCTTAAGTTACTCATAATTTCCAAATAAAATCTTATTTTATACTTTCTCCGTCTCAAAATTTTTGTCTACAGACAAGATTTACACAGTTTAAGAAAAAAGTATATTTATTATACTTTGCAACTAATAGATTTGTATCTTAACCACCTAACTATTTTTTGATTGGTTAAATTTTTAAGCGGACAGTCAATTTGGTATATATAAAAAAGGAAATATGGACAATAAAAATGGAAAGGAGTGAGTATGTTGAAGAATGCGTTTTGTTGTTTTAATGGAAAGTTAGAAAAGCACTAACCTATACGCCTCAACTCTTCATTAAAAGCACATTTATCGTAATTCGTATCCCAAATCCAATACGCCTGAATATAACCTATACTATTTCTGCAATTTATAATATCTTTTAATAGAGCACAAAGTAAGAGAATTCCAATGATTAATTGTGGACTCGGACAAGGTAAATAAAATATAGAGTTAATTACACAAATGGTCCTTTAAAATGATATGAGATTGTAAGTTTGGTCCTAATCTTTTAATTTCGACAAGTGTAGTTCTTTATTTTACTAATTTTACACGTTTGGTCCTTTAGGCCAAATGGTATTAACTTTTTCTGTTAAAGCCCCCAATGTGCAAAACACACGAGGGTATTTTCGTCTTTCCCATTTATTTTTTACAAAAAATAAAATAAAATATATGTACAACTATCCATGCATTAGGTACACACCCACTTGAACATAAACATTTCGGGGGTGTTTGGGAAAGCTTATTTAGAGGTGCTTATGGCTTATAAGCTTAATATAAGCCTTAATAATCCCTTTTTAAAGGGATTATTTAAGCTTATATAAGCTCATAAGCTATAAGCCCCTTTAAATAAGCTTTCCCAAACACCCCCTTCATCTTCTTCCCTAAAAATCAAAACCCTAAATTGCATCCCCTGTTTGGTACAAGTAAAAAAAACGACTAGAGAATCACTGTGAAGCTTCAAATCGATTTAACAACATTATTATTCACAGATACATATTACCACATCAAGATCCATTAGGACATTGAAGCTTAAAATCCATTTAAAAGGGTGGATACAGATCCATCGATTAAGAAGGAAAACATAGACATAAATTTGTGACGAAGGGAATAAGCAAAGACGAAGATGTGTGTTGGGTTTCGATTGTATCTCCTTGGAAAATTGATATTTGTTGAAATTGCGGTCAGAAATTTTGAGAAAGAGGAAAGAATATAGTTGCTCTTCATGAATCAAGACCAGGAAAATGAAAAATCGCCATGGGAGAAAAAAGAGAAGAGGGTGGCTAGGGCTTCAATTGTTCTTTCATTTTGATGGCATGTGCTTGTCACGTGCACCTTACCCTTTTATACCCCCATGTTTTCAAGTGATGCCCTGCATTCACACATGAAATCAAACCACGCATGTTTTTCCATTCATCTCATTTCTCCCCATTTCTGCGACCATGTCGGCGGAAGACCTTCCAGACAGCTTCGCCGGAGCAGATGAACGGCCTGGTGGTGGTTGTGGAAACAGATCTAAGAGAGTTAGACCTGAATCATATCTGAATCTGTTGTGAAGATTCAAAACCCTATTTAGAGAAGACGAATGGAAGAGGGAGAGAGAGAGAGAGAAGACGAGAGCAAGAGGGGGAGAGAAATTCGGCGAGAGTGAGAGAGATCCAGTGAGAGAAAGAGAGAGAGAAGACGAGATGCAGCGACAGCCGGAAAAGATTCTCCGGTGAAATCCAATCTTTCCGGCGGGCTGTAAAGTACATGGATAGTTGTACATATATTGTATTTTTATTTTTGTAAAAAGTAAATGGGAAAAGACGAAAATGCCCTCATGTGCTTTGTACATTGGGGACTTTAACAAAAAAAAGTTAACACCGTTTGGCCTAAAGGACCAAACGTGAAAAATTGGTAAACATAAAAGACTACACTTGTTGAAATTAAAAGATTAGGACCAAACTTGCAATCTGGTATCATCTTAAAGGATCATTTGTGTAATTAACTCTAAAATATAATGGTCTATTATAATTTAATTATTTCCTCTGTCCTAAAATATTCTTACAGATAAAAATCACACATTTTAAGGAAAATGTATTTATTACACTATATAATTAGTATAATTACATTTTTACCACTTTATTATTTTTTGATTGGTGAAATTTTGAAGTTGGCGATAATTTTGAGACCAAACGAAAACAAAAGGTGGACAATAAAGTGGGATGGAGGGAGTATATAATAAGGATGGGAGGGTATAAGAGATCTATGAGATATAATAGATTAGAATCTACAAATTAGACTATCTAGTTGGAATGTAAAAACTTTAAAAGGTAATTTCAAGAATTTGTTGATTCATTGAGGTATGAGTATTGAGTAGGCAAGATGAAGATATCACGTGCTTTCAAAAGACCAAATGAAAAGAGAATCACACCAAACAAGGAAATTCGCACAAGCTATGGTACTCAGGGAGAGGCGACATGAAACATGGTAGGAGTACATATGGCGGAGCGACCTAAAGACGGTGCATTAAGTGTAAACAAATGTAGCGACAAACTAAAGTCAGCTAGGGTAATGATCGAAGAAGAGATTCTAAATGTAATCAGCGCTTATGCACCATAAGAGAGACGCATACAGACAAAAAAAGAGAATCTTCTTGGACACACTGGGCGAGCTAGTGAGAGAGTGCCCAGATGGCCAACGACTAATTATTGAAGATGATTTAAACGAACATATGAGGGCTGAAGTGGGCGGGTACACGGGCGTCGTGATGGCTTCGGGTATGGAGTTAGGCACGGAGAATGGCTTATGGTTCTTAGACTTTGCCAAAGCTCTCAACCTAGTTGCCGCAAACTCAATGTTTATAAAAAGAGATCGTGCAGCTCACCCTTTCCATAGTAGAGGATATAGCACACAAATTGACTATTTTTTGGTGCGACAACCACAAGTAGGCATCATGGAATGTAGAGATTGCAAGGTTCTCCTAAAAGAGGTTTGCGGATCCCAATATAGATTGTTGGTCAGGACGTACTCCTAAAGAGACGAGCGGACAAGAGCGAGATGGAAGTGAAACATAGGATCTTATGGATAACTTATGTTTTAAGAGTTGTCTTTAAAGAGGTCTACCAAAATTTTAAAGTTCCAATAAATAAATCTTAAGCATTGGATCAAAATGATTATGATCAAATCACATATGTTCAAGTCATGATCACCATCGCCGGTCACCACCACCGACCGCCGCCATCCGCCGAAGGTGGGTGGGATATTGATATATTGAAGCACATGTATTTGTAGTGATGGTGATGGTGATGGTTTGAATCTTAATTATCCATTGAAACTTAATAAAATTATCGAACTACCTTAAACAAATCACTGTGTTTTAAAACTCGAGTTTTAGTCCAATACGATAGCCGTATCAATGGTCAATCAATTCACAAATTACCTCATTAATAAGTATGGAAGGGGCTTTTTGGACACATATATAAACGATTTGGCGTTTAACAGATCCTGTTTTCGTTTCCGGAAGAGTAAAGGGATAACGTTTGCTGGGTTGTTCTTCCAAGGAAACCCAAACAGAAAGAGAAACAGAAACGAAAACAGGATTATGATGATGAATCAAGAGCTTGTTAAGCTCTCATGGCGTCCGCTATCTCTCCCCTTTCCCATGACCATGGCCGTCAAAAAACCACCGATAACCAGTGTTATTTACGCCCGGGGAGTAACTATCGACGAAGAAACAGCCACAGGAAATCATCTGTTGACAGCGAAAGAGAAAAGGGATCTGAGAAACGAGAAACGAGACAAAAACAGAACGTACAATTGGAGGGAAGACGTGGAAGAAAAGCTTTTGCAGAAACCTAAGAAGCGGTTCAGTTCTTGGAAGGAAGAACTGAACCTTGACAAACTGGCTGAAATGGGCCCCCAATGGTGGATCCTCAAGGTCTCTAGGGCTAGAGGTAAGGACACCGTGGAACGGATGATGCAGGCACTCCATAAGAATTTTCCTGATGCTGACTTTAAGGTAATCTGTAACCCTAGCTTTCAATTCAACTTTACGTTGTTAGAAATTAGGCATTCTCATAAGTAAAATGTTTGTTTTACAACCAATGGACAGGTATTTACGGCAGCTATCAACGAGAAAAGTAAGTTGAAGAGTGGAAAGATCTCAGTTAAGCCAAAGTCTCTGTATCCTGGATGTGTGTTTCTGAATTGCACCTTAAATCGGGAACTCCACAATTTCATAAGAGAAGATTGTGAAGGGGTTGGAGGATTCATTGGACGAATGGTTGGAAATACGTATGTTCAAATTCAATATAATATATAGTAACTGTAAAGATATTATTATTATATTAAGGTTTGGTTTGGTTTGGTTTGATTTGATTTGATATGATTTGATTTGATTTGCAGAAAGAAACAGATAAACAAACCTCGGCCCGTATCCGAAGATGATATGGAAGCCATATTTGTAGAAGTGAAGGAAAAGCAAGAAGCATCAGATAAAGCTTTTGAACAAGAGCAAGACCATTCGGGCTCTTCTGATAAAAAATCAGCTTCAGTTTCTGATAAAAAGGCGGTGACAAAGAGGCGATCAAAAAAGCCTTCCGGGCCTCTTCTAGGGTCAAATGTTCGGATCATATCGGGGGTTTTTGCAGACTTTTCGGGCACCATAAAGAAATTGGACAAAAAAAGAGGATTGGTATGCGTTCATTCTTTTATTATTTGATTTGCCGTTTGAAAGAAAGTTATTAGGTAAATGTAAAATGCCTAAACTTATGCCTCTTTTGCAGGCAACTGTGGGCTTCACGCTGTTTGGGAAGGAAACTATAGCGGATTTGAATCTCAATGAGATTGTACAAGAACAGAAATGATGTATCTTATCTTGATCTAAAGTGGTAAGCTCTTGAAGTTTTTGGCAAATTTGTAAAAATTATTACCTTAAAGTTTGCGATTCAACCCGCTAATTGTTCTTTTAATTCAGATGGAAGTTATTGTTCTGTTCCTCCAACCAACAAACCACCCAGCTGTTGATGTTATTGTGGAGTCAGTCAAACATGTAGGTGATTCAAGAACCTGAAGAACCCGTGAGCTGTTATTTGGATCAATTGTGCTCGATGAAACAATCTTTGGATCAATTTTGGTGCACTAACTGCTACTAATTTTTATCATAATGTATGTTATGTAAACACTAGCTGCATCGAGAACTAATGTAAGTAGGTGAGGTATAGGCGTATAGCCACTCTGCATGATTTTAATATTACTGGTGCAACATGAGCTTGTAGCATCTTTGACATTTGGTTTATTGACATTTTAATCTTGTACTTAGGGATGCCAAAAAACCCAGTACCCGACTCTGATACCCGAACCCAGTTTGACCAGGGAATACCCCCTAGTTGACCGGGGATGGGGACTGGGGAATCAATCATTAAGAAAACGGGGATGTGGTTTGTTTTTTTTATTTTACACATGACATGCACATGACAATGCTAATCTAGTTAAACGACATCCAATTGTTAGTTACAAACCAGAAACGTTTCTCGTCCATCATTTTTATCAAGTCCTGAAAAACAAATCTTATCCATTGATCAATAAGATCTAATGGTCAAAATTAATTACATATTTGATACATAAAGGATATTTTGGTCATTTGGCACTAAATTTTTTTTTTGATTTTTATTATATTTTTTAATTTTTAATTTTTTTTGGTTTTCTTAGTTTTTAATTGAGGGGTATTTTGGTCATTTTGAAAAAAATATTTTTTTATTTTTATTTTTTATTTTTTATTTTAAAAATTTTATTTTATTTTTTTTTAAATTTTTTATTTTTTATTATTAGTATTTTTTTACAAATTATTATTATTTCATTAATAACATATAATGTGATTGTATGGTGAATCACATGTGATTGCATTCTGAATCACATGTGATTATACTAAAATCACATGTGATTAAGTCATACACGTAATTATCAAATAAATATTATTTTTTAATAAAATAATAAAAATAATAAAAATAATAAAAAATTAAAAAAAATTGAAATTCTTTTTAAGTGCCAAATGACCAAAATACCCCTTCATAATAAAAAAAAAAACAAAATATAACAAAAAATAAAAATAATATTTTTATTTTTGAAAAAATGACCAAAATACCCCTCAATATATAAAATATGTGATTAATCTTGACCAATAGATCTTATTAATCAATGATTGAGATTTATTTGTTGGAACTTCGTAAAATAATGGATCTCCTTGAACGCAACTCTATAGTTTGTTGAAACTATATATCCTAGCTTTTAGATTGTTAATCAAGATCTTCTTTCTTTCAATTATAAACTTCAAATAGGATATCTTATCATTTCGCTTATTGTTAAAATCATTTGGAATTCTCTTCTATTCTCTAGAATTTTATGTGTTTGCTTGATATTTTTCATTTATTAAATGATTTATAAAACAGAAGCATAAAAGTACGATCACATAATCGTAGGCGTGCGTATTTATTTAAGCCATGGTCATTGATCTTAATTCACTAAAAATAAATACAAATCAAATAAACTAATTTGAAATAACAATAGGCATAAAACAAAATTTACACTACGTATTTACTAATGGGACAACTTTGGTTAAAATATTAAGACATGCACTAAATATCTATCTATAATTATAATAAAAGAAACATTATGATGCCATGTGGCGTTTTCTTAGAACTCCAACATGCTATGTGTCAGCTTCTTATTGGTGCATTTTATTTTTTCCCGCCCAAAGTATTACCACCTTTTTATTAAATATGAAATCAATAATAGGAGTAAATTACGGAATTAATATTAAACAAATATGGTATACTTTAATTGCCAGATTTCTATTTAATACGAAATTATATACTTCCTCCGATTTAAAATAAGTGATACATTGTTGGTTTCACGGGTTTGGGACAAAATATGATAATGATAATTAAATTAGATTAATTGGATAGTTAGTGGGGAATGAGTCCCATAAATTTTGAATAAAGTGAGATTAATGATGTTTAAAAGTAAAAGTAAGGGTAAATATGTCATTTCACTTTATTAAAGTAGATAGTTAGTGGGTGTGGGTCCCATTACTTTTTACCAAATAAGGTAAGTTTTCAAAGTGTATCACTTATTTTGATACGCCCATATATGGAAAGTGTATGACTTATTTTAAATCGGAGGAAGTACAATGAGTAATTTACATAATTTCTCTTTAACAAATATGGTATATCTCGCAAATATGGTATCTCGAAAATATTGTATATCTCTTAAATTATCTCATAATTCAATCAAAATTCACACTTTGAATTTGTTTTAAATGTATTTAATTGAAGATGAGGATGGCAGTCTAACAAATAAAAATTAAAATGTTGTATTCAACGAAGTGTTTAAAGTTTTATCTTAACTTTTCTTAATTAGTTAAAGAGATTGTTTCGTAATCGTTAAACATTTACTTAGTAATGTTTTATTTGATTTGATTTTAATTTATTTTGTATTCTATATTTATCATTTTATTATTATGTAATCTTCTATTCCAAAAGTTGTATTTAGAAGCATTATATATTTTGTAACGACCCGGAATTTTTGTATTAAATAAATTATGTAAAAAATATGATAAACAAGGATAAATCATTTAAAGAACGTAGGAATTGGTTTCGTGTCATTTGGACATCGTATGAAGAAGTTATAGACGAAATCGGGTCGAGTCGGGGAACGAAAAGTGCAGCCCTGCTGCACCAGGGAGTTCACGGCGTGAACTATTGTTCACGTTCGTGAACATCAATTAGGGAATTTGGGTTTTTGATCTTTGGAGTTCACGACCAGTTAACGAACACGAAGTCTCACAGCACGGGAACTTCGCGACGCGAAGTGTGTTCACGGCGTGAACTTTGCGAGACCAGCTGTATTAAATCGGGAAAGCTAGGGTTTTCACTCATTTCCACCATTGTTGAAGGGCAGCCGACTTGAGGGCTCTTGAGGGGCGATTTTGGTGTTCTAGAGCTCAAATCTTCATCAATCTTGTGGATCTTAACATCAATGGTAAGGATTCTTGATCCTTGATAATTGGTAGTTAGTTTGTGAACTTTGTATGGGTAGAAATGGTGGTTTGGGGAACCATCCATGTCATCTTTGGGGAAGATGACTAATCATGGGTGTAGAACACTCATTGTAAGCTTGTAATCGATGTGTACAAGTTGGATTTGGGTTTATTGATGGAAATCTTGTACTAGGGTTTGAGATTCCACCAAGTTGGATGAACTTGGTGGTTAGGAATGTGAATATGGATTGATTAGTGATTAGTTATGGATAATAACTAGTTATTGTGATGATATTGATGGTAGGTCAAGAAGACCTAAAGTTTGGTGACATTTCACAAGTGGGAAAGCAAGGATTCGTGCTATTAGACACGATTTGGAGTTAGCTTGGCTAAGGTGAGTACATGAGACTTTTACTGAGTACATAGCAATTGATTTTGAAAACTATGATGTTTTAGGAGTCTTTATTAGTAAACGTTTTTAATAAAGATAAGATTGATATGATAAGAAAGTGCTAGTAATAGACTATTTGAGTATGTCTAAATGATTAATAATTTTTAAAGAGATTATAATAATGAAAAGTAATTAACGAGTTTTTATAAACAAGATGTATGAATAAGGATAATGACTTAAAAGAGCTTGATAATCGGTCTATTAATAATATGTAGTAATAAAGCTTGAGACAATGATTTTTAGTAATAAGTATCGATTAGTATATTACACTAATAAAAGTAGTTATCGAATTACTAAGAGAATAAGTGTGAAGTGACTAGTAATAGATATGTATTCTAGTCAAAGAGGAGTCAAAATATTGTGATTTTGATAAATGATAAATATGTTTTAAATTAGTAAAGGACTTGATAAAGTCAAGATTTAAAATGAATAAGTAAAGGGAATAATATGATAAATTAGAATAGGTGTATTCTAATAAGTGATGAATTTGATGAAAGGAGCTAATGCTCGTATTTGATGAAAGGAGCTAAGGCTCATAAGTGATGAATGAGATATCCGGAATAAGACCGCCCAGAAATGGGGGAGCATGAGACGTCTACTTGGGGTGGTACCTCCCTGCGCAAAGAGTAGAATGTCACAGTTTACGACACCCAGTGTTGGGTGAGCATGACGACCCGGGAACGGGAGAGCTTATGAATCTCGGTAAGATGGGGGTTCCCAATTACCTTGATAGTTTACCTATGACGTCCCATATCGGGAGAGTTGGCTTCGGAGAGGTCCGTTGCATATGTGATAAAGAAAGTGTAAGCTTGGTGATAGCTTACAAGTATGTGATTAGATGATGATTAAGCTTATGGTAAGCTTATTAGTTTATACGAGTAATTGAATAGAAGATGAGTTATAAATTAATAGAAATGATGAGGATAAGTAATTATTTTGATATAAATATTATTTTATAAATCTTTTGAGAATGGGTCAAAAACCCATGTATCTCACGAGACTATTTTGTCTCACGTACTACTTTGTTTTGGCTATGTACTCAGGTTCGAGATCGATGGATTAGAGGGTCGCGTTAGAAGTGGCCTAGTGTTGATTAGCTCGGGAGCTCGTAGGTAGTTCTCGTTTATCATATGGTTATGATATTGTTTTTGTAACACCGGTTTACTACTCTGATAAACTTTTAATGGTTTTTGTTAAACCGTATTTTGGGAACATTGGACATTGTATTATTTTTATTTAAAAATATGTTTAAAAGATGTTTTAAAAATTGAGGTGTTACATATTTCCTTATCACATATGTGTTGAATTCGTTTCTTAAAACTTTGAGGACTCCCTTTAGTACGAAACCTGTGTATTATGGTTACACAGGGAAATGAGAGCCGTAGAAATGGAGGAACCTGCAATTTTGGAGTAAACCGCCCAATTTGCTACAAGGAAATCAAATCAAATTTGTAATAGATCAAATATACAACAATCTACTGCACTGTAGAAAACATGGACTCCATTCATGCACATGAAGAAAACATTGTTTTTACTATTTGTTATTTAATTTCAAAATAAAAAGTGACAACTCGTAATTTTTTACGGGCTTTAACCTAGTTAGTATATAAATTAACAAGGAAAGTAATTTTTACAACAAAAAAATTATTTCATAACTTATATTTTGGTATATTTATAGAGGTTTTTAAAAAATTTATGCAATATAATAAGTGAACTAGTTGTTATGCTGTATATATCATCTGCTAATTCGTATATATACTACTCAAGGCTTGAAGTTTAGTTATATTAGTGAAAAATATAAGGGGTTATTCATAACCTATAGATTATGAGTTCAAATCAAAATATGAACAGATAAGTAGATTAGATACAGTTCAAAATAAAAAAAGAAAAATCGTACACATACTATCTAAAACTCAACGCTAAGAATAGATTCTCCATTCCTTTGTCGGACAAATAATACTAAAACGACCGTATATGTCGGACGCATCTCTTTTGTTTGATATTTCCATTTCAGTCCCTTGGTAATTTGTGTCCTCATACGACAGCTGTCTTTAGGAAAATAAATGATTGTGGGGATGAGGAAAAGGAAGTTTAAAAGCAATCATGTACACTATACCCCCTTTTGTGTAGTGTAATTACTAATAACTCTTATAACTTTTACCCTTCATGTATCAGCCACAAATATTGATATATTTTGAGCATCGATTCCAATCAAAATCTAGATATTTCTAAGATACAATATCTATGATGTTTCCACGGTTGCAATGATGCTTTCTTTATGCAGAAGAACACTAGATGTCGATAGTCTATACAATTGACCAATATGACTTTTATTGGTGTTAAAATTTTTATTTTGTATATTCATTACGTGTTAAAAAGGGATAAAGTTGTATGTCTTCAAAAAATACAAAATCTATTTGTTCATTCTTATTCCTGTTTCACTTTAATTAGGGAGTTATTGACACGTCCTCTTCGGTTGGAGTTTTGGGTAGCCAAAGTGTAAAACGAAAGATTGTAGGTTAATTATGTGAGTATTGGTATTTTTTTGAGTGTGCATTTTATTTATAAGATATTAAGTACATGTGTATTGTTGGCATTAGTATGTCAGTTAAGTGTCAAATGACGTGTCGCTGATTTGACAAAAATTAAAGTGTCAATTGCTGCCACAATTGAGATTAATCTAAGTCTAGCAATTCAAGAACAAAGGTTGGTGTAAATGGTAACATAAGAGCATCTCCAATCTAACACCAAACTTGTATTTTTACATTATAATTTATATTAAACGGCTTCAATCTCACACTAAACTTAACACTATATTTAGTATTAGTGTATAGTTAAATACTCTATGTAATGTTACATTATTCACCAACAATATAAATATTATTAAGATTTTATTAGAATAATAGGAAAACACCAAGAATGTTTTTTTCATATTAGTTATAGTATAATAAATTTAAGACTTTTAATATTAATACTATCTTTTACATTATAATTTTAAGTTTTCAGTACAAAAGATAAGCATAAATATGAGAAAACCGAACGAATTAGCAGGTAGCTACATGCAAATACAAGAAAACCAGAAAGGGTATAGTTGTAAATTGATGCTACCTCCCTTTACCTTTACTCAGAACCAGTCAACCACTGTATAAAAAGAAGAAAGTGCATGCAGAGAAACCAGTAAAATAACAAGTAGCACCTCACTCCACATTTAATTTTCACAACCTCCAATCCTATTTCACCCTTCCCCATTTTTCAATCTTTATAAAATCACAATCTTCTCTAAACCCTAAACCATCATTCATGGCTTCTTCCTATTAAACGAGTTATGGCATCCTTTTCAATCTCAAGATCCTTCATTTCTTTCTTTTTCTTCAATTTCTTCTTCAAATCCCTAATTGCAGACTCAAACACCTCATTTTCTCTCAACAATTTTGGTAAATCTTCAAGCTTTGACTCTTTTCTTGCTCTTTACGGAGATGCGAAGGTCGTTAATGGCGGTTCTTTGTTGCAACTCACTGCTCCATCGCCTTCGAGTGCCGGTAGTGTGATTTACAAAAAACCCATCAAGATTTATGGAGGAATCCCCAAGAAATTGGTTTCAATCTCTACCTACTTTTCCTTTTCCATCTCAAACGGTAATCTCCTATCTTTTGTTGTGTTTCCGTATGGTTATCCTCTGAAGATGTTTAATTATAATGTTTCATCTAAGCTATTGAGTAACAAAAAAATCAAGCTTTTGAGTGTTGAGTTTGAGGACCGTACGGCCATTGATTCATCAAGTATCATGTCTGTCAAAGCTATGAATTTGTCTTCTCTTAATTTGGTGATTAATGGTAGCGAAAAAATGCAAACTTGGATTGATTACCAAGCTGGGTCAAAAAGATTGGAGGTTAGATTAAATAGATTTGGCAGAAGCCGACCTGTTGATCCAAATCTGTTTGTACCAATCGATCTGTCGAAAATTTGGCCTAAAAATGAAGGGGTTTTCGTTGGATTGAGTTCATCAAATGGGAATTCTTCAAAAACCTGTGAAATTGATTCTTGGAGGTTTAAAGCATCTCGAACTCCTGATTGGATGCATTCTCAGCCATTGGATCCAGCGGTTCTGAAATTGAATCAAGAACAAGAGATAAAGGTTGCTCCTAAAGAAAGTTATTGTGTTATGAAGATTCTTGCAGCATTGATACTTGGTATTGGATTTGGTTGTTTGGGTACATTTGTTGGGATGTTTTTGTTTACAGTGTTTGGGAAGCGGAATAGGCAGCAGATTGTGCCTGAAGAGTTTGCTGTGAAATCTTTGCAAGAATATGAGCACAAGAAACTGAAAATTGTTCTTGATGAAGCTTCAGCAAATGAGAATTAGGTGACTCTTAATTTGATCTCTAGTTTAGATGTTACTTTTTTCTTACTTTGTAAATGAATGTGGCTATTGTGTTTCAATTTGTTTAAGTGTTGTAGGTTTTTATTTGTAGCCATAATGTTGTGCAATGTTATGAACAAAATGTAGTTCGATATTGTACAATGTTATGATCATTTGAATGCAAGTTTATCTTATGATTCGAATTTAGTATCAAGTAGGCTTCGAATTTTCACAAGGAATATTTAATAGTTACTATAAACTAGCATGATTTGCTTTTGTTATATAGCGGTTTAAATAGAATTTTCGAGCTTATGTGTGTGTTATATGAGTTTTCACAAATTTTAAATTCAAGAGGTAGATTATATGATTGTAAATATTGTATGGTTATAATGGGGTGTTTAATTGAAAATATTTTTATTTAGTTTTGATTTAGTTTTAAATTTTTTATTTGTGGAAATTTAGTTTATTTTGATTTGTATTTATTGGAGTTTTTTTTATATGGAAAGTGTATATGGTACATTAGTAATTCCAATATGTGAGTAAAAAATTTACTATATATAACAGTGGTGTGTTCGGTTCTAGACCGAACCGGAACTAGTAAACCCGGTTGTCTGAAAAATGTAAATCCTAAGACCGAAAACCGGGCCTGTTTAACCGGTGCTGGGTCAGGCCGGTAAACCTGTCTGGTAAGTATAAGAGATTGGATTGTAAATGAAAGGCTTGATGCAATATGACTAATACAAAGGCTTTAAATAGCCTGTACAATTTCTGTTACAAACGTAATAATGGACAGCTATACAAATGGCTAATTCTATGGAGATTGATCTTAACAAACTATGTCTAAAAATAGCTCTAATTATAAACATGGAACATATATAGGAGAATCATCTATTGTTTATTATTTGCCTTAATATGCCCCCGCAAGATGGAGGATCCATCGGAGACTCCAATCTTGGACCGTAATCTTTGGAACGGTGCCCGACCCAGTGGTTTCGTAAGCATATCAGCAAGTTGGTCGGCTGAATGGACATGGAGAACTTTCAGTGAGCCATTAGTAACCTTTTCTCGAACAAAGTGATAGTCGAGAGCCACATGTTTCATACGCGAGTGATATACTGGGTTGGCACAAAGATATGTAGCACTAGCGTTGTCACATAGTAATGTCGGGTTGTAATATTTTGAGTTTGGTTTGCGGGTGCGGGTAGGTAGTGGGGAGGGTGTAGGAGATGGTGAGATAGTGGGTGACTCGGCGGAAGACTCGGAAGCTGATGGAGGAGAAGCGGGTATAGGTTCGGGAGAGGTGTTGGAGGGTGTATCAGATTGTGTGGAGTGAGGTGATTGAGCTTGGTTCAGAGTAGGAGACTGTTGGGTGGATTGGGTTGGGGATTGGGTATGTTGGGTTTGTTGTGACAAACTAGAGTCATGTTGTTGAGGGTTTAAGTGATGTTGGGTTTCTGGTTGTTGTAAGTGAGTGGGGAATGGTTGGGTAGGTGATGATGTCGCATCGAACAAAGGAGTAGTAGGAGGTTTTGATGAAGTATGGTGGGGTTGTATGATACCAAGAAATTCATCAACAGTGGGATTTGCTAAGGAGGTGGTAGGCATTTTTAACGGAAATTCAGATTCTATGAATTCCACATGGCGCGAATGATATAAGCGTCGGCTATTATAATCATAACACTTGTAAGCAAATTTTGATGTGGAGTAGCCAAGGAACACACATTTTTCCGAACATGGATGTAATTTAGATTGTGCATACGGACGAAGCCATGGGTAGCATAGACATCCAAATGGTTTTAACTTGGTGTATGTTGGGTTTTTGTTGTAAAGAATGGAGTATGGACATTTAAAATCCAAAATTGGTGTAGGAAGACGATTAATGAGATACACCGCGGTTTGAAAAGCATGAGTCCAAAATGAGAGAGGTAAGTGAGCATAGTGAAGAAGTGCTAAACCGGTTTCCACAATGTGACGATGACGTCGTTCGGCAACACCATTTTGTTCGGGAGTATGCGGCGGGGTGGTGAAGTGAGAGATACCTTGAGCTTGTAGATAAGATGAGAGACCAATATATTCTCCACCATTGTCGGAAAAAAGAGAAATTATTTGTGTTTGAAAAAACTTTTCTACTAGCAACTTGAATTGTGGAAATAAAGCGGAAACATCTGATTTTCGTTTCATAGGATATAGCCAAATGTATTTGGTGTGAAAATCTACAAAAATCACATAATACGTGAAGCCATCAATTGACTTTTCTACCGGTCCCCAAACATCCGAGTAAATTAGTTGTAAAGGTTTTGTAGTAGTAAATGAATTTGTGCCAAAAGAATCTTTATGACATTTATTGATGGAACACGAATTACAGTGAAAATTCAGAAGATTGAATTGTAGACCTAAATGTTTGGCCATTTTCTTGAGAATCCTAACAGAAGGGTGCCCAAGTTTGTGATGCCAATCAAGAGGTGATGTGGTTGAGACTGCATTTATTTGAGGTGATGACGGAAGATTAGCATAATAGACATCAAGGTAGTTCTCTCCCCGCATTAGACGTGCCCCCGTGAGAAGATCATTGACAAAAAAAATGTGTGGGAAAAAATTCCACAGAAACACGGTTAGTTTTACATAATTTTGCAACCGATATGAGTCTATTTTTTATTTTAGGAACACATAAAACGTCTTTTAAGGCAAGAGAGCCGTTTTGCGTTTTAAGGTATTTTTGGCCAATATGAGTAATAGACAGGGTGTTACCATTACCAAGAACAATTTCATCTGGACCTCCATATTCAGATACGGAGTGAAAAGACGTATGATCTGGATCGACATGGTGAGACGCACCAGTATCAAACATGTGAGGCGAGGTTGTGATATTAGCAGTAGGTGTAGTTTTGTTATAGGTCATGGAACCGCCAGTGGTGACTTGATTATCTCGAAGAAACTTGGCAAGTTTCCGACATTCTTTTGCTTCGTGACCTGCAAAGTTGCAATATTGACAACAAATATTATTACGATTTTCACGATTACCACCATTGGAGTTGTTGGACCATTGATTATTGGAACTATTTGACCACTGATTTCTGGACGATTGATTAAAATGTCCATAATTTCCGCGATTTCCGGATCTTTTTTGTCTTTGAGTATAGTTGGCAGTGGGCATTATTGTTGGAGATGAAACAGCAACATTGAGTTCCCTCTCATAATCAACGAGTTTTTCAAATAATTCTGAAAAACTGATCTTTGATTCAAATAGGCGAAGAGAGGTTGCAATAGTCTTGAAATCTTCACCCAACTGGCAAAGAATATGAACCATGAGGTCTTCGTCGTTTACGGGATTCTGAACTAGGGCTAGTTCATCAGCAATTGATTTCATATCCCGTAAATATTCAGCGACGGAACGGTTTCCTTTCGGGTTAGAGGCGAGTTTGGATTTGAGTGATATTATTCTGGATCGAGACGAGTTTGCATAGCTCGTTACGAGCCGTTCCCAAGCTTGTTGGGATGTTTCAGCAGATGCAATCAGAGGTTGGATTGCGGGTGAGCAGCTGCCAAGAATAGCTGCAAAAATAACCTGGTCTTGTCGGTACCAGGCATAAAAATCTGGGTTTGATTTAGTTTTCTCCGCATCGAGAAATTCTGCTGGTGCGGGTTTTTTACCAGTGATGAATTGAACCAGGTCTAGACCGATTAGTGTAGACTGAACATGTTTCCTCCAGATTGAGAAGTTGTCGGTGGTTAGGATGATATTGAAATTGGTTGTGGCATTGATCTGAATAATTGGTTGTGTTGCCATGGGAGGAATCGAGATTGCTGGGTAACAAAAAGAAAATAAAAAGAAAGAACAGGATCAAGACTCGTATGAGTGGAATGCTCTTGATACCATATAAGAGATTGGATTGTAAATGAAAGGCTTGATGCAATATGACTAATACAAAGGCTTTAAATAGCATGTACAATTTCTGTTACAAACGTAATAATGGACAGCTATACAAATGGCTAATTCTATGGAGATTGATCTTAACAAACTATGTCTAAAAATAGCTCTAATTATAAACATGGAACATATATAGGAGAATCATCTATTGTTTATTATTTGCCTTAATACGTTTATTATTTGCCTTAATACTTAATAGTAAGTTGAGCCAACAATAATTTGAATATGTTTCTCAATTTCTGAATTTAGAAAGATATTTTTTGTTGGAAGATTCAATACAATACGTACAAAGTTATCTTTATGATGTGGTGGTTGGAGAAAGAAAACAATGTAATGATTAGAGCACAAGGTGTGGAGGTGGGATTATAGCTTAGTTATAGCTATAACATGGCTATAACATACACCCGGTATGGGGTATCATGTTAAAGGCATGTTATAGGATGTGTTTTCAGGCATAAAAGCCTTTAACGTTCGCCATACCCACAACGAAATTCATTTGCGAACATATAACGAGGAGGGGGTGTGGGAATGGCGGCATTATTGAGTTTTAACGGGGGTTTAACAACCCCCACACCCTTTGCTCTTAGTAAATTAAAACTAAATGATAATAAGTATGAACTCAAATTTACCTTTATAATTTTCGGCCATTTGTTTCCTTACTAAAGACCTGCTACCACTCGATATTAACAGTTGTTTTGAAACGATGAATGTCTTGACTCTTGATTGCGGTTTTGCTGCATACTTTTGTTTTTTATTTATATAATTGTTATCGTGATGTTTAATTATTAGTGAAACTTCAACTTACAATAGAGAGAATACCATTTAAAAGAAGTCCTTTAAAATACCAGTCCTAAATCCGGATTAACCGGACCCGATCCAGACCGGGACGGGTAAACCCGGTATGTTGTTTCTGATCGGATATAAGAAAAGGAAACATGATCGCTTAAACCGGTTCCGGTTCGGTTCCAGTTTTCCAGTTTTCATACACCCCTAATAGTATATTACCATATTCTCCTTAAACACCTTTTAGCCCTAAACCCACCGGCACCGCCTCCACAACACATACCACCCATCTTTGCTGCCGCCACCATCACCCAACCACCACCTCCGCCGCCACACCACCACCCACCCACCACCACCACCGCTACACCACCACCACCCACCCACCCACCACCACCACCACCACCACCGCTACATGAATAAGGGCAAACTCGTCATTTACAAAATTTTAATTTTATTTTATGTCAACCAAACAGAATATCGAATTGAATTTCAGTTTCATTAACTCTTAACCAAGCAGAATATTGAATTGAATTCCACTTTTATTTCCTGAATATGAAATTGGAATTTAATTCCTAATATTCTAATTTCTTTTTAAATTTCAATTTCATAGTAAATAAATATCAAAATTCCTAAATTTACAAGCTTTACTTGACAAAATCCCTAAATTAAGCAGTGCAAATATAGATCTATGGATGGTATCAGCTATAGACACAATTAACGTGGTCAACTATAGCGATCATAAAACAAATCACTACTAAGGTTGTTTTTAATTTCCTTCAAAATGGTATCAATATGCTTTTAATTTTAGTACGACAACAGATCACATCATTTTCTTATTTTTATTGCGATATTTGTTCAGATGAATAGCCTCATTGATGGTAGTAGACACCTTCATACAATTAATTTCCATTTTGACCTTGTTGACTTGACACCTAGTAACAGCATCACTAAAGACGGTCACGCATTTCCTCATTTAACCAATCATAAAAAATAAAAATAAAATACTACAAGATTTAAATGCACATGACGAGAACGTGACAAACACCCAACGTGAAAACATCATCTCTCTTATCACGTGAATTATAACGGCCATGTATACATATAAGTTAAAGAAAAATTAGGACGATTACAAACTCATAATCATCTCAATAACTTCTAATATCTAACACTTTTACTCCAAATATAAATAATAATAAAAAATAAACAAAAACCAAGCAAGACCCTATACAACTTTTTATAAATGACTAATTTTGTGACCAAGATGACACTCTTTGGGCCGATCTTCCGTTGAGGTTTGGGCTAGACGGTTGACCCGTGCAAATGCAGCCCGGGAACGGGTTGGCATAGAAATTCTCCTCTACTCTAGGAGACTCCCCAACCATCCTCTGGTTAGGTGCACCTAACCGGTGCTTATGAATGGTCTTCACCCGATAACTAAATGTTTCCCATGATATCGTTCCTTTGTCTAACCGATCTATCAATTTAACAAACTGTTGCCTGTAATGTAAACGGGTTAAATGAGTAAGATAATAGAAAAAAAGGTTAGGTTAGGTTAGGTTAGGTTAGGTTGCGTTAGGTTAGGTTAGGTTACCTATCGGGGCTGATGGTCTTCCGGAAGCCTTGAAACTTCCTATGACCTTGGACCACTTTCGCCATATTCCCATCATATGTATAAACAAAAACATCGCTCTCAAGGGCGACAATGTGGTCAACTGCAGCAAGACGGTTTTGGTAGTTGTGGAAAAGCTCCAGCTCGTGTGCAGTCATGAGTGTGGAATGTGAAAAGACGTTTGAGAATTGGCTGTGAAAGGCGTCCATGGTTGACTTCCCGTAGATTTGACCCGCAACAATGTAGATTCGGGTGTTTGACGGGTAGCCCATGGATTTAAGGAAGAAAGCCGCCTCTCTCGGGGACATCGGGCAGCCGCCTTGCTGTCGCCTTTCTCTGCTGTTTATTTCCTTTTCTTTCCAATGCTTCACTCCATATCTCATTGCTCTTAACTCCTCTGCTTCTTCAACTGTCAGATTGTGGCTGCACCCCGTGAATGCCAGCATGTCTTTCTCATATCTGCAACTCAAAACACGTAACATGTAACTATAGGTTTGACTTGAAATGGTCAGATGATATGTTATTATTACCTTAAATGAAGAGCGATATAGGGTTGACCATTGCTCCTAAGTCTACCAACCAACTTTTTCCCGAGGTCTACAATCTCCTCAGAGTAACGAAGGGCCTCATAATTTGCTCGACACCTAAGCTTTTGAAAAGATGATGCAAGTCCATTGTTGACTAGTCTTGAATCAGTGTGTGTAAACTGAATTACTTTGTGTTTCTTCAACAATAATGACATTTCTCCTCTGTAGTAACTCGCCTTTGACCATGAAATAGGAGCTTTTAGATACGGCTTTTTACTTGCAAATTCAGATGGTAACGACTCTATAATCTCAATATCGTCCCTTAGAACATCCATGAAACGTTTCCAGTCAAATATGTCCTTAAAATCACTGCAAACAAGACATGATCTTATCTTACCATGCTACTAATAAATTTGTATTAATCAAGTGGTTCATACTTCATACCTTGGATCAGTCCAAAAAGATTGATGATCCAGAGAAGGAAGAACAAGTGTAGCATTCATGATCTTGGCAATGGCAACCATGTCACATATCTGTCATCATAATAAGTTAGATATTTCTGAAAATAGAATATCTGGCATTCATGAATCTGACAACTCACCCCGATTCTCATTTGATTTAATCCACCATTGGCATGAACAAGAAGATACCCGTTTGTCGCTGAGTTTGTCTCTATAAAATAACAAATAGAAAAGAAAACGACTTTTAAGTAAGGATTTGATAAATAATTGTGTGATAAAAACAAGAACTTGGGCGACTAACTTATTCTGTTTCTTGGTCTAACAATGCATTGATGAAAGTCATTGCTGTTTGGTTTCATCCAAATTTCTTCAACCTGTGGGAAAAGACCAAGCTTAAATTAGCCTTATATGCGCCATTTGTCAAATCTAGATTGCATTTTATTAATTAAATTAATCCTCTTTTTGGCCTTATATGAGAAAGATATCTAAGCAAAGAATTGAGAAATTAAAAGAGGGTAAACGTGTAAATGCCGTCAAATTTAGTGGAATGGTCACAAAATTTGGAAAATGGGAGAAACCTAATTTCTCAAAAGGTTATTGATTTATTTGGTCAAATTGTCAAAAGTCAAAATTCTATGAAGACTCTGCTTTTCATTGTTGCTGCCCACTCCTTACTCAAATAACATCTGGTGATTATAACCCGAATAGAAATAATTTAAATAGTGAATAAACTAATTAAAATATCTGAAACTAATGAATTTTCAATACCGAGTTTAGTTCTAAATCCAGAAAATATCAAATATAAAACCTAAAATTTTTCAGTATGATTCGTTGAATAGAAACACAAAACCCGGAAATTTTAAGCTTCGAAAGCATGATTTTGATTTTTTTAACCGAAATTATTCAACTTTTTGGAAATTCTGTGATTAAAAAAAAGGAATTAAAGAAGACGAGATGGTTACAGGATGGTTTGAGTATTTCTCAAGTACTCTGATGGGCATGGAAGGATCAATGTCTGATAAAATTCTCTGAGCCTTGAATGAGTCACGCTTATAGTCTCTCAATATGAACATTCCGGCGTTATAACCGCCGCGGGCCTCCGCATCCGCCATGTGACTCCCCGCCATGTATGCAAGCTTCAAAAAAACCGTAAAACCCACGAAAACAATAAGAAAGGCAAACATGGTACGCCCTAGATTCTTCCCTAGTCTCAACGACATCAAATTCCGTTTTTCTGTCGATACTTTTTTTAGAAAGAAGTAGTTGTTATGGTGGTGGTGGTGGTGGTGGTGGCAGGTGGCGGTACAACACCCCAAACAATTAACCGTCGTTTCCGATGCATAATCTAAGTAAGCATTGCATTGACATCCATTCGGGTTTTCGATGGGTGAGTCTAGTACAGAGGTATCGGACATTAGTTCCGTTACACGCCGGCGGTGGGTTGACTGTCTCCCGGTTCTAGGACTGCCGGTGGTGGGGTTAGTGGCGGCGCCACCGGTTGACATCCAAAAGTAACGATCAGAGAGGAAATTTTGGAAAATCGAAACAAAACTGTAAAATTTCGGATTAAAAACCGGTGATTTATTAGGGTTTAGTTTTAATGTGCGTGGATTAAAAGTTGAAGATGGCGGAATACAAGGCAGGGGGTGAAGGCATGTGGCTGCCAAATACGATGTCGATTGGGTGATTTATAGTCTCCTATTTCTCCAACAAAAATAAAACCGAATTTGAAAAGGTAAATGTTCTCTGGCGGATTCTCTATAACCATTTTATTTTATTATAATAGCATGCCATAAATGAAGGTACATAACAGAATTTTACTATTACTAAAATGTTTGTATTGTAATTCTAGCATCTTGTTATGTTTTTTTCAATAAAACTAGGTTAAAACTCGCGCGATGCGGCGGGCTGCGAACTATATATTTCTGGTGATTAAAAGTTCATTTGTTACATATTTTTATAACGAATAAAGTACATAAGCATCATAGTTGTGTATAAAATAGAGGTAAAAAGAAAGAATTAGCATTGACGTTGAAATGTTGTTCGGTTACATGTTATTAATTTGTTCATATAATTTTCATATAATTTTGTTCTTTCTTTTCTCGTGATCTTAGTATTTATTAAACATTTAATCACATAGCAGGGTACCCGCATAATGCGGCGGCGGGTACCCTATACAACTATATTTCGCGGCGAGCATAAATTTTTCGGTTACATATTTTTCTAACAATAATAAGGTACCCCGCTATGGGTTAGTAACGAGATGAAGAAGATGATGGTGGCGGACCGTAGCGAAGTTGGTGGTAGGTAAGGCTTTATGGAGGTATCAAAACAATTAGTTATTCAGAGTTTGACATTCAATAAACATTTCCGTCGTCAGTTGATGGAGTATATATAGGTTATAAAAAACGTAGAATTCAATAAACATTTAATGTATAAAAAAACGTACATAAAAAATTGGTATGTGTAAATGGTTACGTTTAATTGGGAAGGTATGTAAACGGTTTTCTGGATTTTGGTTACATAAAAAAACGTAGAATTCAAATCTTGCCATAAAAATGGTAATTCGTTTTTAATGGTATTCGTTTAATGCTAGAACAATAACAGCCGAGTTTAAAATGGTAAGTCTTTTAATTCATAAAAATGGTAATTATATTTTGGGCTATGTATGGAAACGGATTTTAATGGTATTTATGCGTGAGTTAACAAAAGCGTAACAAAAAACCACATGGCCCAGTGGTTATCACCTTGGTTGTTTTCCATGAGGTCTTGGGTTCGAATCTTGGGTAAGGCACATTTATTTTGATTTTGAAGGGTGTTTGAACATTGCTAAAAATTGAAGTGTTGAAAATTCAGACTTCCTCTTTTAGAAATGTCTCGAATGCTTTTTAAAGTAGTAAGATAAGATTATTGTCCAACAAGTTCACAATCTTATTAGACCATTCCTAACTGTTGCATAAACTGATACCGTCAGTTGTTGCTAAATTAGCGTCACGTCAGCTCATTCTCCAACCCACATGAAATTGACGTACTCATGCCAACAATACATTTTCCTTTTAATTTTTTGGGACCCACCATTACAAACACACACACAAGTGGCGGAAGCATAAGTGGCGGACCAAGTGATGGTCCCGTGCCAATGGTTTGGCAAAGGAACGAGCAAACTGGCGGAGATGGGGAAGTCCTGTTGGGACTGCTCTTTGTTGATTCACATTAACGTCATATCATCTTCATCTTTACTGACAAAAAAACTAACAAGTTTATATCTTTATATCTTAACAAAAAACCATCACTAACTCATCTTTAAGTAATCATTTTGTCACATTATATTTTTTATTAAACAAAATTATTATTAAATGTATTTATAATATAAATATTATATAATTAAAAAATTACATTAATTTTAAAATTTAAATTAAAAATAAGTACATTATATTAATATATAATTTTATTAATAATATAAAAGAAAAAAAAAAGAAAAATTATATGTACCCAACCCCTACCCCTTTCAGCTCCCCTTTTTATCTCCCTCCCTCCTTATGAAGGACGAGTTCTTAAATTCGCCGAATCCGTAATTTTTCTCTTTCCTTTGAGCGACTAGTTGGTGTCATTGGTGTCACAAGAGTGATGAGTTTCATACACCCACTGACGAGTTTAAGGAATAAGTGTTGGTACAGGTCTAAGGTGTTGATAGGTGAATTTTATTGGCATGTGATAATGGGTATACGTAGGGCTGTCAAATCGTGCTATCGTTTCGTGTTGCTGGATAACACGACACGACACGAATTCGTTCAACACGAAAACGACACGACACGAAGTCTTGTTTTATTTTACTAACACGAACACGACACGATTAAAAAACGATAAACATGACAACACAAAATAAATAACAAAATTTCTTACTTATTACATGTTAAAAACACGACAAACACGATAAAATCATAACTATCGTGTCAATTTCGTGTTAATCTCTGAACACGAGCACGACACGACTTCGTGTTTGTTTTACACGACACGAACACGAATTCAAATTTCAGTTACGTCCCTATTTCGTTTCGTTTCGTGTATTTTTGTCATGTCGTGTCAAGTTTTGACAGCCCTAGGTATACGTCCCGATGTGAATAATATGATATATAGGTTAGAAGTTATGTGTTTTATCATTAAAAAAAATATAGTGTTACTATTACTATAAGGATTTACTAACATAGCACTTAATAGCACTTAGGAGAATGATGAATGATCAGTTAAATTGATAATATCTCTAATGGGACGATGACAATATTAAAATTCTCCCTGATGAACCCTTATTGTTGTTTTAAAAAAAGTTAAAATTGATAATAGAGAATTATTGAAACGTAATTATCTTTGGATGGTTCCTATTTTTAAGAGGTTTATATAATACACTTTTTTTTGAATGTCTAGTTAGTAAGTTAGTGGTTCGAGTCAAACAATGACATCCAAGCAGACAATATGCATTCATCGAACATTTTTTTCCCCAGAATAAACTCACCACCTCTTTTATCTCCTGAATTCAGGCTTAGTCTTAAACCCAAAACCTCATGAACTTTTGAATATTATTCAATTTTCTGATACTTTAGTAATTTATTACTCATAAATTATTATCAAAAGCTCAGATCTTTTTTTGTATGTATCTCAAAAAAATTACCTTATTTAACCCTCCTTCATGTAAAGCTAATATATTATTTAAATTATTTTTGTTTGAACGAACACGTCCTCTTTTTACATTATAGAACCCTTTTTAATTTTTGTAGGTGAGTAACTAATCTTTTATATGAAAGAAAAATGAGATGACACAGAAAAACTTTTCGTACGTGACTAACTGGTTTTTTATTAACATTTTTTCATCTTTTCTTTTTAATATAGACAACTCAAGTACTATTTAAAAAAGATATATTAGATGTAAATATTTTCGCATATATATTGTGGAGATTTAATAACCATTCGGCCGGATGTAACCTACATGTATACATGTCCAGTTGTCCACGATCATTTTATATCTCAGGGAAATAGTGTTGTTTGTTCTTTGCACCTTTAATCGTATCTCCTATATTGCGTAACGTATTTTTTTATATATCGGGCACGTAATAAAACCATCTAAATAAGCCCAGTTATTCCAAAAAATGAAACTACAGATATCGATAATACCCAAAATTTCCTATTTTATTGCGAGGGAAATTTTGTTTGTAATTTAATTGAAAGTTTGAAATTATTAAATGGTTTTATCATATTTCGTATGACATGTATTAAAATAATCTATTTTTATATCACAAATAGAAAAAGAAATTACTCCCTCCGTCCCACAAAAAAGTTTATATTTCTCCTATAAAATTTGTCCCATAAAAAAATTTACATTTCTCAAATGGGAGTTCATTTTTGCACCACAACTTTTAAGCTCCATACCACAAGTTACAAGTTTTACAGTTAACTGTACAACTGCTTAATGCAACACTTGTGGTATATGCATCAAAAATTGTGGTGTATAAATCACTGCCTTTCTCAAATATGAGGGGTCACTTAATAAAATATTATTATTTTCATGTACTTTACCATTAACTTTCTCCCAAAAGCACGTTCTCTTTCCACATAACACTATATTTTAATCAAAAATATTACAAAAGATCCCACCATTAACTATCACCTAAATACTTGTGCCCAAGAGAAATGTAAACTTCTTTGTGGGACGGTCGTAGTATAACATAGAGGTTCAATTTTTAGGAGGTGGGGTCTTTGATAATAGTTTTGATTAAAATATAAGGTAAGGTATGAGAGAAAAAATATTTTTAGGAAATATTTAGTAGTGAGTCCTTGCTAATAACATTATTTTTATTAATGATACCCATCAACTGAAAAATTTGTGAGACAAAAATTTAGAGAAAAATGATAATTTTTTTTTTTTTTTGAGACAGAGGGAATATATATTTATATATTAATAGAGATAATATAATACATAATTAATTATACTCAAGTAATAAACATCTGCCATATTAGCTCAGTTGGTTAGAGACCATAACTTATTAAATGAAGGCCGCATGTTCGAGTCTTAAGGCTGTCAATTTTTTCAAAACTCAAATATTTCTAAAATTAGTAAATATTTTGGCTAAAAGTCAAGTTTTTGCTAATTTGAAAAGATCGCAAATACATTATAATAATAAAAAGACATTTGTTTATATTGTAATCTGGCGAATGAGTTAATTTGGTAATTTTTTTGCTTTTAATTTATTTTTAGTTTAACTTTTATTACTGTTTCATCTTTTAATTATTGTTTAGCCCAATATTTCAAAAACTTTAATTGGAAGGAGGAGAAATTGAAGAAAAAAAATATAAGAGCCTCCGGTATGGTAACACACCCCACTCTCGTCGGACACCACCTCAGCTTTCAATCCTCACCACCACACCGCCCGTCACGCCAAACCCCATGTTGCGTCGGCCAGCCCACGAGAGAAACAAGCCAATGGGAGGAGAGAGAGTGCCATTTTTTGGGTATTTTGTAGGTTCCAAATAACTATTATTGATTAGTTATGGTAGATGAGGTATTTGAGGGTTTAAATTGTTAAATATGAAATAATGATGTGGTGCTTAAGTGGACATTTGACTTAAGCCACGATACCCACTCTCTAATTAACACTTGACAAATTACATTGCTCTTCTTTGGAATTTGTCGATGATGATATTGATAACTCTCTCTATAGGTGTCAAGGTCGACCATAAACTTAAACAGCACCTGTATATTATTATTATTAAATTAATAAAGAAGTCCAAAAGAATGATAAAAATGAGTGAACTTCACGTCGGGATGAATTAACAACATGACATGACATACATTATCTTTTTATGCATTTCTTCTTTCATTTATACTTGTGTTTTCAGGACTACTTTCGTTTCCCATGTATAACTTATCTTTTTGATTTGATAAAACTTGTGCAGTAAACTTTTATTTCTTCTTGACAATCAAATACTTATTGATAATTTTTCTTCTCTATGATATAATTCAAAATAATTCAAATTGCACATTTAGGTGTCCACTAACTGACATACCACTTATGCACTACCGGCCTTGGAGGTATATAGTATAGGCACGCGCCTATACCAAAAAAAAAATCAAGGGCCCATTTTTTCATAAATCCCTTATGTATTTTAAAACTCAAAATTTTCTATACTCCTTCTATTACCTAAAGTCATATTCCCAACTAATGCGGCTGTGCGTGTGTTCAAATTTCGCACTATTATTTTTACTTATGTTGTTAATGTTTTTGAGTTATTTTAATGAAATTTTAGTTTGATTTTGAACCATTTATAGATGTATATTTTTAGAGCGATTTTTAAACCATCTAGAAACACGTCACATTTAAATGTGTAACTTATTCGACAAATATATTTATATCTATTGCATTGATACTTATTTTTACAATTAAGATTAGGGCCCAAAATCATTGTTCGCCTAGGGCCCTAACGAACTCAGGGCCGGCCCTGCACTTATGATGCCGTTCTTAAATGTTTATAGGATAAAAATGCACGTAGAAGACAAACTTGGTCTTTACTTGCTCCGGTTGCTTTGGTTTTTCGTTCGAGTTTCTTTTGTTTCAAAACAAACTTATAGTTTTAAATGAAAAATCAATAAATATTTTTTTTACAATAGAATACGTAGATATTTATTGGTAAACGTCGTGCTTATTATCAAAAAAGGTAAACGAATTAAGATTTTTCTATTCCGTTTTTTGTAGGGAAGTTAAATATTGCAGTCTAACAAGGATATTTTCGTAGACGTTATCGAACTCATACCCTGAACACTCTCAAGATTTGTATCTAGTGAGATTTGAACTTAAAACATATTAGTAGGATACTCGCGCAATGCGGCGACAGGTTCCTTACACAGCTATATTTTTTGGCCAGCAAAAGTTGTTTGGTTACACATTTTTTCTAACAATAGTAAGGTACACACGCTATGGGTCAGTAGCGAGACGAAGATGATGGTGATGATGGGGGCGGAAACGAGTTGGTGGTAGGTGTGACTTAATAAAGATTACAAATAATTAGTTGTTTAAAGTTTGATATTCAATTCACTAGTAAACACGTAAAATATTATTAAATTTTTTGACATTCAAAACACTTTTTTTTTTTTTTTTTTTTGAACAACCAACATTTTATTTAAAAAGACAACTAGCAAGATGCTAGAAGGAGGAACAACAAGAAATTAAAAACAAGACATAGGGGAAGAACACCAAAGAGACCATCTATTAGCTAAATTACACGATGGAGCCCTATGTTTAATCCAAAAGAAGGAAATCGCCTGAAGATACCCCCCTTTTATGCAGCCCTGAAAATCGTCCGACGACTTGAAGACCTTCCCGTTTCGATATCTCCAAATGATCCAAAAATATATATATATAACACTTAAGAAACCTTTTTTGATTGAGCCCGCCATATTGGCCTGCTCAGCCCAAATGAAAATGTCAGCAAAACGTAAATAGAATCTTAAGTAGAATCTTAAAAATTGCCAAAGTTAACTTTGGGCGATCCAATCAATTTTTGAATCATAAGTAGAATCTTAAAAATTGCCAATAAATTCTTCATCTAAATAAGTAAAAGTTTTCTTGGCCTCAATCCCCAAGTTAGATGTGTGGTATATTCGTTTGGGCCTTTTAAATAGACTCTTTTTAATATTTAATTGGTCTTGCATTAATTGAAGTGGGCTTACATATATACATAGCTAATTATTTGAAATTAAACCTGTAAATGTTATAAGCATGAGCGAATGCTCTGGTGGCATATGGCCAGCACCGGCCTGTGAATAGCTTCTATGATTAGTGTCATGCCGTCAGAATGAACACGTGTTAATATCACTAACTTTGAGATAAGCATCATTGTCTTATATATGGGAAGAAGTGGTCGTTGGCCACATCATATTTTTCAACTTCTTCTTATGGGCTATGACCCGCCGGCCACTTCATTACCCCATAAAAATCATCATGAACACATTTTTGGAAGAAAAAGAAAAGAAAACAAATGTGTAATTCTTGTACTAAAAAAACATAAAATCCTTATTGTAGATATGCTTTTATTTAAGTTCTAAAGAAAACACAACATATATGCTGTAACTAATCCATACGAATTCTCTCATTAGTTTTGCCAATTAGAAATCTCGAAAATGATTCCATCGTTTTGTATGAATTCAATTCCCACTATGACATTCTCTTATTACCACAACTTTTCTTCAAAGGAGGACCACATAGCCCTTGGTTTCCTTCAAACGATAACTCTGTAAAACTTTGAAAACGTGAACCTTGCGGGATCCTTCCAGTGAGATGATTATAAGACACATTTAGGAAAGAAAGTTGGGTAAGATTCGTAAGCTCAACAGGAATTCCCCCATTCAACTTATTGACCGAAAGATCCAAAGACTGCAAATCTTTCAAGTTCCCAATTGGTGGAATTTGACCCGACAAAGCATTGCGCGATAGATCAAGAACACGAAGCGAAGTGGCATTGCGAATTGACTGTGGAATGACTCCAACCAGTTTACTGTTGGAGATGGAGAAGAATAAAGTTGATCTAAGGACATTTCCTAGATTAATCGGGATCGATGTTCCAAAGTTGTTGTTGGAGTAATCTAGAATATAAACTCGTCTTGGAGGAATCGGGATATCTCCTTGTAGATTATTAGAATGCAAATCAAGAACATCGAGTAAAAACGGAAAAGTGTACGGCTTTTCAAGACCCGAAAACTTGTTGTTCGACATATTCAGAAACCGAAGAAAACCATTACCGACTTCCCAGATCCAGCTCGGTATTTCACCGCCTAGTTCATTACCCGAAAGATCTATCATCATGAGTCTAGATTGGTTCTTCAAATAAGGGATCTGTTGCATCTTGCAAGAAGCTAGCTTGATAGTGTTGAGTTGAGTGAGTGATGAGAAGGATGACGTTTTGCTTGCGTTGACTTTGACCGTTAGATCGTTATCGGAAAGTTCAAGCGCGTAAAGATCTTTAAACTTTCCAAACGTGTCTAGATCAACACTGCCGCTGAATTTGTTTGAAGAAAGAGCGAGAGTGGAAATGGCGGGAAGCTTAAAGATGAATCCGGGTATCGGGCCATCGAATTTGTTGCTACTTAGATCAAGATTACGTAGCTGATAACAAGAAACGTTAACAAGCTTATTAATTTGACCAGATAAGATGTTGTTTGAAAGATCTAGATCCTGGAGAGATGACAATGAGGCTAGCAAAGATTTGGGTACATTCCCACTAAATGAGTTGTAACCCAGATTAAGATACTGAAGATTATTGAGACCTTCCCAGTGAGAAGAAGGAATCCCACCATGAATGCTTTCTTTACTAAGATCAAGTCCTGTCACGTGACCAGCATTGTCACATGTCACACCCCCCCAATCGCAACATTCCACACTCTGGTTCCACCCCACCAGCTTGCTCGAGACCAAAGGATCGAATTTGAGATCGTTTTTCAATGCCAGAAGCAGCAGTTTCTGGTTATTGAGACATAATGCTGATGCTGTTATAGTGTGTAACCCGAAAAAGATTGATACAAACAGAAGGAAGGAAGATTTTTGAACACTTGTCGTCATCTAGGAGAAGTGAGAATTGAAACAGAGGATGGTTTGACACTAGGGGATTCTTTTAGCTTAAATACTAGAGAATTCAAATACAATGTACAAATTTGATGCGTATGTATTATCCTAAACGTGGGTATGATGTTATTATAATGGTCTTGGACCAATTGGTTCGAAGGAAGATATGTGAACAGGATTAAAATATGTTGGAATGCTTGCTGTCAACTTTGACTCCATTGCCCCGTACAAGCGAATTATTCTATCCATCTCTGTATTTTATAACGCGTCTAGCATAACATATACGGTATATGTGTTGTAAACTTTATATATTCGGTGATTAAATAATTAGATAATTACGATATTAAAACTGTATCTGATATTGATAATTCAATATCAAAACCAACAAATAAGAAAGAACCAAATGGAATGAACAAATCTGATTCTTGATGAAATAACGAACCGCACGGAATTATGATTCCTGTCCTTTAAGGTTTTTACGCGCTCTATATGCTGCAAGCCTTATCGTAGAACCCCAGGATTTGATGCAGTTTATCGGTATTATTCTACAGCACTAGAACTACCGATAACACAAAGTGACTACTTGGAAACACATGAAGTATATAAATAATAGCAGCATCAAGATCAAGAAGAGAGCTTGTTCATTTTGTGTGTCTCAACGTTCACCACAAGTATGCTTTTTATAGGCTCTCAAGTCATAACTCAATTTTATGAATAGCAAAAAATAACTTATTATCTTAATGCTCACATTAGTGTCAACATTAGTGTAGACATTAGTGTCAACATTAGTGTCGACCGTTATGACTTTTCAAGAGGCTCGACAAAAAACAAAGCTCCACAACTCCTCGTGACCGATGCAAAATACGACGTATGATAGGAAATTTGCCAACTTGCAAATACCCTTAATATTTCCAACAATCCCCCACCAAGTTGGAACGTTTCCTTTCACTCAGACAAATGTTATCACTTGGGTGTCACGAAGATTAAACCCATGTTTAATGTGAGCAAACAAGAGGAGATCAATTCAATGGTATCCTTATAGGTTTAAACCAAGAACCTTAGTAACCTCCCCGGTTTACCCCCACACAACATCTGCCATCTTTGTGTTCTCTCTGAGCAATAATATGGCCATGTGCTAAAATCCTTTTCATGACCCTTTAGAAGACAAACCAAAAGTCTTCATTTGAGGCGGCACCACCTCTAGAACAGATAGGCAAAATTTTACAACATCTTCGTTGCTTAGATGTCTCCAAATTTTGTTAAGAGTATTAACTCATCCTCATTCTCGGCAACGACGTACTATCCTACCTCACATGGATCTATCTTATTTGATAGTACCTTCTATCGTTAGTAATTTTGTTATTACCCATTAAACTTGAAAATAGGAGCACTAAGTTCAAGTTGGGTTTCCATTACTAACGATTCTAGTTTGGTTTTAGACCCATGACTCTCGCGGTAGATGTAACCAAATCTCTCGTCAGAGGTTTGGTAAACGAATCTGTCAAGTACTTTATTGTCTTGACTTAAACAACTTTGATGGTACCACTATCAATTAGTTGTCTCACAGAATGATGTCAAAGACCTACGTATCTCGACTTCCCATTATATTCACAATTATATACTTTAGACAGTGTGGCCTCACTATCACAGTACATGGGAATTGAAGGCATCGGAATATCCCACAAACGGATATCCAAGAGTAGATCTCTAATCCACTCTGCCTCTTTTCCTGCAGCGGCTAAAGCAATAAGCTCAGCTTCCATCGTTGAGTGAGCTATACATGATTGTTTCTTGCTCGCCCAAGAAATAGTCCCACCAGCTAGTGTTTAAATCCATCCACTTATGGATTTCGAATCACTCATGTTATCAATCCAGCTGGCATCTGAATACCACTCTAGTATACTAGAATTTGACGTGTAAGTCAATTCAAGATTACTAGTCCTTTTTAGGTATCCTAGTACTCTTCCTACTGCCTTCAAGTGCTCTGTACAAGGATTTACAGTATATTGACTTAGTTTGCTTACAACAAAAGCAATGTCATGTCTGGTACAATGTGTAGCATACATCATGCTTCCAATTTGCACTAGAATATTCTAGTTGAGCCACTGCTCTACCAGAGTTCACTTCAAGTTTTACACTAGAATCGAAAGGAGTGTTAAATTCCTTAATATTCAAGTGTTGAAACTTTGTCAATATTTTCTCTATGTAATGAGATTAACTTAGAGAAATTTGACTATCTGTCCTTTTGACCTTAATACCAAGAATGATATCCATTTCCCCTAGATCTTTCATCTTAAAGTTCGAGGATAGGTATTTCTTCGTATCAAGTATACCTTGTAGGTGAGTGCCAATGATCAACATATCATCAACATAAAGACAGATAACTATGGTGTATTCAGTTGTGTATTTAGGGTAGATACATCTATCAACACTATTATGCTTCAAATCAAATGCAGATACAGTGGTGACAGATAATTATGCCATTGTTTTGGAGCTTGTTTCAAACCGTACAGTGATTTAATAAGTCTACAAACTTTGTTTTCCTGTCCGGATACTATGAAACCTTCAGGTTGCTCTAAATATATCTCCTCCTTGAGATATCCATTTAGAAAGGCTATCTTTACATCCATTTGATGAATGTACAATCCTTTCAATGTCGAGATTGCTATAAGAGTTCTAAGAGAACTAATTCTAGCAACCAGTGCATATGTATCGAAATAATCAATACCTTCTCTTTGTCTATAACCTTTAGCGACTACTCTCGCTTTATAGATAGATATTGATCCATCTGGATGATACTTCCTCTTGAAGATCCATTTAGATTCTATGGGTCTCATACCCTTGGGAAGATCCAAAATTATTTTCCCTTCTAACCCTTGTACTTCTCTTTGGTTCTTCTACAACAGAAGAATGTGGTTCTTCTACAACAGATGAAGATGGGATAATATCTCGAGAAGTACTGGGTGCTAGAATATGATTAAAGCTGGGATTGGAGTTTTCATCATCTACAATTAACTTATCCTCGAAGAACTCCACATCTCTGGATTCTACACGACACCTGATTCTTTATCCAACAATCGGTAGACCTTTCTATTCTGAGCATACCCGATGAATATACTCTTCATAGCTCGAGCTCACATCTTGGATCGTTTAGGATCAGGTGTATGCTAATAAGTTAAACACCCCCACATTCTTACATAATCTAAATGTTTAGGATCAGGTGTAAGATAATAAGCTAAACACCCTCACACTCTTAGATAATCTAAGTTAGGTTTTCTTTCATTCCATAACTCACATGTACTAGAAGGAATCACACGACTAGTGATTTTGTTGTGCACATAACATGCAGTTAACAAAGCTTCCCCCGACAGATTGTGTGGCAAACCGATTGATTCAACATATAATTGACCATTTCAACAAGTGTTTAACTCTCTCTTTCAGCTAATCCATTCGGTTGGGGAGTATATGGTAAAATTCTTTCATGCTTGATACCATTATCTTCACAGAATGTATCAAACTCATGATTAAAGTATTCTCCGCCTCTTTTCAAGCGAAAAATCTTAATGTGTTTGTCATATTGATTTTCAGCCATGCACTTATACAGTTTGAATGCATTAAAAGCTTCATCTTTTGAATGCAACAAGTAAACATGTAAATAGCGGCTAGAGTCACCACAAAATGCAATGAAGTATCTTTTACCTCCACGCGTGAGTATTCCATTCAGTTCACAGATATTTGAATAGATCAACTCTAGTAATGATGTAATTCTTTTGACACTTGAAAAAGTTTCTTTGTAAACTTTGATTTTATACAAGTTTCACATTTGTCAAAATCTTTATTATTTACTTTTAGATTGTGTCTTTTCAATATTTCTTTTTTTTTAATGTTAGTGTAAGCTAACCTTTTATGGCACCAAGAAATTGAACACGCAATATAATTTGAAAAAACTATTTCATTAATTCGAAACTTAGTTACATCATCACTAGCTATATTGTCACTAACGCTGACAGTATCATATTCTCACGATTACAAAGATAAACATTTAACACATAATCATTGGATATAGATACAACATTATCTTATCTATCACCACATAGATCAAGCATAAACATTCCACCCGTGTTGATGGTTTGACCCACAATAACCCATCTTTGGAGAACACGATATGACCATTTTTTATTATTACCAGCTTTTAACTATTTTTTGTCATATTTGTTCTCCGATATAAGTCCCTTGGAGATTCAAGGAACATGTACGACCTCTCGAAGGGTAGCCATAATTCCATTTCGGAATGTTAGCACCATTGTGCCAATGCCGAGAACACTTACTTTATGGCCATCAATACATGTCATCACATGTCACCGCAGTTCCTTCTCCAACCGTACTATAAATTTCAAAACTATCACGATTTCCACATGCACGGATGTTTGCTCAAGAATCCACAAACCAATCTCGGGCCTCCATCACCCGAGTAACTGAGGTAGTCATATTGACTCCTACATGACCCACACTTGCACACAAGTGGGTTAAATTTGCAACAACATTTGCAATTCCATTTACATAAACAAAATCCGAGCCACCACCAGACACGTGGTACACACTCAATCTGACTTTACTCTTTTGATCTCTTATGAGATTTTCCTTCTCAATGAGGAAGTGTTTTAACAAAACATCCAAAGAGTAGTCCTCAAATTTGTGAAACTCCAAGTATTTAACCACAATCAAGGAAAACATTATTTATTTAACCCTTTTCGGTAGCTCTATTCGAATACAATCAGGAAAGATGGTGAGGGTAGACAGCGCTAGTGCGTATCAGAACCACCCCCATTTGGAGTCAGAAAAACCGCCTTTATCTTTCCTAGACATTGTAATAAGAACAGGTGAGCCTATTTGGGGATGATTGATAATTTATTCCACTTATAGGTTCAATACAATGCTTAATGATACACAGCTGGAAAGATTCCGTTTAACACTAAAATTATCTATTTTGTATAATCATGATTTTTCAAATAGTACACTTTTCAAACATAAAAGTATCTTGAAATAATCTATATACAAAAAATAATTATTTAACTCAATTATAATGCTTCAACCATAAGCATGATAATTCATATAACACCCTCTTTATATGAGAAAAAAAACTTCTTGTTTTAACATGTCCATTAGATTAAAATAGATATTTAAATATGTCAAAACAAAATATATCTATTAAATAGGCAGTAAATATGTAACTTATAAAAGTTAAACTAAATAGCCATAATGTTCTCTTTTAAAACCATTAATCCATAACATATATATATATATATATATATATATATATATATATATATATAAAACATTGACATAATATCTCAATTTTTTTTATTAATCACCGAATATATATTTATCTAATCACCATGAAAGCTTAATCACCGAATATTTTATAAAAGAAAATATGTATATATATTATATATACACAATAATATATAACAATATAAAAACCTTAAAGATTGTTGTAAACTTTATATATTCGGTGATTAAATAATTAGACAATTACGATATTAAAACTGTATCTGATATTGATAATTCAATATCAAAACCAACAAATAAGAAAGAACCAAATGGAATGAACAAACCTGATTCTTGATGAAATAACGAACCGCACGGAATTATGATTCCTCTCCTTTAAGGTTTTTACGCGCTCTATATGCTGCAAGTCTCGTCGTAGAACCCCAGGATTTGATGCAGTTTATCGGTATTATTCTACATCACTAGAACTACCGATAACACAAAGTGACTACTTGGAAACACATGAAGTATACAAATAATAGCAGCATCAAGATCAAGAAGAGAGCTTATTCATTTTGTGTGTCTCAACTTTCACCACAAGTATGCTTTTTATAGGCTCTCAAGTCATAACTCAATTTTATGAATAGCAAAAAATAACTTATTATTTTAATGCTCACATTAGTGTCAACATTAGTGTAGACATTAGTGTCAACATTAGTGTCGACCGTTATGACTTTTCAAGAGGCTCGACAAAAAACAAAGCTCCACAACTCCTCGTGACCGATGCAAAATACGACGTATGATAGGAAATTTGGCAACTTGCAAATACCCTTAATATTTCCAACAATATGTTCAAATATCCACGTTTAATTATACAAGTGCAATTGTATTATATTCGAAATTTTAAACGACAAATATAGGTTGTCAATTTTAACAAGTTCGCTAAAAGTATATACTATACTACTAAAATTATTCTTTACTTTGGGGTCAATTAGAGAAAAAAAGGCAATTTTATTAAATTTGTAAACTAAACAAAAGTTCACACTTTTTGCTGGTTAAAAAAAAGGAAAAAAAAAAAAAAAAAAAAAAAAAAAAAAAAAACAAAAACAAAAGTTCACACGTACTTTAAGAGGATGCTTAGTTTAAAAGATAAATGTAAGGTAAAAATAATACAAATGAATGCAATAGACATGCTTAGTTGATATTGCTTGGTTCTTACAAATATACTTATAAACATGAGTACTATACATATGTCTATGTATGTATGTAAGTATGTATGTACATACGTATGTATATCTATGTACGTATATGTGTATGTATATTTATGTATGATGCATTTATTTATGTCTGTGTATATGTATGTTTATGTATGTGTGTGTATGCATGTATGTATGTGTGTATGTATGTATGTATGTATATATGCATTTATGTATGTATGCATGAGTATGTATGTGTGTATGTTTATGTGTATATACTAGTATTATTTAAATGTGGTATTATCTAGCTCATTCTCCCAATTTGGTGAGTAATGAAATATCATAATAGTGAGTAATGATTCATTATACAATTACTAGCCAAATACATTGAATATCATTATTATCACCAATCTCTAATACAGTAATACCCTAACCAAACACATCTTAAGATATATAAAAACAAATTAACCAGGACAAATTTCAAAATCACTTGAAGTATTATTTATTTTACGATAATATTAACTAGATTTATGAGGTCGACATGTCCTGAATGGGGTAACTGTATATATCAAGTGGGAAAGCATATTAATAGTGGCCAAAGAGTCACGTTACCATTATATACATATAATGGCTAAATATGCACTCAAGAAAGTTATTATTCTATCTACCACATATAAGCTTCTTTTTAAACAACACAACACATCCTAAACTCTTATTAAAATTACATCATTTAACCACAAACAAAATTTAACCTGCAGAAAATCTACAAAGTCCCTGTTAACAAACTCAATAACAACTTCTCTTAGAGCGGTGGACAATATACTCTCTGTACTTTATCTCTCTAAAATCTAGATTGTATATATATTTGATTATGGTCTTATGGACTTCTCATTTATCGATTCAATTCGTCAGACAGATTTATTATACTGTAATTTTAATGCTTAAGCGAATTTTGTAGATCATCAGACGATAGTATCATTCCTCTGAATTTTTGCGTTCAAGGAGGTCCATGATTTTTACAAAGTTCCGAGAAATAAATCTCAACCATTGATCAATATGATCTAATGGTCAAAATTAATCATATACTTTATACATGGAGGGGTATTTTGGTCATTTGGCACTAAAAAAATTTATTTTATTTTATTTTTTATTTTAATTTTTTTAATTTTTAATTGAGGGATATTTTGGTCATTTTGAATATTTATTTATATACTTCCTCCGTATCAAAATAAGTGACACAAATTGGGTCACACGTTTTTTGAGGTAAAAGATTAAAGTAGAGATTAAAATAGATTAAAGTACATAATTAGTGGAGAATGGGTCCCACTTTTCTTGAATAAAGTGATATTAATGAGTTTTAAAGGTAAAAGTAAGGGTATAAGGGTAATTTCACTTTATTAAAGTAGATAGTTAGTGGGTATGGGTCCCATTATTTTTAGCAAATAAGGAAAGTTTTCAAAGTGTGTCACTTATTTTGATACACCCCAAAATGGAAAGTGTGTCACTTATTTAGATACAGAGGAAGTATATAATATTTTTATTTTAAAAAAAAAAAATTTTTTTAAAAAAAAACATATTATTTATTTATTATTATTTTTTAAAAATTTATTAATTTTTCATTAATAACACATAATGTTATTGCATAGTGAATCACATGTGATTGCATTCTGAATTACATGTGATTTAACTAAAACATGATTTTACACTAAAATCACAAGTGATTTTACACTAAAATCACATGTGATTAAGTTATACACGTAATTATCAAATAAATATTATTTTTTAATAAAAAATAAAAAAAATTTAAATAAAAAATAAAAAGTAAAAAAAATCGAAATTTTTTTAAGTGCCAAATGACCAAAATACCCCTTCATAATAAAAAATAAAAAAAATAAAAATTTTAAAATATAAAAAAATATAAAAAAATAAATTATTTTTTAAAAAATGATCAAAATACCCCCTCAATATATAAAATATGTGATTAATCTTGACCATTAGATCCTATTGATCAATGGTTGAGATTCGTTCCTTAAGACTTCCTAAAGATGATGGACCTCCTTGAACGTTTCTCATAAACTCCCGCTCCCCTTATTTCTTATTTTAGTATTTTTCTTTTCTTTTCTTTTCTTTTTCTTTTCTTCTATAATTAATATATATTTTGTACTTCGTATTTTGACATTTGTATTTATCTATAAGAAATATGCTCAAGATAATCTTTATTTTTTTATATTTCCAAAGAACAAATCTCAATCATTAATCAATACTAATTAATGGTTAAGATTAATCACAAAATTATTATACATGGACGTGTATTTTGATCATTTGACATGCATATGTGATATTTAGTATAATTACATATGATCAAGTATACAATTACATGCGATTATCACATAGTATTGTTGTTAATTTTGAAAAAAAAAATTTGATTAAAATGAATGTGAATGTGAAAGTGAAATGATAAAAAAATTAAAAATACATCTCCGTATAATTAATATAAACCATGTGATTAATTTTAACCATTAACTATTATTGATCAACGGTTGAAATTATTCCTTTAAAAATTTGATTAGTTAGACCACACTGGAAAAAATTATGTTATATAGAGAAAAAATACTTTTATTTTTTTTCTTTAATACCTTTTGTTAAATTTATTTCCTTAATTAACTTTTGTTATGTAGTAAACAAGTTTTACAAAATATATTTATTATGACATAACAAGTAATACTACTATATGTTAGTGTAAATATCATCGTTTTCTCAGTCACAAACCAACAGTGATAAACTTTTTATTTTTGTTGGTTCATAATAAGAGACACACTTTAAATTTTACCTTATTTAGTAAAAGAAGTGATATTCATTTTCCTTTAACTATCCACTTTAATATATTGAAATGATAATTTATTATTACTTATTTTTAAAAATCATTAATATCATTTATTCAAAATGAGTGAGAGTTTTCTTTCAGTAACTATCTATTTTAATGCATTTAAACCTTTATTATAATCATTTATACTATAAAATGTGAAATCAAAATTTGTTACTTATTGTAATATGGAGGTAGTATTAAAACCTATAAAGGAAAAAAAATGATTTTTTTAATATTATTAAAAATTATTAGAAAAGAAAAAAAACGTAAGACTTAAAAAAATTGATTTTATAATGTCGAAGGATGAGTCTGTCGCCAACTTCCCTCTCACATTTCCCTAGATTCTTTCTTTTGTGTGCCCTGCCCCCATCTTCTCTTTCATATTAAGCTTTGCATTAAACCCAACTACTTGCTTTGGCATTTGTCATCTCTTCAACGATGGTCGCCGGCGATTCCAAATCCGACATATCTTTCGCCGGTACTTTCGCTAGCAGCGCTTTCGCTGCTTGTTTTGCTGAGGTATGCGCTACTGATTTTAAACATACTCTATTCAATTTCAACTTTTTTTCTTCTGTAATTACAAATTTCGTTTTTATTTCCTTGTATCCGATTAGTAATTATGGTATGCGTATGGATTCACTTCTGTTTCCGAGTACATTGGTTTGATCAGTGTTGTTATATAGCTATAAATTTGTCGATTGGGCAGTTGACTTGCATTAGGGTTTATGGTAGTCTAGGTGCAGGTAAGGCAATTTTTTTGCATATGCACTGTTCCAATTGGTTAGCCAATGATCTGTACAAACGATCAATCTGAAGTTGCACTAATGGATTCGAACAGTATGTGTAAATTGATGATATGAATTTTACTATGAGCAGATTTGTACGATCCCATTAGACACTGCAAAGGTAAGACTTCAGTTACAAAAGAAAGCATTAGCAGGAGCATCGGATTTACCAAAATACAGGGGAATGCTGGGTACTGTAGGCACCATTGCCAGAGAAGAAGGTCTTGCTTCTTTGTGGAAAGGCATTGTCCCTGGTTTACATCGTCAATGCTTGTTTGGAGGCTTAAGAATCGGCTTGTACGAACCGGTCAGTATGTTTATTTTTTTTTTTTTTATCAATTTCTTGAGCTTAATTGAATAAATTAGTATTGTATTAACAGATTAAAAACTTATATGTGGGTGAGAACTTTGTTGGAGATGTTCCTTTGACCACTAAAATACTTGCTGGCCTTACAACCGGTAAGACTATTAAATTAATCTCTTTTTGTTATGAAACTGAAACATACAAGTAGCTAATGATGAATTGTTGTTGGGGATCGAAGGTGCTCTTGCAATATCTGTAGCTAATCCTACTGATTTAGTCAAAGTGAGGCTTCAAGCTGAAGGGAAATTGGCAGCTGGTGTGCCAAGGCGATACTCTGGCGCATTAAATGCTTATTCAACCATTGTCAAACAAGTAATATGATGCTTCTTTTAAACATACTGTATATATACATATATATATATATGTATGTATTACATGCTTGGTTATTCAATGGTCAGGAAGGGGTTAGAGCTCTATGGACTGGACTGGGCCCAAATGTGGCCCGTAATGCCATAATAAATGCTGCTGAATTAGCAAGTTATGATCAAGTGAAGCAGGTTGTTTGTTATACATTGTGAAAATAAAACTGACTATATATTGTGCTTTGATCATGTCTGATTTTTATATTACTTTTTTGCAGACAATTCTCAAGATCCCCGGGTTCACTGATAATGTTCTCACACATCTATTATCAGGCTTAGGTGCTGGATTTGTTGCTGTTTGTGTTGGATCCCCAGTCGATGTGGTACTTATTTATAATCTGCTATTTTTCAATATATCTTAGTATCGTTATTGATTTGATTGCATGTATAAGATTTCTTTTTAGTATACACTTTTTCACATCATTAATTGATTAAGAAGAATATTTAATTTGCATAAAGGTTAAGTCGAGAATGATGGGAGATCCAAGTTACAAAGGCACCATTGATTGTTTTGTAAAGACGCTCAAGAATGATGTAAGCACTCAATTATGCAGTGGGACGTGTGTTTTCTTAATTTGATGAATTAATTGAATTTATATTTTATTGATTTATAAATAAATGTTAACAGGGACCATTTGCGTTCTACAAAGGCTTTATCCCAAATTTTGGAAGGTTGGGTTCTTGGAACGTCATCATGTTTCTGACCTTGGAACAGGTATATACTTACCACATTTTACTCCCTCAATCTCATGAAATCGATCTAAAGTATTTTATTTTATTTTATTGACGTTTTTAAAGCCAAAGTCAAGTACTTATATATATTATCTTTGTGACGCAAATTAACAAGTTAAGTTTAGGTTAACACGGTTTAATTGTTGATATAGATAGTTTTGAATTTTGATGATACGGTATGAGAAAAGTGACATTTAGTGACAGTTATTATTAACACACAAGAAGTCACTATATTTAGCTTTAGTGACTTTACAGGTTTTTCACTAACACTTTTGCGTTTGTCACCAATAAAAGTTTGCTTAATGATAGTCAAATGTTTGCTTTGAACCATGTGTGTAGTTGTATGTTGAAAATTTTGTTAGGCATAATACTAACTTAAATTTTCATGCACATTTGTTGCAAAGTTTTGATGATTAAGATTGCATTATTTGTGATGCTTTTATATGTTTAACCAATCAGATTAATGTAACAATTATCATCAGATGTAGCCTAGCTATAGGGTGTTAACTAGCTCAGAATAGTGGATTATGAAATTTTGCTCTTGATTTCTGTTGAAGGTTCTTTCATCATGTTATTGATTACTTTTTTAATATACTGGACAGGCGAAGAAGTTTGTCAAAAGCATGGAGTCAGCTTGAATACAAGTGTGAGAAAGTACACATTTACCCTTTTGTTGTTCCCATATTCTGCACTTGAATAAATTCATCAGTGAAGAACAGAACTTAACAAGTCACTCATGGCCGGGACTGGAGAAACTCTTTGTTCCTTTCCCGTACGGAAATTAAATCAAATTTAGGCTATGAAGTTATTATAAGAATATTGCTCCCAATATGAGAATTTTGATTCAAAAGTGCTCCATGGTTATTAAAAAAAGAAGACAATACTGATGAAATAATTTGTCAAGTATCAGATCAATTCCAAATAAATGATGAAATTGGTTAAAAATTGACAACAATTCCCCTTAAAAATAATTTGATAGGTTGACATGTGTACTTCATTAATTCTCTCTCTTAATATCATCGTGTCTTCATCTAATGAGTATGACCAAATGGTAGGATTAAATATTATTACTCATACCGTATATATACATGCTAAATCTAATCCAATTATGTCGGTTGAAAAAAATACATCTATGTAAACAGAGTATTACGGACATTTTATACATCAATAAAAGGTGTTCTCTTCTTCATGTTGATCATTTTTAATGATGGTCCCTGTTAGTTTATCCTTGGTTTTCATGATCCTTAAAAGAATTCTATCAACACGATCGTTGTACCATATTCTGCATCTCTCGAAAAAAACAAGTGGGCCAACGATGATCATAAACCCTACAAGAAACCCCAATCCAATACTAACATAAAGCCCATTTCCATAGTCGTCGGAATCTTGGTCAGTTTCTTGTGTCGTAGTAAAAGTAGAATTCGCACAATTCTTTGTCAAAGGCGTTCCGCATAGCCCTTGGTTACCCTTGAATGATGCGTCTGTAAAGGTTTGAAATTGTGAGCCTCGTGGGATACGTCCCGACAACTGATTATCTGACAGATTTAACAAGGAAAGAAACGGAAGACTTGCAAGCTGTTGTGGAATGCTTCCGTTAAGTTTGTTTACCGAGAGGTCCAGTGATTCTAGGTTTACCAGGTTTCCGATCGACATCGGGACTGGACCGGTGATTGCGTTGTGGGACAAATTGAGAAGTCTAACCAATTTGAGATCCCCAATTGTGACCGGTATGCTCCCTTGGAAACTGTTGTTGGAGAAATCGACGGAAGTGAAAATGTTGAGAATTTTGGAGATATCTCGGGTTGCGCCCTTGAAAACAACAGTCGCTGAATCCTGATAATATATTGCACTGTTAGCAGGGTGAGTGAAATGGAGGTGGCTGAGCATCGATTGGTTGTCGGTCATGATCGCCGGAAAACTTGCAAACAGCTTTTGAGGCACAACGCCTGAAAACCGGTTGGAAGCAATGTCGATGATTTGCAGATTGGTCCAGCTGGATCCTAGACAGCTGATGTTCCCGTGAAAGCGATTGGAGCGTATGACAAAAACGTGCAAGTTGGATAAGTTACTCACCCAGCATGGAAACGTATTCGTTATCAAATTATCACCAAGATCCAGAACCTCGAGCTTTCTGCAATTCGCTAAAGATTCAGGAAGGGGTCCTTGAAGATGATTCCCACTAAGATCTAGTGTCTGCAGATCACAGCTTTCTGGAATCACATCAAAAACATTTCCAGTGAGCTTGTTTCTTCTTAGATTCAGTACTTTAAGAGTGTTGGTCAAGCAGGAAGGTATTTTGCCAGTGAAGCTGTTATTAGATAAATCAAGAATAAGGAGACTACTCGCATTGCACATTGATTCAGGGATGACACCTGTCATGTTACTGCTAGAGATTGAGAATAATAAAGTTGATCTGAGGACATTACCAAAATCAACTGGGATTGAAGATCCAAAATTGTTGTTGGAATAATCCAGAATATAAACTCGTGTTGGAGGGATCGGGATATCTCCTTGTAGATTATTGGAATGCAAGTCGAGAATATCGAGTAGAAACGGAAAAGTGTACGGCTTTTGGAGACTCGAGAATTTATTATGCGACAAATTTACCGACCGGAGAAATCCGTCGCCAATTTCCCAAATCCAGTTAGGTATTTCACCGCTTAATTCATTATCTGAAAGATCTAGCGTCATCAGTCTTGACTGGTTCTTCAAATCAGGAATCTGTTGCATCTTGCAAGAAGCTAATTTCAATGTGTTAAGTCTAGAGAGTGATGAAAACGCTGATGATGATCTATTTGTAGTTCTTACATTAACTGTAATTGTAAGTCGGTTATAGGAAAGCTCAAGTGCATAAAGCTCCTTCATCTTTCCAAACATATCTAGATCTACACTCCCATTAAAGTTATTATCAGATAACACGAGATCCGAAATGAGTGGAAGTTTGAAGATGAATCCAGGTATTGGCCCTTCAAATCTGTTGCTACTCAGATCTATGGTGTTCAACTGATAACAAGAAACATTAAGCGATTCACTAATTTGACCAGAAAATGAGTTGTAGGAAAGATACAAATATTGAATTGATGGTAGCATTAGCAGATGATCTGGGAAACTACCATTAAATAAATTGCTAGACAAATTAAGAAATTCGAGCTTATTAAATGACTCAAACGATGGAATTGAACCGGTGAAACGGTTACCAGATAAATCTAGATGTTGCAGATTTGTAAGGTTTTGGATTGAATTTGGAATTGGTCCGCTGAATTGACAACCTTTAAGTTGTACACTAGACATAAATTTCAGACCACCAATAGAATCTGGTAGTGTTAATTCTGTCACACCATTTATATTAATGTCGTTACTAAGATCCAGCCCTGTAACATGACCAGATTCATCGCACGTTACACCGCCCCAATCACAGCAATCGACACTTTGGTTCCACCCCACAATCTTGGATGAGACCAAATAATCATGAATTAGCTCGCTTTTAAAAGCCAAGAGTAAAGATCTCTGATTATTGAGGCATAGGCTGGAAACAGAGATTATATTAGTATGTGAACCAAAAAAGATTGAGTAAATGGGTACAAACATAAGCCAGAATGAAACTTGAGTCCTCATTTGGGTCAATGGTGAGAAAGCGGATCCATGTCTAGCGAGATTATATAACTTACGGTAAATGTGCAAATTTTTAGTTTCTCAAAGCTGAGATTATTTTTTTTTATATAGAAAGAGTGTACAAGTCTTACTGCACAAGGTACATCTTCAGATGGCAGCATTCGTCTCGATTTTGGAGTTGATAAGGAAAAGTGAGTGCTGTTTCTTTTTGTTGTTTTGAAAATTGAGAAAGTTGTGAACGGCTACTTAAAAAAGCCCCCCAAAATACAATATAAACACGAGCTTCTACTTTTAATCTTATATTATTGGTGATATTAGTATTATATTCTGTAAGATAAGATAAGTGGTGGACGGCAGGTCATTTAATAAAGACTATAAATCTGTTGAGTCACCAAATATCGGGTCTGATCTTTGTCTGTTTCTTGCAAGTTGCTAATTAATTAATTTATATGCCTGCTATGTGGCATGGACTTTGAGGGATTAGTTTAGCTTTAGTTATGTAATGTTATGATTATTCAATATTTTTCATTTTATGGAATGAATATCGTCCGTAACATATGTATAGTGCTAGACCAAAAGAACAGGTTCTGCAGCATTTGAAGAACGATAATAGATATTAATCATTAAATGAATTAGTTCTGTTTATATGATAAAAATATTCCTGGGACTTGACACATAAAGATATTATGTTGTAAAGCTATATAAGATGTGTATATAAGATGAGTAAGGAGAGACAAAATGACAAAAATACTAGGGGTGCCAAGGTTGGTGGGTTAGTGTTTTCGGGTTGATAGGTTGACGGCTTGAATCATTCAACTCAAACCAGACTTATTTATAATTCTCTAACTATAACCCTGACATATTTAAACTATAGTAATCATATCTGACTCATCTAACCCATATTGCTTAACAGGTTGATGGGGTTAAATGGGTTGTCGGATCAGAACTAGGTTGGCATGTCAGAAATAATAAATAGATAGTTTTGCAGGGGTTAGGAGATTTTATAATATTTACATCCTTCTTAAAAAAATTTAAGTTCATAAAACTAACGGGTTGACAGGTTGATCACTATATACATAAGTCAACCCAAACTCGGTCCAATTTATAAACGGGTTGGATGGATCAACCTGTTTTTTATCCAACACACTTAGCTAGGTAAGGATCGTGTTGAGTTGCGGGTCGTATCGGGAATTGTCGCCCCTAAAAAATACCCCTCAACCGTAGAAACATGCGATTTCCAAACCCTGTTTATATATTTTCCTCATGACAGAGCTAGCTCGACTAACCATGTCAGAAAACCAAACCATGTCAGAAAATTTGCAAGAGATTAGAAAAGCAACCTTAATAATTATTACATTTGGCACCGTCAATGATAGAGATACAAACATATTTGCAAATTTTACATATATATTAGGATATGATAGTAGCAAGTAGCCACTATTGAAGGAGATGGGTCACTTCAAACTGCAACATCTCCATAGGATGGAAATACTTTTAGTACATGAACAACGTCTCCAACACTGATAATCTTCTTCCAACTGTCGTCGCTATCCTCACAAATCATCATCTGCCCAAGGTAAACCTACAAAATTCATTTAATCAAAGATATGTTATCATAGTAAAATAAACTCAATTATTCTGGCCACATAAAGTTATGTCATGTGTCTGTTGACCTAATTAAATTTTTAGTTTTTGGCAAGACATACTCACCGCTCCCTTATATTTTGTGGTCGTCGTGTCTACTTCCAAACTTTTGGCTGATCGGAATTTCATCATGGTTTCTGTTGGCTCACTTCCTTGTGTCGCATCTTCTTGATTGATTGTTGGTACCTGAGAATACAAGTATATACAACTATATTATTTAAATAAAATGACTTTTTAAATAAAATGATTGCAATACCTTACAACGGGGACAAAGCATAACACCTTGAAAATTTGACTCATTAATCCTGATCTGTTTCCATAGGTCCTCAGCAAATGATTCACAACCATCAACAAAGATGCTGCACAAGTACAAAAGGATAAAAAAAATTCAATTCTTTGTTGAATTATTTATTAATTAAGAATGAATATAATAAAGAAGAATATACTTGGGTCTAAATCGGTTTATGTTGACCGGTTCCTTTAGTTGTTGGTTCACCGCATCCAAAGATGGCTACATAAGTCAACAGAATTTATTGATCAAGTGAATAACCTCAGTTTTTAAACAGTCTAGTCCAATAAGAAAAAGAAATGATCAAGTTACCTGGGATATTAAAAGGAATTGGAAACCATCTGTAAACCTGACATTAAATCCAGGAGTAGGAACATAGTGAGGGTCAACGGGTCTAATCTCTGACTCTATACATACAAAACAGAACAAATTAGTGTGATCTTTCTTATCATATACTCCCTCCATCTCACAAAAAATTTCCAATTTCTCCTTAAATTTTTGTCCCACAGAAAAGTTGTTATTTCTCGAATTTAAGGGGCCTACTTAATAAAATAATAATACTACCAATAATCTCACCACTAACTGTCTAACTATTTCCTAAAAACACTTTCAATCTAACATTATATTTTAATCAAAATTATTACCATATATATACCTTCATTAAAGCGCACCAAGCGGTTAGGTTTGCCAAGAAATTGGGTGAACCATTGTGCAGCCTGATCTCCCTCATCCAAGGCTGAGCCTGACCATTCCCAGCAAGAGACCCCATCAGACCGTAAAGATGGTTTAGTCAACGAGACCTTGAGCTCCGGCATCCCCGGAGCACGAACAACTGCCACAACAATATCGATTAGTCATTTTCATAGATTAGGTCGGAAAATACCCACCCATGTAAGAAGAGGTATCGGGTTCCCAAGAGAGAGAAAAGGCCTGGGCGGGCAGCTCCACTTGAACGAGAGCAAGCTTTGGTTCAACCCTTTGTGTGCGCCCTCTGCCCTTCGAGTTCACGACCACCCATTGACGATCCCACACAAACCCTGCACAAAACAAATTAGGAACATTTAACTCCTTTTGGAATCGAGAGGTGAATTGGATTACATATTTACTGAAGTGAATTACCCGTAGGCGAAAGGGGTGCTTGGGGAACAGAAATCCCCTTGCATGATTTAATTGGATAGATGAAGATCGATTTCACCACCGTTACTCCGGCAGCCGCAGCAGAACCTCCTCCGTCCTCCGACATCTCAAGATATTTGTTTTTGCTATCATACAAAAACTCATTTGTGTTTTAACTGCAAATTCTTACCAAACATTCTAACAAGACAAACACTATCTTGCATTAACATTTTCTTCACATAGATAGATACGTGTTTATTTTATTTAAAACACTTTGGAAAGAGATATGAGATGAGACGTCAACTTCCACTTCCACTTGTACATGGACCCGGTTTAGGAGCTTATTTTAAAAAATTCATGTACATATTCGTGTAAGTTGATTTGAATCAATACAAGTTAAAATGAAATGTTTAAAGGGACGAATTAAACAATTTGAAAGAAAAAATCAAACATATAATTTGGGATCAGGACAACACTAATAATTTACGTATTTATTTGGGGGACGGGGGAGGGAATTAGTAATACACTAATACTACATTTTGCATCGAGATGAATAGTATTCTTACCATTCAAAATTTTACACGTGTAATATATTTATCATTTACGTAAATTTTGATTCTGGAGTATGCCCTTTTTGTTGACTTATACTACTCATACAAAACAAATGCACTTTGTAGTGGCATGTGAAAAAGACACCTATCTGGCGGAAGATAACTAACATTGTTAAATATAATGGACTAAAATAACCAGATATTTAAGAATTTGATTTGCGTCTACACTTTGGACAAAATGAACCAAATGTTTCAAAATTACCTTTCATTTTTCTGTGTACAGTAACCTATTAGATGTTAAGAACTTAATTAGTAATATAACCCGACATGTCTTTTTTCTTTCTTTTGTTTTTTTGTTACATATATAGGTTTCGACTGGCCTTGTAGGTGGCTCGGAGTTGAACTTAAGGGAGTTTTTCTCATATGAAATATATTGAAACCCGTGTTTTGTTATTTTAAAATATATAAATTCAAATACAAAATTTGCATATTTATTTGAGAGTTATGTTATCATAAATATCTTTTAAGTTATTATGGAACCCATTTTTTTCCCTCAATATAAAACAATCTTTTAAGTGTTTTTAAGTATTGTATGAATATGAGTAAACAGTTTTTCAATGTCATATGATAATTCCCCGCGGCATCGCGCGGGCGGACATCTACTAGTTACTTTAGAAATTATAACAAAACTATAATAAAGGAACAAGAAAGATACGTTAGTAGACCTGTCAAACCGTGTTATCATCTCGTCTTTTTTTTGTAACATGACATGGCACACACAAAAAATAATCCGAACGTGACATGAAGTCATGTTTTTTTTTTTTGCTAACACGAACAAGACCCGATAACAAAACGATAAAAACACGACAACAAAAGATAAATAATAAAAATACTAAATTCATTACTTAATACATGTTTAAAAACCAGCAAATACGACAAAATATAACATATAGTATAAAGTACCACTAAATGTTCCCATAATTATAAGCGTCAATTTCGGAACCCGGACAACACACGAATTCGTGTTTATTTTACACGAACACGATTCGAATTTCGATTTCGTTTCGTGTATTTTTGTCATGTTTCATGTTAGGTTTTGATAGTCCTATACAGTACAAATCAAGTACACATACTTCAAATTGTTCTAATTATCGGGTTTCAAAACTCATAATTTATTTCCAGTAAGCAATTTCAGATAAGCCTTTAAATGTATAAAAAATAGAGTAAATTACAATAATGGTTCATGAGGTGTACATCAAATTTCCAGAGACACATATGATCATTTACTTAAATTTTTTACTAATAGAGTAATAGTCATATATTTGGAAACCTTTTGCATCTATAATCTTTTAGTATAAAATTCATTAAATTTTCTATTAAAGATTACACTAGTAGTCCTTTAAAACAATATATAGTTTTGTTTCTTATTTAAAATATTTAATGGACGTCAGACTAAAGAATTATAGGTGCAAAAGATATCCAAACGAATATATATTTTTCTAAGTAAAAGATCATACATAAAATTTGGCATAATCGTGTGAATATGTTAGTGAGTTATTTTGGTCCTTGAGATTTGAAAAGCCCATTGTCTTTAAAAGCTCAACAAAATCTTCATTAATGTACAGTAACAAGTAATATTTAGCCCCGTACGTTGTTGCGGGATTATATAACCTTCATTTTCTTAAGCGAAAATTACGATTTGATTTATATCGGATTCGATCATTTATATTTTTAATGAATCATATCTTATAACAATAAGAATATCAATAAAAAAAAAGCATTATTAATATTATTGTTCCATCTGTTGGAGCTTCAAAATGTAATACTTCCTCCATATCACAATAAGTGATACATTTTCCATTTAGGGGTGTTTCATAATAAGTGATATACTTTAAAAGTTATCTTATTTGGTAAAAATGTGGAACTCATCCTCTACTAATTATCCACTTTAATAAAGTGAAATTACCCTTATACCCTTACTTTTACTTTTAAAACTCATATTTAATATCATTTTATTCAACAAAAAAAAAAAGAGTCTAAATTAATGAGAGTAAATAAGCTTATTCTCTTCCATAAATGTCATATGGCTTTCATAAATTAACTAAAACTAAGTAAATTATAACTATCTTGCTCAAGACATTTAAACCAAAAACTACATCACCAGAAATATTATGTTGTTTAATTAGTAGTAATATAACTTTTATCTATTGATAATAAAAGAGTAACTTGGCAAAGTGCAAAAAACATTATAGAAGAAATGAAGGATCGACCATCCGAGCTTAACTTTTTGAGTAGTGATAATTTAAAGTGATATCATTTTTAAAAAACTTGTCTGAGCTTAACTTTTTGAGTAGTGATAACTAAAACTAAGTAAACCCTAGTTGTCCAGTTCATGCGAGAACCTATATTATTGCGAGAACTGCGAGAATTAATTTGGTCCATTAGATTAAGAGATCAATGACTAAGATGAAAGATGTCATTTTCGTAATTAAGTGAAATAAAAAGGATTAAAATATAAAGGGAGAAGGGTAAAAGGGTAATGTTATCACCAATTTATTTATGGTATTAATTAAATTGAAATGTCAAGTCTCCATATTAAAACCTGGCCATTTATTTGTGTGCGTGTTTGTTTGGGAGTTTCTCTCCCACGAAGGTTTTCCGGTGAACTTTTTCCGGCCGTCCTCATCTATGCCTCCTGTGTTTCTATTAACGCAACCGGCGAGTTTCTGGCGTCATCACCCGGCGAGTTTCCTGTGTTTCTATTAGGGGCCAGATCTAGGGTTTCGTGAACGCCCCGCCGCCGCCTGCACCTCCGCCGCCCGCACCACCACCTAATCGGAATATGCTTTCGTCTCTCTCTCATCTGGTTTCGCCGCCGGCCAGATCTGGTTTCCGGCCAAGTCGGCAACTAGGGTTCCGGGAAGTCTCAAATCACTTCCGGCGATTTTCTCTGGCCATATCTGCTTTCGTCTCTCTCTGATCTGGTTTACTCTCTATCTCCACCAGCGGTTTTCTCTCCATCTTTTCCAAAATTGACGATTTTGTGTTTACAGATATGCTATGTTTTGCAGATCTGTTTTTTGTTTTTCTAGGGTTCGTTAATGTTTATAGTGTTTGTATATGAGATTAGTGTTTGTATGGTAAAAGTGTTCATTCGTTCATCATTCGTTAGTGTTTTTAGTGTTTGTATATGAGATTAGTGTTTGTATGGTAAAAGTGTTCATTCGTTCATCATTGAATACATTAAATAAGGTTAATAAAAGTGTTCAATCGACGAGTTGTTCATTATGTTCATTATGTATATTGTGGATTTGTTCATTAGTAAATCTGTGGTTGAATACATTAAATAAAGTTAATAAAAGTGTTCAATCGACGATTTGTTCATTATGTTCATTATGTATATTGTGGATTTTTAGGCGTTCATCAATGAACACATAATTATTGCGAAAAAAATTACAAATTACGAAATTCGGATCCTAAAAAATAGGATTGTGGTTAAAAATGAATTAATTTAATTAAGGGAAACTGAATTTAATAAAAAGATTTTAGTGTTAAAAAGACTACAATACCCTTTAGATTAAAAAATATAATTAAGCAAAATGATTGGCTAGAAAGTGGTTCTCGCAGTTCTCGCAATTTTAGTGGTTCTCGCATGAACCGCTCTCTCTCTCTCTCTCTCTCTCTCTCTCTATATATATATATATATATATATATATATATATATATATATATATATATATATATATATATATATATATATATATATATAGTGTCCAATTCAGCGCAGAACCCTTTTAAGCGACAGAACCACAGAACCCAATCTTAGACCATTGAATTTTAAGATTAACGGTTAAGATCGTTTATGACACTTTTTAAATAAATCAAATCATATTTTAAATAGAAATTAAATGTAAAGGGTAATTAAGGCATTTCAACAATAAAAAAATCCCTAAAATAGCGTGGACTAAAAATTAAAACCGTCCACCCCCACTTTCTCCATTTCAATTTGATTCAATTTCATATTTCTCTCTCTACGATGTAAACCCTAGCCTCCATTTCTAATTCCTCTCTCTTTATCCACCGATCATCTGCAGATCTCCACTCCACCAGCAACATCGATACATTTATGGAAGCTACCGCCGCACCTCGGCCGATACTGAACCGATTCCGTGGAGAACGCGGCAGCGTTGAAAAAATGATTGACGAAGTCCGATTACCGCCGCAGAATATAGGAATCGATTTTATGTACCTTCTGGAGAGAATGGAGGTTACAACCCCGCCGCCGCTCACCGGAGACAACTTTGTTTCTGATTTGATCTCTTCTCCAATACCCACATAGATGTAATTTGTTTATTAGGTGTTTTTGCTGGTTGATAATAACGGACAGCTATTTCTACTGATCTTTGATTTGAGATCTGATATGTGATTATGTTTGACCAAAAAAGAAGAACGATAAGAAAAAAAAAAAGAAAAACAAGAAAGCAAAAAGTATACGGCATAAACAATGAGTGTAACATATCTTGTGGTAAGAATACATTAGTGTTTGGTTTCAAATGGTTCATGAGATTATTATTTTAGAATTCAGTATATATGTTGGCTGCCAGTCTCCATTATAATAGCAAATGTTTTCATCTTTAATTGCAGAAAAAATATGTTAGGACGCTTTCTTTTGCTTAAAAATCATATTAAGGGTAGTTTGATTCAAAAAGCAAAGTAGGTGATACCATCTTTCGATTGGCAGACCCCACATAGAAGGAAGAATACATGTATATATTTCGGTTATACATGTATATATTGAAAGTGTAAACATCGTATGTTTTTGGGTTAAACATCGTATGCATTGAAGTGTAAATATTGTATGTATTTGGGTTATACATGTATGTATTGAAATTGTAAACATTGTATGTATTTGGGTTATACATGTATGTATTGAAAGTGTAAACATTGTATGTATTTGGGTTATACTTATATGTATTGAAAGTGTAAACATTGTATGTATTTGGGTTATACTTATATGTATTGAAAGTGAAAACATTGTATGTATTTTGAGTTATACATGTATGTATTAAAAGTGTAAACATTCATGTCGAAAACATCTAATGTTGTAATTTCTTAATAATAATAAGCATTCATGTCGAAAACATCTAATGTTTGTAATTTTTTCATTCATCATGTTGTAATATTCATTCATGTTTTCAGAACATTCTGCTGCTACATGATCTGGGGTGCGTTGCTGATTATCATCTTTTTTCTGGGTTGATTGACGAATTTTAGGTTGTTTAGGGTTTTTGTAAAATTGCGTTGATTACAATTATAAAATCTATAATTGGTTCATGATATTTAATTGATTACGCGATAAATGAAATCAAACCCACCTTCCATATTTTTAGGGCTACAGCACACGTTTTTTTAATTACCATAAATAACTGATTTTGTTATTTGACTATAATACCCTTTCCGGATTATAATAATAAATAATATTTGATGCAATCTGATTGGTCGACTAAGGGTTCTGTGGTTCTGCAGCTTAAAAGGGTTCTGCGCTGAATCGCACCATATATAGGGTCGGATTCAGCGCATAACCGTTTTAAGGTACAGAATCGCAGAACTATTTTCCAACCAATCAAAAGTCAGCAAATTATATTTAATATCTTTTTATTTTAATTATTCGGTGAGAGCATTTTTGGGAATTCATTAAAAACAGTTATGTATGGTAACCGATTTATTGTTTAATGACTTCCTAAAATTAAGCAGAATTTGTTTAATGACTTCCTAAAATAATGTGATGTACATGTATGTATCGTATGAATCATATATGTGTGTTTAAGAAAAAAAATTAGATACCATGATGGTAAAAACCAGTGATGTATTTTATATAAATCATTAATGTATAATCGTACAAAACATCATATGTTGAATACGTCAAAGTTCACTACACTTGTGATAAAGGTTGTAAAAATTATGTAACTTTTAAAGATATTTTTAAATATAAATTTAATACGAAATGAATTGTCTCAAACTTATTTTTAAATGTGTATACATGGTGTTCGTGTAGATGAAGCAGACATGTATATAATGAACGTGATTTCACGTTTGATTGTATACAAATTCTAAAAACGTAAATGATTTTGAAGATTTGGAATTTTAAAATTATTAAATGATTTTGAAGATTTTGAAGACTTCAAAGTTGGTTTTTTTTTAATTAATTATGCTTGAATTTTTCTTTATTAATAAATGAAAATTGGGGTTAGTACATGTATGTGTCGATTTAACTAAGCATGTATGTTTTGTGAATATAAATGGATACAATCATGATATGTAGCTGTAAAAAAATCAATCATTCAATGTATACTTTGCGAAACTAATCTCTCAAACAGACTAAACAGTTGATGTTTACGACATGGATGTATATCATTCAATGTATACTAAACAAATGTATAATTTAGAAAACAAATCATTCAATGTATATTAAACAAATGTATAATTTAGAAAACAAATCATTCAATGTATACTAAACAAATCATTCAATGTTTACAACATTTGATGTTTACGACATGGATGTAAACAATACTTCTGACTTGGATATAAATTAGACATTACAACACATAATGTCTTTGGGCTGGAACGAATCTGAAAAACCTCATCTTGTATTCTCATACCAATAACAGTAGGATCATCTCACTTAGATGATTCACCACTTTCGATTTCCCTTTCCGTCAAACAAACACACATTAAATGTAATACATCCTGCAAAAAGCGTTGACACTTTGATCAACAATATGATACAATGACAAAAATTATTAATTTAAAAAGATGATACAAAGAAAAAGTTTGACACTTTGACCCACTACAATATGGTAGTATGTTGACGATGGGCAAATTGATGAATGGCAATTGGATTTGCACGCCACCTGTTGACGGTGTGCATATTGATTTGTATATGTATTTAAAATGATTTCCAAATAGAATCCATATGCCACCCATTCACAATCATTCCATATTTGACTTCAAAATAGAATAATTGAAAGCTAATCTTATTTTCAAGGAGTGCACTTATGGCCGCCATGACGGCCACCTGAGTGGTATTTTTTTCCTCGATGGTGCAGGTCGCCGACGATAGAGAGGGTTATTGGGGTGGACGGTTTTTTTAGGAGAGAGATATGGGGGTATGAGAGAAAATAGGGGGTGAGAACGATTTCTTAAGGAGTTATTTTTTGTAATATATATATATATATATATATATATATATATATATATATATATATATATATATATATATATATATATATATATATATATATATATATATATATAGTGTGCAATTCAACGCAGAACCCATTTAAGCTACAGAACCGCATAACCCAATCTTACACCATTAGATTTTAAAATTAACGGTCAAGATCAATCCTGTCATTTTTGTAATTTAAACCCTTTATATTTTTGGTAAAAAATAAATAAAAGGGTAAAATGGGTATATGAAAAAAAATTATATATATCCCTCTAAAAAACCGTCCCCCCTCCATTTCTCACATTCATCTTCTCTCTCCAAAAACCCTAGCCCCCACGTCTTCCTTCCTCCTCCTCTATCTCTTGATCCGGAGACCATCAATTCACGATCTCCATCGGCAGCAATGACATTGAAATCGATTCGGTGTAGAACACGATCCTAAAATTGAATGATTGATCTGTTTCTCCTAATTTATTGTTTTTGTATCATTTCAGGTGTTAAGGAAGTTTTTAATTGAACGCGATCAATTATCTCGATCACTCTCCTAATCTAGTTCAAATGGGTAAGCATCATTCAATTTGAATCTGAACTTTTTGTTGATCATCCGAAAGGTTGCAAATTTATTTAATTTTGTGATTTATTGCTTACTTGAGTACCCAACTCTGTGTTTATATCTGGATTGTTGCTAAAATTCGGATACGTGTATCCATGTATCAATTTAAGTGCCTTATTGAACTTGTTTCTTAATTCTAGATAACATTGAAGAGGAAATTCGTGTCAGTGGTCCGATGATTTGTAACTAATTGAAGATGGGGTTTTTTTTAAATCCCATAAATTGGCCATAGATATTTTGAAAAAAAACATATTCTACAAACTCCCAGAATACATTTGATATTTTGAAAAAAAACATTTGATGTTTTTTCCTTTGGAAATCTTTTTTTTACCTGAAAACATTTGATGTTGATGCATGTGAGGTTAATTGTTTAAACATTGATGTTGATGTAACTGTTGTTAATTGTTGAAACATTTGAATATTATTCGTATTGTAGTTTGGTTTTTTGAGCTTTAAAACAAGTATGAAGTGTATATAATTTATGTTTACAGGTGTTAGGAGAAGTGGGAGGAAGAAATGAAGTGTAGTTTGGTTTTTTGAGCTTTAAAACAAGTATGAAGTGTATATAATTTATGTTTACAGGTGTTACAATGAAAGTCGGAGGCCTAAATCGATTGTCGTAGTCATATCGTAAAACATTCAATGTCAGCATCATCCAAACTACAGTTCATACTGATACATTGATATTAAATCAGATTGTCATTACTGCATTTGATGTTTTGTCATTATTAAATTTGATATTAAAGTATTTTCGTATAAACATTGTATGTATTGAAAGCGTAAACATTGTATGTATTTAGGCCAACATCATATAATGATTATTTTACGTAACACATTTCGTACAATACTCATTGCCTAATAGCAAAAACATCTTATGTTCCATAGATTACAGGCCGAAACATCCAATGTATTTCGTTAAATATTGCAGGCCGCAAACATCCAATGTATTTCGTTAAATATTTACACGCCGCAAACATCCAATGTATTTCGTCTGATAACCGATTTGTGCAATTTGACTTAAATACCCTTTTCGTTTAATATTAAAAAAAACATATTAATTATTAAATGCTGCGATTTGATTGGCTGGAAGAGGGTTCTGGGTTCTGTGGTTCTGTCGCTAAAAATGGTTCTGCGCTGAATCGCACCCTATATATATATATATATATATATATATATATATATATATATATATATATATATATATATATATATATATATATATATATATATAAGATAAATATAAAAATACCCCCTATAAAATATGGGCGTGCAGCTGCACCTGCTGCGCCTTCTTAAAGACACCCATGAATCTAAATCTGATTATTTTCGTGTTGGCTTGCGGGTATATCAGGAATTGTCACCCCTAAAAAAATACCCCTCAACAGTAGAAATTAAACAAGCGATTTCCAAACCCTGTTGATAAATTTTCTCCATGATAGAGTTAGCTCGACTAAACCAACAAGAGATTAGAAAACACAACCTTAATTATTTCATTAGTCCGGTCGTCATGACGACACTGACAATGATAGAGACACAAACATATTTGTACATTTTATTGAAGGAGATGGATCACTTCAAACTGCAACATCTCCATAGGATGGAAATACTTTTTGTACATGAACAACATCTCCAACGCTGATAATCTTCTTCAAACTGTCATCTCTATCCTCACAAACCAGCATCTGCCCAAGGTAAACCTACAAAAATCCATTTAGTCAAAGATACGATATCATATGTAAAATTAACTCAATTATTCCGGCCACATAGAGTTATGTGATGTGTCTGTTGAGCTAATTGAATGTATAGTTTTTGGCAATATGTACTCACCCTTCCCTTATATTGTGTGGTCGTAGTGTTCACTTCCAAAACTTTGGCTGATCGGAACTTCATCATGGTTTCCGTTGGCTCACTATCTTGTGTTGCATCCTCTTGATTGATTGTCGTTACCTGAGAATACAAGTATATATATATATATATATATATATATATAATGAATGTTATAAGCATATGTTTCAAACTAAAATAGCTGACTGTAATCATGTGACACAAGTAGAGATGGCAAAATAGGGAAGGAAGGAAGGGTAACAAGTCAAAACATGCCATTATTTGTTGGGTCTACTTACTATTATGCACCCTTTAAGAGCCGATTTCCTTTTAAGCTAAATTTTTTTTACTTACCATTTTGACCAGTTTAATAATATATAACCCGAACTGACTCGTTCATAAGTAAGTGAGGTAGAATTGCCACCTCAGCTCTAAACAAAAGTATCATTGCAATACCTTACAACGGGGGCAAAGCATAACACCTTGAAAATTTGAGTCATTAATCTTGATTTGTTTCCAGAGGTCCTCAGCATATGATTCACAACCATCAACCAAAATGCTGCACAGGTCCAAAAGGATAACAAATTTCAATTAGTTTATAAAAAAAGCTAAAAGCGCATATTTGATTACTTGTGAAGCTGAAATATCATTAATTAAGAATTAATGTATTAAAGAGATTGAAATATACTTGGGTCTAAATCGGTTTATGCTGACTGGTTCCTTTAGTTGTTGGTTCACCGCATCCAAAGATGGCTGCACAAGTCAACAGATTTTATTGATCAACTGAATGACCTCAGTTTTTAAACAGTAACATTTAGAAAAGGGAGCTGATTCTTATAGAAAATTTTTATTTATACAGAGAAATTTCATATTAAAAAAAAGACAAATATGCCTTTATTAGGAGGGGTGAATGCAAAGTGTGGTTAAAAGGAAAGGAAGGAGATGTTTATCCATTGACATGAAATTGCTATGTATATATAAAAATTGCTCTACAATAATAAGTTATAAGAATCGGTTCCCTTCATAATAGGGTGTAATCACAGTCTAGTCCAATAAGAAAAAGAAATGATAAGTTACCTGGGATATTAAAAGGAATTGGGAAGCATCTGTAAACTTGACATTAAATCCAGGACCAGGAGCATAGTGAGGGTTAATGGGTCTAATCTCTGACTCTATATATGGAAAACAGAATAAATTAGTGTAATCTTTCTTATAATATATGTAGTAATATGGATTAACAACAGTAATATATATATATACCTTCATTAAAGCGCACCAAGCGGCTAGGGTTCCCAAGAAATTGGGTGAACCATTGTGCAGCCTGATCTCCCTCATCCAAGGCCGAGCCTGACCATTCCCAGACGGTGACCACATCAGACCGTAAAGATGGTTTAGTCAACGAGACCTTGAGCTCCGGCATCCCCGGAGCACGAACAACTGCCACAACAATATCGATTAGTCATTTTCATAGATTAGGTCGGAAAATACCCACCCATGTAAGAAGAGGTATCGGGTTCCCAAGAGAGAGAAAAGGCCTGGGCGGGCAGCTCCACTTGAACGAGAGCAAGCTTTGGTTCAACCCTTTGTGTGCGCCCTCTGCCCTTCGAGTTCACGACCACCCATTGACGATCCCACACAAACCCTGCACAAAACAAATTAGGAACATTTAACTCCTTTTGGAATCGAGAGGTGAATTGGATTACATATTTACTGAAGTGAATTACCCGTAGGCGAAAGGGGTGCTTGGGGAACAGAAATCCCCTTGCATGATTTAATTGGATAGATGAAGATCGATTTCACCACCGTTACTCCGGCAGCCGCAGCAGAACCTCCTCCGTCCTCCGACATCTCAGTCTCTATCACTTAAAAGAGAGTTATGTTTGCGATCATACAAAAACCCATTTGTTTTTTAACTGCAAATTCTTACCTAACAAGACAAACACTGCCACGTGATCTTGCAATAACATTTGCTTCATATATTATTCAAAACACATCCACTTCCACTTCTACTGTTCTTCATGGTGGGCTGGTGGACCACCTGCCCCCAATAAAATTTAGGACCCTAATTAAAAAATTATTAAGTGGACTTAATCAAAGGAAGCCTAATAAAATACTCGTACTAAAGAGGTTGAATTAGAGGATACAAAAGAAAAAAAAATCAAACATGTAACTTATGATCGGAGCTTTAGGGGAAATTTATTTAAAATTCTGCCTATACCCAAAACTAAATTAAACCGGTACTCACTTCATGCATGTTATAACAAAATATAATAACTCGACAAGAAGGAAACATTATAGAGCATCTCTAATATAATACTTTTTGTATAAGTCATATGAAGGTAAATGACCTTCTATCAAAAAGTTTTTACTTCAAAAACTTATTCTCTACTAAATCTTTCTCAAGACACAAAAAAAGTTTTATGTTGGTTAATATGCATTGGAGCAAAAGCTTTTTGGAAAGCTTATTTATAAAATTTGAGTGGAAAGTTTAAGTGTCAATTACAATAAGTCATTGAAATGACTTAACCATTGGGATACTCTTACAAATTAAGTACACATCCTTCAAATTTTCTGATTATGAATTTTCAAAACTCATAATTAATTTACAGTATGCAATCTCAAAGAAGCCTTTAAATGTATAAAATACAGAGTAAATTACAAGAAGGGGGGGTTTACACAAAATTTTACAAATGATCATTAGTTAAAAATTGTAGTCCTATTTTTGTAAACCTTTTCATCTATGCTCTTTTAGCCTAGAATTTGTTAAACTTTTATATTAAAAAATTACACCGCTATTCCTTTTAAATTACATAGTAATCTTTTTTTTTTTTTGTTAAAATGTTAATGTTTATAGGACGTTAGATTAAAAGGCCATGCAAAAGATTTAAAAAAAAAGTTCTAAGTAAAAGGTCATACTAATGAGTTCTTTCAGCCCTTGTGATTTGAAAAGCCCGTTGTTTTTAAAAGATCAACAATATATTCGTTAATGTAACAATAAGATAATATAAATTATAATGAATACGGCAATGGACAAATAAGCTTGAATTTTTGTCCAGGAACAAAAAAAGTATCTGAATATTAGAAAATGTCAAAAATGCCCTTCAATGACAGCAGCTAAGAAGAGACAATGAAGAGGCCTTACATGATACCCTACAAATGATTTTGGCTACAATAATAAGATGTCTCTTAACAAGCAAGCAATACCTAATAAACGAATGAATTGATGAATTTAAAAAGCGGAAGTATTCTTTTGTTGATTGCGGTTTTCTTCCAAGATTCTTTGGAACTCTTTCTCACTTGCTGAGATGACGCGCTTCATAGCGTCAAATGTAGTCAGTTTAATGCTGCAAAACACAAAAAATTATAGACAAGTTATTTTTACAAATGGACATGTCTATCAGTATATGTGTATGTATATGTATATGTAAGCAAAACCTGCTATTCGGTAAGGTTTTCAAAGCATTCGGCAGAAACCCCCTATATAATCCAGCTACTCCATCACGAGCAACAATACCTGGAAGAATTATCAAATGAAACTTAACATATAATTAATCACGGGATATAAATTGAAAAAACAAATATATATATGGCAGAAAGAGGTACCTGGAAATGCATCTAAAACAGACTTGTAAGGTGTACCCCTCATTTGCATTTGTCTCCTAATAGTATCCAAAGGGTAGCATGTAAGTGTCGCAATGCTAGCTGCCACAAAGGCGGTCACTATTGATGCTTCAGGTCTCTCCCTAAACTTTTCTGGCAAAGACTTCTTTACCCTGATCTCAATAAATCAAATTAGAAAGTAGTTGACTTTGACCATAAAAAGTCAATTTGAATTGATGAGTAGCTCACAAGTCAAAGACACAAAAATTGACAGCAACGTATGGAGCTATTCCGATAAGAGAAGGTCCAAGACCCCTGTAGAATGACCCCACTCCTTCCTCTTTTAGCATCTTTACAAACACCTGAAACCAACTTCAAAACCTAATTAAACCTTTTTCAAAATTAGTTAACTTTTTCTAGTGTATAACCATCAATCTTACTTACATCTGTCATTGTTTGATACCCTGGATCAACTGCCAAACGTAATCTCAGGACATCTAGTGGGTATGTCACCTGATATAAGTCATGAATAATTAAATGATTTCCGAATGAAAGGGGTATAAATTATAATAATAATAATAATAATAATAATAATAATAATAATAATAATAATAATAATAAATTTTGATTTTTTGAGTGGGAAATTTTTAGGTCTAATCTTACGAAAGTTGAAGTCATGCCAGCACAAGCACCTGCAGCTAATCTTCCAACAAGAGAAAGCTCGGCATCCCTTCCCCTAAAAAGTTTCTGCATATTTACAAGTAAGTTATAAGTGTGATTACTTTCATATTTGTATGTATAGGTATATGCGTACAATAACTCTGTTCCTACCTTGTAGGTATCATAAGCAAAGAGCTGGACTGCACTATATGGAAGAACACGCACTACCTGCAATAATTATTTGATTTTCATAAGCAGAAAAACTCCGCAAAAAGTCTTCATTTTTTAAAAAAATTGACAAAAAATGAGTAACTATAATTTTCATGGGACATGTTGAAATTGCAAAAAGATTTATAAAAGTAGAAACAGGAAATTGGAGGTAGTGGTGTAAGAACCTGAGCAAAGTTGCCCTTCCAGTACCCTTTAATGCCTTCATGCTTGCCTATAGAAACAAAAGCCTGCAAATATCAATGTTAGACTATATGAACTTAAGGCATCAAGTAAAGAAATATATAAACCTGTACAAATCCAATTGCACTTTCTTCCCCCACTCTTAGACCATGTGTCTGCAAATGCATGAGCAATAATTATAAAACTTAATAAACTATACTAGCATATCATCAATCTAGAAATGTTTCTTAATTAGATAAGCGCGATTTTTACACCCCAAGTTCGTATCCCAATTTTTCTAAAGTTATGGCTCAATTCCATGTTTAGGTTTACCTTACTACCCCAATTTTAATTTCATGATGAATTATGCTAATAGGAAGTTAACACTTAACAAAATGAATAAATAATTTATTAACTATTTAAGAAAATTGTCGTTGTCTTACAGACATCATCACAGCCACTAACATTTAAATAACACAATTGGTCAATGCTGTTATATAATGTTGGAAATTAGGTCGAAGAAATTGACCTGCATGATGAGTTTAATCCGGTCAAGAGGTGCAGTAACCGATTTGGCAGCAGCGCCGGAGAAGGCACCGGCAGCAAACACGGCGGCATCTTTAGGCACCAAAGCTACAATAGCCAACGGGTGTTTCAACAGCTGTGCGGCGTCTAACGTCGGTTCAGCTCGTTTCTCCATCATTGAAAGGGTAGCAAAAGCACCAGCGCCAGTATGTGGCTGAAGTAGGTCGTTTTGGTGACATGATAAAGGTTGGAGCTGAGGAATTTGCTTCCAAACTATCGTTGCCTGGTTCTTGTTGTGAATCATTTTGGGCGAGAATTATGGAATGTGAAGAAGATAAGGTAAAACCCCAGAAAACAAATTGAAATGATATCCTTTGGGTTGGTTCGTTGGCATAGCGCCAAATTTCCCAATTTAACTTAACTATATAATACTCTTTATAGACCTAGGGTTTAGAGGTTTTACCTTTTAATTACTCCACTTTTTATATGGATAAATATTGTGAAATCAATGGACAGTATACTATTACTGATTTTACCAGTCAAAAACGTTTTTTTAATTACGAACTGGAAGACTCTTCTTGATCCTTTTCTTATACATTTATTAAACCCACTATGCTATACACAAAATAAAAATCTTTAATTAGTAAAAGGTTCAAATTATTTTCAAGCCAAATCCAGGTATAGTCGAGGCCAACGCGGACCGATAGTCACAGAGCCGGTCCTGGGCATGTATCACCAAGGCAGCCGCCCATGGACCATTTTCAAAAATTAGACTATATGTTGAAAATGAGCGGACTAAAATACTCTGACACTTTTAATTTGCAGATTAAATTTATTTATATGAAATATTTTATTTTATTTTTACTTTAAAGAGTCCATATATAAAATTTTACTTGGGACTCAAAAATTGATATCTTAAAAACAATTAGTAATGAAGTGCTAATTAAGAACAATTCTAGTCATATGCATATCTTAATAAAGATTAAAAAAAATCATCCAAACATATACCTAAACCTAAGATTGTAGATCTTGGATCTGTCAAGTTTGAATTAATCCAAGAACCGGGTTGTATCCAAAGCCCAATAAAAAAGCCTAACTCATGCCCTTGTTTGTAGACAACTATTGGATTGAACTGAATCTAATAGGCCAGCAAGAAGAGGGCAAAACTGCAATTTTCTCTACATGCAACTATCAATTTAAAGCCTTGTCAACTTAATGGTCAAAACCCAACAAAATGATATGGGAATGGGACCCTGAAAATTACGACTCACCTGTAAAGTCCTTTAGAATATATCAACATCTCACAACCCTACCTCCACTTACACACCACGTACTTTCTTCTTTATTCTGATTTATGAAAGTTTAGTCTCTAAAAATAACATTTATTGTGGTGTGTTATTCATCGGGATAATTTCATGGTGTTGTAATTCTTTTATAAAGGTTAGTAGGTTACGTCGATTGATAGTTTATATTGTTTTCAGTTGACATACATGTTTAAGTTGAAAGTTAACATATATAAAGAGTGAATGAAAGGGAAAGTTGCGGTTATTATTTACAAATGTATTAATTTTGACATAAATTGAACGGATATTTGGTGGCTATGTGTGGTGTTTTCAGTTTACGATCGACTACCGCTTTATCTAAAGCCATTATTTTAAATAACATTTTCTAAGTCATAAAGAATTGGATTTCAATTGACCAATTATTTTATAGAAAAGAGTTAGAGACATAATGAAATTATGGCTAATGGAGAAAACAAATATTTATATTCGAAGATTTTGAGGAAAACTGTAAACACGCAATAAAATAAAAGTTACTATCGATTTCTTTTTAAAATAAATATTTATATAATTTGAAATGTATACTTTGAGAGACGAAGAAAAAGAGAACAAGGAAACTAGCAAACCTTGGTAGGGGCCATAGATGAACTATTAAACCCCACAAAGACTCACGACTAGAAATTAGAAACGCTTTCACTGACAACACCCTTTTTTACTTTCCACATAATCGGGGCCATATTTTACAACAATTATAACTCTCCAAAACCTTTGTTTCTTCCATACCTTTATGGCTTTTTAGTTTCGTTAAATAACATCACATAACATATTTCTTATGATATAATAGACGCATTTATATCACCAGCACTTCTTTATTATTTATTCAGTTTTACCACATAAGCTTTAAATCAACATTTTTAATTAAACACAAAATTTAATATATTAAATAAAAAATAAAATAAAAGAAATTAAAAAATATAACTTTTTAATAAATATTATTAATAACTGTAAAAATGAAAAGTTTACAACTAAAAACAAAATTTTAAAATTTTACCCAATCCTACTTTCCCATTTTTCTTCTCTTCTTTGAGTCCTCTCTTTTTTACTCTGTCTCTATGTCTCCACTTAACCGACGAGTTTGTGGAAATACTCAAGTTGACGAGCCAAGGAAATGGTAATGCCAATGATATTAGTTTGGCAAAGCAAAGTCACAAGTCAACTGACAGACCGTTGGGAAGGGCCTTATATGTACATCTATTTTCTCTATCAGACTTTTATCCGTATTATATTGTTTTTACTTATTAGTATATACAATTCATGCATAACAAAAAATTAAGGTGCCAGAAGTCTTAGCTCTTCTTAACAATATAAACTTCACTAAACGACTTGCTAATTATATATGTGTTACTTCAAATTTCGCCAATTCTGTCTTTCAAAAAAAATCTAGACAGATGCAAACAAGACTGTACTTAGAGAAAGAATTAATAAAGAATTTAATATGAGAATGAAAATCATGGCATATCAATTGCCCATGAATCCTGCTTCGCTTTTCCCTCTTCATCAACTCACTTTCTTTCCTAGACATACTCTCTCTCTTCAAAATTAATATACAATTGAGAATATATTATATGTACTATAATAAATCTACAATAAATAACTGAAACACTTGTATTAAACGAGTATTAAAAGCTGTGCGTTTGCTATTTTTCATTTATATAGTTTCCACTTCTATAAACACTTTTTGCTAATGCATGCCTTATGAGCACACGATAACGAATATTTAATAAACTAAGATTTTCTTAATTAGAGTAAAATGATATTTGTGAGTCATTAAAACTTTTGTATTTACCGATTACCCTTACCATAATAAATAAATATGAAGGTTTTTATGAACTAAATACATGAGTATATAAAAGACATTTAGAATTATTATGATATACCCATTAGTCCATATTAGAAAATCTATTCTATAAATACTAATCAAAGTACTAAATCACATATCTATATGTGATACCTGTTGGGTTAATCGGTTTATAATCATGGGTCAGTTGTTGTCCACTTTATGAGTGGGTGTTAGTTTAAAAGAGTGTTGACTTAGTTTGTAGTCTTTTAATTGTTAAACGTGGGTACACGTCCAAAGAGATTTCCAGTTTTTTAGGATAGTTAGTTAGCTTTGTTTATTATTTAGGGAAATGCTAACAAGTGCCCTAAGGGCAATGGTTAAGAAAATTTTGTGGCTTAAATTAATTGTAAACTATCTAATAAAAAACCACCCCCCATGTATTTTATTAACCAACTCTAGTTAGTTATGCTTTATTTGTTGTACATTAACTACTTTAGTCATTCTTAACCATTGCCCTTAGGGCAATGGTTAGCAAATCCCTTATTTAAATGCTTGTACGTATGTGAAAGAATGTGTAGAATTAATTTGAGTTTCTTGTATCCCATTGTTATTTGAGTTATCCTCAAAATGGAGTCTGACGCTTTCTTATTTATTCCACCAAAGATATTTTCTAGTTATTGATCATATGCATGCGATATATGTTGTATGTGCATTTAATATCTTTAGTTTATTTCCTTTAATACCAACTTAGTGGTCTAATGACCGCAAGTTTTCTTGCATTCTAATAGGTTACAAATTTAATGTTGGTTATTTATTTACGCAAAACTTACGGTCCAATGGAGATCATGTTTTGAGAAATAAAAAGCTCAAAATTCTATTAGTCTCAATCGTGTCCACTCTAGTTGTTGCCCGACCGAGCCAGATGTGTCCATGCGAAATGTGGCTACGGGTACCATGTGACGATAATAATGAAGGTGGGTGTTGGCAATAGTGATATATGGTGGTGGCATTATTGATGGTTAATGGTGGCGGTAGTAATAGTGATAAGTGATGGTGATAAATAGAGTAATACAAGTATGAGTTAAGAATTAATAAATATAATATGATATACAAGTAATTGCACTTGAGTAATTAACATATCTATCATAATAACTAAGCTAGTTAGAGTTATTGCTAATAATATGGACGACTTAGACTCATGTCCTGAGTCAACCTATTATTAATAAACATAAATTTATCCTGAAGTAACTAGTATGGGTGTTCACTATTCGGATATAACCGGATTGTCCAATTGGACATTTTGGATCGGACTATTTGGATTGGTTATTTGGTTTTTTGGATCGGTTTGGACTTGAACCAAATTAATAGTTTGGATTTTGGATTGGATTTTGTTTCTGTTGTGAAAACCAGATTGTCCAAAAAAACCGAATAGTAATATATAGTAAATTGATTTATATACTAACACTTGTTGGTTCCTATTGTAAGCAATTATGATTTCTTTTTTTTACATTTCTTATAATAAATTGATTTATATACCAACACTTGTTTCATTTTATATTGTATCAGTTTGTGATGTATCAATCTTTTTGTAGTTTTTGATTAAATTGATGTCAAAAATTTTGCATATATGATTGTAAATGTCACAAGCTATGAATTAGACTTGTTTTTATATATAAAGTAGTTTATCATTTTGTAATTTTACATATGAACTTAAAATTATTTATGTTATATACTTTTGAAAATTTTAAGGAAAAACCAAACGGATAAAACCAAACCAACCAAATTGTTATTTGGTTCGAATCGGTTTGGTTTTCGAATTAGTTTGGACGGTTCGGTTTGAACTTTTGAAAACCGGATTTTATTTGGTTTCACCTATTTGGATCGGATAAAACCAAACCGTCCAAACGAACACCCCTAGTAACTAGTATGCTGTATGTTTAGAGGTGTATTTGAGGAGGTGCATTCGCACAAGGCTCATATTTTTTAGGGGCTCAATTTTTTATATTTATCTTATATATGTAATCTTAAAGTTTTAAGCTAACTTAATAATTAGTAAAAAGATTAGAAAGTCCAATTTTTTTTATATAAATCTTGAATTTAGGGGCCCATTTTCGTTTATTCGCACAAGACCTTTATAATCTCGGAGACGCCCCTATGTATGCTGACTCAAAATTAAAATTTGCTAATTTGGTATATATTATATATAGTAGAAGTGAGATCGGGTGAATTTTTTTTTTGTGAGAACTGCGAGGACAAATCTGAGCCCTGGATAAAAAAAAATTAATTACTAGGATTTAATGTGAAGAAAAGTAACAACATTAGAAGGTTATGGGGTTTTGTGAAAAGTTTAACAAAACAGTGAGGGGAAAATAAAATTTGGAAGGTTAAAAATGGTCATTTACGCACACATACTTTCTCTCCTCGCCACATGTCAATTGCTGATTTAGTGGGGTTTTTTTACCCACAACTTCGTTTTTCGGCCATAATTTTTTTTTTCTTTGTAAAAAAAAAAACTAAAAATACCAAAGTTTTTAAAATTAAATTTTCTACAAAATAATTATTGTCATGAAAATTTAAAAAAAAATAGATGAAAATTTGGATCATTTTGAATTTAGGATCATTTTGTTAATTTCGGATCATTTTGTAATATTTGATCATTTTGTAATTTTGGATCATTTTGTTATTTTTGGGTCATTGTTAATTTTGCATAAATAATTAGTCAAATAATATATCATACATAATTTTGGATCATTTTGTTAATTTAAGATCATTTTATTTACCTTTGCATCATTGTGAATTTTAGGATCATTTTGTTAGTTATGGATTATTATCAATTTTGAAAATTTTTTTCAAAATTTCATGACTATACTCATTTTGTAGAGAATTTAATTTTAAAAACTTTTGACATTTTTAGATTTTTTTTATTAAAGAAAAAAAATTATGGCCGAAAAACGAAGTGAGGGAAAAACCCACATCCAACCACTTGTTGACAAGTGGCACATGGGGTTCCCAAAAAGACCCTTATGCCTTTATGAAATGAGTGACGAAAATTGTACTCGCCGTCCTCACCGGTTTTTGAGTCCTCACCGGATCACGACCCATATATAGTAAAAATTAAAGAAAAACTTAAAGTTTAATGAAAACTTGTTTTTTTTTTGCTGGTAAGTAAGTTAGTGATTCGAGCCTAGACAGTGACATCCACAAAGAGCAGTATGCCTTCTCTTATACTTTTACTCGGATACTTGTAAAGTTGTAATATTATACTTTAAACACAAGGAAATAATATCCATAACACACTCGTCCCCTTTTTTTTTCTCCCTCATAAAGACAACCGTCCATATCTCTCGATCTCTTACAAACGCACACGCAAACACACAGTTAAATAAACAGTAGCTTTGCAGATCGAGAATGAGGCAATACCGAAGAGCTCTGATGAATCTGCTTCCATGGCGGTCCTTCTTGCTCTTCGCCATCTTATTCTTCTTCTTTGTTGCTAAAACTGAAAGCTCAAGAAGCAGCAGCGATCATGTGTTTCGAGTAACTAATCCGAACTCTCAATTTTCCGGCAACTTTTACGGCTTCTTGCCTAAAAGAAAAACACCAGTTCCGGCTTCCGGTCCTTCCCGGAAGCACAACGACATCGGCCCTCAGAACTGGAGACTTCCATAAACATATACGTACTCCAACCTTAATTCGTCCTCATTTCCTAAGTTCTTTTTTTTTGTTTTTGGGTCGATCATCTAGAAATGAGGTGAATTCATAGTGTAAATGTCATATTTGTAATTACATGTTTTTTTTCCTTAGTGGGGTGCATTAATTAATATTTTTATTTATTTATTAGGAAAATGACATTTTAGGTGCTTATATTTGTGGTCTTGTTCTCAACTAATTTTATCAGATTTGTTGATCGAGAGCTGAAAGGAAAATACATTAAAATTTAAAGCTATTTTGGAGTTTGAACAAGTTTTACGATATTTTGATTTTTTTGTAATGACATCGTAGATATAATATAACTGGATCGGAACGGGCTAATGTTGTTCGGTTGTTGGTTACATATATTCAAGAAATGGGTTCTCCATTTGATCACTATTTGTTTTCAAAAGTGTTGGAATTACCTATTAGTATATAAGAGCATCTCCAATGGTAGCTTCTTCTAAAGCTTATTACTATTACAATAAGTTTTTGAAAGGCTTTTTACCATTGGAATACCTAGCTTTTTGAAAAGCTTATTGCAAAGACTTATTCTCTACTAACCTTTTAACCAATCTTTCAATGTTTGTCTTTTTTGATCCCCATATATAATAACATTTCTTTTTAAACCTTAGATATGTTATATATAAATTCTTTATTATATTTTTATTAGTTAATAAATAAATTATATAATATCTAATGCTAATTATTACAATATTTATGTATGAAAATATTTTAAAAAATATTATATTTAGTAAGATTTCAGAATTATAAAACATTTGAGATAGATTAAGCTAAATTAGAAATTTTGTAAAAGGAAAAGCTTTGTAGAAAGGTTAACCATTGGAGATGTTATTTAGGAAAAAGTTTTTGGTTAATGAAATGTTGATGTGGCAAAAGTAATAAGCTTTTGAGAGGTTAACCATTTGGGATGCTCTAAGCAAACTGTTTTCGATCTATCTTTATGCTTGAAAGAAGGTTGGTTATTATTAATGTTGTTGTACGTCTTCATTCAAGTTATATATGTAGCAAATGGTCAATGAAGGTATAATTTACAAAGTTTTTTTTTTATCACTTCTTATTTTTGCCATTATCTTAATCTCGATCAAAAAAATATTTGCTTCGGATGGATGAAAAATATACATCTTAAGAAAAATACTTACAAAAAGGCATGGCATGATTTACCCTAATATTTGAACATATCCAACCTAATATTAATGTTTAAACTTGAAATGTACTAGTATGTGATGATAAATTACAAGCAGTTAAGTAATTAGTTACCACTATCTGATTTTAAATGTAGGGTATGTTATTGATCATGACAGAATCTTGTTTCAAATTAATTAATAGTTAAATTTTGAATTATAATATGATTAATAAAGTTTTATCTGCGTATACTTGTACAAAATGCTAGTTTAAATATCTTAATTAAGTTTGACCTTTTTGAATGATAAATTAAAAATAAACTACGGATACTATGAATGATGACATATGTGCACTTATGGTTTTTTGGGTGTAGTATATGATGGTGTGTAATGAATTGAAGGTCATTATAACAAAAGTAAAAAATGAAGATGTTAAGAGTAATCACTAAAGAGAAACTACTTTTTACTTTTTTTATTATTCTCTTCATAAGTCAAGGTCATTATGTAATCAAAATGATTTTGCCATTTTAAGAATTTAAATTCATTAAACTTTTTACATAGAAATTAGTGATCATTCGTATATGCTAATTATGATATAAGCAAAAATGATTATAATACCAGTATGGATATTTTTGTGTTAAAATATCCGATACGGTAGCAATTAATATTAAAATGGTTTTTTTTTTAAACAATTAAAATTTTAGTATTAACTCAAACTATACACTTTAGAACCGATACACTACTAAAAAGGAATTCATCTCCGCATCAAAAATAATTGTTATAATAAGTGTTATTAACAATATATAATCATATCTTTTTTAATAATTATACTTCAACAATCAATTATCAATTATCATTAATATATATTTCTACATGAAAACACTTGTCAAACACAATAGATAATAGGGAATATATAAAAATAAAATTAATTATTTTTATTGTACTTATATTATTAACCTAGATTATTGTCTGATAATTCCCGATTTTTGTTAATAATTCTTTAATAAAATATTTTTATAAACAACCTAAGCAGATAATACCATGTGGTTATTTGTTAATAAAGTTTTTATTAAGATTTTTGTTAATAATTCTTCAGTAATTCCCGATTTCTTTACATGTGGTTATTTGTGTTTAAAGTTTTATATTTTTATGTACGTCTGTCTATTTATGTTTCGTTTAATAATACTCGTTTACTTGAAATGGTTATTTTATTTTATTTTATTTTTAATCTATAGATAGTTTCTGTTTATAACCCTTGGCATTCATATATATGACATTCGATTCCAATTTAAGTATAAACTTTTGTAGCAAAGTTTGATTTCGATAACACATTACATGTTGAGCGAGACCCGTCATATTGCATACATGTGGTGTAGACCCTACAAAAAGAGCGCATCGTTTTTTTAAAAAATAAAAATAAAAAACAAACTTCTAATTATTGAGTTTTTAATATTTTATACTCGATTGTTAGTTTGTTACTCTTCAAGTTCGGTATCGAATACTAATGCAAGCTTGGGATGTATATGCAAATTATAGAAGTTGTTATTATGCTATATTTATCTGGATATTTAATAGAGAACTTTATTTGCGAAATAAGAAATGCCCATCGACAAAAAAAATTAGTAACATCCAGTGCTCTTTTCAATTGTTGAGTGTGTGAATGAAAAATAATTATAGATTATTCTAGAATGTATTAGGTTTGTAATTATGTTTAAAAGGATTTCATCAAATTTTGAGAGGTTGATGTTCTTAGTTTTGTAATTCCCAGTTTTAGTGAATTTATTTTGTAAAGTAGGCTTAAGATGCTAAACCGCCTAAGTGTGTTGTTTTTCTAACAGTAATTTACATCTAAGGTCTCTGTGGTTTATCACTTATTTCAACCACAGTTCTTAAACTTTATTAAGTACACTGGGAGTCTCTGGTGTTGCCATTTTGTTGCACCCGTAGTCCCTGAAGCAAACGTCCGTTTAAAAACCCTGTTAAATCACCCATGTGCACATCACATGATGAGTAATATGGTAATTCTCCACCCCTTCCTCATATCTAAACCCGAGTAAATTAGATGGAAGGTTCTTATGGTATACTACTTATTACAGCCTTAGTCCCTGAACTTCATTTATTACACCGGAAGTCCCTGGTGTATATGTTTGTGTTCGTATGTGTTTGTTTCGTGTACGTTTGTGTTTCTTTATGTTCGTTTATGTTTGTTACCCTTGTTCGCGAACCGTTCGTGTACACTAAATTTTCTTAACAAACGAACACGAACACAAATTTCCGTTCGATGAGTGTTCGCAAATCGTTCGTGAACACATTTTTTCCTTAACAAATGAACATGAACAAGACCCCGTTCGTGTTCGTTCGGTTCGTTTACAGGCCTACAAACGAACACAAACAAGATTTTGTGTTCGTTTAGTTAAACAAACAAACACGAACAAAGGCCCGTTCGTTTACGTTCGTGAAGATCCGTTTGTGTTCGTTTGTTTACGTTCGTTTGTTTACGTTCGTTTGTTAGTGTTCGTCTGAGTTTGTTTATGTTCGTTTGTGTTCGTTTGTGTTTGTTTCGTGTTCGTGTTCGTTTGTGTTTGTTTCGTGTTCATGTTCGTTTGTGTTGTTTGTTTGTGTTTGTTTGTGTTTGTTTCGTGTACGTTTGTGTTTCTTTATGTTCGTTTGTGTTCGTTTATGTTTGTTACCCTCGTTCACGAACCGTTCGTGAACACTAAATTTTCTTAACAAACGAACACGAACACAAAATTCCGTTCGATAAATGTTGGTGAATTGTTCGATAAGGGACTTCCGGTGTAATAAATGAAGTTCAAGGACTAAGGCTGTAATAAGTAGTATACCACAGGGACCTTCCATGTAATTTACTCGGGTTTAAATATGAGAAAGGAGTGGAGAATTACCATACTACCCATCATGTGATGTGCACATGGTGATTTAACATGGATTTTAAACGGACGTTTGCTTCAGGGACTACGGGTGCAACAAGATGGGAACACCAGAGACTCTCAGTGTACTTAATGAAGTTTAGGGACTGTGGCTGCAATAAGTAGTAAGAGAAATGTTCAAGGTAGTCTAAGAATTTTAGCTAGTCTCAAAGGACAATTAATAGCCATTGGATCAAGAAAAAGTCAAACGTCAAGATTAAGATTCAAACCACACAAGCACATGTGCTTCAATACATCAATACCCCACCCACCTCCGGTGGCCGGAGACGGCGGCCGCGGACGGCAGCGATGGGCGGCGGCGGACGGCAGCCGGAGGTGGCCGCCGGCGGTGGTGACCGGTGGTGGTGGTCGTGACTGGATGCACATGTGTTTGAAACTCATGTGTTTTGAAATTAAAAGAGCGTATATGTACATCCAAGCATATGTGTTTCAAGTAATGAAGCACATGTGTTTCATAACGTGAAGCACATGTGCTTCGTGATTCAAATATAAATGCATTGCTTGTAAGTTACATGTGTTCAGGAACAAAAACACATGTGCTTGGCTCTATGAAGCACATGTGCTTCATAATGATATATTCGTCACTTGTTTTGATTTTTTTTCTTGTTAGTGAAGCACATGTGTTTCATGACTTCAAGCACGTGTGCTTCGTGATTCAAACACAAATGACTTGCTTGTAAGTTACAAGTGTTCAGGAACAAAAACACACGTGCTTGGCTTTATGAAGCACATGTGCTTCATAATGATATGTTCGTCACTTGTTTTGATTTTTTTCTTGTTAGTGAAGCACATGTGCTTCATAACGTCAAGCACGTGTGCTTCGTGATTCAAACACAAATGACTTGCTTGTAAGTTACATGTGTTCAGGAACAAAAACACATGTGTTTGGCTTTATGAAGCACATGTGCTTCATAATGATATGTTCGTCACTTGTTTTGATTTTTTTTCTTGTTACTGAAGCACATGTGTTTCGTTACATTAAGCACATGTGCTTCGTATGCTCCCTTGTGTGTTTAGAAACTCATGTTTTTAGTGACTTGAAACACATGTGTTTCGTGACCTGAAGCACATGTGCTTCGAAGTAATATGTTGTGTTTTAGTGAAGCACATGTGTTTCAATACATTAATACCACCACCACCACTATTACCACCAGCACCTTCACTGTCAGCCACCACCACCACCGCCGCCACCGGCCACAGGCGGCGGACGGCGGCAGACGGCGGCGATCGGCGGCGGCCGGTGGCCGGAGGCGGTGGCTGTAGGTAATATGTTCCTTAGGACTATGTAAAACTCTTGGACTTCCTAGAATACAACTAGTAAACCATAAGACATTATATGTAATTCGCTCTTTTTGTAATCGTGTTTGTATTATGTGTTTAGTTTCTTGTTAAAGAATTTAATACCAACTGTATATTGAGATTTATCAGCGCATATGGAATTTTAGAACCAACATTCAACCGGGATATTAAGCTTATAAAATTGAGACTGAAACTTACAAATATTATTCCATTCATCGAGGAACTTACCAATCAGATTAGAATTAGACCCAAGTTTATAGATAGAACGAGCAAGATTCATGTTTGAATCTCAACCGCTATTTACATAATAAAGCCATATTTTAATCTTTCAAGTTATCAAAATGTATTTTTTTATTGAACACGAGGAAATAACAATTATTTTTAAGTTGAAATACATTTTATTATTAAATGTAATTAATCAAATTTTGAAAAGGTACAATTTAAATGTGTTGGTACGCAGCTGTCAGCCTAACTTTACCAAGCAGTACACGAACGGGTGGTTGGGTGGGGTTTTGTTTGTGTGTGTAGGGGTATATGGACTTTACGCAACGTCGGGTCAAATTCAATAAACCATGGAATTTGGTTTGGCTCACTGACAGCTTGCACACGTGTGCGTGCACATTCACACAACAGGAACAAACAACTCACTTTACATTAGACTATTGTTTGGTCAATATCAAATGAACTTTTTTCTAAACAAGAACGAATACATGACAAATCATCAAATTTTTATACTAATGTATAAATTTATGACCATAGGTTAAAATTAATTTTATTAATATATGTATTATTTACCATTCATAATATACAAGTTCTTATTGCACACCACATGTGACCCTCCATATGGAGTGGTCGCGCTCGCGAGGCGACCCTCCACTAAACGATACATGTCACGATATATTGCAATCAAGATAATATGTCTTGTCCATTATTGATTCATGGCATCTAATATACACCATCTGTACGTGTGAGTTTTTTTCATATTGAAATTATTGGACCAATTGATTGATTCTGCAACTATCTTTAAGATAAGAAGGTGATGCTTGTATACAAATCAAAATCAAAACATGCCAAACTAACATGATAAACGACATACTACCAATTTCACAAGAATATTTCACCTTAAAACAACACTAATAATGTAAATAACCTCCTTAATGACCACTAGAAAATGAATTACACTCAAGAGAATGCATCCGATAGAAAATAACTCAAAACAAATGAATTTAACTGAAAATTTCCCAATGGATGAGTGTTTTTAAGATGACAATTGGAATCTGCTACTCGCCTTTTTCTATCCTCAACCCATGATCAATACACGGTTGATCAACCATGATTTAGCATTCAATATATCATCATTATGAATATAAAATGATAGAGGCGGTGATTTCAACCATACCTATAGGTAAACATGTCAAATTAGTATTAGTGCATCACAAATTGGCTATAAAATAAAATGTTACACGGGTCAAACATGTCGAATGCATTAGACTGGGCGTAACAGGTGACCGGTAACCCGGTCGTGACCGTCACCTAAGCCCACCCCGACGCATCCCTAGCGTTACGCCGGAGCACCTCCGACGCGTCTCATAAGGTGAATGGTCGAGTGGACGACCTTTGGGAGGAGTTTGGTCGTCCAACTTTCTTTACCCTTCTTTCTTTCTTTAGCCTTCTTTCTCCCCTTCTATACCATATATATATAATAAATATAATATATATAATTTAATTTATATTATATATATAATAAAAATATTAATAAAACTGAAATAAAAAAAAATTGGTCGCCGATTCGGTCGCCCATTACGCCACTTTGGTCGTTGTTTGGTCATGTGTATGATCAAGAGAGAGATAGCTGATGTGGCACAGAGGTGGCGGAGGTGACCAAATTGGGTTTGGTCACCCATTACACATAGTCTTAAATATCCATAAAGCCTACTAAATTGCTTTACTTCAACACATTGATTATCATTCTAGTATTACAGTTCTCTTAATTATAAAAAAAACATCATGATTTTTAAAATTCAAGAAGATTAAAGGAAGACGAAAAGAATTGTTTGTTCTCAACCCGAGTCGTTCTTGAATTTTCCAGTGATTTGTGGTTTCCTATGCCATGCCACAGGAATTGTATGTATTACCTCTGGATCTTGATGTATTATTGCAAACTTGATCACCAAAGAATTTTAATGACAAAAAATTGACTCCAACTCGATTAAAAATAAAAATATGTATATAAATAATCAACTTTGGATTGGTTCAACTGGAATAAAATCATTTGGAGCAGTGTCTCCAACCAAACTGGTTAGAAACTTTACAATCATTTCTGTTGGAAAGAGTGTCCAACACATCAAATAAACCGGTATTCCGGTTCGGGTATTTTAGAGTCCTATTCGGGTTGTCCTCGAGGCGTCAACGAACACGAGAATTAACGAAGTATTTAATTAATAGTTTAATTAAATGACTGACGGGCCAAACGGACTAGTGTAGTTAATAGGAATTAACTAGCTATAGAATTCGGGCCATAGGGTGTGGATCGGATCGGGCTTGTGGAGCGGGCTTAGACTAATTAGAGTTTGACTCTAATTAGGTCTACACAACTATAAATAAAGGGTTAAGGGTATAACCTAAACACACTTAATACTTGTTTGTGCAAACCCCATTCGGCCGAATACCCTATTCGACCGAACCACCACCACCGAACCTCCGACCGCCGCTGCCCCGTCGTACGCCGCCGTCGCCGCCGTCGATCGAAAGGGTTTTCGATCGTGTTCTTCGGTGATCGTTTTCTCAAGAGTGCTTTGTACTACTTCGTGGTACATCGTCTCGTTCTTGACCAACCTAGGGTGTGATTCGATAGAGGGATTCTTGCTTGAATCCTAGTGCATCGTTTGATCTGGCTCGTACTAGATCACAGGGTTTATCTAGTTCACCGAATCGCGAAGAACAAGTAAGTGTTTCGAGTTCATCTATTTAATTACATTAAATATCTAGTTGCATTAGAATTGTAAACCTAACGGTCCAAAAGTTTTAATCGGGTCAATGTTCTACCAAGTTGCTTTTGATTTCCGCATTAAGCAAAGTGTGGCTAGATGCATAGAAAACCCAACAGTGGTATCAGAGCGCCATTGGTTTACAAGTCTAATAGTGCTAGACAAGAAATTCGAAACCCATAAAATTGTTTATGATTTTCGGTAATACCGAAAATTGTTTTTCGGGTATACCGAAAATTGTTTTTCGGGTTTTCCGAAAATTAGAAAACCCATTAAAAAAAATTGTTTTAATAATTTTCGGTTATTGTAAAAATTGTTTTTTAATTTCGAATAATATTTTTGGGTATTTCCGAATTTTCGGAAATATTTATTTAATATTTAAAAACATTTTTATTATTAAATAAATTAAATTAGGATAGTTTCAAATTGTTTGGAATTATCTATAATTTACGAAAATAAGATTTCGTCAATACCTTAAAATTATTTAATGAGTTTTAATATAAAATGTGTATTTTATATATAATTTTCGGATTATATATATAACATAGATATTTTATTTAAAATGTATTAAATTTAATTAGAAGTAGAAATCTTTTATTATGGTATGTGTATTTTTCTGAAAATACATGTACATAAATAAAAGATTTGGACAAATCTTGTTTACTTGGTTAAAAGAGTTTAAACAAGGAGATAATTTGAAAAGTTTAAATTATGGATATGTATATATATCCGAAAATTTAATTTCGGTATATATATATATATATATATATATATATATATATATATATATATATATTTAAAATTATTTTCGGAAATTTTAAATATTTAAAAGGGTTTTGGATTTTCGAATATTTTATTATTTATCTTATTTACTTATAATTGTTTATAATAGAAATAATGGCATAAATATTAAAAGTAAATTGAATATATATTATATATTAATTAAAAGTTTAATTCAGAATATATATATATATATATATATATATATATATATATATATATATATATATATTAATTTTCGAATTCCATTATATATCAAATAAGATTTGATATTCCTCCTGTATATGTATAATATTATGTAATAATAGTTTATTAAATATTATATAAGATATAGTTATAATAGAAATTAAAACGTCGCGTCCTCGCGCGTTTATAAAATTAATTATACTATATAGAACTTTAGTAAATGTAATTAAAAGGTTTTAATTAACATAGATATAATTATATAATAGTTTATATATATTATAACTAAAGTTAAATATATCGTCGCTTATGTCATTAGTAGGCTCACCCATAGTCTAAGACATCTAAAGGATGAAAAGGAAGAGATATAGATCTCTAAACGGGGTTGCATTTTTAACACGCCTTGAGCTGACCTACCCCGCCGCTTCCCTTGTCTTAGAATGGAGCTACCGAACGAGCATAATAGGATGATGTTAAGATTAAAAGTATAATCATAAAATTAAACAAATTATTCCCGTTTAATTAAATGTGAACATTGTGTGCTCTCCATCGAATGACACACGCTCGCATCATAATCTGATTAACGGAACTCGTGTGGATAACCGGTACGTTAATTGTGAGATTATTTTATGAGTGAAACGATTCTCGCGATACTCAAGCGAACTTGAGCCGAGAAGTCCACGTGGGTGTTCCATGCTTGTTTCACCTTCTAATATATGATCCACGGTATCCCTGTCATATAGATTAGAATGAGCATTGATTCGAGATTAACATGCCATTCTCCCACGAGAATGAATCTCAAAGAACTAGGGATTTCATAAGATTGAAATTGACAATAGTTTGCCTACGACACGAAATTGTTTTGGTGTGAAATACGGCATCCCTCTTCACATCAAATAACTAGTGGGCGTATCCTAGCCTTATGAATAAAGATTGTGAAAATTATTATAAGGATTAATTATTGAATTCACTAACAAAGAAATTGTTTCTTTTGTAGATGGGTTTAAACCTAAATGACAACACAATCCCACTTCCTCCTCCACCTCCACTTCCACAAGGACCACAAAGCTTTCTCTTATCTCCACCTTGAATCGTGAAAAGCTCACTGGACCCAACTACATTGATTGGGTTCGTACGCTTAGAATCACGTTAAGGTACGAGGGCAAGGAGTATGTCCTCGATAACGAGATTGCTGAGTTGACTGACAATTCGAGTGACATAGACAGAGCTGCCTATAATCTCCATCATTCAGAGTCGGAAAAGGTTGCTTGCCTGATGCTAGCCACTATGTCATCTGATCTCCAAAAGAATTTTTAGAAGATGAGTGCCTATGACATCAATCAACAGCTCAAACAAATGTTTCAAAACCGAGCTAGGCAAGAACGTTTCGACGTGGTAAGTTCCCTAGTAGGATGCAAACTACAAGAAGGGCAATCTGTGTGTAGCCACGTTCAAAAGATGAAGGGTTACATAGACAGACTAGCGAACTTGGGTGTCCATTTACCGAAGGAGTTGACCACTGATATGGTCTTGAACTCGCTTCCACCATCCTACTCACAATTTATAGTTAACTATAACATGGGTGATATGGATAAGACACTCATGGAACTGCACGATATGTTGAAAACTACCGAGGCTAGCTTGATGAAAACTAAAGGTTCCGCTCCTACTGCTCCTGTCTTGTCTATTCGATCTGAAGGTGTTAAAAAGAAACGCCGTCCTCCTCCTAATGGCAAATGCAAGGCCAAAGTAGGTCAAGCCAAACAAGGCTATAAGAGGAAGGCTGATTCTGACATAACACATACGAAAGATCTGAAAGATGTTGTTTGCTACTACTGTCAAGGAAAGGGTCACTGGAAAAGAAGTTGCCCAAAGTACTTGGATGATCTGAAGAGTCAGAAAGTCAGAAAGTCTGGACCATCAGGTACTTTTATGATTGAACTCCATCATTCTTCTATGTCTAATTCTTGGGTTCTAGATACAGGGTGTGGTACTCACATTTGCACTGATATGTAGGGACTTAAGAATTGTAGGAAGTTGAAGCATGGAGAGCTTAATCTGATCATGGGAAACAGAGTTTCGACTGCTGTCACCAAGATAGGAGATTATGAGCTCATGCTTGGGAATGGATGTTCTTTACTTTTATTAGATGTTTGTTTTTCGCCTTCTATGGCACGCAACATTATTTCGTATTACGCATTGTTTAAGGATGGTTTTGACTTTGTTTTTGATAATGAGAATGGTTCTATTTTAGTTTATAAAAATGATGTGTTTTATTTTAAAGTTATTCCTTGTGCTGGTATATATGAAATAGATGGTTGCGTAAACAAAAGAAATCTAATATTGAATGTTGATTCATCCAAAGGGGTATTGGATAAGTCATGTCTATGTCATTGTCGCTTAGGACATATAAACAAGAAACGCATAGCTAAACTCCAAAAGGATGGAGTGTTAGAATCATTTGACCTCAAATCGAATGGTGTGTGTGAGTCTTGTTTACTTGGCAAGATGACAAAGGCGCCATTCACAGGGTCATGTGAAAGAGGCAAAGACTTATTGGACCTCATACATACTAATGTGTGTGGACCGTTCAAGTCTAACACTAGACATGGTGAACGATACTTCGTCACATTTACTGATGATTTCAGTAGATATGGATATGTTTATTTGATTAAACATAAGTCTGATACTTTTGAAACGTTCAAAGAATATCAGAAAGAAGTAGAGAATCAACTGGGCAAGAAGATTAAGATGCTCCGTTCTGACAGGGGCGGAGAGTATCTTAGTCAAGAGTTTATCGACTATCTAAAGAGTTGTGGAATAGTATCCCAACTCTCACCTCCTCGAACTCCACAACTTAATGGAGTGTCGGAAAGGAGAAATCGAACCTTGCTTGACATGGTACGATCAATGATGAGTCGATCAACACTTCCAGTGAGTTTCTGGGGATATGCCTTAGAAACTGCAGCACATATCGTAAACCTTGTACCAACTAAGAAGGTTGCCAAAAATCCCTCTGAAATGTGGACAGGGAATCCTCCCTCCCTCAAACATTTGAAGATATGGGGTTGTGGGGTTTATGTAAGACATGAATCTCACGACAAGCTAGATAACAAATCAGAGAAGTGCTACTTCATTGGCTACCCACGACCGTCTTTTGGATATCGATTTTATAATCCGAAAGAGAACAAAGTGTTCGTATCTCGAAGAGGATTCTTCCTCGAGAGAGAGCTAATATCCAAAGAAGACAATGGGAGCAAAATTGATCTTGAAGAGTGTCAAAAGTCAAGCAATGAAGATGTAGTGGAACCTATAGTTGACACTAGCACTCAACCAGAGGATGAGACTCCTGTTGAACAAAATGATGTAACTCCTACCGTTCCACATAGATCCTCTAGAACTGTTCGCCCTCCTAAGCATTTAGGTGATTATTATGATTTCCATATTGCTGAAGGCGATGCATCTACTGGTAATAGTCTACCAGTTGATGACGATGAGCCATCGAGTTATAAGGAAGCTATGGAAGGCCCTGAGGCCGAAAAGTGGAAAGTGGCTATGGAGAGTGAGATTCAGTCCATGTACGACAATCAAGTATGGAACTTGATTGATACTTCTCCCGGTGTCAAAACCGTAGGATGCAAGTGGATCTTCAAGAAGAAGATAGACATGGATGGGAATGTGCACACCTATAAGGCTTGGTTGGTTGCAAAAGGTTATACTCAAACTCATGGGATTGATTATGATGAAACCTTTTCACCAGTAGCTAAAATAAAGTCTATCAGAATATTGCTTGCCATAGCTGCGTTTCATGACTATGAAATTTGGCAGATGGATGTTAAAACTGTATTCCTTAACGGAAGACTCACTGAGGATGTCTATATGGCACAGCCAGAAGGTTTTATCAATAAGAAATATCCTAATAGAGTGTGCAAGCTTGAGAAATCCATTTATGGATTAAAACAAGCCTCTCGAAGCTGGAATCTTTGCTTCCATGAGAAAGTCAAGGAGTTTGGTTTCTCTAGGAGTGAAGATGAGTCCTGCGTTTACATCAAAGCTAGTGGGAGCGTTGTTGTCTTCCTAGTACTGTATGTGGATGACATACTCCTTATAGGAAATCATATTCCTACACTGCAAGACGTGAAGTCTTGGTTGGGAAAATGTTTCGCTATAAAGGATCTAGGAGATGCAGCGTACATACTCGGTATAAAGATATACAGAGATAGAGAAAGACGTCTAATAGGATTGAGCCAGAGTACATACTTGGATAAAGTACTAAAACGCTTTAGTATGGTTGATTCTAGGAAAGGGTATCTACCCATGAATCATGGCATAACATTGTCTAAAAGTCAATGTCCCAGTACTGAGCAAGAACTGGAGAAGATGAGTCGACTCCCTTATGCCTCGGCGATTGGATCGATCATGTATGCCATGGTATGTACTCGCCCGGATGTCTCATATGCGATAAGCATGGTGAGCCGGTTCCAGGGCAACCCTGGCAACGATCATTGGACTGCGGTGAAAACGATTCTCAAGTACCTAAGGAGAACAAAGGATATGTTCTTAGTGTATGGTGGGAAAGACGAACTTGTTGTGGAAGGTTATTGTGACGCGAGTTTCCAAACGGATAGAGATGACTCGTGCTCACAAACTGGGTGAGTGTTCTTATTGAACGGAGGAGTTGTCACTTGGAAGAGTTCCAAGCAGGAGACAGTTGCTGATTCAACTTGCGAATCTGAGTATATTGCTGCCTGTGAGGCATCAAAAGAGGCCACATGGTTGAAGAATTTCATTGGGGATCTTGGTGTCGTAACAAGCATCAAGGAACCAATGAAAATCTTCTGCGACAATGAAGGTGCAGTCTCATTTACTAAAGAATCCAAAGATCATAGTCGAACCAGGCATATACTCAGAAAGTTTCACTATGTGAGAAAGCGAGTTGAAGATGGGGACGTGACAGTGACAAGAGTATCGTTGGAAAACAACCCGACTGATCCTTTCACAAAAGCACTAAGTCGTGCCAAGCATGATGCTCATGCGAGGACGATATGAATTAGATTTCATAGTGACTTATCATAAATTGTCATTCATTTGAAATTGTAGCGAATATTAAATTGTATGAATTGATGATTTATTTATGGAGATTAAATAATTTGCAAGTGTTCTATCATTCATATAGTATTTAATTATTTCATTTCAACCTTTTGCATGTTTAGAACCTATTCCAAAGTAAACTAAGAGATTACTTAAACGTCCACAGTCGATCGTTCTTATGGGAATAAGAACTGAATTAAGATGTCATGGGAGAGTGAGTAGATTGTTCAAAGGTATGAACACTGCATAGAGATTGCTGCTACTCTCATGAGCATTTAAAAGGTGTATTTAAATGTTGGACCAACCCACGCTCAGAGTATTACCCCATGGACTTTATCATGGGTAATAGTGAGGCAATAATATCGTATGAGTCTTCAAACCAAGATGCATCGTTTCCTTAGTACGATTTCGTGATGCATTGGTCTAACTCCAACGCTATTCGTAACTGGTAGATATAAAGATTAGTTCCATGTATCATGTGATGACTATGAAGGAAGATGATGTAGTTAAGGTTTATTTGTTCCCTCTGATCAAAGTGATAGAGGAGATATCCATGGGCCCCCTGTTGATTTGATGTGACACTGAAGTACCTGCGCAGGTCATGACTAGATTGAAAGTTCAATCATGTAGTCAAATCGTCATCATAAATCTCGAATCAGGAAACATAATCGTAACTAGAGTGATTGACATGTGCATGTCACTAGTTACATGATATCGCGCAACGAAGGACATATGATCACTTATCATAGGACTGTTTCTGATAGTTCAAGAGTTCAGTAGCTGCACATGAAATGCACACTCTAAAGGTTACACGAACGCATACCGTTTATAGTTGATGAGGTGTCCAAGTGGGAGACTGTTGGAAAGAGTGTCCAACACATCAAATAAACCGGTATTCCGGTTCGGGTATTTTAGAGTCCTATTCGGGTTGCCCTCGAGGCGTCAACAAACACGAGAATTAACGAAGTATTTAATTAATAGTTTAATTAAATGACTGACGGGCCAAACGGACTAGTGTAGTTAATAGGAATTAACTAGCTATAGAATTCGGGCCATAGGGTGTGGATCGGATCGGGCTTGTGGAGCGGGCTTAGACTAATTAGAGTTTGACTCTAATTAGGTCTACACAACTATATATAAAGGGTTAAGGGTATAACCTAAACACACTTAATACTTGTTTGTGCAAACCCCATTCGTCCGAATACCCTATTCGACCGAACCACCACCACCGAACCTCCGACCGCCGCTGCCCCGCCGTACGCCGCCGTCGCCGCCGTCGATCGAAAGGGTTTTCGATCGTGTTCTTCGGTGATCGTTTTCTCAAGAGTGCTTTGTACTACTTCGTGGTACATCGTCTCGTTCTTGACCAACCTAGGGTGTGATTCGATAGAGGGATTCTTGCTTGGATCCTAGTGCATCGTTTGATCTGGCTCGTACTAGATCACATGGTTTATCTAGTTCACCGAATCGCGAAGAACAAGTAAGTGTTTCGAGTTCATCTATTTAATTACATTAAATATCTAGTTGCATTAGAATTGTAAACCTAACGGTCCAAAAGTTTTAATCGGGTCAATGTTCTACCAAGTTGCTTTTGATTTCCGCCTTAAGCAAAGTGTGGCTAGATGCATAGAAAACCCAACAATTTCCCGGTCTATCTGTTCTAGGCTGTTCTTGACTCCGAATTCCTCTTTCAATTTGAGGAGCATCTAGCTTTATGGATTAGTTTTTAAATTGTTTTATAAAAATGCCTCATATTTGTAGTAACTTACCTTGAGTGATTTAGAGAAAATAATGGGTCATTAATAATTGTTTAATGCTGAAAGATATGACAAAAAGTAGATTAACTCGAATTAATTTCTGTAGTTGCATTCGTATATACAGCATACAGACTTATATTGTTTTTATTACAAAGTATACAATGATTTTACGTGTCTATATTCAAAACAATGATCAATGAATAAGTGTTTATGACGGTTTTTGGTTTATTGAATATCTTTTTTTTTTACATATTGTATAAGTTTTGGCCCTTATTTAACCTGAATGATATGTTCGACCTATTACTTTTGTCACCTAAAAGTTGAGGTAACGTTAAGTTGGATGACCACAAAGAGTAATTTATAGTGGAGGTGGCAACTGGCAAGAACTAGTAAGTTACACATTCAAAAGACGAGGACTGTAAATTACACACTAAAAAGTAGAAGGTCCAATTGTAAAGTTTCTTTGCGCCGAAGAGTCCAGTATTTGTCCACAGTAAATGAGTAAATTCATGATTCAAAGCTCACGCTTTTCAGTTTTCACAGACCTTCCTACATCCCCCCAAAACACGCAATTTCAATCAAATTCCATTACTGAATTGTTAGCATTAGGGTTCATGAAATAGGAATTTTGCTGATTGTTGCTAAATCATGGTGGGAATGGTTGCAGCGATTTCTAGGGAGAATTTCGCCGGCCTCATTCACTCCGCCAAATTCTCTACTGACATTCCTTCGAAGCTTGATAAGTTATGTAAACTTAAAGACGAATTTTCTCGCGCAGAAGACGCTCATCTGGTAACAGAGTTTCTTCCCCAGCTTATTGATCTTCACACCGATCACTGCAGCCCCGTTCGCAGATTTGTTGCAGAGTGCGCATCATAAACCCTTATTAATATTTCGTTTTTTCTGCAGTTTGTTTATTTTACAGTTGGCATCGAATTGTTTAATTTGAATTACCTTGATACCTTTTATTTATTTCAAACTTAATGACTTTGGCTAGGTAAGGCAGTTAGCGTTTAGGCTTTCTGGTAATTTAGGAGAGTTTACAACCATCTGAAGTTAATCATCATACTTGCATTACCGTACCTCTCCCAATTTACACGTGATGGTTTTTCATACCATCTAAGTGCAATCGGTGTTGCTGATTGATTAATTTTGTCCCATATCATATGCAGGATTGCTGGTGATGTTGGCTTGAGTTATACAGATTTACTACCTGATATTGTTCCTTTATTGATAACTCTGTTAAGAGATGGTGCACCTGCAGTTGCTAGACAAGCCATCATCTCTGGAATCAGTTTATTCCGACGTGCTCTTACGAAAATAGCTACTCAGGTATATTTCATATAATCTTCACCATGATCATGCATGTCATTCTAGATACTGATGGTTGTAGTTTTCAGGGTAGTGAGATGAACGATTCTCTTGAGTCTTCATGGGGATGGGTGTTGAAGCTTAAAGATGAAATATATTCAATGGCATACCAGGTAAGCACCATTCTCAAATCCCAATGTTTTAAATGTATACTATGCAGCTGCAACCTAACCAAATGTTTTGATTTGCAAGGCTGAAACTGAAAGTGATGGGAGAAAGTTGGCTGCACTAAAGTTCATTGAAGCAGTAACTCTCTTATATACAGCTGATCCTAGTGCTCCTTCCGAAGATCAAACTTCTGCAGGTATTTATAATTTTATATTAATTATTTTTTCATAATTGATAATATCTTTGTATTCTTGTGTGACAGGCGAATTTAACATAGCATGGCTTCGTGGGGGCCATCCCATACTTAATGTGGGAGATTTGTCAGTTGAAGCTAGTAAGAACCTGGGTTTGTTGCTTGATCAGCTAAGATATCCAGCTGTCAAATCACACAGCAATATGGTGGTCATTGTGCTAATTAAGAGGTATATTGATGCATGCATGCATATCATATGCTATGAATTATGATGATTTGCTTGTACTGATTGCTGTTAATGCTAAATACAGTCTTTCAGTAATTGCAAAGAAACGGCCTGCATTTTATGGGCGAATTCTTCCAGTTTTACTGGGTTTGGATCCATCAAACTCTGCTGTGAAAGCGGGCCGGGTTTCTGGGGTGCATCATGCTTTAAAGAATGCTTTCCTCACCTGCTTGAAATGCACTCACCCAGGGGCAGTACCGGTAACTATTCTGCATTCTTGATATCTTCCATTTCCTGTAATGCACTAAAATCAAGTTTGTATCCTAAATATTTAGTGGCGAGATCGTCTAGTTGGATCACTTAGAGAAATGAAAGCTGGAGGTTTGGCTGAAGAAGCCCTTCAACAACTTAAATCCTCAATTGTTGAGGATATAAAACCCTCTGTAGCGGTTAGGAAAAGGCCTGAAGTGAAGGATGATGATGTACCTGTTAAGCGTGCAAAACCAACACTTAACTTAAACGAATCATCATCATCATCATCAAAAACTAAAAATGAAGAAAAAAAGAATGTAGGGGAGAATGGACGGGTGCAAAAACTTGTTGCTATGTTTAGGTCACTGGTTGCACAGGGTGAAGAGTCAGCTGGAATGTTGGAAATTCTGATTAGCAGTATCTCTGCAGATTTACTAGCTCAATTAGTCATTGCCAATATGCCTAATCTTCCTCTATCTCCTCCTCACCCTCAATTACATGGAGATGAAGATAATAATAATAATAATAATGATAATAATAATAATTTGTCTGCATATTTGACAGACATATTATCACGCTCCACCAATCCTCAACCTACACATTCACACACTGATGAGGTATATATATATATACCCTTATAATTTTCAACATAAGTTCGAGGTCACTTCATCGGTCCTATTGTTTCTTTTTTTATTGGCCAAAATGCATTTTACTGCCCTGAACTTGGCTGACTAGGTCCTCTACTACCCTGAACTATTAAAGGTGCATAATAAACTTGATAAAATGGTCGATTTAGTACCCAATACTCGCTAGTTTTCTCACGTGTTTTGCTTCTAATATCAATATATTGAGATGAACGTATATTTTTTAGTCCGTCAAAAGCTCCAACGAAAGTAAGTCAGAAAATGCGATCAAATTAACGAGTCAGGGTACTAAGTCGACCATTTTATCAAGTTTAGGGTACCATGATGCACCTTTAATAGTTCAGGGTAGTAGAGGACCTAGTCAGCCAAGTTCAGGGTACTAAAATGTATTTTGGCCTTTTTTATTCTAATTACTTTAGAAAACAATTCAACTTTCCACCCTCTTGTACTTTCTACAGAAGCCTGAAGTGGAGGAAGAAGCAAAAGAAAGTGCTATAGATTCTCCCATGGAGCAAGACCCGGTCCCACCAGTTTCTGCAGATTTACCATCTGTAACGAGTGCCAATTTAGCTATTCCTATTCCTAATCCTATTCCTATTCCTATTCCTATTCCATCTCAAGAGACTGATGATATAGGGGAACTGGAGAATGGAATTCCAGGTCTAGACTCATCAATCCGGGATGACGACATGCCTGAAATCCAGGCTGTTGCTGATGTGGCAGATAACAGTCAAGATCAAATTACCAAATTATCAGTCTCTACAGAAGACAGGTCTGAAGCAGCAGCAGCAACAGCAAATGAGAATTCCTCAACTGCAACTTCTCTTCAGTTAACACCAAAAGTGGTCCTGCCAAAAATGTCTGCCCCTGTGATTGCTCTCACAGATGACCAAAAGGATCAGATACAGAAATCTGCTTTTATAAGCATAATTGAAGCTTATAAACATATAGCAGCTGCTGGTGGCTCACAGCTTCGGTTTTCCTTGCTTTCCTGTTTAGGAGTTGAGGTAATAACTAATACCTAATAACCGAATACCAGAAATTACTAACTGTGTATGGCTGCCTTGAATAATTTTGTTGGTTGTGACAGTTTCCTTTGGAGTTGGACTCTTGGAAACTTGTGCAAACACACATACTCTCAGATTATACAAATCATCAAGTAATTTCTCATCTCAAAGTCTATTTAACTCAAGTTTAAATTAAGATCATTTTAAAAATGATGAATTTATTGTATTGTCTCAGGGGCATGAGTTGACCTTGCGTGTTCTGTATAGATTATTTGGAGAGGCAGAAGCAGAGCATGATTTCTTTTCTTCAACAACAGCAACTTCAGTATACGAAATGTTTCTTTTAAAAGTGGTCTGTAAACGTTCTCTTCTCTGTGGTTATTAATTATTATACATCCTGTAAGTTTAAAAATTAATATAGATTGATTGTTACTGTTACTGCAAGTGCAGGCAGAAACACTGAGAGATTCGTTTCCAGCAAATGATAAATCTCTGAGCATATTGCTAAGTGAAGTTCCTTACCTGCCAAAATCAGTTGTTAAAATGTTGGAGTGTTTGTGTGTTCCTGAGGAATTTCAGAGTGGAGAGAGAGTGCATCAAGGTCTCAGCATTGTTTGGAACTTAATTCTTCATAGACCACCCACTCGAGATGTCTGCTTAAAAATTGCTTTAAAGGTATGCTTCAAAATTATATATTTTTTTTAATTACTTCTCACCATAATACTGGTTTGTTTGAATACTATTATAGAGTGCAGTTCATCATCTGGAGGAAGTGCAAACAAAGGCGATACGTCTGGTATATTATGTCAATTCTCCACATATTTATAATATTTTGCGTCTTTTTATTTTATTTTATATATTTAGAGTTTGATTGAGTGTTTCATCTTCAGGTGGCTAACAGGCTGTATCCTATACCTTCGATTACTCAGCAAATTGAAGATTTTGCAAAGGAAATGCTATTATCTGCAGTCAGTGAAGGATCTAATCCTGAATTACCAAAGGTGTGACTTTGACTTTGATATTATTAATTAATTATCATATCAATTATGGAACTTGATATTTGATATATGTAGGACACTGAGATGGAGACTGAATCAGTAACTGCCTCTGAGGCTGGTCAACTATGTACATCATCATCATCACCTTCAATAAACGATGCACAACGTTGCATGTCGTTGTATTTTGCCCTTTGTACAAAGGTATCTAACGACTTATCGACATATAATTCTCTGCACAATCTGATTTCTAAAGTTAAGTTTTTTTTTTTTTTAATGAATTACAGAAACATTCTCTTTTTCGTCAACTGTTAATTGTCTACAAGAACATGTCGAAAGCAGCAAAGCAGGTCCAAATTTCTTATTTATTTATTTATTAAACACAAAAATGCTAACAGTATTGATTTTTGTGCAGGCAATTAGCGTCCAAATCCCCAAACTAGTTCGCACCATTGGGGCATCATCTCAGCTTCTTGAAATAATTGCAGATCCACCCCCTGGAAGCGAAAACCTTCTCATGCAGGTTTTTGTGTGTTATTATTGTTATTCTCATAGGAGAGGGAATATGCATGGTTTTTTTTTTTTTTTTTTGACAGGTAGTGGAAACGTTAACAGATGGGGCAATTCCTTCTCCTGATCTGATATCTACCATCAAAAAGTTATATGAAACAAAATTGAAGGATGCAGAGATTCTCATTCCAGTATTACCATTCCTACCAAAACATGAGGTTTTCTTCTCATGTGTTTTTTATTTATTTTTTCTTGACAACATTTTCTTATGGTCAATTTCATGTACATTCATTCATTCATTATTTCTTTTTTCATGGTAGTAATATTTGTTTTTGCAGGTTCTTCAGATGTTTCCTCGGTTTGTAAATCTTGCACCAGATAAATTCCAGAGTGCACTTGCGCGTATCTTACAGGTAGGTAACTCTGGGCCACTTATTGTTTGGTTTGGTTTGGTTCTCTTTTCTAATTGGTGGTTTGTTACAGGAATCATCATCATCACTTACACCAGCCGAAGTGCTGATTAGTATTCATGGCATTGATCCTGACAAAGATGGGATTCCCCTTAAGAAGGCACCCATCTCTTCATCTTTGCTTCTTCATTTCAATTTCAGCTATAAACTAACTAACTAACTAATTTGTTGTTGTTAAGCAGGTTACAGATGCGTGCAACACCTGCTTTCAGCAAAGGCAGATATTCACTCAACAAGTTGTAGCAAAAGTTTTAAATCATCTGGTTGAGCAGATTCCTCTTCCAATGCTGTTCATGCGCACAGTAATACAGACAATTGGTGCATTTCCTGCCCTGGTAAAACCACTATCTTTCTTTCTTTATAACTGTTTTCTTTCAACATCTCACACTTGCAATATGATACAGCTGGATTTTATTATGGAAATTCTATCTCGTCTTGTAAGCAAGCAGGTCAGAAATACTCTTTTATCTTATAAAGTTGAAAGCTATATAAGATAGAGAATTAGAGATCATCTTTTTATTTGTTGTGTTTCAGATTTGGAAAAACCAAAAGCTGTGGGTAGGATTCTTGAAATGTGCCCAGTTAACAAAGCCTCAATCTTTTGGTGTGCTACTTCAGGTAGGTGTGCTAATGATTATAGAAATTAATTATGTTTGCTTTTGTCAATTTGACTAATTGTATTATTATGTTTAGCTTCCTCCAGCACAGCTTGAAATTGCATTAAATAAACAAGCTGCACTAAAAGCTCCATTGGCTTCATACGCCACCCAACCTGACATTCGATCTTCACTTCCAAGGTTCACTCAGTAACAAACCATGTGTTCATGATCATTCTTGTTATGTTATGCTGCATTGAAAAATGAAAATGGGGTGCATTTCAGGTCCATACTGGTGGTTCTTGGAATTCAACAGGACTCTCAAAGTGCAATTCAGGTGCAACCAACACAGTCACAAACGGCATCTCAGGCCCAATCACAAACTCAGTCCCAGGCCCAATCGCAAACTCAGTCTCAGGCCCATTCGCAAACTCAGTCACAGGCCCATTCGCAAACTCAGTCTCAGGCCCATTCGCAAACTCAGTCACAGATGGGAGATACAGGCAATTCAGAGAAAGAAGCCAACGAATCAACTACCACTTGAATAGGTATTCAACTACAACTTTTAGTCATCTACAACTTTTCTCTGCAGGTTGTTCAAAAATGTACAAGTGGTTGAACATGGACTTCCTGTGCTCCCTCATTTCTTTTCTAGTAGCTTTCACAAATTATATCTTCACACCACTTTAAAAGATTATCATTATAGATTATCGGGAGAATTTGGTGGTTCTATAAGACCCTTTTTCTTATATAATATATGTAATATCAAATGTATGATAGAGTTTTTGACTTCAATTTGTTGCTGAGCTTATTGCCGATGACTACACATGATGCATGATAAGAAATACCCTATCGTAAATTAACGCCTCATTAATAATTTAATAGTCTATTATTTCAACACTCTCCAACTTTATCTTTTGATTTGTTACATTACATGTTCAGATGTCGCCAACATTTATCAATAGTATGCTTAGTAAATTTCATAATCTCAGTGCTACCTAAGTCTAAAATGACTGTAAACGCATTTCTCGTTACAGTAAGTACACATCTTGATTTTGCACCTGTTCTTTTTTATTTTGTCACGTGAGCTTTGACATCTAATCATACATTATATGTCCATATTGAACTTAAAAGCCAGGAAAAATATTGAACTACTTGTTTTCATCATATATATACATAAAAACATAGATACATAAAAAAATTTACAAAAATTAACGAGTTATTGGAAATAAAGCTCAACATAACCCTTTGTATTATAACTGTTAAAAAACTACCCATCTAAAACACATGAACCTTCTAACTACCTAAGGATGAATATGTTTCAAAAGTTATATATTGGGAATTGATTTGTTAAAGGAGTCTCAACATATCTAAGACAAATTAAATTCATTTACAATTATACCCTTATAAATTTTTTATCCTTTCTTTAACCCTAAACCCACATTAAATTATCTCTTTGTTCTTGGTCTTTATGTTTAATTCTTCATCTTGAAATAGTCGAATTGAAGAATTTATTATGAAGTCATCTATTAAATGAAATTAAATCAATATTAGAATGAATCATGCGCATATACAATTCCTTTTTACCTATTATCAAATTTCCTTAGAAGTTATAAAATTCACAAACAAATCGTACAAGTGTAAAAGTTGTGTGATACTTGAAGAAAGAGTAAATTACAAACCTTTCTGAAAAAGGAGTAGGCATGTTGGTGGACAAATCGTACAATTGTCAAATGGCGGTTGTAAAGGTAGTGGCAAAGTGTGCGCAGATGATATGTATGAAACTTTTTATTTTGGGCAGACGTGCAGACATGTAATGTGTGGGGATTAGGGTTAAAAAAGGTAAAAAAATTCATAAGGGTATAAATGTCAAATAAATTTGATTTTGTCTTGGATGTATTAAAACTTGTCTTTAACAAATCAATTCCCTTATATATTAATAACGTTAATAATTTCTAAGCAAAGCACGTATATGTTAATATTTTCATTTCAATAATATGTATGTAAAAAAATTCCCCAAATTAAGTATAAGAATGTGTTTTTTTTTTTTACAAACACGCTTAAATTAAAGTAAAAGAAATAAATGATACAAGTTTTAAAAAATGTCAAATATAATTTTCTAGAAATATGGTTAATAAGTTAAAGAAAAAATAAACCCAGGTAATTCCCTTTTCTTGAGTTGGGCATCCAAACACCCCCTAATTTTGACTGCCCTTTGCCCAAGATACAACCCATACCCACCCATTTGCTGATTCCTAATTCCTCTGTTACCAAGAGCGATTACTTGCACTACAAATCTTCAAGAACCCTAACCAAAAGTATATAAAATTTGAGAAACCAAACCAAATCAAAGCATGGGTGTTGATTACTACAAGGTTCTTCAGGTGGACCGCAACGCTAAAGACGATGATTTGAAGAAAGCATATCGGAAACTCGCTATGAAGTGGCACCCTGATAAAAACCCTAACAACAAAAAAGATGCCGAAGCTAAATTTAAAACTATCTCCGAGGCCTACGATGTAATTATTCCGATTTCACACTTTAATTTATTCAATAAATGCACATATGCTTGTTTTTTTAGCAAGATTACTTGATTAGTTCAATTGAATTGCATAGGATATGTATCTAAACCTAAAAATTCCCTTATTTTAATAGCTTAGACAAGGGTTTTGCATTCTGATAAGGACGCAAAACATGCCCTTTTTTTGTTTGTAACCTTATGTGATGATTTCAAGTTTCTTTTTTTCTTCTTTCCAATCAGGCAGATTGCATTTTTATTTCTGATCTGGTCACTGGTTTCTAAAATCTGTACTAAAACCATGCTACATCTCAAAATTGATTATGTTGGGTAATGCCAACCAATAAGCGAATGCTGTATAACTTTTGGATTGTGACATTGTGTATATAAAACCTAAATTCGCAAATCTAAGAGTTTATATCAAGGGATTTGTCGACTTAATGGAGTATTTTAATTAGGGATTTGGTGTGTACATTAATGAACAGGTATTGAGCGATCAGCAGAAGAGAGCAATATATGATCAGTATGGTGAGGAGGGTTTGAAGGGTGCGGGTGGGTTTTCCAACATGCACCATGATGGTGGTTCATCATCATTTAGGTTTAATCCCCGCAATGCAGATGATATATTCTCTGAGTTTTTTGGGTTCTCAAGCCCATTTGGAGGCGGGTCCCACTCCCATTCTCATGGAGGTAGTCCTTTTCAGAGGGGTGGCATGTTTGGTGATGATGTTTTCTCTCAGTTCAGGGCGGCAACTGGCGGCGGTGAAGGGTCAGCCGCCATGCCACCTAGGAAAGGAGCCATGATTGAACGCACGTTGCCTTGCAGCTTGGAGGACTTATTTAAGGGTACTACAAAGAAGATGAAAATTTCAAGGGATGTTTCTGATGGTTCTGGGTAAGCTTCTGATTGATTTTCTGATCCAATTTCTTGTAAAAAAAACTTATTATATGTTTTGTAAATATAGGAGATCAACAACAGTGGAAGAGATTCTTGCAATAGAGATAAGACCGGGTTGGAAAAAGGGCACAAAAATAACATTTCCAGAAAAAGGAAACGAGCAACGAGGTGTGATTCCTTCTGATCTTGTGTTCATAATTGATGAGAAACCGCATGCGGTTTTCAAGCGAGATGGAAACGATCTTGTTGTTACCCAGAAAGTATCTCTAGCAGAAGCCCTTACTGGTTACACTGCACAAGTCAACACTCTTGATGGGCGGGTGTTGACCATCCCGGTCAACAATGTAATCACTCCAACTTATGAGGAGGTAGTTAAAGGAGAAGGGATGCCTATACCAAAAGAACCAACTAAAAAGGGGAATTTAAGGATCAAATTTGATATAAAGTTCCCTACAAGATTGACATCTGACCAGAAAAAGGGTATTAAGCTGTTGTTGACTTCTTGAAGCTCGGTTCTTTTATGTCACAGTTTGCTTTTGAATTAGATGTTTTTATTTATCAAAGGAATCTTTTGTTTGTGGTCAAATTAAGTTTGTTGCCTAGCTTCTGGTTTAATTTTTGACTTTTTGTGTAATCTGCTAAACATTTTGTATGAATTGATGTTCAAGTTGTGAATGCTATTTGGACAAAGACACTAGGAAGATGTCAAGGAAATAATTATAGACTATTTATGGATTACAAAAATAATGTTGTTACGATGTCAACTAAAATGAAACCACAAACATACAAATTATGTACTGTAAAACAAGTGTTATCTTCTGAACATATAATAAGACAACATGTATTAAATCTACACTTGGTTTACTCCGTACATAAACGTTATATAGACCAAATCGCCTGTTTATTATTTTGTTGCCTAGGAAATATCCATCTTTTCTATGTTTTCTTAATATGTAATGCTTGTCCAAATCGAAACATATTGTTGGAAATATGGTAACAAATCGCTCTGAAGGCTCAGGGAAAGAACGCCTGAAATGGACTCAAGAACTTCATGATTTGTTTGAAAATGCGGTTAATCAGCTTGGCGGCCCTGACAGTAAGTATTCAGAATTTTAACAAACGATTTGTTTGTTCCATTGCAAAATACTTATTTTTTTAATTGTTGAGTAGTGACAAGATAGATGGATTATAGCATTGGTGATACATACTTATATGATCTGTTTCTTTAATTACTTCTATTTGATTTTGTAGGGGCAACACCAAAAGGCATATTAAAGACAATGGGAATAACAGGACTCACAATCTACCATGTCAAAAGCCATTTACAGGCAACATGTTTTCTTCTCTATAAATATATTCAAAAAATGCTTTGGATATTCTCAAATTATCTAAACTTAGTAAATCACAACAATTATAAATGTAGAAAAAAAAAATGTTTTAACAAACATATAATCAAATATATGAAGGGAATTGAATACTATCTTTATTTATTTTGCAGAAGTATAGGATGTCCAAATTCATCCCTGAGTCATCAAAAGGTAAGTTTAAGTAAGAGAAGATTCAAATAATTATAATAATTAATAGTAATAGATCAAGACCGACCGATGGGATTAACTGAATTTAAAGGCCCTCCTCAGCTAGTACTTATGTTGTGCTCATAATATATATACAGGAGACAAATTTGAAAAGAGAAGCGTAGTATCCGAAATGTTCCCAAACTTCAGCAAAACATCGTTAGTTATCCTGCTCACAACCTCTCTGTATCTATCTATATGCATACACACTAAAAAAAAAAACTTTTTGCGGCGATCATTTTTCTTGTAGTGATACATATATGCTTGTAAGTTGTATGTAGATTGGATGTCCCAGACGTATACAATTTGTATGTTTGTTTGTAGGGGCTTCCAGAAACTATAAGCTTCGAGAATTCAATTAACATGTATAAACATTAAACAAATGCACATTTAGAAATTTTAAATACCTGATAAACAATTTGTTATTGTTCTTTTAGTGGTATTCAGTTGAATGAAGCATTACAAATGCAAATGGAAGTGGAAAGACGCTTGAGCGATCAACTTGAGGTATTTAAAGGTTGTACAAAACACATAACACGCCATATATGTACTTAGCGAATTACTGTGGCTGTATAAGAAACACAATTCTTTTTGTTTTTTGCATAACATATGTACAGGTTCAAAATAGTTTGAAGCTGAAAATGGAAGCACAATCACGGTTTCTAGAGAGAATCGCACAGGACTATAAAAGCAGACCAACAATTGCAAAAACAAGCAAACCAATCTCTGTTGTATCCCTATCTTCCCTTTGTGCTGACTCAGAATCCATCATCAAGGATTATGATTTTGATTATGATTATGATTCTGAAGTTGACACTAATTCTATGCAAGAATCTCGACCTGCAAAGAGGGCTAGGGTTTATGACATGATTTCTCCAGAGATATTTAATCTCAACCCTGAAAATTACGCTCAAAGCACTATCCTTCCAAAAGGCGGGAATACGTTTCATTCTCAAGACAATATCTTCCCATGGAGTGTAGCATTCTGCAGCTCGATCGCATCTAATTCCAGCTTTGCATAACAATATTGGTTGATGTCTATTATATGTTGTGAAGAAATTATTGGCTGAAAGTATATGTTCTTAGTCTACTTTAAATAAACAAATTTGTTCATCTTGATAACTAAGACTTGTTTGACTTAGCTATCAAAGATGAGTATTGCTTTTGTAACATATATAAACACTATCTTTAATATTTCGTGTTGGTGTTTTGGTTTCACTAATGCTCTTTTTTTTTTCTTTTATAGAAAATGACATAAAATTGTTGTTTGTTTCGGTAACTATATATAACAACAAACAAACCATATCTAATTTTATCACATGCAATATACGAGAGAAAAGATGTAAATAATTATAGATTTATTTATACTAATTACAAGTTTGAAGTACATACAACTTTAATTATTAAAGTAGACGGACTTAAGGGGTGTCTTTTTCAAAATAATTTGTTGGTTTCTTTAAGAAATCAATAAGTTAAATGATATTTAAATAAGTAGATAATTATTATAAATGCTTTAAAAATAAGATTTTAAGAAATAAGTGACTTTTTACTTCTCAAACTCTTTTTTAATAGTAAAAATATTTTTCTATATGCAGTCCCAAACACACATTAAAATATGTAATCACGGAATTGGAGCAGGTTATAATTAAATAGAAAAAATTGTTGTATATGCATGTAGCGTGGCATGCGGCGTTTCCCGTTTATCTCGGTGGATTTTGGTTTGATCCTTTAATCGGATGTTGCTTTTGAATATAATCAACGGGTTAGGTATCACCTCAAACAAAACCCTAAGCTAAAGGCAGAGTTTAAAGCGAGAAATTAAGCAAGGTAAAATCGAATTAAGTTATTATTTGAACTACATATATGCAGGTTGTATTGCAGTTGTTTTTGAGTTTTACTATAGAAATCGTTTTTGTAAAAGTAAAATTAGTTATGAATGTTAAGTAGCAATTTGAAATAAGTTGATATTTGGTGCAATTAGCCATTGAAACATAAATGTTGTGGGAATATGAATAGACAATTGTCGTCGTTTACTGCACACTCCAAGAACTTAATTAAACTTGTGGCATTCCATCACACGTACTTGCTTTTTTTTAACAGAAACTAACACCAAACAGGCCAAGATTTGAATTGGTAGGTTGCAGGTACGGTAGGAATTGATCTGGGAACGACATATTCATGTGTTGGTGTTTGGAAAAACAATATCATACCCAATGAACAGGGCAACAGGATTACACCCTCTTGTGTTGCTTTCACTGATAATGAGCGTTTTGCTGCCAAGAATCAGATTACCATTAACACCGTCTTCGGTCAGTCCTTTGGAATTATTTCATCTTCTTCTTGTAATACAAAATATCCCTAAATAAGCTTATTAAGCTAATAAGTTAAATGGTCAAAGTTTCCATTACAACTTTAAAATGCATTTAATACATCTCTTGAATATGTAAAGTATGACTTAATGCATCTAAACATGTACCACATGTTAGAAAAACCCTAAAGCCCCTAAATAATTTTCCCAAAAATTGTTTTTTATGCATATGACAAATTTAATTGAGCATAAAATAATAATCCAATTTTACTGTTTTTATTTTGAATGTACAAATTCTAAGGGGATGTGATATATATTTGTCATTTATATGTAACAAATAACATTAAAATATGGTAGTTTTCAAAGATTAGGGATTAATTGTAGATGCTAATGTGTCATTTATAACCTTGCGATTAACAGATGCTAAACGGTTTATTGGAAGGAGATTCACTGATGAAATTGTACAGGCTGACAAAGCCTTGTATCCTTTCAAGATTGTGGGAGGGTTGAGTGAAAAACCGAACATCGTGGTTAAATACAAAAATGAAGAGAAGCGTTTTTCACCCGAAGAAATTTCATCAATGGTTCTTTCTAAGATGAAACAAATATCCGAGGCGTATCTTGGTACACGTGTCAGAAATGCAGTCATAACCGTCCCTGCATATTTTAACGATTCACAACGCCAAGCAACAAAGGATGCTGGTACTGTTGCGGGTTTGAAAGTGTTGCGTATGATTAACGAGCCTACAGCAGCCGCAATTGCGTATGGTTTGGAGAATAAGGCTGATAGAATAGGGGAGATCAATGCTCTTATATTTGACCTTGGTGGTGGTACATTTGATGTCTCTCTTGTAACTATTGGTGATCATATAATTGAAGTTAAAGCGACAGCTGGCGACTGTCGATTGGGCGGCGAGGATTTCGACAATTCGATGGTGACACATTTTGTGAATGAGTTTGAAAGGAAGTATAAAAAGGACATGAGTCAAAACCCTAGGGCTATAGGGAGGTTAAGGATTGCTTGTGAGAGAGCAAAAAGGATTCTCTCTTCGGCTAGTCAAACCTTGGTTGATATTGATTGTTTGCATGAAGGTATAGATTTCTCAAACTCGATCACACGGGCGAAATTCGAGGAGATAAATTCCAAATTTTTCAACAAGTGCATAACAACGGTCGAGAAATGCTTGATCGATGCAAAAATGGATAAAAAAGTTGTAAATGAGGTGGTTCTTGTGGGCGGGTCCACTAGAATCCCGAAGATACAACAAATGTTGAAGGATTTCTTTAATGGAATGGAGTTATGCAAGACTATCAATGCAGATGAAGCTGTTGCGTATGGTGCAGCAGTTCTTGGTGCTAAAGTAAGTGGTGCGGGTGATGAAACGGTTAATGATTTGCAGTTGTTAGACGTTACTCCACTCTCACTTGGAATTCAAACACTTGGTGAAATTATGTCTGTTTTGATCCCGAGAAACACGCCAATACCTGTTAAAATCGAGAAGATGTGTTCTACGTCGTCTGACAACCAATCTTCTGTCTTGATCCAAGTGTATCAAGGTGAGAGAGCAAGATCTAAAGACAACTGTTTGTTAGGTGAGTTGGAGCTTTCTGGCATCCCAAATGCTCCTAGGTTTGTACCTCGGATAAATGTTTGTTTTGACATTGATGCCAATGGTATCTTGAGTGTGTCGACTAAAGAAACTGCAAGTGGTCAGATTAACAAGATTGCAATTGTGAACGATAATGGACGGTTGACAAGTGAAGAGATTGTAAAGATGGTGAAAGATGCTGAAACTTTCAGAGTTGAAGATGAAGAGCACATGAAGAAGGTGGAGGCTTACAATGCTTTGGAGAAATATGCTTATTACATGAAGAATAAGATCAAGGGTTCATCTAGATTGAGGTATCAAGACTTGAAGAAGATGGAGATTGCTGTTGATGAGGCCATTAAGTGGCTTGATGCAAATCAACTTGCTCAGTTAGATGAACTTGTGGACAAGAAGAAAGCATTGGAAAATATGTGCAGTCCCTTCATTTCCCAGTTATATAATTAGTATTTGGTAAAGTGTCAAGGTTTCTTGTTTATTGCCTTAATGTTTTATTTTTGACATCTTTGAAGATGTAATGGATTATTTATTAGCTTCTAGCAAAAAGACTTTGGGATTATTGCTTGGAACTCTTAGGTAAAATTTTCATTTGTTGTATTATTTTATAATGGATGATTATTTTCTTATGTATGGAATGATAATAAGTAATAAAAAACCAAAAAAGAAGTAACTTTTTGGCCCAAATAATAGTGATCAAGTCTCTTGAAAACAATGTTTATAAGCTTGTACAATAAAACCTTGTGAATATTTTTTCAAAGTCTGTAAAAACTTATTAAGTACCTCATGTTTTTAAGTACCTCAAGATAATTATAGTAGTACAAAAAAAACACATTTAAATTTTGTACATAAACTCAAGACAATTAATTCATGTTTCTAAACAAACACCTATAAAGTACAATACAATACAAGCAATCGATAATTTGAAACACTAGAACAAGATGGTATTTGTTTGACAAGAATATGTGGAAGAAAAATAATTGAAGGGCTTACTCGGTATTTCCCAAATTGAGAGAACCGTCTTTCATTAGCTTTACACTCAAGCTATTAAATCGTCCTCTAGAATAATGTCGCGAAGCTTTTCTCCAATCAGTTCCTGTTTTCATCATACAAGCAAACTCCTCATAGCTGATTTTACCATCCTGCAATTCACATCAAATGTTTACAAAACCATACACGTGACTCATTTTGGGTCTTTTTCCCATCTTTTTTATACATTTACTAACTAACTAGATTATTGACCCACACACCTTTATTATCAACTGATAAAATTAAAATAGACGACGGAGAAAACAAATATAGATAATGAAAAACATGAAAAAATATTGTTGAAAATATACAATTAATTTTAATTGTATATAATTAGAAGGGTTGTAGTAAACATATGGGAAACTAGAGAACTGAATTGAATTAAAGAGAACATGACGTGTATTATGGTGAGGTATAGATTGAAAGTTTTAGTGCTTTATTAGTAAGTATAGATTAGTGGTTAAATATATTTACATAAAGGGTTAATTGTGTTTTAATCTTCAAAACTTTCACTAATTTGGCGTTCTAACCCTAAAAAGTTTTATTGACTTAGTGTTTTAACCCTTTTGTTGATCTCTTACCGGTCAAACCAGTTACTTTTGTTGATGTGTAATTTTTCTTAGGCAAAATATGTTTTAATCCTTAAACTTGTCCCTATCTGACAGTTTAACCCTTAATTTGATGTTCTTAAGTGTTAACCTGCGATAGCAAGTCACGATGGCTTTTTTAACAAATCACCCAAAATTTAGGATAAAATTGTTGACGAAATTAGCTTTTAGAGTTAAAGCTCCAAGTCAATGAATGTTTGAGGATTAAAACATAATTAACCCTAGAGTAGTAATATAACTTTTTGAAATAAAGCAGACATTGGAGCTTGTATGCATTTAAAATTACATTTTGCAAGACTTTTAGACCCGTTTCCTTTTTAGCTAAAAGTAGTTGATTTGACCAGTTAGAGTATCAGATAACCCAAATGAAAAATTGTTTTCTCACCTTATCCGTGTCAACTTCTTGGAAGATGTCATTTGCAATATTTGAAACATCTTCATCTCCATCTTCCATTAAAGAATCCCGAAGCTCATGTGGCTCTATGTAACCATTTCCATCTTTGTCAAAGTATGAGAAAGCCTTGTGCAAATGTTCATCGTTTGCCATCTTTTTAATGTGGAGTGAAACAGCAACAAATTCCCCATAATCCAGAGTACCTTTCCCGTTTGTATCCACCTAAATTTAATTAATATTATTATTATTAATTTTTTATATTTTTTCCGTTCAAAAAAAAGAGTTAGACTCACAGCTTCAACAAGCAATTGTGCTTCAGAGTCTGCAAGCTGTGTATTCAACTTTTGCAGCCCAGTTTTTAATTGTTGAGTTGTAATAATACCGTCTTGATCTGTATCGATACTTTTGAACATTTCCTTGATGTCTTCAACTTCATCATTCGACAAGAAATCAGCAATAACCTAAACACCACACAAATAATATCACATATACAGGAATTAAAATTAAAGTGAAAAAAATAGCCAAATAACAAAAACAAACCCTAAGAGCCTTTCTCTTGAACCGATTCATTAATGAGAATTGCTTTAGTCTTGACTTGACAACATCGCCAAGGGGAACATTTGGGGCCTTTTTAGCATTTTGGAGCCAAGGATGTTCTGCAATCATCAAAAGTCAAAAGAATAACATAATGATGCAATTAAGGTTGATGAAGAACATACCAAGTACTTGACTAGCTGTAAGGCGAAGGGTTGGATCTGGCTCTAACATCTGACGCACAAGACTCTTGGCAGCTTCAGAAACACTGGGCCATGGTTCACGTTTGAAGTCGATTAGCCCACGAAGAATCGCCTGTGCAACCCCTTGTTCAGTCTCTGCATTGTTGAGCAAATGAATGAATAAGTTTGCTGTACAAAACAATAGATAATAATAATAAAATGTATTATTCATTGATTTACCTGCCCAAAATGGTGGAACGCCACATAATAAAATGTAAAGAATAACTCCTGCACTCCATATATCAATCTCTGGTCCATAACTCCGCTTAAGCACCTCCGGGGCCATGTAATAAGGGCTTCCAACTATTTCAGAGAACTTCTCCCCTAAATTAACAACTTAATCATTAAATACCATTTAATCACCATTAATTTACCCTGGCAATGTTTACCTGCCTTAAAGAAGATAGACAGGCCAAAATCAATAGCTTTAAGAGGCGAATTCTCCTTCTTGTTGGCAAACAAAAAATTCTCCGGCTTCAAGTCTCGGTGAATGACTCCATGCTTATGGCAAAGCTGCACAACCTCCACCATCGTTCTGGTGACATTAGCAGCTGCACGCTCGGTGTAATGCCCCCGAGCAACAATCCGGTCAAACAGTTCTCCGCCCTCACACAGCTCCATCACCAAATGCACAGCATTTTCATCCTCACACGCCTCCCTCAACGTCACAATGCTCGAATTCTCCGGCAGGTGTTTCATGATCGCCACTTCCCTCCGCACGTCGTCCACATCCACCGCCGTCCGCAGCTTCCGTTTCGAAATCGATTTGCAAGCAAGCAGTTCCCTAGAGCTCCGATCGATGCATAAATAAGTAACTCCGAATTCACCGCGCCCTAGCTCCCTGTCCACCATGTATTTCTCTTCAATATTTTCGTTAGATGCATTATTCAAGACACTGACTGGCGCCGCCTTGGACCTTTCCTTCTTGTTAGGATCGTGGGCGGAGTAGTTAAACGACTTCACATCCTCCCTGGCTACGGCCGCCGGAGATCTGCAGCAGTTTCCCATGTTGAGCTGAAATTGAGAAGAAGAAAGCCCTAAGAAATCCACATCATAAAAGCAGTCAAAGGGTATGGATTGCAGAGAAGAGGAGGATAAAGTGGAAGGTAGTGCGTGAGAAGCAGAGGTGTTTCTAGTGTGTGTTTGTTGGTGTTCGAGAGAGATGGGCTTTCGTCTGCGTCTCTTGTCGGCTAAAATCGGAAAGTGGGGTCACAAACGGCACGGAAATTTTGAATTAGAATGAGGAAGAAAATTATGTAAGTTTACAAATTTTCACCAGAGACTAATGGTTAGGAAAATGAGTATGAATAAATATCATTTTTTATTTACCAAGAAGTTGACAATGCACTTTATGGTTGGTCGATGTTCAAGTCTAATAGTTGATATATGTAGTGTTTAAGACTATACCTTTGACTTGGCCTTTCGATCCCCTCGTTCACAAAGGGGCGCAACTGAAGCTCATCTAACGATGTGATAGTGGCTGTTCGCTCCTCTTTCTCTTCCTCTTTTTCTGCTTCTGCTAGGATTTTGTCCTCATAGCGTCCTTTAAAGCGTTTAAGGTAAAGGCAACAACTCGGGAAGCTTCTGTCGTGCGTCTTCCTACTGAGTTCGAGTTCAGGTCTTTCACCTGAAAGTTCTTGCTCTTTCACTTATGACACGCGGGTCACTAAGGTTCTACGCTTTTTGGGTGGGGGAGAAAAAATTAGTTTCCTTATACATGTATTTAATTGATAGCATATATTCATACTTTACAGTTTATAGTACACATTATATTTATAAAATAATATATTTATAAATTATAACATACTATGTCTTGTGGATATAGGAGCCATCAACATTGAATTACTAAATTATCATCAATTTGACTATATATAAATTAAACCATATGTCAAGATGGGATAATGGTTGGAGAAAATAATTAGTTTCATAGTACCTATTGTTGTGTAGTCTAGTTCATTTTGAGTTTGTCATTTAGAAATATGATTAGTAAAATAAGGCTTCTTGGAAGTATGTTCATATAAAAATTAAAATAACCATTTGGTATCTTATGAATGTTTTATTGAGAAACGAGAACCAAAGAAGGCATGCCTTGTCTCTTAATCTCGCAAACAATCGAGTTCAAGGGGTCTAGTTCCACTTTTCTTTTTACACATTGTTTTTGTTTTTGTCCCTTAGTGGGGCATTCCTTTATATGTACCCACTATTTTAAAATAATACTACCTCCGTATCGAAATAAGTGATACATTTGAAGAATTGCGGTTTTTAAGTCAAAATATTAAAAAGTGGTTTAAAAGTGATTAAAATGGATAGTTAGTGGATAATGGGTCCTAATTCTTTTGAATGAAATGATATTAATGATGTTTAAAAGTAAAAGTAAGGGTAAAAGGGTAATTTTACTTTATTAAAGTAAATATTTAGTGGCGAATGGATCCCACTTTTTTACCAGATAAGGTAAGTTTTGAAAGTGTGTCACTTATTTTGTTCCACCACTAAATAGAAATTGTATCAGTTATTTTGATACGGAGGTAGTAACAAAAAAAAATTTAAAAATGTTTTTGCTATTTTTACAATAACACAAACGACAATTAATCCAGTTATAGACATAACATATCGAGGTGACAACGTTACAGTGTGTTTTTATATATATGATGATTATAATAAATTTGATGACAATTGGCACTAGTCACAAAAAACATCAAAACTCCAAATAACATGCAGTTATAGCAACAACAAAAAAAAAAAAAAAAGATAAACAAAGTGAATTAATTCATAGGGTTTTGTAACATGTGCCCCTAGGCACATGTTTGGGTTCATTAATTAACATTAACCTTCCAATTGAACTTAAAAATTCATTTAATGCATCCCTTGAAAAGGTGAAATATGAGCTCTATTAATGAATAATTGGACTTTATTAGGAAATTTTGAAGGAACTAAATGCACCTAAACATGTGCCTAGGGGGCACATGTTAGAAAAACCCTAATTCATATCCTCTCTACTTGGCATCAAAATCTTTGTAAACGTTACATACAAAAATGGTAGTAAATAATAAAAAGGAAAAATAAATAAATAAGCTTGTATTTGTAAACCCTATTGACATGTATCAAATAATACTCATACACTAATCACTATTCTTTGCCACTAAGTTTGGGGTCAGTTTGGTAATACAAGACATCTCCAGTATCGCTAACATAATGGTCTTTTTTAAGGCTTGTGATCAGTTCCCTGAGTAGGTGAAAAGGTAGGGCCCGCGACTTTTTTGGTTCTCGATAGTATTTCCCGAGCACCGGTTTTGCAGCCTCGGTCTACAAGACATAAATTATAACAAATCAGAATAAATATAGTATTAAAAACATGAATGTTTTTAAGATGTGTGACTCACTGCTTCGATTAGGTGATAATGTGGGATTTGGGGAAAGAGATGGTGAATGACATGTGTTCCGATGTCATGATGGATATTATTAATCCAACCATAATCACGGTCAATCGTGGTCAATCCTCCCCTTAGATAACTCCATTCCTGCAAACAATTTTTATCAAAATTTCACAAATGACTGAAAAATAAGAAATACATAAATAATTATTGGAAATAAATACAAGAGATGAAAATACCTTTCCGCGATACCATGGAAGTTTATCTTCATGACCATGGTGATGCAAGTATGTAACCAAATCCAACCACATAACGTTTATCTAAAATCAATCCAAAAACCACAAATGATAAAAATTAGTCTTTCTTTTTGTTTGTTTCAATATAAAAGGAAAATAAAAGGGTAAGAAGTGAATTACCCAATATGGAATGCCATAGAGTTTTAGCATTTGCATTGGACCAACAACAAAGTTCAAACCAACGAGCAAAGCAAACATTGTGGTCCAACAAATCGTTGAAGTGATTACGTCTTTTTTCTCAACTGCCACAAACAGATCACTAGTTGGATCAAAGTGTGACCCACTTTTTCCGGGAGATCTATTCCACTGTAATAGAATGGAAAATATTAATTACAAAAAATGATAATATTGTAATTGTCAAAAAGAAAAAAGAAGCAAACTTACAAGGTAAAAAGGATAAGCAAGCATTGGAAAAGGGATGGTGAACCGCAGTGTTCGTGTCATCCAATCCAAACTTTTGAATGTTTTTTCAGATAACTATACCAGAAAAAAATGGTAAAAAAAACAATTCTATTAAGGTAAAAAGAATAAAAAATATAATGGTGCAACCAAGAGTAAGAAAACATACTGGGTGCCAGGATTCATCGTTTTCAACATGTCCATGGTTTTGATGATGTGTTCTATGGCTGATTCTCCTGTAATTTTCAACAATTTATTCATGAAAAATCTTGTTTGTAATCACAATTGGCTTTCGGTCCATGTGGATAACAACTGGTAATATATTGTAAATAAAGAGAGCAAAAGAGGAGTTAGTTAAAGTAGTTAATACCATCCATGATAAGGCACAAGAATTGAAGAATGTAGAAGATGACCAACCACACTATTCAGCTTCGGGTTGCTTGAGAAACTCCCATGCCCACTACATACCAAAATAATATTAATAAATAATAAGATCATAAAATGGTTAACAATAGTTACAACTAGTCTTTTTTTATGAAATGGAAATTTGAAATAAAAATAGAAACTGTATTTCTAAATTAGTCCAAGGCTAGTTTGACCATTAAAAGTCAAAAGTCTAAATTTATACAAAAATCTCAAGATAACGTTAAAGAGAAGAGATAAAATATAGGCTGCCGATCATGACCAAGCAAAATATAAGCCCAGAGAAAAACATTAGAAAATCCAAAAATTCAAGCTTACCCCTTTTGACTTTTGTAGTCAAATGGTTTATTCTTTTTTTATCCCAAACTAATGGTGTTCTCCATAATCTAAATTAGCTAGCAGTAATACCTTTTTATATAAAATATCATAGCATCTCTTGTTTCATGTACCTCTACATAAATTTCTATCAAATTTAAACCCTAAAAAATACTACTTTCACCAATAAAAAGTCAAAACTAATTATCACAAATTCAATGACAAGGAGGAGAGATTACCAGTCATGACCAAGCACAAAAAGTGCCCAAAACATGGTCCCTTGAGCAGCCCAATACAGTGGCCAAACAAACCAATTGTTAATATAAGCTGCACCTGCTGCTAACCCAAGAACAATAGCAACATCCCTTACAACATAACTCATTGACCTCCATGGATCCTTCACCCAACAATGTTTCGGAATAGCAGCCCTAATATCACCCAATTTGAATGGCGGTGGTGCCCCTGCATCAAATTCATCGGAACTGCTTCGTTCTCTCTCTAAATCTTGTCCATCTATCGATGGAATCTTCAATGGAGCACTCACTTTGACTGCCCATTTAGAAAATCCATCTGGGTTAGTTGTTCTTGATGAAAAGATTGAATCTTTAGGGTGTAAAAGAGTAATCTTTGATGGGTTTTTAGTTTTGTTGATAAACCCTTTTGTGGGTATGGCTGAAGATTTTGGAAAAGGTTTAATGGTACAACCTGATAACACCAATCCAGCCATTGTGAGAGACACGGAAAGAAAGATGGTGTTCTCTCCTCCCACAAACCCTAGAAGTAGTAATTATATGTATGCGTATATATAATATGAAAAAATAAAAATATTATTGATAGAGAGAAAGAGGTAATATTATGGCCGAGAGTAAAAGAAGGGCCAATGGGGTGCAACTAGATCCTACGGTACGGTGTGCAACTAGATCCCATGGGTTGGTTAGTTGTCTTGAGATTGAGAAATTGTATACTTCCTCTGTTTCAAAAGTAACTTAATATCGTAATACTTTTTCATATTTTTTATTTATCTATATTTCTATTTATTTAATTATTACAAGTATCAAAATTAAAGAGATATATAAAAAAAAAAATTAGTGAATTACACATGTAAAGTTTAGAGGTGTGTAGACATATAAATAGGGAAAAAATATAGAAATAAATATCATTTCTCTGGGTAAAAAGTAATGAGACTCATAATCTCATACCCACTAACTATCTCTTTTAAAAAAGTGAAATAACTCATTTATTTTTATTTTTACTTAAACATCATTAAAATCATTTTAGTCAAAATATGTGAAACTCGTCACTCACTAACTATCCAATTTAATCTAATTTAACTTTAATTATAACCATTAGTCTCAAAAAACATGAAACCTCAAGTGTATCACTTATTTTGAAGTGGATGAAGTACATATAATTTACCAAATATTATCATTATTCTTCTATTAGTGTTTTTTAATTTTAATTAAGGTTTTTTTTTTTTTTTTTTTTTGTGTTATTGGGTTTCTCTTTAAACCTTTCACTTTACCTTATCGGTATCTTTTTATGTATGTAATTTTATAACTAATTTAACTTATTTGCACGTCAACTAAATATCAACTAAAATAATAATTATTTATAAAGTTAAAAAATGTGAATGCTATTGATCATAAAGTTTTATAAATAAATCATCATTCTTTTATATTTAAGGACGGCAAGTATGAGGGATATAACTAAGATATTGGAAGTATGAAAGTGAATTAAATAAACTGGAATTCCACAAGTATCTTATTTTCCTACCTAACGTTCTTAACTAACTTTTGAATGATGGTAGCTTTATTTGACTAATTTAAGTGTCAACATTGTATGGCTCAGGGTCACATCAAATGCATATGAATGATTATTAATAATATAAAATGTAAAACTTCAATAGTCTTAAATTTACCATGGATATGAATTTAATAATAAGGTTGAATGGATGAAAAGCAAAATGGGACTCTTATCATTTGGAAATTTTGAACACTTGAAATTAAGAAATTCATCATAACTGTAAGTCTGTAACGTGTCTTTGGTTCCTAAGTAAGGATTAATGAGTTAAAGTGTTGAATATACACATACACAACCACTATAAAAAGTCTACATGCGTATTTCTATCTGACAATTTAACAGCCTTTAAATTTAGAAGTCTAGTCAAACTGCACATCACATAAAAGATTATTTGGGTTAACTATGTATCAGTACATATATATACTTGACACAAACTTAATTAAACTTGTACTTGAATGCTGGTAATATGAAAGAAATTTGTAGTATGTGTAACTTCTCATATTGGCAAGGAATTTCATATGCTTCGAATTAAATACTGCAAGATAATGGGATCACTGCAAAAATAATCATATTTGCCACCATTTTCTGCGTTCCATTGCCTTTACGAGCTCGTTTGCTAAGGATGCAAAGTCTTCAGCTTCGTTATGTAGATCTTGAGTCCTTCTGCTTATTTTCTGGTAGAAGAAAAATGATTAAAGAAAAATCCAAATTATATTTCATGTGAATTTAGTGATACTTTTTAGCCAAATGATGAAGGGTATTTTAGGCATTTTACTAATGGTTGTAACAGTTCCATAAAACCATATGCAAAGTCCATTGTTGATATTTGACTTAATTACCTCAAGCTTTTCCTGGCGCTCTAAAAGCTTGTTTCTTGCTTGTCCAGCTACCGAGGAAGCATCATCCTGAAAAGAATCATCATATAACATGATCCATGTTGACAAAAATTTTAATCATAATTTCATAAAAACCTCCGAATAATTATCAAATTTATATTTATTAATATTAATTACCCCGCCCTTTCTATATTTAGCAATGATCTCTTCCCGTGTCCTGACTCTTGGCGTCGGATCAGCATCATCATCATCAAATAGTTTTTGTCTGTCGGTTCTCTTTCCTGCATCATAACATGTAAAATATTGACATGTTTTATTAAAAGTCATATAAATCAGAAAATTAAATTTCAGGCATACCAATTTCCTCTTTTTGTATTGTATGTGATGATGTAGGCATGGGTACTGGTTCAGGTTCAAATTCGTCTATTTCAATATCATCGATGTCAATGTCATCTGCATCGATATACAAATTTTAAATAAATTAGTAAAACCAAAGAGCAGCATCATGAAGGGCTCCATTTGGCTTTCTTGCGCGTAAAGAAAAATAAGCAGATGAAAAGAAAAACTTTGACGGTGTATAAAAAGAGAAAGGTTGTTTGAAAACCTATATCGAGCTCCTGAAGATCAGAATTCGGATCTGGAAATGGATTGTTTGAAAAGATAGTGTCAAGATTGGATTTAAAATCCAGATGAAAATTGCCAGCTGGCACTGATCTGAATCCTTTAAGAATATTAACAAGTGCTCCAGGGACACCCTGCTTTTTCTTCTGATTCTGAGAGCTGTTAATGACAGCCTCTAAAGCAGCTGCAACCACTTTATCATGAAGACAAGGTAACGATTCCATAACCCTAACACATAATCATTATCTTAAAGTAATCTTGCTTCTTAACTGGTCAAAACATAATTTAAAGTTACAACTTACAAATACCTCAAATCATCACCACTATTCATTACAGAGATAAACGCCACTTCACCGCCATTTATCTGTTGGATTATATGCAATTAAAATAAATTCTAAAGTTTCTAGGATAATAATAATAAAATAATACCATTGCAATATGGCCGTTGTCAGTACAACACATTGTCCTCTCCATATTTGGCTTAAATCTCCACCTTAATATTGACATTAATGAGCTTGCTCTAACCACTTCTAGGTCCGGCAAGGATCTGTATAAAAATATTATATTATAAATAATAAGATTTATATTTCTTTTTGTATAAATAATGTGAAGTTAGAATGAAAAACACAAACCTGATTTCCAAATCTCCAGACTGATAGAGTACAACTAATCCACGGGTTTTATCATCTTTTTTGAAAGTTGAAGCCCAACAACAAGGCTTCTCAAGTTTTACTTTATGCAAAGCTTTTTCATTCCCCTGAAGCACGGATTTGAGAGGATATAAACGCATCTGATCCTTGCAACAAAGTAAAACAATTGACTCCAAACTGATATCTTCATTTTTGGTCAACTCTGAAACAATATACATCATATCAGACACCTGTTAATGTTTAATATAGCACCGATTGATTGTATAATGAATACCACTTGCCTAAAACATGCATGGATATAGCAGTTGCATTCTTTTTCAACTGAATTGGTTTGGAGTTGATGAGGCCATAATCACCACCATCAAATGCATATAACTTTCCATCTTCTGTACATACAAGCATCAATTTATCTACAACATCCTTTGCTCCTGATTTTTTGGGGCTTTTAACATTATACACAAACGGTCTCCAGCTCATGGATATCACTGGACTGCTTAAAGACTCAGTTACAAATGTAACTGAGAATAACTTCATATCAAGCACTGCAACCTGCAATCATCCCATTTTTAGACTAATAATAAGTGTTAATATTATTTAAAAAGAAAAATCATAGACTTACACGACCACATTCATATGCAACAGCTAGTTTACTTCCATGCTCCATATATTGAAGCGATTGAACAGGGGAATCAACAAGGTGGAAACAAGCGCTACACACGGGCCCTACGTCTTGAGGTTGTTTGTGAACTGTAAATAATTATGTCTTAAGTGAAGGGCAAATTGGTGATTTTAAAATGATCAAAAGATGAGTATCTTCTATAAGCTTACCTTCTTGTTTACTTTTGGTGACAATGTGAAGGCTCGTCTCTTCCGAGCTAGGATTGAATTTATATACACGGACCTATAAAATCAGAATATCATCCAACTAGCTCAAAAAATAATTTAAAATTGGTACCTCTAGATTAAACTTAAAACAAGTAGCTACTAATTACCAAACCAAGTTGATTGCCAATTGCTAATCCCGAGGTCGATGAGCAGAAATCCAGAACCGTAACTGGAGCAGTTGAACCAGCAACTTCCACATCTTTCATCTGTCAATTACATCATCAAATATCTCAAAGTCTTAATTATGATGAAAGAATAAACATTTATAGTGACTCACGGGTCCAATAATGCAAAGGATTGATAAGACTGGTGAGGTGGCATTCCAGATTCTAACAGATCCATCCATGTAACCGCCTATATAAATTCTCCCCAATTCAGGAGAAGAAAATTGTTGTACTATACCTCCTGATACACCCCAATTTCCTCCCGACATGTTTTGTGTTGAATTCACCTGAGTAAACAGATTCTTTGTTAATAAAACTGTTAGAATATATTATTGTAGATAAATATAAATGTGAATTATAGAGGTGATCCTTTCCTAATATGTAGGAAAGATACTATTGTACTTGTATATATATTGACAATTGAATGGAATACAAATCAAGGATTTGATACACATTAATAAAAACACACAAAAATATTAACATAAAACAGTAATTACCTCCAAAAGAAACTTTGAAGTGTTTTCATGGCCAACTAGTGAGACAAGTTTTGCTGCAGACAGAACCGGATAAAGTGTGGGTACAACAACAGGACATGCTAGAGACGAAAGAGTAATTCTTTTCTCGTGTTGAGAAATTAAACTATTATAACTGAATAATTGAAGATTTCCAGGACTTGTGAGTACTAACAAATCAGCACCATTATTGCTAATTGTACTTGGTAATAAACTCATATCAGCAAACGATCCATTAAGAGTCAACTCTGCACGGCCCACACATTTTAGGGTTTCCATCCCAGGGCTCCATTCAAGGGTCAAAACCGTTAACACTTCATCAGACCCGATTTCATCACCCCCATAAACAAACAGCTGACCATCACAATCATTTTGGGATTTACTGTTTGCAGACCAGTGCAACACAATGACAGGTAGTTTCCCTGCAGCAGAAGATAACTGCAGCCTTACAACATTATTATTGTTGTTTGATGGTCCAGTTTTCTTCTTCTTACTTGGGGAAGAAGTTGATGTTTTCCAAAGCATAATATCTCCATCTATGTATCCAACTGCAACAACTGACCCGTTAGTTGATGCCCAACAAAGAGCAGTTATTTCTTTATCATCCAGATCGTCTTCAGGTTCACCAACAACTCCATCTTTCAGTTCAAGAACCTTATCGCCTCTAACTACAACCACTTGAGCTTCAATTATATCCCAAAGAATAATCAACCCGCTCTCATAGGCAATCAAAACTCTGCATAACAACAACCAATCAGAATTTAGTTACTTAAATTCAAAGTTGAAACTGTAGAGAAAAAGGATCAAACTAACTGTATCTTGCCTATTCCCAGAAGAACAAGGTTGATGAAGAACTCCAACAACCGTTTGATGATCTGGAAATGATGACCCAGCTGCTTCTGTGCGGAGTAAACAGAAATATATACTATTGTTAAAACAAAAAACAATTTTTAAGTATTTTAGTACCAGTAAGGGATTTGGCAGAAATATGATATGGCATTAGAAAAAGGTCTGCATCCTCCTGATGCTTCAATACAGACATTAACCCATGCTCATCTCCAACATACCTGTAACAGACTAACTAATTAACGCCCCAACCCAAATATTAACTTTAAGTATTTTTATAATTTATAAGTATCATACATGAAAAAGGAGCCATATATCACGGAGAAACTTGTTATGTTGGAACTCCATTGCAAACTAGAAGCTATAGACCTACTTTCCAGATCCCACACCTGCAAACAAAGGTTAAAGTTGTACATATAATTTAACCTAATCAACCACCTCCTACCTGTATGTCATTGTCATTTGAGATGCTGACTAGAAAGCCTTTGTTGGATAGGAACTACAAAAGAAAAATAGCATCAGAAAACAACTAACTAATATGAGAAATTTTTAAAAACCAACCTCTAAATACTTGAAAGGTAATTGCTTTGGAGAAATTAGGAGTCCTTCGATGTTATCACCACCAATTACTTTTATCCTGCCATCTCTGCACGGGATTAAACATCATTTCCATCAAAAGAAAATAAAAAAATAAAATAAAGCATCATTTTCAGTAATGATCGGATTATTGCAAAGGATGTGTAAAGCATAAGACTTACAATGTCCCAACCGCTAATACACGCTGAATGGGATCAAAGGCAAGAAGTGATGCAGTAGATGGAATACCATAATGGACTGCAATTCCAAAATCCAAATCTTCTGCACCCTTTAAATCTTGCTAGACAGCAAGAAAAAAGAAATTACATCAAAAATTTATAAAATATAAACTGTTAGACTTTAGATTCGTACCAAAAACCCTAGCAAATTACGAACTCAACCACGGGTCATTGGATGGACGGATTGCTAATTCACTAAATATTAACAATTCAAATAAGCAAAATCATCTGAGCAATTAATCAATTAGCGATCACCAGATTCACACTATGCTTACTTACTAAAACACAACAAATTTATGCTATCGAATTAATAAATTTGAAGACAATAACTCGGTAAGAAGCTCAATTACATCGTCAGAAACAATGATCGGTGATGAAATAACATAATTTCGAGAACTGAGAAGGCGTACCTGATTCTGATTGTGATTATGAAGATTGTGAAGTTTCGTAGCTTTTTGTAACAGTTTCTTGGCAAACATGACTCTGACTGCCGATTCTTGCTTTTGGAAAAAAGTTTGAAATGGTAACCAACAAGAATGAATGCTTTGAAGTCTTCTCCAGTCTCTTAGCACAGCTGTTGCATTTGAAAAAACATAAATAACAAATTAAATAAACAAAGATAAGTAATAATAATAAGAATTAAACCCTAAATGATCCTTTAAGTATATACCATATTATAAGAGCATCTCCAATGTTAGCTTTTTCAAAACTTATTACTATTACAATAAGTCTTTGAAAGACTTTTTACCATTTGAATACCTAGCTTTTTGAAAAGCTTATTGCAAAGACTTATTCTCTACTAACCTTTTAACCATCTTTCAATGTTTGTCTTTTTTAATCCCCATGTATAATAACATTTCATTTTAAACCTTAGATATGTTATATATAAATTCTTTATTATATTTTTATTAGTTAATAAATAAATTATATAATATCTAATGCTAATTTATTACAATATTTATGTATGAAAATATTTTAAAAAATATTATATTTAGTAAGATTTCAAAAAATTATCAAATTATATATAGGGGTATTTATAAAACATTTGAGATAGATTAAGCTAAATTAGAAATTTTGTAAAAGAAAATGTTTTTTAGAAAGGTTAACCATTGGAGATGTTATTTAGGAAAAAAAATTTAGTTAGTGGAATGTTGATATTGCCTTTGAGAGGTTAACCATTGGGAATGCTCACCTTGATCCTATTCTTTTAAAAATGACAATGATAATCTTTATTTTAGAAACTTTTACTTTATTTGGGCTTTTAGACTAAACAGTGTTAACTTCATCTATTAAATCAACTCATGCATGAGGGATCAAATGTGATAAAAGTGTAAGCATTTTCTTTTTAATAAAATAGTGGGACACACACATACCAACTACATAAAAAGAAGCATTTTACTAGGAACATTTATGATCGCATGTGAATACAAGACTGGTCTAATTAATTTTTAGGCCCTGACTAAAATCTTAAAAATAAGTCATCTGAAGTAATTTTTTTCTCATATAACTATAAAATTCCCGTCAAATTAAAAATACTACCACAGTCGCCCAAGTTAAAATGTCCGGATTGGACCGTGTAGTCCGCATATTTTTGATATTCCGTTAGACTTACCTTGATTAAAATCAATTTACATATATGTATACATGAGCTGGTTTTTTTGAAAGTGGACCCTTATCTTTTCTTAGTCTTGGGCGTCCTTATCGCTCATGCCCGGAAACAACCCTGTCTGAATATAACAATGTATTTCACGTTATTTTTTTATTTAATATAAAATAAGATAAGATGCTTCAACTACGTGTTTTAGTTGTATGAAACTTTGAACATTTAAATAAAAAACCGTGTTTACATAAAATAATTTTGAGGAAATAAATCCATGGAAGATATTAAGATAAGGTGTTATGAAACTAGTCTGATTAATATCCATTTTTGCTAATACACAACAATTATAAGTAAATTACTCCCTTCGTCCCACAAAAAAGTTCTCATTTCTAACATAAATTTTGTCTCACAAAAAAGTTCTCATTTCTATTAAATAAGATTATTATTATGGTTCTCACCATCAACTATCTCTTAAAAACATTTTCTCTCTCCAATTAACCTTATATTTTAATTAAAAATAGTACCAAGGACCCCACTATCAATTATCTTCTAAATACTTGTACCCGAAAGAAATGAGAACTTTTTTGTAGGACGGAGAAAGTATATTATCATATAACTGTCATATATTTAATGTTAATAGTCTGCTTAAAGTTGATAAAGTAGCGGTATATAATTTTTGCATAGTTTTCATGTTTTTAACGTTATGTGAAAGAATGTCATTCCTATATATTCTTTAAAGATGAAATCTAATTATCTTATAAAATTTTATTATTTAAAAGAAATCAGCTGATTTATTACTTATTGTTTGAAACGAGTTGACTTTTATCCTCGTGATGCCGCAGGTGAAATTCATATAATGCACAAAAGATTGTTTAGTGAACACATAACTTTCAAATAAATATATAATTTTATTTTTGATGTTACTTTATATTAAAAAACAAAACAAAGATTCTAAGACATTTCTAATGAGAAATAACTCCCCTTAAGGTCATATAGGTTCATCCGTACCGACTCAGAGCTACCCATAAATCATGCGGTCGCCCGTAATTAGTTGGGTTGCAAAGTAAGGTAGAACCTAAGTAAAAGTAAAAAAAAAAAAAAAAAAAAAAAAAAACATGTTAGGTTAATAATCTATATATAATATTCTATTATATATGCTACTAAATCAACTTAAAAAATATTATACTTCCTCCGTTACTTTTCCATTTTAGTACCATACAAAAGGAAAGAGAGGACGTGAAGCTACTACGGGAGAAAAGCAAAATTTTCAAAATAAGTGATACACTTTCCATTTTGAAGTGTTTCAAAATAAGTGATACACTTTGAAACTTTCCTTATTTGCCAAAATATAGTGGAGCTCATACCCACTAACTATCTCCTTTAATAAAACAAAATGACTCATTTACCCTTACTTTTACTTTTAAACATCATTAAACTTACTTTAATCATAATATGTGAGACTCATCACTAACTAACTATTCAATTTAATCTAATCAAACCTTTATTACAATTTTTTACCTCAAGAAATGTAAAAGCTAATTTGTCTTACTTATTTTGAAACTGAGGAAGTATGTGTAATATGTGTGGAAAGCTTTTATAATTTTGTAGAATATTTGTACTTTAAATTAAAAGTGATAAATATTAAAAAATGGAAGGGCCTTTTAGAAAATTTCTAAAATAAACATTGAAATATCCTGGATATCATGCATGGATACATTAAAAGTAAATTGACTTAAAAAAACGAAATAGCTGATGATTATGTAGTGGAGTAATGGTATTCAGACCTATTTATATGTCTACTCATTAGATGAAGAATCAAGTGGTAGACCTATGAATAGATCTAAATGATATAACTAAATATCATTTCTTAGGTCTACTCATTAGATGAAGAATCAAGTGGTAGACCTATGAGTAGATCTGAATGATAGAACTAAATATCATTTCTCTTAAGTATTGTTCACGCAAGCTCTAAAATATATATTAATAATGGAAAGTAATTAGTAACTGTATATATGAATCTTACAAAATTAGAAAAATAACTTAAATATGGTACAATGGTTGAACTTAATTTTATAAGAGAATGGGGTGTAGTGGCGAGGGGAGCCGTCCGCCGGATGCCACGCGGGCTCGCCGGCTCCGCCACTGCAACGCCCGCTACGCGAGCGAGCCTGCGCGCCGGACGACCGACGAAGCCAACGAGCAAATCCCAACGTGCCACGTGGCACTAGCCGTTGGCAACGACTATTTTCCAGAAAAATTAATTTTTTTTAAATAAACCTATTATAAATAACCCATTTAACCATTACATTTTTTCACACCATCTCTTACACTTTCACTCTCTAAAACTCTCTACAATTTCTTACCCTTTCACTCTCAAAAACTCTCCAAAATGTCTCAACCACCACACCCCGATTGGATGAACGATGTAACACCACAATCTTAGAGCCATTTTTTTTTTAATATGCATACGGAAGCGATTTTAGAAAAACTATAAACCCTATTTATTACATATTATAAAGGCCATTTACATATTAACCAAAATATATAAAACGTTTAAAGGTGTTACTAAAAACAGGCTCGACCCGGTTTACAAAATCAGAGTACGGTCAGACTTCCAAAACCCGACTCTAGTCAAGCCAAATCCACAACCTGAAAAGAGTCAACAAATGAGGGATTAGCACAAAGCTAAGTGAATAGAAATAAACATCAATATGCATAACCACAACAAATTAGAAATCAAGAGAAATCAATAGGGAAAATCCGTCCAAACTTCCACAAGCAATTGGACGTTATGAGAGGATCGGCGGTCGGGCGAGGACCTTCGACTGTTGTCGGCCCAACAACAGTCAACCGATGGCTCCTTTACTTATTAGCACGGTACTCACCCCTGACGGAACACATTCGTAGGAGTCCGAGCACCCCATCCAATAGTAACGAAGCGTAGCCGAAAACCACCATAGCTAACCTCTAAAAAAACATGTGCACATACTACCATTAACAATCTCACAATTAATGGTACAACTGAAAATCGAAAAGTATAAAAAAATACACTTTTGCCAAAAACAGCAAGATCGCTAAGCGATCTGAGATCGCTACGCTATCAGATCGCTAAGCTATTTCTGACTCCTTAGCTATTTCGGTTTTCTGTTTTCATAAAACTTCAGCAAGATAGCTAAGCTATCTAGAGATCGCTTAGCTATTTCTGGACCCTTAGCTATTTCTCTTATGAACTCCACCATTTCAACTTTTTGTACATTACACAAGAAAGGAGGTTAAATCCACTCACCTTAGCTTCCCTTGTGAAGAACTCAGTAGTCTTATATCACTGAGTTTCTTTTCCTTTTCCTGTAACAAAACGAATACCGAATTAGTTACCCGAAATCATTAACTTTGCAACAAGTACAAATTGTAAGTCAAACCATTATATGTGTACAACCAATTGACAACTTAACACTTGCATTTCAAAACATATTAATTGACAATGTCTAGAATTCCATTAAGTCACTTCCAAGCAATTCATCATGCATTTTTATCCAAGTTGCACATAATCGGCCCAAACGGGTCGGGACACATAATTAAGTCAAACTTGCAATTTACTAATACCACATTGTCAAGTTATCCATTTATCACTAATTTAAGTTATTGACATACTACTTGCATCCATATACAAGCTTAACCAACTTTGACTTTATTTAAGTCAAATTGCACAATTTAACAACCAAACGGGTCAAGACCCGAAACTACCTCAAACATACTTCCAATTAATCAAGTAACACATTTATGACATGAAATTGCTAGTCCCAAGTTTACAAGTCATCCAAGACTAAAGTCAACTTCCAGGTTTGACCAAAGTCAACAATTCATGAATTTAACTAGCTATTCTAGAAAACGGGTCAAAACCACAAATTATCATTTAAGACATGTTAATATACTTTATAAAAACTCTCATATGATCAACTTATTGAACTACAATAATGCCTAACAATTTCCAAGTTAAAGTCTCATTTTACCAATTTGACTAGTTCATGACTTTTTACCTAAAAATCATCCCAAACACTACCATATAATAATCCATTCATCAATTAACACTTTCATAAACCTACTAATGACATTTTAATTCCAACTAAACATTCAAAGTATAAGTCAAATGTTAAATATATGCATTTAGTCAAGTTTCATAATGTAAGGCCCAAACGGGTCAAAAACGTTTTATTAACCTCCAATGTTTACAAACCCTTAATTATCATTTCATCAAGTATACAATTACCATATATTAACCAACTTCATGTTAATTAGTTATACTTTGAAACACCCAAAAATAATCAATACAAGTTTAACCTAAAAAGATGCATTTGACCACCTGCTATTAACTCAGAATTATGACTACTGTTCTGACCTTATCAGTTCATGAAATTATGATATTAATAAAGTAGACTCATAGACCTTCGAATCGACTGGTCGCACGCCCAATACGGCATTACGGTTGATTTTATATGATTTTTGCAAAATGGTCAAAATCTGCCATATTTTTGTGCTTACGGGATTTTTACCAATTTCACCCAAACACTACTTTTAATCTATCAAAAGCAATCAATTCATGTTACAATCAAACCTATTCAACAATTATCACTTCTAACATGATTATATAACTTAACAACACTTCAAGAACACCAAAACACACATTTCATCAAACTTGGAAGAACCTCATCTTCTTCCCAAGAACTCCATTGATGGAGCTTTCATGGAAACTTCACCAAATAGATACAACTAATAATTCTACACATACATAACTTGCTATAACTCAATTAAACACCAAATCATACATCAATTTCAGATTCCAAGCATGATTACAAGAAAACCCACCAACAAGAAACCCTAGTTCTTCATCCAAACTCAAGACTATGAACCCTAGTTTAAGAAGAGGGAAAACATACCTTTAACTTGCATAGATTCGAGATTTTAAGGATGAAAAGCAAGAGATTTGAGCAAGTTCTTCAAAAACCCAATTTTTCTTCTATGTGTGTGTGTGTATCGAAGTGAAGCAGGCAAAAGAGAAAGGATGAGTCAATTTCTAGCATGGCCAAGACACAACACGTGTTTTTCCACTTAAAATGCTGATTTCATTTAAACACAGCATAATACTGAAAGCCTAGTTCGCAGATAATTAATTTAAACCTAACTAATTCCAATTTTAACAACGAAGATATTTTTGAAACCCCGGTTCAGAAGTGAACCCAAATATGTAAAGATCACTTTAATATTTAAATATCTCAGTTTTACTAATTTTAACCCCATGGTTAAGATACAATTAAATATAATTAAATCAAATAAATTATATAAAACAATAAACAATAAATTACTTACCGAAAATACTTTAAAAATTCTAGGCCGGGTCTCAGGATGTTACAAACGATATTCTCGGATGGGGAGGTTTCGGCTCATCGCCGTCCAATCCGTCAACCCCTTCGTCCCAACAATCGGTATCGTCCACCCAAAACACCGTGATGCCGCCATTTTCCTAAGACCAATACAACCACTATATCCTTCAACAATAATTTCAATACCTTCAACAACACCAACCCACTCCTCAAATGTGGTCACAACACCAATGGTCACAACCACAATCTTCACAACCACAACAATTTCAACAACACCAACCCCCTCAAGACACCGACGCCGTTGAAAAGGAGAGAAGAAAGGGGAAAAAAGTTGCCGTCAACTTAAGTCGGAAGGTCATGCGTTGGGACGCCGCCGAAGAAGTTTTATTGGCGGAGTGTTGGGTTAGCGTTTCCGAAGACCGCGAAAAGGGCGCCGACCAATCCGATGAATGTTTTTGGAACAAAATCCTTGTTGAGTTCAACAAGGATGTTGGTACGCTGCGTACCAAAGACATGTTGACGGGGAAGTGGACGAACTTAAATGGTAATTATCAAAAATTCAACAGTATCTACAAACGTCTACAACGTACAAGCCGAAGCGGTGAAAATGAGGTCGACTTTATGGCCCGTGTCCGACAAGCGTACCGTGACGAGTCGTCGTCAAAAAAACAATTTAACAATGAAGGTGCGTGGGAAGCTTTGCGCCATTACCCGAAATGGGACGCCCCCGCACCCATTTCGCTCTCCGATAACGAAGAACTTTTCGGGGAAGATACGAGACCACGTCCGGCGGGAAAGTCTCGTAAGGCAAAGAAAAGTAGGTCGGAAAGTTCATCCGGCGCTAACACCGCCGGAAGTGCCACACCGCCGGACCTTGGCGAGGCTATGATGGCCGAGTTTAGGCGGAAAAGTGAAGCCGCTCAATCGGCTTACGAAAGGTCAAAGGCGCGGGATGACGTTTTCGTGCGTTTGGAGGAATTGCGATTCCTAAGCACTAACACCCAATGTTTGGGGCGCGAAGATAAGGCGAGAATCGTCAAAGAAAAAAAGACGATCCGCCAAAAATACCCCGTCGACGAAGATGATCTTGACGTGGACGATGAGTAGTTTTTTTTTTTAATTAATTTTCGGTATTTTTTCCCTAATTTTTGGTATTTTTTTATTTTTTCGGTAATTTTTTTTTTTATTTTCGGTAATATTTTTTATTTTTTAGGTATTTTATTTTGTATTGTGTAATATTTATTTTAATGAAGTATTATGTTTTTTAAAAAAAAAAATGGTGGTGGAGCCCAAATAGCTTAAGTGATGGTAGAGGGGGTATTTGGGGGTTTTGAATGTGAAATGTGAAATGGTGATGTGGCGCATAGGTGGCGCAGAGGTGGCAAAGTGGCTTAAGCCACCACACCTAATGCTCTAAGGAAGGAAATTCTAAAAAGATTTAGGGTTAATCCCTACTGGAACCGAAAAGAATACCACTTTAGCCATGGAGGTTCATATGCACCATATTCAGAATATCTGCAAAGCAACGTAGTTGCCTTTTGATTAATTAACTCGCAAAAAGTCGCAATATTCAGACTATCCGCAAAGCAAGGTAGTTGCCTTTTGATTAGTTAACTCGCAAAAAGAGTTAGAAACTCAAGTGACCAAAAAAACATAAAATAATAAATAAAACTTAACACAAAGATATGAGGAATTTTAACTTTTAGCGTAAGGAACGAATAGGTCTCCAAACACAGCTAGACTCCTTTGTATAAAGGTCTCGATAAATGTATGTATACATATTAAAGTTAGACGTCGGTTGTAACTTGTAAATTGGCTCAACAAACATTGGCGAGTGTTATTTTTAGTGAAACGGTCAAGGATTTGGAAGTTCCTTTCGACATGAATGTGAGACAAAAAGCGGTTTTTGATTGTTTACGGACACCTCATGCTCAGGATTATCTTCTTGCTATTCCCATAGACGGGCTAGTTCAACATATGTCACCTGTGGAATATCGTGCCATTCTTAAGTATCGTCTCATGATTCCATTATTTCCGGTTGATGCGTTATGCCCTGTTTGTCGCAAGGCCAGTTTAGATTCCTTTGGGGAACATGCTATTCATTGTAAAGAGTTCCCGGGTTTCAAGTACCGACACGATATGGTTCGAGATGTCCTTTTGGACATATGTATGCGTGTTGGGATCTCCGCAAGGAAAGAAGCACCTGTGAACTTTTTGACTGACCCGTTGGATAGAAGATCCACACTTAGACCTGCTGACATTTTATTTTTTGGATGGGTTGGGGGAATCACGCGTGTGTGGATCTAACCGGAGTTTCTCCTCTCGTTGGTTTAAGTAGTCGGGGTGTTACGGTGGGACAAGCTACTTTGAAAGCCGCCTCGTGCAAAGTGACAAAGCACGAGAAAGCATGCATTGAAAATCAACACGTGTTTATTACTTTTGCATTTGACACTTTCGGTTTCCTTGCACTGAGGCAGTGGAGCTTCTCAACAGATTCCAACGTGTTATGCATAGTAATCTTATTACACCTAGATCCACAAACGTTGTTTTTAAAAGAATTAATTTTGCCATTCAAAAAGGGATAGCGACGCAGCTTGTTACCTGTTTACCTTCTTTATCCATGTAAAAAATGATCTTTATCAATAAAATATCCAAGATTCTCTCAGTTTTAACTTTTAAGGGGTAACTTTTGCAACATGGAAATAATAATTGATTTCGACACATTGAACTTGAATCAACATGGGGATGTAGCTCAGATGGTAGAGCGCTCGCTTAGCATGCGAGAGGTACGGGGATCGATACCCCGCATCTCCATTTCATTTTTATGTCGAATTTTTAATGTTCAATTTCTAATCGCCGCTTTTTGCATGTTTGTTTACAGTTGCAAGCTGTTTATAGTAATACTAATCAAAATAGATCACCCTTTTTGACGTATTTATAAGTTAATTAATCTTCGCGTGTATAGTAAAAATGTATATGATTCAGTTAATCAACATATGATCACAATATACTTAACTATATATTAGTCCTCATTAAGTCATTTTTATACTTCAATTTACTCGATAGAAAATTAAGATAATCTGATTTCAAAAATTATTGTCGAAAATACACAGCCTAGAAAAAATACACAGGTTAGTTAAAATCTGCCCTAAACTACTTTGTTACTTAAACAGTTTAGCACAAATGTAATTTAATTACACAAATTTATATGGAGGAAAATTTTGTTATAGAAAAAAAGCTATCGTTTACCTAATTATAGCAACAATAAGAAAGAAAGCGGCCAAAGTTTCTGCTGAATTTAATGGTTTTTTAAACCTTTTTTTTTTCTGGAAAAAAACAGCAGCAACGATTACAGAGTCGAGGTCTGTCTTATTCACCGTCGCCTCTCCCCGTCAATCTGCCATCCCCACATCCTGATTTTGAGCTGCAATTCCGAGACCGCCGCTAAAAACTTAACATTTTGCACCGGAGACAATATCTCCACCACTCTCTCCGCCGTTCTCGACCTCAACATATCAGCGTTCCCAACCACCACCTCCATCTCACCTCTCAACGCTTCAATCGCCGATTCCATTTCATCATACTTCCCATCCACCAAGGAATTTTCACCTCGTCTCGCCACCTCAACAATCGGCGGAGCCGCCACACTTTCCTGAATCCTCGCCATCTCGTTTTCCAATTCCTTCTCCTCTGCCCTCGTCTCCGCCCTCAGCCGCTCCATTCTCTCCGCCTGATCCCGATCCATATCTTCCACAGATCTAGTCACAATCCGAAACGCCAATCCAGGTTTAAATCCAGCAATCCAGAAAAAACTCTGTTCAAACGACGAAAACCACGGCGGCGAGAAAACTATCGACACATCATGATTCGCAATTCGAGATTTCTCCTCGTAATACTGTTGATAATGAGCCAGAACACGAACAATCAGATAACGGAGATCATTATCATTTGAGCTATCACAGGTTCGTAAAGTCGATCGGAGCTCTTCCAGATACTGTTCCTGACGAGCTAACCATCCGTGGAAGAAATTTTCGAACTCTCTTACATTTGTGTTGGCAGTTCTTCGAGGTCTGGTCGCCATTTGGAGTGCATATGATGAAATCTAAATCTAAAATCGCCGGAAAGTTTTTGATTGAGCGGTGGAGACTTATAGGTGGAGGTTGGAGGTGGATGGGATATTTTGGTGATATTTTCTGGAGCCTTCTCGAATTTGTATGAGGACAAGTGGAAGATGCAGGGAAAGTGACAGATGGAAAAACCCTTATTAGAGTGATGGGTATGGTGGCTAAGCCACTTTGCCACCTCTGCACCACCTATGCGCCACATCACCATTTCACATTTCACATTCAAAACCCCCAAATACCCCCTCTACCATCACTTAAGCCATTTGGGCCCCACCACCTTTTTTTCTTTTTTCTTTTTTTAAAAACATAATACTTCATTAAAATAAATATTACACAATACAAAATAAAAATACCTAAAAAATAAAAAAAATTACCGAAAATTTAAAAAAAAATACCGAAAATTAAAAAAAAATACCTAAAATTAGGAAAAAAATTACACACGATTTTCTTGATACCGTTGCCAAATATGGTCCATAATATTTCGTTGAAGCGATTCGTGTGTACGTCTATCACGTAATTCCCTTGATCTCAGTCGTTGTATTTCGGCTCTCTCGACCCAAGTACGGTCTAAATTAAGTTGTGGAGCAACATACAACTCGTTCATATCGCTTATGGCAAAGTTTTGATCTTTTACAATCATGTTATGCAATATGATGCATGCGTACATGGTTCTACGTAGCTTGTTGACACTCCACGACCGAGCCGGTTGGCGAATAATCCCCCAACGCCCCTGTAAGACACCAAATGCACGTTCTACGTCTTTTCTTGCACTTTCTTGCCTTCGTTTGAAGTAAGCACGTTTTTCGTCTCGTGCAACAGTAAATGATTTGACAAAGCTTGCCCATTGTGGGTAAATACCATCAGCTAGGTAGTACCCGTTCTGATAAGTCACTCCATTTACAACAAAAGGGACCGAAGGAGCAATATCGTCAAGAAGGTTATCAAACAAGGGTGAGTTATTTAACACAGTGAGGTCGTTATTGGCACCCGCAACCCCAAAAAATGCGTGCCAAATCCACAAATCTTGCGAGGCGACAGCCTCTAGTATTATAGTTGGGTATTTTTTATCACCTCTACCATATTGGCCGTGCCATGCTTTTGGACAGTTGGTCCACTCCCAATGCATACAATCTATACTACCAAGCATTCCAGGAAACCCATGAGCGTTCTCGTGTTTTGTATATAGGTTTTGAACGTCATGGATGTCGGGTGTCCTTAGATACTCAGCGGTATATAAGTCGATAATACACTTGGTAAAATGATTTAGACAATCACGTGCACAATGTTCACCAATTTGTAAATATTCATCAAGTGAATCAGGTGTTATGCCATACGCCAATTGGCGAATGGCAGACGTGCATTTCATTATAACACTAAAACCCATTAGACCGGTGGCATCTGGTCGTACTTTAAAAAATTCAAAATGGTTAGGAAGAGGTTCAGCAGTATAGTTAGAAATACCTTCGACTATTTCTAAGAATAATCGCCTGCTCATACGAAATCGACGCCGGAAAACCGGCTCAGGGTACTTTGGATTATCACCAAAGTAGTCGTCCAATAAACGTTGCTCGGCAGCTTCACGATCTCGATACACTGGCACGCGAGTCCGGGTTGGTTGAGCTTGTTGTCGTTGCATGTATTGATGCGCTTGAGTCATAAAAAAAATATCCGTCTCATCGTCGACATCGGACGAATAACTTTCGGGATCCATCAAATTTCGACGCATTTTGATCAGAGATTGTGTAGAAAATATTGTGTGAAAGGGTTTTAGTTTGAGAAATGGTGAGAAATGGTGTGTGGAAATATTGTGTAAAAGGGTTGGTATTTATAAGGGTTAATGGTTTATTTAAAAAATTTAAAATTAAAAAAAAAAAATTTAAAAATCTGGAAACTAGCCGTTGCAAACGGCTAGTCCACGTGTCACACCACCATTCGTCCGTTGGTTGCGTCGGGCGTCCGGCGAAGTGGCCCGCTCGCGTGGCGGGCGGTGTCGTGGCGTGGCCGGCGCGCCGAGGTGGCGTCCGGCGCCCACCCCCTCTCGCCACCGTACCGCACCCTCTTAGAAGGATATTACGCTCGAGTGACACGTAAGCGGTTTCCCTTTTTTTAATCGTACTTTGATATTTCCGTATGTAGAAGAAGTTGTTCACTGTAGTAAGTAAAGCCCGAGAAAAAGACAAAAATATGTTTAGAAATTACTCATTTTCTGAATAAATAAATAAAATCTCATTCCTCCTTGCATAATTTTTTTTTTTGAGATATTAGTAGTGAAGTTTTTAATACTATCTATATATCAATAAGTGATATATTTCCTTCGATTTAAAATAAGTGATACACTTTTTATATTTGGGTGTATCAAAATAAGTGATACATTTTGAAAACTTACCTTATTTGGTAAAAAGTAGTGGGACTCACACCCACTAACTATCTACTTTAATAAAGTGAAATGATATATTTACCCTTACTTTTACTTTTAAACATCATTAACCTCACTTTATTCAAAATTTATGGGACTCATTCCCCACAAATCATCCAATTAATCTAATTAATTATCATTATCATATTTTGTCTTAAAAACCGTGAAACCAACAGTGTATCACTTGTTTTAAATCGGAGGAACTATTTAACTATTAAGATTTTATGGTTTTTGAGATAAAAATTAAAATAAAGATTAAAATATATTAAAAAGATAGTTAGTGGATGATGAGTACTACTTTTCTTGAATAAACTAATATTAATGAGTTTTAAAAGTAAAAGTAATGATATAATTTCACTTTATTAAGGTACGTATTTACTGGAGGTTGAGTCCCACATTTTTGCCAAATAAGGTAACTTTTGAACTGTAAAATCCTAAAAATTAAAACACTGTAATTTTAAAAAAATTTAAAACACATGATCTAAGATGGTAAACCTTAATAACGAAATACAAATATTGTATCGTAAGTTTGATATAATTAATTTTATCCTAAGTTGTTAAATAATAATGTTAGCATAAGTTAAATATTAATTAGTTTGTCACACAATTAGTGAATTCTTAAAGTATTTACATTTTATTAATTTTATAAGATAATTATGAATATTAACATTGGATTCTTCTTTGCTCATAAAGGTCTAAGTAAATACAATTATTATTTAATCTTACATCTAAAACAAGTCTAGATTAATAAGAAAACCTTTGGATTCCACATACTTGTAACCAACTCATAAATTGAGTATAATAATCATTTATCTCCAAACTAATGACATCTTAATGTGTAACTATTAATTACATTTTATGTTACAAAGTTAATCTTGAGTTTTCTTCATTTCATTTATAAGTTTTACTCCAAGAATTCTTCCATCTTTTGCAATCAAAATTTCTAAGTGTTTAATTCATTTTTGTGGAAAAAGAAGACTGTTTTGGTGTCCAAGTGTTAAGGTAATGTATCTATTATTCTCTTTACATTCTTAATAATATAATATTATTTTGTAAATTTAAAAATTATGAATAAACAACATATAAAAATCATGTCTAAAATTAGTTTAACATATTGTACTTTTGTTTTCAAGATATAAGGAAAATGATAAGGTTTTACTCACACTTATAATTTTAGAATAATAATATGAATAAACACGTGAAAACCATATATTAATATAAGAAATAAAAGGATATTGCATACTCCCTATTTGAATATGTTTTGTGCTCATACTCTTGTATTTGTTAGATTCGGTTCGGTGATCGCATTCTTTTGGTGGTTCCTTCGTTTTTGCAATTGTTGTGATCGGAGATAAGGTACAGATATTGTAGGTGGTACTAGGATCGTTTTGGTAAAATTCTTCCTCTCAAATCCTTATTGAAATTGTGTATGAACATTATTGGTATGACATGCTTATTTGGAAAATTGTTTTGTTAGCCTTTAAAACGTGTTATGATTTTTCCTCATTTTTGATGTTTAAGGAAATTGCTAACCATGTGTGTAATTGGGGAATTATAATATTTTTGGTCTCTATAAATCATGTCAAAACCGTCTCTTGAAACCCGATTAGAAATTTGTCCCGAAAGAAGTGTGTTTGGGTGTTACATTTGATACGGTGATTCGTACAAGTGTTCTCCGATTAAAATGACCGTATATGTCGCTCGAGTATCCGTTGGCCCTAAAAATTTGACACAATCACAGAATATAAGTCATGATAGCTCATTTAAAATTTCGTGATAATCGGGTTACCGGAGACGTGGTTTTCAAGTCAAAACGTGAAACTACAATAAAATAAATTCTGAATTTAAAACCAAACGTTTTTGTCATTTTAAAGCCTTTCAAGCCTTTCGAGTGTCTTTATCAAATCAAATAATTAAGTTCATTTTGTTTAAAATATTTTACCATTTATAAATGACCGGAAATTAGTTCTAACTTTGGAAACATATTTGGTAATTTTAAACGTATAAGTTGGTCAAAACGGTTTTCTTAAAATATGCCTAAGAGTTAAAAACCTATCCATGGAGGTCCCGTGGGCGCATTATGGTGACACCTATAATGTGGCATCGACCGTAGCGGTGTATTTTGTTATATCTACGGCGTCTCCTTTTGGTTGCCAAGTAGTTGATACGAGCTCTTTTGATTACATTATTATAGGAGGCGTATGGATCGGTCCTAGCTATTTTGTTTGTATGTGATGGTGGACGTTTATCGTAGTTTCATACGAAACGTGTGGCACCGAAATGATTGATTAGTGGAGTAGTTACCCTATGATTTCATTGGATACTTAGTTATTTTTTTGTTAACTCTTGGTGCATTATTTTATGAAAATTGGATTTATAACGTATTGATATATCTTGGTAACATTTTGAGATCTTATTAGAAATGTGGAATTATAAACTTTGTACGTTGCTTTGAAAGTAAGTTTATTTTTAAACGAGGAAATGCATGTCATACTATACTAAATCATTCTATACTCTTGTCTTTATTATATTCGCTCACTGGGCTTTGGCTCAGTCGTATTCCTTTTTGTTTTTCTTTCTTATACGACAGCTAATCAAGGGGGCGTTGGGAACGAGAGAAGAGGTTAGAGTTGACGTGGACTTAGCACCTTTGCCTTAAAGTTTTCCAACCTTTAAAACTTTATTTATGGTTTATTAGTACATTTTGGAATATTGTCTTTTGCCTTTAGCTTGACTTTGGTTTGAATTGAATAAGATTAACACCCTTTTATCGTTTAAAATCATTTTGATATTATTTTATAACCTTAGTAAGTTAGGGGTGTTACATGAACTGTATCACTTATTATGAAATACCTGTAAATAAAAAGTGTATTACTTATTGTAATACGGATGTAATATTAATTTTGACTAAAATATAATTTTAGTTCGAAGAGAAATCATTTTAACAAAATAATTAGTGATGAATTTCAAATAAAAGTATTTTTTATTAAGTGGGCTAATTAAATTTAAAAAATAAAAGGAAAATTAGGACTAAAATTTTAACGAGAAATGAGAAACAAATTTAGGACGGATAGAGTATTATTTAGTGTTGTGGGCCTTGTGGCATAAGAATGATGGCGTAAGCTATCACCAAAACGTGTTAGACCGACGTGGTAGAAGGATGTGTACGTGTAGTTTATATATTAGTCGAGTCGGATCAGCTTGAATTTACTTTTCGGTAGATTTTGCAATTTCTTTTTCATTTACATAATAAACGAGTATAGTTCGGAAATTAACTGAACAGATGATTAACATATAATTTAAGAACGATTATGATTTCATAATCATCTGATAATATGATGACAGCTATTTCTTATAAACAAAATGTGATATCACAATGATAAAACTATTTTTTTAATTAGCAAAATTCATAACCCAAAATTTCATACCGCGTTTGTATTTCTATTAAAACATTAGTTGATATATAGTGGGTATTTGTATTTTCCTTTCACGTATAAGCTGTTAGTTAATGTAAATATTAACGTATGTTACTGCTTTATATAAAATGAAGGCAAAGATACATATATTTTTATTTTACAAAAAAAAAAAGAAAAAAAATCAAAATTAATTTTATTGGCAAGTAAAAACTTGTAATAATGTTAAAAAAAATGAGTTTATGAGTTGTATAGAAGATAGAATTTGAGAGACATTGGATCGGAGACGGTGAGAGGTGGTTGGCTTTTAAGATGCACATGTGATTTGTCGTTATCTCTTTATTTAGACCTTTTCTAGGTCAAAGCAAATTGCATGGATAATGTTTTGTCGTTAAATAGGTATCCGTATAATTCGGATGTGGGTACCAATTATCTATATTTTATGATGATGATGGCAGTAGTGATTATAATGAGCGGGGCAGAGGTAAGACCCCTGCACCTGTCACAAGCTTTTTTGATCACTTCCTATCGTGTCACCATCGGCACGATAGCATCACTAGCAATAAGCCAGTAGTTGGGGTCGAGGGGGTGACGGGTGGAATACGGGCATGGGGGGGTAATATTTTAATATTTTATAAGTGATAATAGTTAGTGATGTGTTGTTGTCGACATGACCTCGTCGGTAACCCGTCGGTAAGGAAGATGCTACTTGTGCCGAAAAAACCAAACTGAACTGAAGAGCAACCGAAACCGAAAACATGGATTTAAATAATTGAAGTCAAGTAGTAATTAATATGTGTTCTAGTAGCTCAGTTGGTTAAAATTTCTTGTTAATAACACGAAGGTCACAAATTCGAATCATGTAGCTATTAATTTTTTCAAAACACAAATACTCTAAAATGCAGATGATTTACTGTCAATTAAATATTACTAATTTAGAAAAGTTTGAAATCTACTTTACATATATAGTACAGATTTGTATTTGTGAAAATATAAATATCTATAATAAACTATAAAGTAGTTGATTAAACAATGGGTTAGTTTTGATTGTGTAAACCATAAGGTTAATCAAGTTTTTATGAATATAAAAGTTTTGGACCTATCAAGTTAATTAAAGTGCGGAGATATGCAAATATTCTAATAAATCACCCTTAACTTAACGACAAATTTACAAGTGGCCCATATGTTTTATTGTTCCATGTACAATTATTATTCCCTTCCAGTAAACGAAAAGAAAAGATGAGGAAAATGTAAGTGGTATTTGATTAGAAAAGGCCACACAAGCGAGGCCTAGAACAGATCTGTCTTCCATTTGATTTAACTAGAGCCATCATTCCAGCAGTTGCACCAGCACATATTACAGTAGATATCATACTCTGCGCGTTTTGTCCTGCTGCCCAATAAAAACAAATACTGATGAATAATAAATAATCAAAGAAATAGTGAATTGGATTCAAAACCTCGATTAAGAGTGATGGATGTGACTGTTAACCCTCCAATTAATAAAGCCGATGCCACTGGAAACAACTGCAAGAATGGGTCGATTCAGTTTATGTTTCAATTTCTCTAATGGGTATATTCAGAAAAGTTAGCTTAAGAAAAAAGTCAAATTATTATTACTTACAGTGCGTGATTCAAATTTGTTTATGTGGAATGGGGAAGGGCTGTTTCCGTTGACAGTATAATTGCCACAAATGAGGTCTATTGCATCCTGAAATAAAAAAAATAAAAAGATTAGGAAACTACAGCTCTGGTTGTTAGGACAAATCTGTTTATAGCTTACCTGTCGAACTCCATCTTGAAAATTATTCAAATAATATCTTGAAAGGGCACTAATCCCATCTTTGATTAATCCTGAAATAGTTTGTTTCCCGTATCTACAAAATTTCGTTTGTAAAAAACGTATCACTAAAAGTAAAAGGGAAACAAGAGAATTAATTAATGAATCTTTTAATTATTATTACCTGACAATGTCCCCTTTCAGAGCATTCGTTCCAGAATACTCCAGGCTGATTTCATCACCTTGATTCACCCACACTATAAAAAAAAAGCAAATTGGGCGGGTCAGGGATTGCCTAATGGTCTAAAACTGATTATTTTTGGCAAACGGGCCGGGTTGAGCTGAAACACTTTTTAAGTTTTTATCCAACTATTTTTTAATGTATTTAGCATGTGTCAAATGATACCAAATTTATATATTTTAATGGAGGTACGGGTAAGATTAAAAATAAATAAGTGAGAATTAGTTTTACGCATGAAAAATAAATATTATGCAACTTTTGACCCATTTTCTTTCTAAATATATATATTTTTTAATTTTTCCCGTTAGATATAAAACATATCCCAAATTGGCCCGTTTATAAATAAACAGATTGAAATTTCTACTCTGAGCCCATACAATTCCTGAAAATCTCAAGATCTTCATCCTCTGTAAAAGTACAAACGCATTTAGAAGATGTTAGCGCACAAATCTGCTGTAATTGGTGATCCAAAGATATTCGTGCAAGATAACTCTGCAATAAAAAAAATGACAATTTTCTCCTTTTAGGGCACGATGGGCTCAACCTCGAAGCAAATAAAGCATGTTATTTTCAATTAGAACAGATTTTAAAGGGGAAATTGGTCATTCAAATTGCTTGGTCCTACATGTGGCAAAATAAGATATAAAAAATTAAATTGTTCCATTAGTTGAGTAATGCATAAATGTGTTTTTGTTGAACCTGGGTAACATTCGTTCGATCAAGGCAATCAATGCAGTTGGATCTGATTACCCCTTTCTGCTCTGCTAACAGCTCTCCTTGTGTGGTTTGGAGGAAGAATCTGGTGAGCTGGAACCGTGAATACTACAAAAATGATATTAAATAGCTCCATTTAATGATGGAGAAATAATAAAGTTTTGCTAATACCCGTGTTTTTCAAAGTCCTCTGCTATTTCATCGTACAATAGTTTCAAACTCTCAAAATTAGAGTTGCTACACCGTTGATGGAAGTCAAACGAGACATATCTGAACATATACATTAAAAGGTTTAAACCATAAAGATATAGTAAATTTTAAAAATAAAAAAAATGAAAATGAAATGACCTAACCTAACATCTGGCAGCTTTTCCATTTCTGTGGCAAACGCTAGGCTCAAAAGGCCCTCATTACCATGCTGAATGTAATAATAAGATAATAGCAAATAAGATTACTTACTACAATCGTATTATGATAAAATTAAATTAAATTATAAGCCCTTACCTTATCAGTTAAGTCAACAGCAATGGTATCTCCATATCTTTGCAAAAGATCATGAAAATGGCGTTTCACCACCATGGGCTGCAACCACATACTTTATTTAAATCATATCATATTTTTATTATATAATCATTTTTTAACCTAACTCTGTTATGACAGGAGTTCATACCGTGTCTTCATGCTCAATAATAGCAAGACGAGGTTTATAACTCAAATCAACAATTTGCTCCCACAAGAGTGGAATTGATCCACGAACCTGGAATATATATATATATATATATATATATATATATATATATATATATATATATATATATATATATATATATATATATATTTAAGTATGTAAAACAATTGATCTCAAATCAAATGAAAAATATCCACTTCTTTCCAACCTGCAAAAATGATGATTTGAATCCATCATACTCCAATAATTGTTCTGTTTCAATAAAATTAGCAGTATCCCCTTGTAGATTAGCTCCACGTCTCCACATTCTAGTACCTAATTTTCATATAAGATATATGGAAAAATTAAATGTCATTTTCTTAGATTAAAACTAATAATCAATAATTTTCATACCAAGACGCCTTGTGCATCTTCTTGATACTAATGTAATCGTGGATGTTATACTGTTCAGTTTGAGCTGTCCCATCTGGAAGCTTAATCCTTAGTTAAGGGTGACCATTATTAATTTTGTTTTTCAAATTACTATGTATATAATATATTATATGATTAATTACTATATGCATCAGTTAAATACATGGGGAGGATATTTCCTTGTAAAAGTGGCACAATGAACTCATCAAGCTGTGAAAGGAAATACGAGTATATGTATATCAGACAAGATAATATTTTTAACAGCTGTAAAAAGATGCAAATTTAACGTCTCGGTCTAACCTTATTCTCAATTAAATCCTCCAGAATATTCCTGTTCCAAACAAACCGTGGGTCAGCCTGAAATATAAGTTTTTATTAATTATTATAATCTATAAACCATGTTATATGACAGTAATGCATTCATATAAAAACTGATATGTGTGCAGGTACCTGCTTCCAAATTGGTTTACTCATCCACCCATCAGCCATCTTATATCTTCTCTGCAAGCTGTAAGACACCAAATTAATATAATTAATTTATATGAACTTATTAATCTAATCTAACCATACAATAAGAAAACCTACTTTAATGTAATATCAGTTTGGTAGGAATAATACAAGCCAGGGGTCTCCTCCACAACTCTTAACAATGTCTGGAAGTAAGCCTCGTCTTTTTTCTGAATAAATCATACTTTTATCAAACAATTATTGCTGGAATGGATTAAACAGGTTATAAAACTTACTTGCTCATTAGTCAGGTTTTTTAAACCTTCGTTACAAGATAACAACTTCATAGACATCACCCTGAATACAGGATAACCAAGGTAACTGCCAACCTCCTTGCAACAAGTTATAACCAATAAATATGTACCTGCACAAATCGAATAACTTACACTAACCAGATTTTAACTAAATTTTAATTTTCAACAGTAAAGTTCAAGTTTATAAGCAGCATTTAATTAGTTAATGTTAACTAATTATGCTTTCTAAACTCTGTTGTTCAAGACTTCAAGCACAAAAAGCACACCTGCAAGCAATCTAATTGTTCCAGCTACTCCAAATGCAGTATAAACCTTGGAAGCAGTTTTTAAATTAACTTCACCTGTAACAAGTAACAAAATTTCCATCATTTGGTACAATCCGTAACAGGTAAAATTTCAGGATTGTGAGTATTAATCTACATACATAATCAATTTTGATTTCCAGTCAGATGTTAGTATCAACAAGTTTATCTATAATCAGAACTAAAACAAACAAACAAACAAACAAACCGTCAAATTTATGAAAGCTTCCATCAGAACGAGAGATAGAAAAGCCTTGATCCGGACATTCAATTGATCTAACCACGAATTTATCTGAAAATTCGTGTAACTCTAGTTCCCTCCATAGCTTGAAATGATTATTTTCCGTTGAAGAAGGTGCTTCGATTTCCATTTGGTATGGTAGATTCAGAGAGCTGAAATGGCTAGAAATTGTTTGATTGATTGAGTGAAGGAACGGTTGTTTGATTAATTGTTAAAAGATGGTAATCGTAATTTAAATTTGGGGGGATTAGGTTGGTTAGTTGGTAATTGAACCACTTACGAAACCAGCCATTAATATTCCTTCAATCAAATGAGAAGGCAGTTGTCAATTTGTCATGCCCCAATATAGTGTCGTATTTAATCAGTCAAATATGTTTGGCCATTGGTAAAAATTATTTTGGTAATCCTTTCCATTTTTAATCTTGCCTTCTTAGAAAAGAATTCTATATTTTAGATATACTTGTATTTACTAAAGACAAATATTTAAGTTTTATATGATTTTTTAGTAAAGTAACGATTAAAATCAAGGTTTAAAAAACGTAAGTCGGGACGTGTGAACATCATTAAGCATGAATTCTTACGAGTCATGACATTTTTAAACATGAAATTTTTAAATACTTTATATATTTGTATATCAACCGCCACCATGAGCTATTTCGTAACGGTAGAGTTGCGTCTTACGCCTTATCGTCACAATATCGTGTCTTTTAGAACTTTGTTTAAATCAAAGATATATGATGTTTCGGCCTTTCGGCAACTCTGATTATTCATCATAAACTCATCACATGAGTAATCAAATCAACTGTACTACTTTTTTTTCCTTCTTATGATAAATCAAACTTTTTAAGTATCAAACTCAATGACAAGTCTCCAAAGCCAACTAGATTTGACAGACATTTCTCAATATTCATTTTGCTTCTATTAATTCTCTGCTTACTATTTATATTTTAAATAAAAAACTGAATAATCAAACACAAACCCTCATTAAGCAAAGTCAACGGCTTGGAATAATTAATGGGCCAAAGGCCCAAACCCGCACCCGATTACAAACCTAAACCCAGAAGAAGAAGAAAAAAAAGAACTAACTTAACCAATTAAAAGCTACAACTCCTTTTCTCTCTTTTGCTCCCTCTCTCGACGTCTCGAGAAACTAGGGATTGTATCGCACTTTCTGATCAATCAATTGATCCTAACTTTCAGGTAAATAAACATCTGATCAACCTTATCCTTTACATTAATCAACAAATTTGATTGCTTTTCGTTATTTAAATCACGTTAGTCCATAAAATCTTGCAAAATTTCAACGTTTTGAATTTAGGTACTATTAGGGTTAATGTATCTTCAATCTCAAAGTTTGCTGTTTTTTATTTGCTTATATCGTTTTATAACGTTTATTAATCTACAGGAAGTGTACGAAGCTCTGTTAGATCATGGCGGGAGGAAATTTTGTGCAACGTGTTATGTCTTACCTTGTTAATGAGATCCTCGTCGATAGTCTTGCCAACAGGTTATCTCGTTTTTTCTCGTTTTTTGTATGATTCAAGAATAGAGCAAAATCATGTATTTGTAATAAATTTGGAAGGATATCTTTGTTGAGGATTAGGTTGGTTTAGGTTATGTCTGGCAACGAGCTTTTTGGAGCATTTAATTTTGAAAAATAAGCTCCAATTAAAATAAAATCCTTGTCATATTTCGACTACTACATGCTATACTGATTTATTGGGGTCTTATTAACAATTTAGGCCATCATGTCTTCTATTGTATTTATAAGACCACAACATTAATATTGTTGGTATACTATGAGTAAGGAGCTTACATATAGTTACATAGTGTCCAACCACTTCATAGGTGTCGAAGTTCTTTGTTCTTTTTCTGTTGGTTACTTTTTTTATATAAAGCTGACAATGGTTTTGTTTTTTTATCATGGTTTGTGATTTTTAGCCGAGCATTTCAACGGTTCGCTGTTAAGACTTCAAAGTCATTGGAAGAAATGTCTAGCGTAGGTAAAACTGCATACCTGTTCTATATTCTTTTGTTCTGTCCATTAAGTTAAAATACATGCATCTGCATTTTAATGCCTTGATTTGGGTTCAAACAGTTAATCTAAAAAGTTGGGTAAAAACCAAAATCATCAAGTTAAAAAAAGAGCGAATTACATCTAAGGTCCCTGTGGTTTACCACTTATTGCAGCCACAGTCCCTAAACTTCATTAAGTACACTGGAAGTCCCTGGTGTTGCCACTTTGTTGCACTCGTAGTCCCTGAAGCAAACGGACGTTAATTGTAGCCGTTAAATCTCTCATGTGCACATCACATGATGGGTATTATGGTAATTGTCCACCCCTTACTCATACTTAAACCTGAGTAAATTACATGGAAGGTCCCTATGGTATACTACTTATTACAGTCTTAGTCCCTGAACTTCATTTATTACACCGGAAGTCCCTGGTGTATACACTTTGTTACACACAAGTAAGCCTGTAAACGAACCAAACGTTAAACGAATCGTTCGCGAACCGTTCGGCGGGAGTTTGTTTAGCTAAACAAACAAACACAAATAAGATTTTGTGTTCGTTTAGTTAAACAAACGAACACGAACAAAGGCCAGTTCGTTCGTTTATGTTCGTGAACGTACGTTCGTTTTCGTTTGTTTATGTTCGTTTGTTAGTGTTTGTTTGTGTTTGTTTCGTGTTCGTTTGTGTTTGTTTCGTGTTCGTTTGTGTTTGTTTATGTTTGTTTGTGTTCGTTTGTGTTTTGTTTCGTGTACGTTTGTGTTTGTTTATGTTCGTTTGTGTTCGTTTATGTTTGTTACCCTAGTTCACGAACCGTTCGTGAACACTAAATTTTCTTAACGAACACAAACGAACATAAAGAAACACATGTTTGTTACCCTTGTTTATGTTTGTTACCAAAGTTCACGAACCGTTCGTTCGTTTACATGCCAACATGTGTGTAACAAAGTGTATACACCAGGGACTTACGGTGTAATAAATGTAGTTCAGGGACTAAGGCTGTAATAAGTAGTATACCACAGGGACCTTCCATGTAATTTACTCGGGTTTAAATATGAGGAAGGGGTGGACAAGTACCATACTACCCTTCATGTGATGTGCACATGGGGGATTTAACGACTTTAATTAACGTCTGTTTGCTTCAGGGACTACGAGTGAAACAAAGTGGCAACACCAGGGACTCCCAGTGTACTTAATGAAGTTTAGGGACTATGACTGCAATAAGTGGTAAACCACAGGGACCTTAGAAGTAATTCACTCTTAAAAAAAATAGGTTACTAAATAATATAGATTTTGTTATCATGTTCGACATTAATTATTGAAAAATGGAGAAAAACTGATTTGAGTCAACCTGTCGACTTCGCCACCTGTAACCTAGTGTGTCACTTGAATTGTTTTTTGCAGCTGCAAAAAAGAAACAAGAAATTGCTGAGCAGGTGAAGGAAATGTCTCGGAACTTTGAGGTGGGATGCTTTTCATTTTCATAAAAATTGGATATTATGTTCTTTCACGAAAATTATTAAGAATGTGTCATCTGACTCGTCTTTTTTGTGTGCTGCAGTCTAAGAACCATTGATGGTTGATCGCTGATCAAGTTATCTGCAGTCATCTCCCCATGATACTGATATTGTATATTATGAAACCAGTTGTTGCTATTGAATAATTTTTTAAACGTATTCACTTTTGACATTATCAAAGATGTAGTGTGATAGTTTTCAAACTTGTATGAATTTGCATTTTGTTTGTAAAAGAATTGGTTGTATGAGTAACCAAGATTAGCTAATTGTTTGCAACAAAAGATAAATTATTTAAAATAAATCAGCAAACATCCTTGCAGCTTGGTGAATGATTATTGACCCATGCAAAATAAAACTGCATATACACAGCAAACCAGCGTAACCAAAATTGTATATACGTAGCAACTAGGCTATTAATCCGTGTTGCAACTAGGTTATTAGTAGCAACTAGGTTATTAATCCGTGTTGCAACTAGGTTATTAATCGGTGTGAATACGGTAGCCAACTAAAAATTAAATTAAAAATATATAAATATTTATTTTTCATTTAGAAGACTTGAATGCTTAAGTTGAAATGAAATTAATAATGTTGCAATGTATAAATATTTAGTTATTGCTGAAAAATGTATTTGAAAGATATTACGCTATGGTTGTTTGTTTAGTGGTCTGTAATTATGTAAATTTTATTTGAACAAAAATTTATAATGTATTAAAGATGATAAATAAAACAATAAATATGTTGCATATTTGATAACGAAATAATTCTAACAAGATGGTTTTGGGAATTGAGAAAAGGGCAATGTCATGTGGCACCATAGAACAGATGATTATTATTATATGTAGATGACAAAGTAGACGTAGTATATAGCTAAAAGAAAAAACGGAACGGGATATAACAGAATCCTACATGTTCATTGCACAGCAGATGCACTGCCCGTATTTCGATTATTCTTTAACAGTAGAGTAGTGAAACACGGACCAAAAAGCATCGTTTCTCATTACACATGTCAAGTTTGACCTAAAGCTTTCACTGAACTCTGGAGTTGACCAGCATTAGCTCTTAAGCTCTAGGGATCTCAGAACAGTAGTTTGAAATAAATTAGACATTTGAAGGCTAAGTGTGAATGTAGTCAGGCAGAGTTGCCTTCCCCAAATATATCTGCTGCATTTCCTCCCTCCAGATCTGTATCAATATCACCCACTCAATTTAGATAACATTTTCTATGTCCACTTCTTACTTCCCATTAAATATGAACTATATACATACCATATCACGAAATTCAAGTCGAATATGTGGCACGTTTGTCTTGTGAATATCATTTCCATCTGGTCCTCTTTTGTAGTACTCCTGCCCAATCCAATGGGACTGGAAATAACAGTTACAAAAAAACACTTACCACTTGCATAATCTCCAAAGACATATAAGTATATTTCAGAAAAATGTACCTTGAGAACATGTGAGAAACCTGACTGGTATACAGAATTACGGGCAATCTCACACAGATCACATGCACTTAATTTCCATACCTGCAATGCAAAAGAAAGAACAATGTTTGGGTAAATGGGTCAAACTGACTTTTAAAAAAAACACAAGTTAAACTTACAGAAGCAGCAATGCTGTACTCCTCCACCAATGGCTCCTTTGTCAGGTGGATTTGTAACGGGTCGTCAGTAGACAGAGAAACATTAAGCCCTCGTAGAAAAAACATTGGAAACGGGTTTCTATGGTAATCCAGAAATAACGAGTTGTTGCTCAAAGGAGACATTGCAAGACCAATCTGTGCAAGGTAGTACAGATATTGCAGTACAGGAGACTTTCTCAAATTAATCCCGTGTGCAATGTTATGAGTTGTCAGAAATGCAGCAGCAAGATGGTCAATGTCACCAGCCTGCTCAGGTCAACACCAACTAAGTCAACCATCACAAAAACAAATCAAGTCAACGAATTTTACATACCTCCCCGCAATGAGGGCGGAATCTGATGGTAGTCATGCCTTTTGATTCGCGCAACTGTCACATAAAACCAACAGTTAAAAAAAAGTGATTTTAATAAACTTGTGTTATTATAAGTTATAAAGAAAGATAGTTAGTTGGTTGCCTTATTTAGGGTATAAAGGTTGGCATAACAATAGTAAACATAATAAGAGAAAGCAGGGTTGAAGATGTTGGTCCATTGGGCTGGTGTTGGCATGTGCTTTGTGGGCCGTCTTTCTGGCTTGCTCTCATCATCCACAAGATCCAACCCAACAACCTGCTTCAAGAAAACATGCAACTGAGGATGTGACCCTGGGTCAACTGTAACCTCAAAAAGTGGAAGGAATATGTTGTCAAGAATCGTCTGAAATGATGTCACAATTCCCATTTCTTTGTATATATTGTAAAGTCGAGGCAGCTGCAATTAGAAAAAATAAATAAATTCATATCAATAGTGATGATAGGCAACATAGTTAAAGTGATTGGTACTAGTATTATATATAATACCTGAATCAGCCATACAACATTATCACTGTACAGATCATTGTTTACAATCCAACTTGCCAAATTATCCCACTCGCTTTGTTTTCTCCCATATATGGATATTCTGTATTCAGCCATCTGTAGAAAGAAGAAAAAAAAACATTAACTATTTTATTTTATTTTATTTTTTAAAAGAAACATTATGAATGCAAATCCCACTTACTTGATATTTACTTGCTTCAAGATCTGTAAATACTTGTTTTGTCACCTCAGCAAGGAAGCGGCCTGATAAAAAGAATATTATTATAATAAAGTTTCTGATATTGCAGTATTCAATTTATGATTTCATAAGTAAGCTTCTTACCCTGGATTAGGTTATCTTGCTTCAAGAAAATCTCCCTAAGCCTACTCTGACCACAGGGATTGTATTTAAGATTAAATTTGTCAAAACGGTGAAAAGTGCTCTTGTCTGCATGCACATCTAACAGATCAACATTCAGGTCATAACTGCAAATTGAATTTAAGAGATTGATTTTGTTAAATTTCAATTCAGATGATATAACCAATTTTATAGACAGTTTATAATATAAATACCCAGTTAAATCCAAGCTTTCAAAAACTTCTCTCAAGGTCAGATAAGTTCCATCCCGGAAAATAACAACCTGAAAAAAACCAAAACTTAAAATTGTTAGACACTACCAGAAAAACAATATAACCAAGATGATCAACAGACAGATTACCTCATCAGGTTCTTTTCTCAATTTGGACTTTATGAATCTTAACAGATGTTTTTGATTCATGCATGCAGAATGATGAACATGAGTATCCACTTTCCGGACATTATAAAAGTCACGATGCGGTGCACTTTTCTGAGCTAGGAATTCTTTGTCCGCATTTAGCATCAAATGAAGTTTGAATTTCTTGATGCAGATTTCATACCAATGTCAGATGATAGACTCAATATTTGCAAAACACTAAAAAATAATAAATAAATAAATATATAAAAGCGTGTCTACCTGTTCCAGGAGACCAAGCCGGTGATGGCATACAGTTCGTGTATTTCCAGCAGCTATCACTTTAAGTAAGTGATGAAGGTCGGTGAAAAAGGTTGTTGCATCAGCAACAGGATAAAGCTTCTCTTTTGCTAAATAAAATAAAAAAAGGGATCAAAATCAAATCATATTTCAAAGATAAAAGTAGCAGATCAGGAAAGTCAGGATCTTACAATCTTTATTTGCATAAACATGGACTACTCCATCTTCCATTTCAAAATAATGCTGTACCACAATAACAATTTCATGAATCGGGTTAACATGAATACAAATATGTATACATATATATTAACTGAAAACTCACATCAGTTTTTATCTCAGGAACATAACCAAACGGATTTGGATTTCGTTTAGGAGTACTAGGATCTGATATGACCTCTTTCTCCCATGGAGCAATGCTTTCCCTGAACACATAACAGTCTCGCATTTCAAGGCAAACCTGTAAAGCTCTGTACACTTCTGCTTCATCAGGTGATGGTGTTTCTGCAAATAATAACAGCCACAAAAGATTAAATTAACTGAAATAATCATGCTCTTAACTATCTATTAGAAAAGAGAAATGAATACCATATGGGCTGATCCTAAGGCGTACAAAAGTTTCTTGTTCTGGCTCTTTTCTAAGAATATCAGCAGCAACAGGGTCCGGTTGTACACCATGTAAATCACCAGAAACACTATGTGACCGTATCATAGTAGCTGCTGCAGTTATGGCCAATTGTTCACCATTTTCATTAACATTTGCACCTTCTGGCCCCTGATGTCCAAACAGAGTCAATACATAACTGTAAATTGACCATACATGAGATTTTTTAATCAAAAGTTTACCGAATTCCCATTTGTGTGGAGATATGTAGAATCTATATTAACATCGTCAGTAACTTCAGCTTCATCATCAGATCCTTCAACACTTTCAAAAGCACTTCCACTAGCAACTGGAGATTTTGGTGAAGTTGGTCTAAGTATGAGTGAAGCCCTCTTAGCCAACCCTGTGGGAACAGCTGATTTTCCTAAAAAAAAAACAAATATAAAGTGGGTCAATATGAGTGTAAAAAGCATCCTTCTTCAAAACTAAGGTATAGAAATATAGTGATAATCACTTAACTCCAAGAAACTGACCACACTTACAGAAGTCAAACAACAGTATGGACAAGAAAGAGTGATTAAAACAGCTAACATAAGGACCAAAGCTTTACCAGGAGTCCAAAACATTATCATAGAAATCTGGATATACCAATGATGAAATCTAAAAGTGACAAAAATTTAAGCCTAAGAGCAACAGAAAAAATTTCAGTTATTTTACATCTCCATGGCATATGCAAACAGAGTATTATCTAATACAAAAGTCATGATACAATTATGTTAAGTTTACTTTGATCTTTTAAAACAATGTCAAATGCCTTCAAAAATTCAACCAAATTCACACTTTAATAACACGTTAATCACAGCATTTGATTACCTTCAGGAAGCGTTTGGAGTTTAGGCAATCCCACTGGTATAGCATCATCATCATGACCATCGCTTACACCAGAGATCGACGTGACGTCAGGCAAGGAAGTCGAAGCCCGACGATAATTTCCATTCCTCCGGCCGCCCTGATTCCGCCTCGGCGACGGCTTCTCGATACTATTGTACTTCTTGTAACGCTGCAGCAATTCATCTTCTCCGTCTTCTCTCTCTTTTTCAATAGTTTTTGCAAACTCCAGCAGCTGATTTAGGGTTTTACGATGCATATAGTAAGCCGAAACCGCGACAAATGATGCTCCGACTAGTGCCGCCATAGCTAGATGCAACGGATAAGCATCCATTATCTCTCTGAATATGTTTAAATTTCAAGAGAAGTCTATAATTTGTGTCTATGCAGCTATGTCTGTATTAATTTCAGTATTTGAGAATGAAATCAAAACCCTACTGAAATTGGGAGAAAGGAGAGTGAAAGGGGGAATAGAGATATGGAGTATATATAGTGGGGATCATGTAAGGTTGGATTTTGTGTATGGTGGTGAAATAGGGGCCCTCCAACTTTCGACATTGCTTCAATAATTCTATCTCCAACACCACGTTTATTTCATTACTTTACATTAATCAATAAATTTTATTGCTTTTCGTTATCTAAATCACGTTAGTCCATAAACTTTTGCAAAATTTCTAACATTCTGAATAGGGGTGTTAACATTCGAGTCGAGTCGAATATCAAGAAATTAGGGCTCGGCTCTTTAGTAATTACTCGACTTGAGCTCGAATAAGGTTTTAAAATTGGGCTCGAGCTCGAGCTCGAATATTTATATAGTGTTCGAGCTCGAGCTCGATACTCGTTTATAATTCCATATTTTTTGAAAATAACTAATTTACAAACTCGAAAAGCTCGTTAATTACTCGACCCGTTAATACCCCTATTAATATATGTATATTATTGTACTTATTGTATCAACATCTGTATAAAACACTTGTTCGGCTGGTTAGGATCGACTCGTGAAGATCGTCTGGCTCGAGATTAAACGAGCTATCGAACGAGCCGAGTCGAGTATTAAATTATTAGGCTCGGCTCGTGAAATTAATCGAGTCTTGTTTTAAGTTCGAGCTCGACTCGAGATCGAATTAGTATAGGCTCGAGCTCAATATAAACGAGCTCGAGCTCGAGTAGCTCGTTAAAAGCTCGACTCGTTAACACCCCTAATTCTAAATTTAGGTACTATTAAGGTTCGTGTATCTTCAATCTCAAAGTTTTCTTTATTTATATTGGTTATCTATAACTATACTATCTATAAAGCATTTAGGACTATTAAACATAGCAACTCCTTAAACTTAAACTTAAGGACATTTTCACTTTTAGTAACTTCTTCAACACCACAAAAATAAAAAAGTGTTGCTTTCAAGATTCGAACACAAGACCTCTTGTGAAATCTGTATGTGTGTTAACCAATTGCTCTAAATGACACTTTGTTTTATCCCAAAAAAAAAACAAAGTACATATCACTCCCTCTTTTATTTCCGTTACAATTTAATTTTCCGGAAACGTCTTGACTATTCAACACTTATTGACTATACTAATTCTTCAGTACTAATTTTTCGGAATATACTTACCACCCAATTAATTTACTTCCTAAATTGACTATACTACACATAAGTGTATCTTAAGAAGATAAAAGCTTTTGTTCATCTTTCAACATAACGCATATCTTACTCCTTTATAATGTGTTTAGGACTACTAAATATAGAAGTCCTTAAACTTAAAGTTAAACTTTTCTGAGTACAGACTGTGTGTTAACCGATTGATCTAAATGACACTTTGTTTTTGAACAAATAAACAACCAACTTTAAATAGAAAACGTATTGTATCGAACTTTACATATTATAATCCTTAAGTTTGTTGAACTTTAATGTATTATTATGTTTTAGATGATAATGATTACTAATTGCAATTTTTAAAGTCAGAAAAAATCATTCATTAGCGCAATTATTGTTGGAAAAATCGTGTAAACGAACAACATTTGCTCGCCACGAAATATAGTTTCTGGGTACACATTTTTTTGTTTATGCATGTGACTGATCAGTATTCATGGAATTCTATGGTGTCGGGTTGTGCTCATCATGATCGGTTTGACGAATCAGTCGAGTTTTTTTGTACATATGCAAATTTTATATATAAAGCGTACGTTGGTGAAAATTCAATTCCATATTGTAAAAGTATTGTAACACCGCAAAATTTAGAAAGCGCTTTTTTTTAAAAAGGTGCGAAAGCATAAGATAATAAATAAGGTTTAAGTTTAGGTTTACAATCCAAACGTACCAAAATAAACTTCAAAATAAACTTTGTTTAAACGGTGTTAATTAACGACATGACTCATTTTACAAAACATATCAAACTGAGTTCGATCAATCATCCCGTCCAATGCACCGATCAACCTTAAACGAGAGAGGGATTAACATAAAGCTAAGTGAATGAATATAATCTACAAATTCTGTAAAGCACAACAAGCAAGTACAAACATCTCCACAATCGAAAAGCCACATAACCACATAATCAATATTTGTTTAAGAAGCTCGGTGGTCCTGCCGGAGCGTAAAACCATCGTCGGCCCAACGACGGTACCTGATAGCGCTGTACCCAACTCCCCAGTAAACCCCCTTACGTATAACGTATACAGGTAAGGTCCGAATACCATATGAGTCGATACACTATGCCCAATCGATATCCTTCCGACACTGACTTCTCAAACCTCGGTCACCTAGTTCAAACCGAGTTGTTGCCACCAATGACGCCAAGTCTCCTCAAATATGTGCACATAGTCTATTTAATCATATCACAATCAAATATGTTCCAAACAAGCAAGTTAGATACGAAAAATCACGTCGAAAAGCGGAAGCAGCCAACTTCGCGTCGCGAAGGCAAAGTTCGTGTCGCAAACCAGTGCCTCGCGACTGCGAAGATTTTCGTGTTCACGAGTCCAACTTTATTTTTGATAAACTCGTGTTCGCGAGTTTATACTCGTGTTCGCGAGTTTTCCCTGTACATCCCTTTTTCTCCATTTTTCCAACAAATAGGCTATTCCAAACCAATTGTAACCAAACACAAGTTGGAGATAAGACCCACTCACTGTAATCTTCTGTAACAACCGTAATTTTACGTTTGTATTATCGTATAATTTATTCGGCATTTATGTGAATTGCGTTATTTATATTAGTTTATGTTTCGAGTTGTGTTTTATCGAGTGTTTGAATGTTTGGGACTTGGTGTAACCAAGTATGGGTCAAAACTTGGATGGAAATAAGTTTAAAGGCCAAGAATCTGCCTGGTTCAGCCCTCGCGGCGCGAGCTTGGCGCGAGCCAGACGCGAGGTGAAACAGAAAGTTCAGAGCCCAGACGCGAGAGGCTCGCGCCGAGCTCGAGCCGAGGTTCGCGTCGAGCTCGCGGCGCGAGCGGGGCGCGAGGGGCTGCTTCGAGCGGCGACCAGATGGAGAACCCGCATCACCTCGCGGCGCGAGCGGGACCGTCTGAACTATAAAAAGTTGTGTGAAGGCTAGGGCTCATAACACCTACGAACCCTAGAGCTATAGCAGCCGTTTTTGAGAGCTTTTGGTCGGTTTTTGGAGCTAAGGAGCTCATATCTTCATCATATTGAAGGATTCAAGCATCAAGAGTAAGAATTCTTGATCATCTTGCTTAGTTACCTTGATTTTGAGCTTAATATGGGTAACAATGGTGGTTTTGGGAACCAACCATGTCATCTTTGGGGAAGATGAACTATCATGAGTGTAAAACACTCCTTGTAGACTTGTAATCAATGTGTACAAGTTAGATTTGGGATTTATGATGGAAAATCTTGAACTAGGGTTTGAGATTCCACCAAGTTGTATGAACTTGGTGGTTGGGAATGTTTGGATGGATTAATTAGTAGCTAGTTATGGATTATAACTAGGTTTTGTGACGATATTGATGTTAGGTCAAGAAGACCTTGTGATTGGAAGTACTTCCTTGATTTGGAAGTCGGGATTGTGTTGTTGAACACAAGTGTTGGGATACCTTGCTAAGGTGAGTACATGTGATCTTTTCTGAGTACATAGTAAACCATGTTTTATGAATTGAAATGATTTTAGAGTCTTTATTAGATAAATGTTTTAATAGAGAAAAGATTGAATTGATAGAGTATGAATTGAATTGAATTGAATTGTAAATTTATTTGTTTAGTTACCACTAGTATGACCGAGTCGTGATATGGGGCTTTGGCCCAAGTTGATGATTTGTTATGTGGTAGCTAATCAATTGGATCCTAGATAACCCACACAAGTTGGGGGAGTTAGTGACACCTACTTGGGGCGGTACCACCCTACGCAAGGGTAGTGTGTCGAGAAATAGATAACCCGGAAAGCGGGGGAGTTTGAGATAACCCGGAAATCGGGGGAGCAAATAGATAACCCGGAAACGGGGGAGTTTACCTAGTTAACCCATATCGGGGGAGTTGTTTCGGGGAGGCCCGTTACGCATGTGATTGGCTTATGGCGAGCCTTAGAGAATGTTTGACTACGTGCAATTTGATAATTATTTAATTATTATTTTATTGCAAATATTTTCTAACCGGGTCTAAAACCCATGTTTTTCACGAGACAGTCTTGTTTCACGTACTACGTTTATTTTGGCTATGTACTCAGGTTTGAAGCTAAGGATTAGGCGGCCCGTAGTTAGCATTTGGAAGTGAATAGCTCGGTGTACTTATTTAATTCCCCAGACTATGGTTTCGATATTATTGTAACACCGATTTTTGATACTTATTGATTACCCCAAATGTTTCATTTAAACTGCATTTTTGGGATACTCGGTTGGTAAAGAATTATATTTTTATATTTAAAAATTTTAAATTGAGTTGAAAAATTGGTGTGTTACACCTTCTCCCTGTCACCAACTCAGTAGTCTAATGTCACTGAGTTGTACTCCCATTTCCTGTGAATCCAAAGGGATACCGAATTAGTAATCAATACTATAAATTTACAACAATTGTCAGGTAAGTTCACAAACTAACTCTTGACCTATTTAATATCCACTTACTTGCCATATTAACTACTCATGTCAAGGCTATCATACACTTTCACAGTTCAAGTCAAATACCATTAAGTCATAGCTAACCAATTTAGCATATTACACCCAAACGGGTCGAAACCCGAATTATTAAAACAATAACACATTCTACAATTATAATCATGTCAACAACTTACAAATCACCAAATTATGCAATTTACCATATTATCTCCATCCACAGTCAAGTCAAACCATACTATGCACATTTAGCCAACTTTCACATTATCTTACTCCTTTAATTATAATGTGTTTAGGACTACTAAATATAGAATTACTTAAACTTAAACTTAAACTTATTTGTACTTTTAGTAACATCTTAAACACCACAAAAATAAAAAAATGTTGCTTACAGGATTCGAACACAAGACCTTTTGTGAGTACTGATTGTGTGTTAACCAATTTATCTAATTGACACTTTGTTTAATCCCAAATAAGCATACAACATAACACTGCAAAACGTCGAAATTGACCCATGTTTTATTTCGGATACAATTTAATATGTATTCTAGAAGGTCTTACCACCCATCTTATTCAACACTTATTAAAGGTAACGTCTTGACTATTGCAAAAAAAAAAAGAAACTCTACAATTTAGTTACGGGCACCCGTCGCCGCATTGCGCGGGTACCCTGCTAGTATCCTCAAACGAGTCAAAACCTTATATTTAACCTTAACACTTTCCATACACCACTTAAATGCTATACTTATAACATTTAACAATTCATAACTAACAACTAGTTATTTCATAAGACCAAAACTCCATTATTAACCCAATTTACCAACTTCCAACTAACTAGAATTTTCATGTAAACAACCTAATAAATCCATACAAACATGAAGATATCATTATTACAACCAATCTAGCAAAAATCTTACAAAACTCATAACCTTAGTTTATCATATTGCAAGAAATCGAAGAACAATTAACAAGTGACAAGAGCTTACCTAAAGACCACCACCAATCCGAGATTTAAGCAATAAATGAGGAAGAATGGAGCTAAAGATCTTCAAAAGTGTTCATGAACACCAAAAAGAGGTTTTGGAGAGCATTTGCTTTTGAAAAGATAAGGTAAAGTGACCAAATGAGAAGAAGCAAGGAAAAAAGGGTCCCCTCCCTCCCTCCCTTTTGATTTTATTTGTATTCTTTTAAAACATAATCTTACAAAAGTCCGGTTTGTAAGTAATTTATTTAAAATACCAAACGAGCTCTGTTTTCAACAACGAAGATATTTTCGGAATTACAATTCAAGAGCGGATCTAAAATTATAAAAATCGTATTCACAATAAAATATTTTAGTAAAAAGATATTTTAACCCCATGGTTAAAATATCACACCATTTAAATAATTAACCAAATAATTCCACATATGGTCAAATAATTATTTATCATATACCAAATATACCTAAAACTACTAGGCCGGTTTTAGGATGTTACAAGTATGAATCTTGAAGTTAATACGTAGGTTTAGTAGACTATATTGCCAAATAATTTAAAACGAAACACGTAAGTGTGGGCTTACACTTCAACTGAACAAATCACAGTTATATTGAATACCCGCACTTTATCGTAGTCGATTATGGTCGGCTATATTAGGGTCTTATGTTGATATCATATTTTTTTTAAATCAGATCCAACAAACCCGACGTTAGCAACATGTGAGGTACCAAGTTTAGATTGCTTGCCGACCAATCTAAACCCCACCAGCCCGATTCTTATTAGGTCGGGTTTTAAGTTAGATTTTTTTTACTTCAAACCCGACGACCTGACCCGATAAGAGGCTAACTCGACAACCTGATTTGACACCCTACTAATACTCATGATTTTGGTAAGCGAATTAATTATGCTTGAACAATGATATGATTAACAAAAATATTACACATGTTATATCAGATGGAACATTTTGACAAAGATTCGAGTCAGCAAACATGGATACTACTTATTCTTAATCGTTAGGTTAACACGATAATCAGATGAGTTACTCATTATGAGTATGAGCTACTCATAATCCATTTGTCTATGAGTTTAAAAACATGTATTTTTATGCCATATTAGTTATAACAACAATATCAAATATTTCGATCATGTAATGTGTTTATTAGTATAATAGTGTATGAAAATATTCCTATCATATATTTAATTTATTTTAGTGACATATTATTATGAAGTTTCGCTTTACTCTCCAACTTATTATTTCAATTATACCAAAGCTTAGTATTAAGACATTTCAATTTATTTTACCTGATTTGGATATATCCAACTTTTAGTTAATCGAGGTATATAAAATTTTTATGATTTTAACTAAGTGGATAAAATATTTTAAATGAGGTTAAGTAGAATTATAGAACTTTATAAATTAAAAGCATTGCTTATAAAAGTTTAAGGATGAAGTGATTTTAGTAATAAGATATTTAAAATTTTATTAATAGTGTAAATAATAAAAATTCAGGATTTATAATAAGAAATTATATAAGTTTAGGGAGTGAAGTGTAAATTCTTTATTAACAACTAGTTATATAAGTTTAGTTATTGGAAAACTATTATTTTTTTATTTGATTTAATGAAAATTACAAGATATAACTGTTTTTAGCTCAATTGATTATAGCTAAAACACTAGGGTTGTGACTAGTCGTTTAATTTAGATATTCATAATGGTGAGGTTCACCCACGCCGACTAGGGGCATCCGCAAAGCATACATTTGTCCTGAGATTAGTCACATCGTAAAGTAAGTCGGAACCGGATAAAAAATACAAGATAAGTTAAGAGTACCTTCATTGGTTGGTTGGAGGTTGAGTCACCAAATATTATATTGGAAAAAAAGAGGATCACCAAAAGAGGTGGCCTAGGTTGGTGGAAAGTAATATGTCAAAAACACGGGTCATCTCTTTTTTTTATTATTATATTTTTTTTAATATGATGTAGAATTTTGGGATTGGTTGGTTTGATTGAGTTGAGTTGGATTGTTAATGAGTGTAAAAGTAAAGTTAGATTTGGTTGTATTGATTGAAAAGAAATATATTATTTTTTATTTAAAAAAATTAAGTTGAGTTTTTTTTTTTTTGAACGAAAAGTTAGTAAGTTAGTGGTTCGACATATGCAATGACATTCAAATACTCGAACATATCTCCTTTTTTAGGGGAATAAACCACAACACCTCCTTATTAATTTCCTGAGAAATGCCTTTAATAAGGCTTGAACCCAAGATTTAATGAAGACAAATCTCCAAGACAATCCTTGATGCCAATTAATCTAGACTAATTAGTTGAATTAAGCTGAGTTGAGCTGTTAATAATGAGGCTGTTAATAATGAGGATACTCTAAAAGACAAAAGTACCCTTCATGATAAGGCACGTGGTGTTAGAGATAGAATTATTGAACCAATGTCGAAAGTTGGAGGGCCCTATTTCACCACCATACACAAAATCCAACCTTACATAATCCCCACTATATATACTCCATATACTACTTTCTCCTTTCACTCTCCTCATTTCAGTAGGGTTTTGATTTCATTCTCAAATACAGAAATCAATACAGACATAGCTGCATAGACATAAATTAAGAGGGTTCTCTTGAAATTTAAACATATAATGGATGCTTATCCGTTGCATCTAGCTATGGCGGCACTATTCGGAGCTTCATTTGTCGCGGTTTCGGCTTACTATATGCACCGAAAAACCCTAAATCAGCTGCTGGAGTTTGCAAAAACTATTGAGAAAGAGAGAGACGACGGAGAAGATGAATTGCTGCAGCATTACAACAAGTACAATAGTATTGAGAAGCCGTCGCAGAGGCGGAACCAGGGCGGCCGGAGGAATGAAATTTATCGTCGGGCTTCGACTTCCTTGCCTGACGTCACGTCGATTTCTGGTGTAAGTGGTGGTCATGAGGATGATGTTATACCAGTGGGATTGCCTAAACTCCAAACGCTTCCTGAAGGTAATCAAATATTTTTTTTGTTGCGATTAATGTGTTATCAACGTGTGAATTTGGTTGAATTATTGCAGGCATTTGACATTGTTTTAAACGATCAAAGTTAGCTTAACATAATTGTGTCATGACTTTTGTATTAAATTATACTCTGTTTGCATATGCCATGGAGATGTAAATAGCTGGAAGTTTTTCTGCTGCTCTTAGGCTTAAAATTTTGGCACTTTTAGAGTTCATCGTTGGTACATCCAAATTTCTGTGATAGTGTTTTAGATTTCTGGTAAAGCTCAGGTCTTAATGTTAGCTGTTTTAATCACAGTCTGTAAGTATGGTCTGTTTCTTGGAATTAAGTGATTATCACTATATGTCTGTATCATAGTTTTGAAGAAGGAAGCTTTTGGACAATTTCTACCCTCTTATTGACCCACTTTATATTTGTTCTTTCTAGGGAAATCAACTGCTCCCACAGGGTTGGCTAAGAGGGCTTCACTCATACTTAGACCAACTTCACCAAAATCCCCAGTTGCCAGTGGAAGCGCTTTTGAAAGTGTTGAAGGATCTGATGATGAAGCTGAAGTAACTGACAATGTTAATCTGGATTCTACATATCTTCTCACAAATGGGAATTCGGTAAACTTTTGATTAAAACATCTCATGTATGGTCAATTTACTAGCTATGCACTGAATCTGTTTGGGCATCAGGGTCCAGAGGGTGCAAATGTTAATGAAAATGGTGAACAATTGGACATAGCTGCAGCAGCCACTATGATACGGTCACATAGTGTTTCTGGTGATTTGCATGGTGTACAACCGGATCCTGTTGCTGCTGATATTCTTAGAAAAGAACCAGAACAAGAAACTTTTGTACGCCTTAGGATCAGTCCGTATGGTATTCATTTCTCTTTTATAACAAATAGCTAAGAGTATGATTATTGCAGTTGATCGAATCATTTGTGGCTGTGGTTATTTGCAGAAACACCATCACCTGATGAAGCAGAAGTGTACAGAGCTTTACAGGTTTGCCTTGAAATGCGGGACTGTTATGTGTTCAGGGAAAGCATTGCTCCATGGGAGAAAGAGGTTATATCAGATCCTAGTACTCCTAAACGAAATCCAAATCCATTTGGTTATGTTCCTGAGATAAAAACTGATGTGAGTCTTCAGTTAATATACATATTTTTGTATTCATGTTAATCCGATTCATGAAATTGTTATTGTGGTACTGGTACAGCATTATTTTGAAATGGAAGATGGTGTAGTTCATGTCTATGCAAATAAAGATTGTAAGATCCTGTCATTCCTAATGACTAATGTGCTACTTTTATCTTTGAAGATGTTTTGATTTTGAATTTTTTATACCCTTTTTAATAATTTAGCAAAAGAGAAGCTTTATCCTGTTGCTGATGCAACAACCTTTTTCACCGACCTTCATCACTTACTTAAAGTGATAGCTGCTGGAAATACACGAACTGTATGCCATCACCGGCTTGGTCTCCTGGAACAGGTAGACACGCTTTTATTTATTTATTTATTTATTATTTTTTTAGTGTTTTGCAAATATTGAGTCTATCATCTGACATTGATATGAAATCTCCATCAAGAAATTCAAACTTCATTTGATGCTAAATGCGGACAAAGAATTCCTAGCTCAGAAAAGTGCACCGCATCGTGACTTTTATAATGTCCGGAAAGTGGATACTCATGTTCATCATTCTGCATGCATGAATCAAAAACATCTGTTAAGATTCATAAAGTCCAAATTGAGAAAAGAACCTGATGAGGTAATCTGTCTGTTGATCATCTTTGTTATATTGTTTTTCTGGTAGTGTCTGACAATTTTAAGTTTTGGATTTTTTCAGGTTGTTATTTTCCGGGATGGAACTTATCTGACATTGAGAGAAGTTTTTGAAAGCTTGGATTTAACTGGGTATTTATATTATAAACTGTCTATAAAATTGGTTATATCATCTGAATTGAAATTTAACAAAATCAATCTCTTAAATTCAATTTGCAGTTATGACCTGAATGTTGATCTGTTAGATGTGCATGCAGACAAGAGCACTTTTCACCGTTTTGACAAATTTAATCTTAAATACAATCCCTGTGGTCAGAGTAGGCTTAGGGAGATTTTCTTGAAGCAAGATAACCTAATCCAGGGTAAGAAGCTTACTTATGAAATCATAAATTGAATACTGCAATATCAGAAACTTTATTATAATAATATTCTTTTTATCAGGCCGCTTCCTTGCTGAGGTGACAAAACAAGTATTTACAGATCTTGAAGCAAGTAAATATCAAGTAAGTGGGATTTGCATTCATAATGTGTCTTTTAAAAAATAAAATAATAAAATAAAATAAAATAGTTAATGTTTTTTTTTTCTTCTTTCTACAGATGGCTGAATACAGAATATCCATATATGGGAGAAAACAAAGCGAGTGGGATAATTTGGCGAGTTGGATTGTGAACAATGAGCTGTACAGTGATAATGTTGTATGGCTGATTCAGGTATATATATTATACTAGTACCAATTACTTTATCTATGTTGCTTATTATCATTATTCATATGAATTTTTTTTGCAGTTGCCTCGGCTTTACAATATATACAAAGAAATGGGAATTGTGACATCATTTCAGACGATTCTTGACAACATATTCCTTCCACTTTTTGAGGTTACAGTTGACCCAGGATCACACCCTCAGTTGCATGTTTTCTTGAAGCAAGTTGTGGGGTTGGATCTGGTGGATGATGAGAGCAAGCCAGAAAGGCGGCCCACAAAGCACATGCCAACACCAGCACAATGGACCAACATCTTCAACCCAGCTTTCTCATATTATGTTTACTATTGCTATGCCAACCTTTATACCCTAAATAAGGCAACTAACTAACTATCTTTCTTTACAAATTACAACACAACTTTATTACAAATCACATTTTTTTAACTGTTGGTTTTTATGTGGCAGCTGCGTGAATCAAAAGGCATGACTACCATCAGATTCCGCCCTCATTGTGGGGAGGTATGTAAATTAAAATTCGTTGACTTTATTTGTTTTTGTTGGATGGTTGACTTAGTTGGTGTTGACCGGACCAGGCTGGTGACATTGACCATCTTGCTGCTGCATTTCTGACAACTCATAACATTGCACACGGGATTAATCTGAGGAAGTCTCCTGTACTTCAATATCTGTACTACCTTGCACAGATTGGTCTTGCAATGTCTCCTTTGAGCAACAACTCGTTATTTCTGGATTACCATCGAAACCCGTTTCCAATGTTTTTTCTACGAGGGCTTAATGTCTCTTTGTCTACTGACGACCCGTTACAAATCCACCTGACAAAGGAGCCATTGGTGGAGGAGTACAGCATTGCTGCTTCTGTAAGTTTAACTTCTGTTTTTTTTTTTTTTTGTCAGTTTGACCCGTTTACCCAAACATTGTTCTTTCTTTTGCATTGCAGGTATGGAAATTAAGTGCATGTGATCTGTGTGAGATTGCCCGTAATTCTGTATACCAGTCAGGTTTCTCACATGTTCTCAAGGTACATTTTTCTGAAATATACTTATATGTCTTTGGAGATTATGCAAGTGGTAAGTGTTTTTTTGTAACTGTTATTTCCAGTCCCATTGGATTGGGCAGGAGTACTACAAAAGAGGACCAGATGGAAATGATATTCACAAGACAAACGTGCCACATATTCGACTTGAATTTCGTGATATGGTATGTATATAGTTCATATTTAATGGGAAGTAAGAAGTGGACATAGAAAATGTTATCTAAATTGAGTGGGTGATATTGATACAGATCTGGAGGGAGGAAATGCAGCAGATATATTTGGGGAAGGCAACTCTGCCTGACTACATTCAAACATAAGCATCTTTAGATGTCTAATTTCCAAAATGTCATTCCAGTGGTAGGGAAGCTGAGATCCCTAGAGCTTAAGAGCTAATACGGGTCAACCCCAGAGTTCGGTGAAAGCTTTAGGTCAAACTTGACAACTGTAGATTATAACTAGACACGGTGATTTTTGCTCCGTGTTTCACTACTGTTAAGAATAAATGAAACACAATGAACATGGTAGGATTCTGTTATTTCATTTCTTTTTTTTTTCCCTTTTAGATGTATAATATATCTACTGTGTCATTCACCAAACTGCGAGGATGTTTGCTGATATTTTTAAATAAATTATCTTTTGTTGCAGACAGTTGGCTAATCCTGATTGCTCATACAACCATTATTTTACGAACAAAATGCAAATTAATACATGTATAGGTTTGAAGACTATCACACTACTCTTTAATAATGTCAAAATGGAAAAGAATACGTTTAGAATCTCCATCTCTATCTCTTCTCTATTCTCTATTTTACATAATAAGGGGGTGTTTGGAATTGCGTTTTGAGCAAGATTATCGTTATGAAAGGAAACCTAAAGTTCATTGAACACTTTTAATCTCATGCCCTTAGGGCATTAGTTAGAAAAACCCTATAAAGAAACGTTCAATGGTACAATTAATATTATTGATATGGGCTTATAAAGAAACGTTCAAGTACGTCCATCATTTTGTAAAGTACTGAGGGATAAATCTTAACTCTTGGATCAATTAATCCTTAAATCACCACCACCACCAAAATCATATGTGATTCAACACATCAACACCACCCCATGTGTATTAAATCACATGTGATTGCACACCGTTGACCACCATCACCACCCCATGTATATTAAATCACATGTGATTCAACACCGCTGACCACCAACACCACCACCACCAACCTCTGCCAGCCACCGTCTCCTCCACTGGCAACCCTTCGCCACCGTCGGCTGCTTTCAATCACACGTGATTGTGTATCCAATCACATGTGATTGCGGCGGGCGGCGGCGGCCGGCAGCCAGAGATGGTCGCCGACAGCCGGAGATGGTCGTAGGCGGCAGTGGTCGGTGGTGGTGACTGTATATTGAATCACATGTGTTTTGATTATGGCGATAGTTATATATTAAATCACATGTGATTTGATGATGATGGTGGCTAAGAGTTCATTTCTAAGATTTATTCCTTGACGTTATAAAAATGAAAGATTTTTTTAAATATGACTTAAAGTTTTTGGTACAACATATGAGGGTCTAAATTTTTATTTGAATATTAATTTGATGACATAAGTTACACGTACGTTACAATTATCATAAAGAGATCGAGCCACAATTGATTTATATTTTAAAGGAGACAATTAAAAAGAAATTGTATGGTATGCTGTTTTTCTCTAGACGACAAGGTCAACCAAAGTCTTCCTTAAATGTAGTCCATACGAAGTGAATGAACCACACAAGTAGTAAATCAGCTCAGTCAAGCAAAACAATTTGTGGAACACTAAGGACAAGAAGTAGAAGAAAATTCTCACAATAAAACGACTTATATTCTAGCTAGATGCAGGATATATATATCCGGCTCCAATAATAATAAGGAATTTTGTGACCTTTCTATTTATTTGAACGGTTGATATTTATTAGATTACTACTAATAGCTTGGAAAATTATAGATAGTTGAGCACACCAGGCTTAGAGATTACATTGCAAGACCAATTATTAATGAAAGTCATTTCAATGACCATTCTTTCGACTTCTACTTGATTAAAGTTTACGTCATCTGTATTCGGTAATATTTCTAGATATTTAGGTGAAAAGATTTTTTGCACCTGTTTAAAGACTCCAAACTTTCAAAAAAGTTGGATAAAAACGACCAGACTTTAAAACCAGTTAACTCATACTACAAATATGGTCCAACTTCATTACCTTTTTTATAAGAATTTCTTTATTAATCTTATTAAGTTACATATTTTCCAAATTTCTAAAAAATGTAATGCGTGGCGTCGCGACATCATCAAGTCTCAAAACATGGCGGGTCATGAAATTTTTCAAGACGGCAAATTATCTTTTATATAGTTTTTATATATACGTATATCAAATTGAAAAAATAAATTTATAAAATTATTGATTTATATAACAGTTCTTATTCAAAAAGTGTTACATCCAAATTTTTAATTATATATGACATCATTTTTAAAAGAAAAAAAAATCAATTTCCACACACATCTTCAAAAAATCATCATAAGGCGCGCTTTATCACGCCTTATCTCACGACACGCCTTGTCCAGCCGTCATAATCTGTTTCGTTAACACGGCGCCTCACGCGTTGGCAATCCTTTTAGAACCTAGATATTTTTTAATAGTTAAAAGAAAATAAGTAGTCTATTGTTAAACATAATTGCAAATTTTTCTAAACGTACTCAAATGGAATTCGTGGAAAGTTCCGTTTCAGCAGCTCGATATTCGGAAGTGTGGAATTTCTTTTAGCGTCAACGCTAGGAGTTAAGTAACTAACAGCTACTCTATAAATAAACTCCTACGATCGATAATCGTAAAACACACTAAAGAGAGATAGAGAAATCAAAGAAATGAGGAAAAGTATGCTTCTTCATTTCATCCTTTGCCTTTTTAGTGCATATTTTCTTACAGTATTAATGGCGGAGGGAAGTTTTGAAGGTAGCAAGCAAGGGTGTGAAAGGCAGTGCGGGAATGTGACAGTTCCATACCCTTTCGGTATCGGCAAAGACAATAATTGTTCGCTAGACAACAACCACTTTTACTTGACTTGCAAGTCATCCAAGTTGTTCCTTCAAGATAGCACTGTCCAAGTATACAACATTTCTGATTCAGAGCTGCGCATCTTCACTGGCGTCTCTTATAGATGCTACAACAGTTCTGGGGGTGTATATCAAGAATTTAATTGGTGGACTAGTTTATCGTGGATATTCACGTTTTCAGAAAAAAACAAATTCACAGTGGTTGGATGTGATGATTCTGCCTTGATCACAGGGGAAGATGGAGCTGATTTCTCTAGCGGCTGTTTTGGATTATGTAGCAACCCGTCAGACGTACCTGACGATGGCAAGTGTTCAGGAAAAGGGTGCTGTCAGACATCTATAGCCAAGGGTCTCCAATATTACAATGTTACACTAGACACCTTTAACAGCCACTCAGCTGTTTTGGAGGACAACGACTGTGGCTTGGCGTTTCTTGGTGAAGAAGGAAGCTTTCAGTTTGGTGGTGCACAAGATTTATATAACGCTACAGCCTTATTTGATAGGGTAACTTCCACTGTCCCTGTTGTGCTAGATTGGGTAGTTGCACCCGACAGAAATTGCTCTTCTGGGGATACAGTATGCAAAGAGAACACTTCCTGCCATGATATTGTAGATGGCGGCGGGTATCGTTGTACCTGCAAAGACGGTTACGAGGGTAACCCCTATCTTGAATCCGGTTGTCAAGGTCACTTTCTTATTTGAAAAAGAATCAATTATAATGCAATCTCATCAATTATATTATTTCTAGTTTAACTGAAACTAGTAAGGGTTATTGGATGTTATCAAAGTGGTTATGTAATTGTTTTGATATCACTCGCTTACACTCCTTTACCATTTTTTTTTTTTGTTTTGATATGATCGATGTCTTAAGTTTTTATGTTTGTATAAAGTGATCAATGTTTTTTGGTTTTTTATAACTCGTGCTTTTAATTTTCCCTTTCTTTTCAGATATTGACGAGTGCAAGTATCCTGGAACTATCCCTTGCCATGGTCGTTGCATTAACACTATAGGGAATTACACTTGTACTTGTCCCCAAGGATCCTCTGGTAATCCAAAAACACAAAATGGTTGTGTTAAAGATTCTAAATATTCTTCGGCCACATTCATTATAGGTAATTCTTTCATTTAAAATCAATCTTTTAGTTTTTCAAAACCATTATCGTGTATTTTTTATAGTCAGAAAACTCTCATAATTAAGAATTGCCGATATATGTTACTACCATACAAGTGAAATTTTGCGACAGATAATTTCGTCGCTAATCCCTTCAACCGCGTATCCATTTCGTGACTCAGAGGTTGTGGTTGGTATTTAGTGACGTAACTCGCGACGGTTTGGGTTTCTGCTGCTAAATGAATGGCAACAAAATAATTGTTTTTAGTGATGGATTAGTGATGGCATAAACCCGTTGCTAATACCTCAAAAACTATTAAAAATAGCAAGACTGTATTTGATATATATTGTAAATAAAAAATCTAATAAACATAGTAATGGATTAGTAGCATTAATACATTCATATTTTAGGACGAAAATAACAAACATTATGATCAACTGATTATTAATTAGTCGCCCATAATGACATATAGGTATGGGGTTTGCATTCCTTGGGATATTCATTGGGATCTCAATGTTGTACTTCACGGCCAAGAAAAGGAAGCTAATTAAGCTAAGAGAAAAATTCTTCGAGCAAAACGGGGGTGCGCTGTTGGAAGATAAACTGAGAACCATGGGTGTAAGTGGTTCCATAAAAATTTTCCAAGTCGAAGAGATAAAAGAAGCAACTGATAATTTTTCAGAAGATACGATTCTTGGCAGAGGAGGCAACGGCACGGTGTACAAGGGAACTCTACCAGATACGAGTTTAGTAGCAATAAAAATGTCGCAAAGATTGGATCAAGCACAAAGGGAGCAATTCATTAACGAAATGGTGATTCTTGCACAAATTAATCACCAAAACGTGGTGCAACTGCTGGGATGTTGTTTGGAAACCGATGTCCCGTTGCTAGCTTATGAATATATTTCAAATGACACTCTTCATCATCACATTCATGATAAGAAAACTGGCACGCCGAGATTAACATGGGACAGTCGTTTAAGGATAGCACATGAATCGGCTGGCGCACTTGCTTATCTTCACACAGATGCTCGAATGTCTATCATTCATCGAGATGTGAAGTCCACTAACATTTTGTTGGACGAAAACTACACCGCAAAAATTGCAGATTTTGGCGCCTCGAGGTTAATCCCATTAGGTCATGATCAAGTGACTACACTAGTTCAAGGAACATTTGGATATCTAGATCCTGAATATTTCCATACAGGCCAGTTAACAGATAAGAGCGATGTGTATAGCTTTGGGGTGGTTCTTGCAGAGCTCCTGACCGGACAACAGCCCCTAAATTCAGAAAGATGTCTAGAGGAGCGAAATCTGGCCACATATTTTCTGAAGGAGATGAAGGGAGATCAATTTCTTCATATTCTTGAACCTGGTGTGGTAAATGAGGCAACTTATGAGCAGCTTAAAGCCATTTGTGGGCTGGTATGCAGGTGTCTTAACCAAGTAGGTGGGAACAGGCCTAGCATGAAAGAAGTGACTATGGAGCTTGAAACTTTGAGGAAGTTGGGCAAGCACAGTGAAGATAACTGCTACAATCAAATGAATACTTTAATGATTGAAATGGAACCATCAACCGATCTTTATACTGTTCCTCTTATACCTAATACTGATACGTTCGGAAACAACTCATGCACTACTGAAATGCAAGACATGATGCTCCAGTTACAAAATGCCCGTTAGCGTCTATATTTGGTTCAATGCACTAGTTTCTATGTAACAAATATTATAATATTTGGTTCAAAATTAAAAGTTTGAAAATGTAAGTAGTGTAATTAGTAGAATAGCGAAACCTTGTTTGATTATGAATAAAATGTTAGCTTTTAATTGCATCAACACATTTATAATTATTCAGCGGAAGCAATTTAATGTTATTTAATACATATGAAACCTATGATGAACTGTTATGTTTATAACCACTATTGTATCTAACGAAAAAAAATACTTACAGAATTTGCACTCTGATCAAAACTTCATAAATGTGTACGGGTAGCGTGCAAGATGGAAAGGATCCAAAGTATAATCCCTTAGTGGCTCACAACAACAACAACGACCGGACGAGACAATATACACAAATTAGTATAATTAAATAGATTCAGTACATAGCTGCAAATTCACCAAACAGGAGATATTTTAATCAGAAGTTTACCGAAATCCCATTTGTGTGAAGATATGTAGAATCTATATTAACATCGTCAGTAACTTCAGCTTCATCATCAGATCCTTCAACACTTTCAAAAGCACTTCCACTGGCAACTGGAGATTTTGGTGAAGTTGGTCTAAGTATGAGTGAAGCCCTCTTAGCCAACCCTGTGGGAGCAGCCGATTTTCCAAAAAATGAAAAATATAAAGTGGGCCAATATGAGTGTAGAAAATGTCTAAAAGCTTCCTTCGTCAAAACTAAGATACAGACATATAGGGTTTATTTGGTTGGATGGAATGAAATTACAATAGAATGGAATGAAACGTATTAATGGAATAAAGGGAGCAATGGAATAAGTATTTACCATTCCTTCTCATGTTTGGTTGATTTTAAATTTTGAAACGGAATGGAATATAGATTATAGGCAATGACAAAATTACCCTTGTAACACAAAATTTTAAGCCTAAGATCAACAGAAAAAAAATCCAGATATTTACATCTCCATGGCATATGCAAACAGAGTATATACAATTATGTTAAGGGCATGTTTGGGAAAGCTTATTTAGGTGAATTTTTAGCTTATTAGCTAATAAGCTAAAAATCCCCCTAAAAATAAGCTAAAAATCCCACTAAATAAGATTTCCCAAACATGCCCTAAGTTTACTTTGATCTTTTAAAACAATGTCAAATGCCTGCGAAAATTCAACAAAATTCACACTTTTATAACACATTAATCACAACATTGATTACCTTCAGGAAGCGTTTGGAGTTTAGGCAATCCCACAGGTATAGCATCATCATCATGAGTCTTGACCACCACTTACACCAGAAATCGACGTGACGTCAGGAAAGGAAGTCGAAGCCCGACGATAAATTCCATTCCTCCGGCCGCCCTGGTTCCGCCTCTGCGACGACTTCTCAATACTATTGTACTTCTTGTAATGCTGCTGCAATTCATCTTCTCCGTCTTCTCTTTTTTTTTCAATAGTTTTGCAAACTCCAGTCTCCAGCAACTGATTTGATTTAGGGTTTTCCGGTGCATATAGTAAGCCGAAACCATGACAAATGAAACTCCGAATAGTGCCGCCATAGCTAGATGCAACGGATAAGCATCCATTATCTCTCTAAATATGTTTAAATTTCAAGAGAAACCTCTTAATTTATGTCTGTGCAGCTATATCTATATTGATTTGAGAATGAAATCAAAACCCTACTGAAATGGGGAGAAAGGAGAAAGATATAGTGGGCATTATTGGATTTTGTGTACGCTGGTGAAATAAGGCCCCTCCAACTTTCGACATTGGTTTAAGTCTTTAAGACTGGGGTATGGTTTAAGACTACCATCACATGAAAAATTCTCTCACATTATCTTCCACGTAAATAACCATATCACACCATATCATTTTATTTTATCCGGAAAATACCCACCACCTGACCACCCCACCCCCACACTATTTTTTTTCCAACTCATCATTTCTTTTCTCTTTATTTTTTAAAACATAAAACTAAAATTTCATTAAAATTTTGAGTAAATTACACGGATAGTCCTTGTGATTTGACCTGAGTTTTGGATTTGGTCCCTAAGTTCCAGAAATTACATCGATGGTCACTAAATATCTAACTTCGTATCGATTTTAGTCCCTAATGCTAACTAATGTTAAAAATAATTGTTAAATCTAGACATGTGTTTTGCACATAGGGTAGATATGTCATTTTGCATTTTCTTTTCTTTTATTATTTTTAAATTATTTATCATTTCTTTATTCAATATTGTTATTTCTTTATTCATATCTCTTCCCCGTCATCTACCCACCCTAAAACAGAATCCACCACCGTAGCCCCCTCCCCCAGTACCATCTCCGGCTGAACACCACCACCTCCGGCATGCCAGATTGTGGCCGGAACAGTAGCTGGATCAGGCAAGGCCTTCAGTTGACTTTACCCAGAGTCAAAATTGAGGACTTTTGGGGGGAAAGTCTTCAAATTGGACCCCCAAATTCGCAGACCTCTGCAAAATCCCATTAACATCATCACATTTCATCATCACCATGATTAATACTTTCACTCCTTTCTACTTGATCCACAATCAAATCATGCGTCCGTTCTTCACCGTAGGCCGGCTGATCACTGCATCGTTTGCTGGCAGCGGACATGTTAACGAACCGTCGGATTCTTGAAAAAATTTTGAGCTTGATAGAGACTCGAGACCAAGCTGATGACGATGAAGAATCAACCATTTTTTGTTTGTTGTTTTCTTGAAAAGATTGCATACAAACAAGAAAATAGAAATTTGGATTTGAACTTTTTGTGGTTTCCTGCGATTCCTTTTACATACTGTTAACATACACGCATATATATATTTCCTTCGATAGTGATAACGGGATTAAAACGGGTATTCCTAAAATGCCATTGTAATATCCGTATTTTTATAATATCGTTTAAATCATTTAAAATACATTTTTCTCAATAATTGACATATTGTCCAAAATACAGTTTAACAAAAACTTTAAAAACTTTATCAGAGCATACAAAAATATGGTGTCACCAAGTATATCATAACCATAGGCAAACGGGATCTACCTACGAGCTCCCGAGCTAAACATCTCTAGGCCACTTCTAGTGCGACCTTCTATCACTTCAACCTGTACCTGAGTACATAGCCACAAAACAAACGTAGTACGTGAGACAAAATAGTCTCGTGAGATACATAGGTTTTAGACCCAAATAATAATAATAATAATCGTTTCATAAATATATATATATATATATATATATATATATATATATATATATATATATATATATATATATATATATATATATATATATATATATATATATATATATATATATATATATAAACATATATATACACTACATCAATTCCGTCTAGGACCCTATCGATTCTGCTCTCCTAGCAATACATACCTAACTACCGGGTTGCCCCCGAACTAGCTAGAAGCACAACATATCTAGTTATCGGGTTGCCCCCGAACTAACTAGAAGCACAAACATATCTAGTTATCGAGTTGCCCCCGAACTAACTAGAAGCACAAACATATCTAACTATCGGGTTGCCCCCGAACTAGCTAGAAGCACCATCATATCCAACTATCGGGTTGCCCCCGAACTAGCTAGAAGCACTATCCTATCTAACTATCGGGTTGCCCCCGAACTAGTTAGAAACATCACCATGTCTAGTTATCGGGTTGCCCCCGAACTAACTAGAAACATCACCATGTCTAGTTATCGGGTTGCCCCCGAACTAACTAGCATCACATCATCTCGTTCTTACCATAACATAACAGTTATATCAATCATGGCTCTCGGCTATCACATCAAACAAGTTAGTTATCTAATAATAACAATATGCAATTAGTTCAACATAGTGTGAACTTACCCATATAGTCCCATTGACTCGATCTTTAACAACTCACACATACTTCCACATCTATGAACCCTAGGAGGCCCATATTTACTTATTTCATAAGATACATTTCTTATTTATCGATATCATAATACTTTTATCTCTTCGTTGACTATAATACATACTTATTACTAGTCACTTCATTTTCATTCTCATGTGTATTCGTTCTTTACTTTTAGTAGTAATCCTTACCAATAGATTATCATTATTATAAAATAATTCACAATCGCTTTACGAATACATATTTATTAATAAAGGCTCAATATACGTTCTTTTGATCAATTACTTCATTATTATGGTTCATTAATAAAGATTCCATAATTACTTTAATTTATCATATTTACCTTCAACTTCATCAATCATACCAGACATATTCTAGTATCACATTCTACATACTTTCATACATTTTCAGTCACTATCTTTATCAAAAATATTTATTAATAAAGACTGATAAAATATCATATGTACTTTCAAAACAATTTGTTGTGTACACGGTTTAAAAGTCTCATGTACTCACCTTAGCGATAGTTATATCCATATCGTGTTTATCAACACGAATCCTTGCTTCTCGCCCCTTTGGAATATCTCCAACTTTTAGGTCCTTGCAACCTATCAACATAATCATCACAATTCTAATTATCATCCATAACTAGACATCATTTAGCATCAACATAATCAACCCCAACCACCAAGTTCACCAACTTGGTGGAGATCCATAAACCCTAGCTCATACAACTACTTCCAAGTTGCAAATTAACCATAGATCCATGGTCTACATACTTCCTATGGGTGTTCTACACCCTCATTACCCATCTTTAACAAGATTCTAACACATCACATTCCAAATTATCATTTCCCCTAAATCTTGTTTACAAAACTAACTAGGAGATAAAAATACCTTAGATCCTTAACAAGGTTGAAGATCTTCATGTATGGTGGTGTTCTATGCCCAAGAACAACCAAAATTGCCCCCAAGAGATCCCAAAATCGGCTGCACCTTTGGTGAAGTGAAAAATGAGAGAAAACCCTAGAAATCCCGTTTTTATGTTGTCTGGTAGTCTTCGTGGCACGAACCCAAAACTCCGTGGCACGAGGTTTGGCGGGGCTATCTTCGCGATACGAACTAAAATCTTCGTGTCAGCGGCGACACGAAAACGACTTTCTGTCTCACTTCGTGGCACGAGTCCAAATCTTCGTGCCACGAAGTTGTACTGCACCTTTTGTATTCCTTTTCGACTCGGTTTCGTCCATAACTTTCTCGTACGATGTCCAAATAACACGAAACCAATTCCTGCGATCTTTAAACGATTTATCCTTATTTATCATATTTTTTATAAAATTTATTTATCACAAAATTCGGGTCGTTACAGCCATGACGGTGGTTTTCTGCTACGATTGGAGCGCCTGGACATGAGACACTAGTAGAAGTAAAGATTTTGAGCAAGATGGAAGACTTCTGGCCGGAATCCGGTCGCCGCCCAAAACACACACTAGAACGCACCTTTTGTGCGTTTTTTTGAGAGAAAATCTTTACCGGATAAGTTGCTGTAGATTCCAATTTCTGCAATTTGTAATATGGAGAACATGCTTATTGGGTTCGGGTTTAAATCAAAGAAGAACACAAAATTAGGGTTCTTCAATTTGGAATAAGAACATGAATTTAGGATGAAATTGTGGTTCTTTAATCAGATAAGAACACGAAGGTGAGTTGGGTTGAAAAGGGAGTTAGAATTGACAAGTGAGAGAAGAAATTAAGATGAAATGACAAATTTACCCTCATGTGCAATGCACATGACTAGATTTAACAACCAAATTTAACTGTTGTTAGGCTTAGGGACCAAAACAAATACGATAACTGTGTAATTTCTAGAATTTGGGGACCAAATCCAAAACTCAGGACAAATTTACCCTCATGTGCAATCCAAAACTCAGGACGCCCCATGAAATCCAAAACTCTAAAATTTAAATTTAAAAATTACAATACTAGAAATTAAAATCCTAGAAATTAAAAAATACAATACTTAAAAAAAACTAGCCTAGATTGCGGAAAGCGGCCCTCGCCTTCGCTTTCGCTTCCCTCAAAATCTCGAGATCCTCCCCATCCAAATCGTCCTCTTTATGCTTCAAAATGGAGATGGTATTGAGCATTATTGTTCCCTCGGCAGCTGTCTTGTCTATCAGCCGTTTTTCCCTCCTCAAATGAACCTTCTCTTTTGACGTCACACCATGGTCGACCAACATCTTTGCCACTTCATCCATCGTATTGTTCGACGATGCCTGCGGCGCCGCATGCCGTAGTGCTCGTTTGGTCTTATCTCTTCCTACCGATCGGCTTGGAGTGGGGGTTTCTTCGACTTCATCGAATATGTCATCGGGGATATCGTCATCCCCAGCATTAAGGTCGATACGCGAAGTAGTTGTATGACCATCAGAAACATCAACCGATTGGGAACTACGAGACCGCTTTGATTGTTGTTGTTGTTGCTGCTGCTGCTCCTGTGTAGTAGTTGTGGCTAACCATTTTGGATCGTCTTTAACAACCAACCACTGCCTTTCTTGCTCAAAACCATGACGACCACCAACCTTGTATTCTAGTCTTGCCGTTGTCATAACATCAAAATCACTCATCCCGCTCCGTTTTTCAGACATAAGCTTGTTGTAGAAACCGTTAAACTTTGTTATATTGGTGACTAGTTGACGCCATTTCCCAGAAAGTTTGTCGTGGTTTCGGTACATTGGACGCCCCATGAGCTCGTGAAATACTTTGGACACAGCCTCCCATAGCCCTTTTGTTTTCTTGCTATTTTCCATCCTTTGGATCTTTTGACGTGGCACACCATGCTTTACACAAAGTGACTTCTTCTTCAGTGGTTCAAGTCAATGGACCGTCAGAATCAATAACTTCTTTCTCTTTGGCTTTCCCTTTTCCTTTCTTTTTTGCTTTGCTACTGCCATCCTCTGTTTGTTGGAATTGTGTGCTTTGGAATTGAGCACTTTGAAATTGACTTTGTTGAAACTGACTTAGTTGGGATTGGGGATTTCAGAATTAGGGGTTTTGGAATTGTGGGTTTTGGAATTGTGGTCTTCGGTATTGTGGTTGTTGGAATTGAGGTTGTTGGTATTGGAGATTTGGTGGAATGGGAGCTCCTGTGTTGAGCATATGTATATATGAGTCGAACTGTGCAAATCCAAGAGACTCGTTTACAAGGGTTGATTCGAGCGTGCTTTGGTTGGAATCCATTTGGTTGTAAGAATAATAATATTGTAGAGAGAATGGTTGTAAAGATGGTAAGGATGTGAGAAAAAAAGATGTATTATTGTATGTATATATAGGGGAAATAAATAAAAAAAACTTTTTTTTTTAATTTACAACGGTCATATGACCGTTACCCAGCTCCCAACGGTAAAAAATTCGAGATCCCACGCCCGTACTCGCCCGTTCTCGTCCCCACGCCCCTTCACCACCGCACCCCACGCCGTGTAGGGGCGGTGTTCCCCGGAAGTCCACGCCGTGGCCAAGCGGCCACCTCAGCTCCCCGACCATGTCGATCGTCCCATACTATGTGCCTTATCATGAAGGGTACTTTCGTCTTTTAACTTACTTGTTTTCTTTTTTAATTTTTATCCGGTTCCGAGTCGCTTTGCAATGTGACTAATCTTATGATGAACGTTAGCATCAGGTCAGGTACCGTGTAGGCTTACTCGAATCCTTGTCAAAAAGGTTCCATCTGATATAACACATGTTTTATTTTTGTTAATAATTGTTTAACCACAATTGATTCACTTACCAGAATCATGAGTATTAGTTGGGTGGTAAATCAGGTTGTCGGGTTAGCCTCTTATATAATTGTTTTAACTTTATTATATAACTATTGTCGTTAAACAATGACATTTGTTGATTTTAATTAATTGTTATTAACTTGTAATCATAATTTGATATATAAATATATTTGTAGTTATATAAAAAACGTGAAAAAATGATAAAAGCTAAGTTAAAGAATTTAAAAAAAAGTTGGGAAAAAACTCCAAAGAATGAAAAAGGTATAAAAGCTAAAAAAAACACCTATTATTTAAATATTATTCAAATCAAACCTATTTAATAAATATTTATTTTCAAACCCATTTTATTAAAAAAACTCAGACTTCTTAATTGTTCCCATATGTCTTGATATATCACTTCCACCCCATTAAACGAGTCATATTCACATTTGTCAAATCAAGAAACTACTTATAATTAATAGATTATTTTAAATAAAATGTAGCGTTACATATGTTAGATTATAAATATGATATGTATCTTTGCAAACCCGTTATGAAGCGCAAACACATATTCTTGAACATTAAAAAGCATATTGCTTATTCGGTACTTTCAGTACCATAGACGGAACTGGTATTCACCTACTCCTTCGTAGGAAAGCCGACGCATACAGGTCGGAGAGGGAAAAAAGAGAATCCGGAATGTCTCATGGATGATTGTAAACCAATTCCGACTCTGATGTCACCTGGTTCTAAATTGCATGCTGATCCTGATGGTAAACTTGTTGATATTACAAATTATCGGGGGATGATCGGATCCTTGTTATATCTCACTTCGAGTCGACCAGACATTATGTTCTCTACTTGCATATGTGCTCGGTATCAGGCTGCTCCTAAAGAATCACATCTTCAAGCAATCAAACATATATTTCGTTATCTAAAGGGTACTCGGGATCTTGGTCTTTGGTATCTTAAAGAAACTTCTTTTTGACTTGACTGCATATTCTGATGCTGACCATGCTGGATGTATGTTGGATCGAAAGAGTACATCTGGAAGTGTCCAATTTCTGGGAGATAAATTGGTGAGCTGGTCTTCACGTAAACAAAATTGTGTCTCTCTATCAACTGCAGAAGCAGAATATTTTGCTGCTGCAAGCTGCTTATCCCAGGTAATTTGGATTCAATCACAATTAAAAGATTATGGCTTTTCATACAGTCGTATTCCTTTATATTGTGATTCTCGAAGTGCAATTGCAATTTCATGCAATCCTGTTCAACATTCCAAAACTAAACATATTGATCTTCGATATCATTTTATAAAGGACCATGTTGAACAAGGTAATGTGGAATTGTACTTTGAACAAGTAAAACACGTCACTGCAAAACCTCTTCTCCACTCCTCTACTGCTATTCATGGTATATCTCTGAACTACATACTTTTCAATTTCTTTGATTTGTCGAGGGGGAGACATATTAATTCTAGGGGAAGAATTAGTATTTCTAGGGGGAGAAACTTTCTTATATCAAAACTTTTATACCCGATTGAATTTTTTTTTAAACGATACTTTTTTTTCCTCAAAAGACTATATCTTCCCATAGTTTACCAGAACCGGCCTTACCGTCCAAGGGAAATATTCTTTAGCCGATTGATAAATGTGAGGGTATAAGTTTAGGGTATAGATTTAGGTGAGTGCAATGTGTGTGAAACCATGATAATATTAAGAAAACACACCTTTGAGTGCATCCAAACCGTCAATAAACCTGGCAACCTCACAAAAATGTGATCATTCATGTGTTGAATGTTTCACCAGACTTAACTAGCCCAGTCAAGCATTTGCACTCCACCACCAACCACTCAGATTCCTCTCAATAGGAATTTATTTCAATTCATCAGGGGACGTAGCACATAATCTATCGACTACTTATTCGGAGTATGTTGGTATTGAAATCATTAACCTCCTGCCCCGGGTTACGTCTTAATTCAATGCACAGTGTGTCTAGATCTCACCGTCAATATTTCCAATTTAAGACACATACACTATTGAAAATGAATCTCCGTGCATTCATCGGAACACTCATAGTGGCATCACAATCTGGTGCTTCACGAGGATTGAGTGAAAATCCTGCTAGAGCTAAAATTGCGCCAACTCTAAATGCAGGTCACACATTTGAATCAACGGTTGTGCAAACGACTACCGCTTCATACGGTGTGTTAACGGATACTCTATGAGAGTATGGTATTACCTAAATTGTTCAAGTTGTCGTGCCTAAATTTTTCTATCTTCAAGGCAACAACTTATGCCGGAAACACATACATTTCCGATGAAAAATCCATGTGATTTATACTTACAACGAAACATCGTATACGCTGATCAATTGCACATGAGCGCTATAGTTCACTCTCAAATAACTCCTATGATCTGCTATAACCGGCATGATCTTCCCCAGGAGCCACCTACAATATAGGACATAATGTGAGGGTCCTTAGGTCTAGGTGAGCAGAATCAAGTATCATGAGGGGGAATGTAATATGGGGTGCGATTCAGCTAAACACATGGTAAAATGAAATGAGGGTGTAGTCGAAAATTGAAAAAGTAAGCTTGAGTGAGGAGGGTGTGACAGGGTTAAAGAAAACGATAAACCCTTACTAAACCGATTAAAAGCCGGGTTGCCACGTCTCTATCAGATTGCATGTGTTGCTCTCTGATATTGAAAAAGACATCATGGACCCAGTTATACAATGCACAACCCCCCAGCCACTCAAGTATTTCTTAAAAAGTACTTGTTTCAATTTCACGGAGATAAGATCATATGCTATTGACATCTCACTTGGAGATTGTTGATATTGAATAAGAGGACAACTCTCTCCAGTCCTCGCCTTCTATTTTCCACTAATTGAGTTTAGAACCAAAATAAACATTTTTAGGACACAGGCATACTACCCAACATATCTTTGTGATATAGCCAGAACATTCATAGCGATACCAAAATTATTGGTATTCCACGATGATTGAATGAAAATCCTACCAGTGCTAACATCTAAGCCAACGCTGAACGTAGGTCACATAGTTTTTGTAACTGTTGTGTTAACGGGTAATCTATGTGATCCCGGTTTACCCCGTTAGATTACGATGTACATTTCTGATGACTATACTCCAACGTTATCAACAACAGTCGAGATAGAAGATGATAAACATATGACTGTTCTTTTATGTCATCAACAACGGTCATTGAGATTAAACGATAATAGATTTGATCTTATTTCTTCATAATCAACAACCGATCTGGTTTAACTATTAAAATGTGTTCTATATTGATTCATTCAAAATATGAATATATCATTATTCAACACATTTTTATCAATGGGCTTCGAAGATTCTTCCTAATTCCACCTCGCTGAGCTTCATATTTTACATGATGATTCAGATATATCTTGTTCATCATGAGGGGGAGAATATGAGGGGAGAATATATTAAGCTCAGTTTACTCCGCATTAAAAAGACATATGCACCGGTTAAGGGGGAGTAAATAAGAAACCGAAGATTCGTTAGGAAATAATTGTTTGTTTGAGGGGGAGCGTAAACTTCATCAACATTTTACTCTAACAACAATTATCAATAATCACAAATCGACAAAGCCACAACTTCAACAAAAGACTTCCGCTATAAAACAACTCTATCTATGGGTCTACATTTTCGTCGATTTACATTTGTGAAAAAGAAGAAACCAATACATTCACAGAAATGTCAAACCACAAATTCACATCCATTTCCATCCGAAATCTAATCGTTTAAATCATTCTTTCCAAATTTCATAACAACCATATCCATTCAAAAAATCATTCTTTCCAAATTTCATAACAACCATATCTATTCAAAAGCTTAACTGTTCTAATATGTTGTCTCATATAGAATACAAACTATCCACTTTTATCCAAATCTTAAATGTACATATCATTCTTTCCTACATACAAAACATTCACATTTCAATTCAAATTTTAACCGATATAAATCATATTTTTCAATATTTACACACACATCCAAAACTTACTTTAACTTTCAAATCATTCTTTTCTTAATTCAAAAACATTATTATCCTATCCTCACAAACCTCTACTATCCAAAACTAAATCTTCAACATCTCAAAATCCCAGTCAAATCCTCACCTAACTGATGTTTCATTTCTAGAACCTTCAAATCTTTAATATATCAGTTTTAGGCATTTCTTACACCAACAAACTCAACGATAAAAATTTAGTTCCTTTGAAGGAAGACATGGATGAGGTATTAAAGTTCAAAAAGAGGGAGATTGGATAATGATAAAGACAGATTAAGTCAAGACTTCATGAAATCTTCTGAGATACTTTATATTGGTTGAAAAGCCAATTAAAAGTATTATTCTTTCACTAATCTTCAAAAGCTGAAGTTGATACTACATCAAAACTACTCAACGGATAATTCAGTTTCAGACTTTGCTAGAGAAGAAGATTTCAAGAACAGGCTAATCCAATCTATTGATACAAAGGGGGAGATTGTTAGGATCGTTTATGTTGTATTCAATAGTTAGGGGACTAGTTGTGACACATTGTATAAGTGTTAAACTAGTCTTTAGCCTAAACAATGATATTTAGTGAAATAGGTATCTAAGGGAACCTTGAATTCACTAATTGTAATGCTTTTCACATAATTGAGATTAACTTTTGAAAGCATCTTCCCTCCATCTCATTCTCTCTCAACTCACACACTCAAGAACACACATACTACACACACTAGATTCTTCAGTCTTCACTAATTCACCATGAATTAGCTTGAAATCAATCACATTCGATCTCTCATCTTTTTCTTTATGTAAATGAAAAATTGAAAAGGGGGTAAAATGGCAATATTACCAATGGTTATCTTTATTGGTGATTGTTTCTTTTCAATTTACCACCGGAATAATAAAAATGGCCCGTTGGTAACACAGAGCATGAATTTTCCCTCCAACTTATTGAATATTTCCAACGGGGTAATGAAAATACTGCCGTTGGTAAACAAAAATTTCCCCTCCGAAATAAATACAATTACCAACAACATTTTCAACGGATGCCCGATAGTAAAATGTAAAAACTTCGTATAGTGTATTTCGTTGGTAATTTCGTTGGAGATACACTAATTTACCAATGGATTTATTGTTCGTTGGTATTGGCACCTTTTCTAGGAGTGAATTCCGGTATATACTTGGTACCCACTTTTGACCAAAAAAATGGGTACCAACCTCGGTATGATAACGAGCTCACCCCTATTTTAACCCATTAGCATAATGCATATGCATAATTTGGCCTGGACGATTTTCTTTTTATGACAATCACATTTTTTAGGTATATATATCTTGTATAATACATATAGTTAATGAAAACTCATGATACTATTGTTGGTCGATGTTAAAAGTTTTGGTAGAGTGAGGATCTAAATTAATATTTTATTAACTTGGTGTCATGCTTTACAATTACATTTACAGACATCATATATTTAGCTTAAACACTCAAAATTAAAATTTGAAAGCAAACAAAAAGAAATAATATGGTATATATTCATTCGGGACCAATTGAAAAGAAAATTGAATGTTTTTTTCTGACGACATTTTGGAAGTCTTCTATAGACGATAAGGTTAGCCAAAGTCTTCCTCAAATGTAGTCCATAAGATCACAACAGAAAGTGACAAAACACAAGTTAATTGCTCAGTCAATGCAAAACAATGAAGGACCTGTAAACAATGTTTAGTGGTATTTTTAGAGAGAATTAGCTTCTATTAGTTGTCTTCATAACTCAAACAACGTTTGGCTTGTCTTCATAATAAAAAAAGTTACATTTTTCAAACTTTTAATTTTGAACCAAATATTATTAATGAACGAGGCATCATGGCCCGTGTGATGCACGGGCTTTATTCATGATAATCTATTATTGGTATCACGTGTTAAGTTTGAATAAAATAAAGTATGTCAGAAGAAAATACAAATTAACAAACTTATATTAGCATAACACAAAATATGTTATTCATGAAACTTAAGTGTGACTACGAATATCTCTCTTCTTTGTAAATTTATAAACACCATAAAATGAGCTCTATAATGATTTTCTTTACTTTTACTAAAAGTTGAAATGTACTTTAAATTTAATATTACCTAGTTGAATGAATGAATACTACAACTCTATAATTATAGTACTAATGAGAAATTTAATTAAATGAGATCTATAATTATAACTACAAAATGAGATCTATAAATTGAGATCTATAATTATTTTCTTAAGTTTGATTAAAAGTTAAAAAATAGTTTAATTAAATACCTTAAACACCACATAAAGTTAAAAAATAGTTTAGTTAAATACCTTAAACACTACATAATGGGGTAATAAGTGGGCTTGGACAAATATTTAAGGGATTGGGGTATTAAACCGGACTACTTACTAAAGAAATCGTCTTTTGAATTAGGTTACAGCCACGCCTTGGTTATTTTCATTCGCCGATAATTGCTTCCTTACGCTTTCATTCGCTGGTGTCATCGCCTCTTCGTCATTTCCCTGTAATTGCCTTGGCACTGTTAACGACGCATACAATAATCCTCATTGATTGACACAAATTTTATTAGAGTTTTGATGAACGAACTACATGATCTTATCTGTTTAAGCATTCCAGGTGTTCACAATTCTTATTCATTTTAATTTATTAATATTCACCGATTTCCTCTGTTTTCATTTATTACAGTGATAAGTCTTTGAATTGTACAACTAAATAGTGTCAGGTTATTAGTTTGCTTCACCAACCTATTATATATTTGCGAAATTAAGTATTTATATAAAGTATAAAAAACAAATTATACATAATTAGTTTGCTAGACCAACCCATTTGTATATTTATTTATATGTTTATATAAATAATTGATAAAGTGAAATAAATTGATTTTTTTTAATGTATCTTAATTTTGCTTATCCTCTGTTAGGTAACAGAAACATCCACTTTCTCTTCTAAACTCAATTAATATAACGCTGAATTAGTAAATCAAAATATATTGGAATATGACGTGCATCATGTATGCATAAATAAGTTTACTTGTAGATTTTGCTTTCCTACGACTCTTGTTTGCAGCTCCTCCTCATCTTTGGACCAGAAGGCATGATTGCTTTTGTACCAAATAAATGGGTGTGCGTTGGCCATGTCACCCCTTTCTTGCACATCCCACTACCACATGAAGGGTTATACCAACTGTTCTTTGTCCGGATGCCCAGTGTGAAGTAGTAGCACACATATCATATTAGTTATGTAGTGACAGCGGGAATACCTGTTAGAACAAAACACAGATCAACTTGATACTGATGCTGCAGTTAGTACTGATCATACTTAGTACTGATGGGGCAGAACATGTTACTACTGAAGAAGTTGATACTGGTGTATAGTATAACTAAAGTTACTACTGATCATGCACAGATTGAAGATACTACTGATCAATAGTAGTTACTACTGACGATGGTTTCTGGACTTACTACTGATCACCAGATTTACTACTGATGTTACACATTTACTACTGGTGATGAGTTTTACTACTGATACGCGTTTTTGAAGAATATCAAGTCCGAGATCTTCGTATAGATAATTATAGAATGTAAATCAATGTATGTTTTTATTATTCGATGTAAATCAAGTCCTAGAATAACTAGGGTAAATAGTTTAGCTTCAAGGACTATTATAAATAGTTCCTTACGAATTGTAAACGTACGTGTGTATTGTTAACTCAATAATATACATTGAAGCTTTTTGTGAAACTGTGTTCTTAATACTTTTGCATATTATTTACAGTTCATTGTTCTTAATTACATTGATATAGTGTTGATCCGCTGCAACTTCTATATTCAATTAGATCTAAAGGTGTTTATTAACTTCTCTATAGTTAATCGATCCTGATAAGTGGTATCAGAGCTAATTGGTTCTAGATCTACTATTTGTTAAGAACAACAAAAAGTTTTAATCTTTAAAACACACTCATTGTTAATCATGTCGGATAACAATGAAAGCACTCAGGCCAACAAAATCCCCATTCTCACTCCCAATAACTTTGGGATGTGGAAGAATCGTATTAAGCAATACATGCTTATTACAGATTACTCTATGTGGGAAGTTGTCCTTGAATGAAACAAAACTGGTCCTGGTCAAGCTAGCAGCTCTGCAACTGAGGCAGACAAACTTAAATGTGAGAAAGAAAAGAAGGACAAGGGCATCGAACTCAAAACTCTAAGCACTCTATTACTGGCCATTCCTAACGATTATCAACATCTCTTTGTTGAGTATGATGATGCAAAGATACTATGGGAAGCACTGGAGAAGAGATTTGTTGGGACCAAGAGCACTAAGAGGAACATGAAGTCTGTTCTTAAACAAGACTTTGAAAATTTCAAAGGAAAACCCAATGAAACACTCACTCAAGTGTTTGACAGATTCAACAAGCTAATTGGTGAACTTAACCAGGTTGGGGTTAAGATGGATCAAGAAGATGTCAACATGAAGTTCCTAAGATCTCTTAGTGAAGAATGGGCCATGTATACAGTGGTATATAGACAAAGAGATGCTCTAGAAGAAAAAGAGTTGGATGAACTCTACAATGATCTCAGAGTATTTGAAACTGAGGTAAACCAAAAGAACCCTTCTATTTCTTCTAATAATGCTGCATTTGTCTCTAGTACAGGTCAAGGTCAGGAAACATTCACAGGAAAGGCTACAGATTCTGAGGATGCTGCAAGAGAATCCTTCTTCACTAGTCATGTGCATACTGCATTGATTAGTGATGACTTGGAACAATTGAACCCAGATGATCTTGAGGAGATGGATCTTAAATGGCAGATGGCTATGCTGAGCCTAAGGACCAAAAGATTCTTAAAGAGGACAGGTAGGACAAGCCTAAACTTCAACAAAGGTGACAAAGCAGGATTTGACAAAGCTAAAGTCAAATGTTACAACTGTAACAACCTTGGTCACTTTGCAAAAGAATGTCCTCAACCAGACAAAAGATCAAAATCAACTGCTCTTGTTTCATAACAAGGACAAGGTTATGACTGGAGCTTCCAAGCAGAAGAGCATGCTCAAAATCAAGCTCTCATGGCCTTTACTGACAACAAAACTGAGGTAAAACCTAAACCTTGTACTTCTGAATGTGCTAAAATTGTTAAAAACTTAGAAAAAGAAAACAATAAATTAAATGAAGATTTAGCAAAAGCAGTGAGAAGAAATCATGAATTTGATGGTGTGATTACTGATCAAGAACATCAAATAAAGGTGTTTATTAACTTCTCTATAGTTAATCGATCCTGACAAGTGGTATCAGAGCTGATGGTATTTTGATAAATCAATCAAAATATGTCAAAGACATCTTGGAAAAGTTTGATTTGAAAGACAGTAAAAGTGCTAGTACACCAATGGAAACACACAAACACCTACATCCTGATATTGAGGGGGAGGATGTAGATGAACACTTATATAGATCAATGATAGGTTCCTTGATGTACTTAACTGCCTCAAGACCTGATATCATGTATAGTGTTTGTGTGTGTGCAAGATATCAAGCAAGACCTAAAGAACTACACTTGCAAGCTGTCAAAAGAATATTCAGATACTTGAAAGGCAAACCATCACTAGGTCTATGGTATCCACATGACTCACCCTTTGAACTAATAGCCTATACAGATAGTGACTATGGAGGTGAATGTCAAGATAGAAAGTCCACTACTGGTGGATGTCAATTCTTTGGATCAAGACTGGTGTCATGGCAATGTAAGAAGCAAACAAATGTATCAACATCTACTGCTGAAGCAGAATATGTAGCTGCATCTGCTTGCTGTGCTCAAGTACTATGGATTCAAAACCAGCTTCTAGACTTTGGTATCTCTATCCTTAAAACTCCTATTTTTATTGATAATCAAAGTGCTATTAGTATTGTGAATAATCCAGTAAAACACTCAAAAACTAAACACATTGAAATAAGATTTCATTTTATAAGAGATTGCAATGAAAAGAAATTAATCAAAGTTGTTAAAATTCATACTGATGATCAATTAGCAGATCTTTTTACAAAAGCATTTGATGTAGGAAGATTCAACTTCTTGGTCAGCAGCATTGGAATGATTTTAATAAATTAAAATCTCTTAAAATCATGTGTAAAGTTTTGTTGTAAAAAGTTTTTTTAAGTATTTTACTACTGGTAGGTCTGCATTACTGGTATGAAAGTGTATGCACAAAATACTACTGGTAGTTCATTACTACTGGTGTATATTAGGTTTACACAAATACTACTGGTAAGTCAGTACTACTGGTATTCACATATACTACTGGTCTTATGTGTTAATAGTTACTACTGATGTCTATAGTTACTACTGATGTCAAAATCCTTAGTCACTACTGATGTTAGTAGATACTACTGATGCTTTACTACTGATATCTTATTTACTACTGGTCTTTCAGAAACACAATTACCAAACTAACCCCCATGAAAATAACCGTTATATTATGATTCGAAGGACATTTTAGTAGTTTTGCAGGTTAAATCAAAAGATATAAAAGGCGGTAGACGATTAGTTTAGCATTATCTTCACTTCGATTTGCCAAAACCTCTCGATAAACCCTAGCTTTCGATCAAAAACTCATCTTCAGTCTTAAAATTCTTAAAAATTTTCTCTCAAATCACTGCAAAATGGCAACTCTACAATCTCTCAATGTTCAAACCGATCTCAAATACTCAGAGTTCCACAACATGTGTGCCTTTCTACGCAATCCAGACGGAACAAAGGATTTCCGACCAATCGTAAACGTTTTGAAAAATTCTTACATACGATTCGCATTAACGGTGAAACCGAAGGCATACCAACAGCACTTGGTGGATTTCTGGACCAATGCTGAAAGAACGGAGGGTGCAACTGTACCAATGATAAAATCAACTGTGGATGGAAAAACGATCACCATCACAGAACAATCTATTCGACAACATCTACAACTACACGATGATTCAGGTATGACTACTCTTCCTAAGGAATTCATTGCTGAAATTTTAAACAAAATGGGATATGAGGGAAGACTAAACATAGTAACTTTTCAAAAAGGTCTTCTCTCCCCCACAATGGAAATTTCTTGTCCATACTATTCAGCATTGTATTTCTCCGAAAAGAAGTACTTGGAATGAGTTTAACAAGGCAATAGCATCTGCTGTTGTCTGTCTATGCACAGACCAAGTATTCAATTTTTCTAACATGATTTTTGAAGGTATGTTGGGAAATCTTAACTCTTCAAAATTTTTAATGTATCCCAGATTTCTCCAACATATCATAAACATTGAATTACAAAACTTGTCAACTCCCAAAAATATTTTTATAATTCCAGAGTTGAACAAGAAAGTTTTCTCAAATATGAGAAAATAATTTAAATTTTCGGGCAAGGAAACCCCTCTGTTTCCTAATATGATCAAAGATCACACACCACTTGGAGAGGGTTCAATCAAAGATACAACCCAAATTGAACCTCAACCCACTCCATCACCCCCAAATACAGCCCAAACACCACCCCATATAGCCACTCAATCACCCACTAACTTAGAAGTCCTGAATGTGTCCCAGGAACTTGAATTAAATCTGCAGAGTGCTACTCTTCACTCTGTGGAAGACCTACCAGACAAAACCCAAAACATACCCACAATTTATAAAAGAAAGAAATTATCTTTAAAGGACACCATGTGACAAATCGAGTCACACCCCAGGCTCAAAGAGTTGTCCTCCAAGGAGGAGAGAGGACATGAGGAGAAGGATTTCACTACTGATGCCCCAAAGGTGGGTGCACAGGATAGTGAAAACATCACTAAGACCCAAACCTCGGCAACTTTAAGTGATGACTCTTTTGAGGAATTACTTAAAGGACCCCGGTGCCAAGAAACCACAAGGGGGGACATCTCTGCTTCTTCTAGGAAGAAGAGAATGTCTAAAAGACCCAATGAATCACCAAGCAGTGATGAGGGCAGATCTGTGGAATTGATGGAAAGGAAGGAAAACCTTAAAACCAATGTACCTGTTAGTGAGCCCGATGATCTTGCTAGATGGAGTGAGGGCAGTATTAAAATCAACCAATTGACGGAAAAAGTGGATTCTCTTGAATCCACAGTACAAAATTGTCTTGAATATCTAACAAATCAAGGAAAAACGATGGCTGCAATGAAAAGGCATGTCAATACCATCAACAAAAGAATGAGATTCTATGAGCACAGGCTTTATCAACAAACCAAAATCATCAGAAAATTGAAGAAGAAAATTGATGATAGTGAGGCTCCACCAGTTGAGCTCACTAAGGGGGAGAAGGATAATATCCAATCAATGATTGATGAATCAATTGCAGCAGCAGCATCTTCTCTCCTAAACTTAAAGGAATCAAATGTTGATAAAGGCCCAGAGATGATGGTTACAGAAGAAGAGCCTGTTACTACTGCTACAATGGAAGAACAAGTTGAAAAGGAAATACCAGTAGTAACTCCTACTACTGATATAATAGCAGTAGTAAATCAAGAAGAGGAAGTAAAAGCAGCAAACACTACTGATGCCCTATCAGTAGTAATATCTGAAGATATACCAGCAGTAACTACCTTAGTTACTAATGATGATATTATTGAGCTGCCACCTCTATTAGAACCAAAAGTGATACTTCCACCATCTCCAAAAAGGTCAACAACACAAATGGTGGTGAAAGATATTGATGATGATGTAAATTGGTTAGAAGTTGATGAATGCTCACTACCTCCACATCCTAAAATACTTCCTATATCACAGATACACTACTATGGTCCCAAATTTGTTACTGAATCTGAACCAAATATGAAGAAAGACAATTACATAGGAAAGGGAAAGGAAGTTGCTGATGAAGACCATCCTAACAGAGCACAAGGTCATGAAATGGTCAACAAAATCAACTATGCCAAATCAGCCAAACAGGATAGGTGGAAGGTTAAAAGAGCAAAATACTTAAAGAAGGTTGAAGTATCTCTAGCAAATGAAAACAGAAGATTAGCAGAAAGGGCTAGAATACTAAGACAACCATTCACAGAAATCAAATTGGCAGATATAGCAGATATATCAAAACTGCCACAATTTAAACAAAAGGTCAAAACTAAACAAGTTGCTGAAACAAGAAAAGAACTACAAAGAAAAGAACTAGAAAAATTCAGGCAACTTGAATATGAAACATTAGAACTTCTGGAAGCACAAGTACAAGAATGCAAAGAGCAGAAGGCTGATATGCCAGAACAGTTTGCAGAGAAAAAGAAAGAAATGATCACATTCTTGAAATCAAGAGGTCACAACACAAAGGCCTTTGGAAGAATGAAGTTGATCAACTTAATTGAAAAGTACTGTGTAGAGAAGAAGAAGGATCTTACTGAGCAAGATATTAATGAGAAGTACACTACTAAACTTAAACAGATAGACTCCAAAGAAATGAAAGAAAGAAAAACAATAACTGGAGAATCATCTGGTGTATCTTCTCAAACATCAAAGAAAAGGAAGACAATTTCTACTGAACTTGAACAACCAAAGAAGAAATTACAAATGGTTCAAGTTTATGATCTTCCTGTTGCTCCCCTACAAAATAATCCAATCATCAACTGGAGATATATAGATGATATGATTGAGATTATCAGAGAAGATAAGGTCATACAAAGATTCAGAGCTTGGAAACCTTTGGTCGTGTCTCTAACCAGAAGTGACATTATAAAGATGTTGATCATTGGCAAACCAAGAATGACTAAGAAGAACTGGAAGAATTCAGCTGCAGGCTATCTTACTGAAATGATTGATGCTGCTTTCTATCCAGAAAATTATTCAGAGAAGTTTACAAATCCAGAGAATGTTCAAGCCTGGAATGTGCTGACAACTGTCAATATGTACTTCTTTGAATATACAAGTAAGAAATGTGATCTATTCCTTTATGAGAAAGAGTATCCTCATTCTGAGAAAACTCTTTATCAACTTTGGTGCATGAACTTTATTAAACCACATGATGCTGTGATGCTCCAAAACAAATTGAATGAATTTGTTAAAAGAATCAGCAAATATATTATTGCACAAAGAAATAAAAGGAACCAACAGACTTTAGAAGGTGATCAGAAAAGAGCAAAGCTGTTGGAGGATCAGAAAAAGAATAAGTAAAAAGAAACTTGATTGATTAAAAGATAATCAATAAGTTTAGGGGGAGATTGTTAGAACAAAACACAGATCAACTTGATACTGATGCTGCAGTTAGTACTGATCATACTTAGTACTGATGGGGCAGAACATGTTACTACTGAAGAAGTTGATACTGGTGTATAGTATAACTAAAGTTACTACTGATCATGCACAGATTGAAGATACTACTGATCAATAGTAGTTACTACTGACGATGGTTTCTGGACTTACTACTGATCACCAGATTTACTACTGATGTTACACATTTACTACTGGTGATGAGTTTTACTACTGATACGCGTTTTTGAAGAATATCAAGTCCGAGATCTTCGTATAGATAATTATAGAATGTAAATCAATGTATATTTTTATTATTCGATGTAAATCAAGTCCTAGAATAACTAGGGTAAATAGTTTAGCTTCAAGGACTATTATAAATAGTTCCTTACGAATTGTAAACGTACGTGTGTATTGTTAACTCAATAATATACATTGAAGCTTTTTGTGAAACTGTGTTCTTAATACTTTTGCATATTATTTACAGTTCATTGTTCTTAATTACATTGATATAGTGTTGATCCGCTGCAACTTCTATATTCAATTAGATCTAAAGGTGTTTATTAACTTCTCTATAGTTAATCGATCCTGACAATACCTCTTTGTGTAGTCTTGACCCAACGTGAAATGGTCTTGGATGGTTCCGTTATGGGAATATATGCTTTCTCAAGGTCATTGTGATTTACATATTCAAAGGAAAATCATCTAAAGCAAGGTGTCACCTAATTTTATGGGTGAGTTGTTTTTATATAATTGCAGGTAATCCACAAAGGAATTAAGGTTATTAATCGAGTTAAATGCCCGTCATCGAGTTATTAGTGCATATACATTGAGTTATTAGTGCAGGTAATTCAAGGGACGTTTTGTGATTGGTTTATATGGCCGTTTAATATGGAAAGGTTGAAACAAATGGAATGCATGAATTCTATCAAAAGCTGCAAATTTAATACTCGCCGGTTAATATGCCATTTAGTATGGAAAGTTTGTAAATTCAAAATTTTAACGCATGTCTTTTTGTCATTGAACTTACCGGTTAATTGCAAGGATGTTAATCTAAACTTTAGATTAATTGCTACTTTGAATTATATTTATGGCTCACGAATGATGAAGTATATTTGAATTAATTGCATGAATTCATTATTGGCTGGAACGTATTAAATGCATGAACTGGGTGGAAAATTTCTGTGAATTAATTGCATTGTAATAAAGGCTACATCAAAATGAAACTCAACTTTTATATGTATATAGATTATTACAAAGAAACTAGTGCACTGAACATAATCTGCAGTTACAAAATCATAACGTATATAGGAATCTTAAACTAGGAAACAATAGTTACATGCAATAGACATGATATGATGATAACACATACATGAAACACAGACGCTAGCTAACGAGCATTTTGTAAGTGGAGCGTCATGTCTTGCATTTCAGTAATGCATGAATTATTTCCGAATGTATCAGTATTAGGCATAAGAGGAACAGTATAAAGATCGGTTGATGGTTCCATTTCAATCATTAAAGTATTCATTTGATTGTAGCAGTTATCTTCACTGTGCTTGCCCAACTTCCTCAAAGTTTCAAGCTCCATAGTCACTTCTTTCATGCTAGGCCTGTTCCCACCTACTTGGTTAAGACACCTGCATACCAGCCCACAAATGGCTTTAAGCTGCTCATAAGTTGCCTCATTTACCACACCAGGTTCAAGAATATGAAGAAATTGATCTCCCTTCATCTCCTTCAGAAAATATGTGGCCAGATTTCGCTCCTCTAGACATCTTTCTGAATTTAGGGGCTGTTGTCCGGTCAGGAGCTCTGCAAGAACCACCCCAAAGCTATACACATCGCTCTTATCTGTTAACTGGCCTGTATGGAAATATTCAGGATCTAGATATCCAAATGTTCCTTGAACTAGTGTAGTCACTTGATCATGACCTAATGGGATTAACCTCGAGGCGCCAAAATCTGCAATTTTTGCGGTGTAGTTTTCGTCCAACAAAATGTTAGTGGACTTCACATCTCGATGAATGATAGACATTCGAGCATCTGTGTGAAGATAAGCAAGTGCGCCAGCCGATTCATGTGCTATCCTTAAACGACTGTCCCATGTTAATCTCGGCGTGCCAGTTTTCTTATCATGAATGTGATGATGAAGAGTGTCATTTGAAATATATTCATAAGCTAGCAACGGGACATCGGTTTCCAAACAACATCCCAGCAGTTGCACCACGTTTTGGTGATTAATTTGTGCAAGAATCACCATTTCGTTAATGAATTGCTCCCTTTGTGCTTGATCCAATCTTTGCGACATTTTTATTGCTACTAAACTCGTATCTGGTAGAGTTCCCTTGTACACCGTGCCGTTGCCTCCTCTGCCAAGAATCGTATCTTCTGAAAAATTATCAGTTGCTTCTTTTATCTCTTCGACTTGGAAAATTTTTATGGAACCACTTACACCCATGGTTCTCAGTTTATCTTCCAACAGCGCACCCCCGTTTTGCTCGAAGAATTTTTCTCTTAGCTTAATTAGCTTCCTTTTCTTGGCCGTGAAGTACAACATTGAGATCCCAATGAATATCCCAAGGAATGCAAACCCCATACCTATATGTCATTATGGGCGACTAATTAATAATCAGTTGATCATAATGTTTGTTATTTTCGTCCTAAAATATGAATGTATTAATGCTACTAATCCATTACTATGTTTATTAGATTTTTTATTTACAATATATATCAAATACAGTCTTGCTATTTTTAATAGTTTTTGAGGTATTAGCAACGGGTTTATGCCATCACTAATCCATCACTAAAAACAATTATTTTGTTGCCATTCATTTAGCAGCAGAAACCCAAACCGTCGCGAGTTACGTCACTAAATACCAACCACAACCTCTGAGTCACGAAATGGATACGCGGTTGAAGGGATTAGCGACGAAATTATCTGTCGCAAAATTTCACTTGTATGGTAGTAACATATATCGGCAATTCTTAATTATGAGAGTTTTCTGACTATAAAAAATACACGATAATGGTTTTGAAAAACTAAAAGATTGATTTTAAATGAAAGAATTACCTATAATGAATGTGGCCGAAGAATATTTAGAATCTTTAACACAACCATTTTGTGTTTTTGGATTACCAGAGGATCCTTGGGGACAAGTACAAGTGTAATTCCCTATAGTGTTAATGCAACGACCATGGCAAGGGATAGTTCCAGGATACTTGCACTCGTCAATATCTGAAAAGAAAGGGAAAATTAAAAGCACGAGTTATAAAAAACCAAAAAACATTGATCACTTTATACAAACATAAAAACTTAAGACATCGATCATATCAAAACAAAAAAAAAAAATGGTAAAGGAGTGTAAGCGAGTGATATCAAAACAATTACATAACCACTTTGATAACATCCAATAACCCTTACTAGTTTCAGTTAAACTAGAAATAATATAATTGATGAGATTGCATTATAATTGATTCTTTTTCAAATAAGAAAGTGACCTTGACAACCGGATTCAAGATAGGGGTTACCCTCGTAACCGTCTTTGCAGGTACAACGATACCCGCCGCCATCTACAATATCATGGCAGGAAGTGTTCTCTTTGCATACTGTATCCCCAGAAGAGCAATTTCTGTCGGGTGCAACTACCCAATCTAGCACAACAGGGACAGTGGAAGTTACCCTATCAAATAAGGCTGTAGCGTTATATAAATCTTGTGCACCACCAAACTGAAAGCTTCCTTCTTCACCAAGAAACGCCAAGCCACAGTCGTTGTCCTCCAAAACAGCTGAGTGGCTGTTAAAGGTGTCTAGTGTAACATTGTAATATTGGAGACCCTTGGCTATAGATGTCTGACAGCACCCTTTTCCTGAACACTTGCCATCGTCAGGTACGTCTGACGGGTTGCTACATAATCCAAAACAGCCGCTAGAGAAATCAGCTCCATCTTCCCCTGTGATCAAGGCAGAATCATCACATCCAACCACTGTGAATTTGTTTTTTTCTGAAAACGTGAATATCCACGATAAACTAGTCCACCAATTAAATTCTTGATATACACCCCCAGAACTGTTGTAGCATCTATAAGAGACGCCAGTGAAGATGCGCAGCTCTGAATCAGAAATGTTGTATACTTGGACAGTGCTATCTTGAAGGAACAACTTGGATGACTTGCAAGTCA